>CM064869.1:19758624-20358624 GCA_032719365.1 Prinsepia uniflora
TGCACTATTCCAATAAAGTAAACCTATAAGCATATTGGTCCATTCTTTAATAATTAATTTTCTTTCATTTAATCCCAGCCACTGATGTTTCTGCCCAAACACATCCAGGCCATCCATTTCATCTCTTTTTCCTTCTCATGCACGATCTCATCTCATCTCTCTGATAAACACACACACACACACACACACACACACACACACACACACACACACACACACACACACACACACACATACACACACACACATATTGTCTCTTCACCCTGAACAAACCCTTCGATTTTCTCTCTACCCAAACAGCCAGACCGACCACCTCCTCACCACCAGCCGACCGTCACCTGCACCACCATCATCTGCTCCAGTTCCACCGTGCACCACCCATCTCCATCTCCTTTCCTCCCTGCCCGACACTGGAGCATTGATGATGTCATCATGCTGACATCACTGCTGACGTCATCATGTCAGAGATTGTCAGATCAGGGGCCAACCAGAGTATGCCACGTGTCATCTGACATCTATCAGAGATGACGTCATGCTGACGTCAGCGACACTATAGCAGCGTTGACCAGGCACGTGGGGGCGCATGTGAACAGTATTTTTGGTGGGACCGGTACCATTTTTAAGGTTTCGACAATACGGATCCAATAGTGGTGGTTTCGTGTCGATCGGAGATCGTTAGGATAGTCAAAATAGGGTTTGAAGCCTCGGGAATAGTGCCAGGGCTATGTTTTCGGGACGAATTTGTTCTAGGGTTTTAGTATTGAAGTGGATGAGTCCTTTAGTGACTCTCAGATATGTTAATACAGGTTTTAGCGGTCGTTGAGCAGCGAGAATCAAGTGTGAGTGGGCTGTTTGATTTATAAAGGCTTGCATGCATAAATTGTTTTACTATTTCCACTTATGATTTAGATGAGTACTATATGAACTGTTTATATTTCTTATTATAATGTTTTGGGCATGAGACTCGTCTGGATTATATGTGTACTATGTTCAAGGATGTCCGGGGGACATAGGGTAAACTATACTGTTATTGTATTGTACTTTCTTACCTGTCTATCTTGTCTCCTCCAGGGAGGGTCGTTGGCCCGGGTAGACCCTGGAGTAGTCACGGGGCCCTAACTGAGTGGAGTTAACCCCGTTGGGTTGCTTACTCTCAGGAAGGCATGTTCGTATACCTCGGGCAGTAACCGGGATACCGGGCACTGATGTACCTAGTGGAATCTTGGGTGTGAAACCCTGAGTGGCAACGCGTAGCCTTAGAACCATGACATCATTTGGGTTGGGTTTTACAGTGCACTAATACGTTAGTTTTTCCTTTTGATTATTATTATGCTTCTGTGGTTGCGATTTCATTATGATACTATGTTTTCAATGCATGCAAGATTTGGAAAACGGAGGGGTAAAACCTTATGATTTACCTTATTATGAAATTTATTTATAAACTGTTCATTTTCGGCCCACTCACTCTTTAAATGTTTTACTGACCCCTCCAGGCCGTGACACGGAATTATAGGAGGATCCGGAGGAGGAGGAAGAGGCTTAGTTTATTCGTTGTGCACCTGTACACCCCTCAGTGGGTTGGTTGAGCACCAAATAATGTACTCTGACTATTGTGCTCATATTTTGTTATTGTACTATCCCTTGTCTGGCAGCTATCACTCTGAACAATGTTGTTGCACGTTATTTATTTAATTTGAGTATTTAGTTTTCGTTTAATGGTAATTTTGGTATGTTTGGAGTCGTTGCCAGACAGGAGCGGGGCACGTCCCCGGGTGGTCCCAGTGGAATTGGGACGGGTCCTGTCAGCTTGGTATCAGAGCACTAGGATTAGCAGTCAGTGTTCTAGGTTAGCGGTTTGTACTTTGTACATTGTCGTTTTCGACGTGTTTTAACTCGTTTGCCTCTTAACAGTTTTGATATGCCTCCCCGACGTGATCACCGTGCACATGCTGACGAGGAAGTTGGACGAATTGGGGACACTGCGAGCATTGAGCGGGCCCAGCGCCTGGGTGCCACGATCTTTAGCGAGGGGACCGACCCCGAGGAAGCACACCAGTGGATCGACTGCTGGGAGAGAATCTTTGAGGTCATGCACTGCCCACCTGAGGAGCGTGTGGTACTAACGACATTCCTACTGGATGGGAGCGCCTACCGTTGGTGGCACAACCTTGTATTGGCTGGCTGGACCGTTCACACTATTCCTTGGGAGACCTTCCGGGAACGATTTCTCAATCAATTCTATCCGAGGTCGTTTCGCAACGCCCAGGAGGCAGAGTTCTTGCAACTCCAGCAGGGAGACCAGACTGTGGCAGAGTATGAGGAGACCTTCCTGATGTTGTCTCGCTTTACCGAGAACTTCGTGATCACCGAGGATGACCGTTGTCGCAGATTTGAGTGGGGCCTACGATCAGAGATACAGGCGATGGTGACTTCGACTCCTTTTGCTACTATGAGGGATCTGACTGATGCTGCAACCAGAGTTGAGAACAGCCTTCTAGCATGGCAGCGAGCTTCAGGGGAGCCACGGTGACGTGATCGCCCACACTTGGGATTCTCGAGCCATCGGGGCTCAAAAGGAGGACATTCTGGAGGATCTTCATCTTCCGGCAGTCGAGGACGTTCCGGTCGTTTCAGGAGTCCTCAGAGGTCTGGACAGCGATCTGGTGCTTGGCAGCAGCAGTACACACTTATGAGCACCTCACCAGGAGGATACTCGGGTCGATTGAGAGATGTCACATGTTTCGCTTGTGGTGAGCCGAGACACTATGCATCTGAGTGTCCGATAGTTCGGGGCAGCGCCATGCTAGCACAGAGCTCAGCATCCCAGACTGCCAGCATTCGGGCACGCGGTGTTGTGTGTGGCCATGATAGAGGAGCTAAAGGACGAGGGCGACCGACCGAATCTTTGGCTCGAGTCTATGCAGTCACACATCAGCAGGCCAGATCTATTCCAGGAGTTGTGACAGGTACTGTATAGATTTCTGATATTCTCGTTCGTGCATTGATGGATTCAGGAGCGACTCATTCATTTATTTCACCGCGCTGTGCGAGTCTTTTGGGTCGTGAGGTATCCGCAGTCGAGTATGATATGGGTGTGGGTACATCGATGGGGGTGACCTATCAAGTGAACCAGGAGTTACGGGTTTGTCCAGTGGAAGTTGAAGGCGTAGAGTTTCCAGCAGATTTGATCCTTATGGATTTGCACGACTTCGATATGATACTTGGAGTTGACTGGTTGTCAGAATACAATTTGATCATCGACTGCTGCAACAAACGGGTGACTTTGAGGGGTCCGAGTTTACCGGGGGCGATATTCCAGGGAGAGTGTGGAGACTCGTCACCCAAGGTAATATCTGCACTTACAGCTACTAAACTTTTACAGAAGGGGTGTCAGGGTTACCTAGCTTATGTGGTAGAATCGACAGATGAATTTTTGAGGATCGAGGATATCCCAATTGTGCGGGAATTTCCTGATGTATTTCCAGAGGACTTACCTGGATTACCACCACCCCGAGAGATCGACTTCACGGTCGAATTACTCCCCGGGAAACGACCGATTTCGCAAGCGCCGTATCGTATGGCACCGGCCGAGTTACGGGAATTAAAAATTCAACTCCAGGAACTGGTGGATCTAGGGTTTATCCGACCCAGTACATCACCGTGGGGAATGCCGGTTTTATTTGTGAAAAGAAGGAGGCAGCTAGCGGTTGTGTGTGGATTATCGGCAGCTAAACAAAGCCACGGTAAGGAATCAGTATTGACAGGACCCGCCCCGATCCCACGGGGACCACAAGGGGACGTGCCCTGCTCCCGTCTGACACCCAAAATAACATACCAATTTTAACCTCAAACGTTCAAATTAATAAATAACCAAATAAAGTTATACATCAAATCCAAAATTAACAGATGTCAGACAAGGGATGAAAACCAAATTACAAATTACGAGCACGACTCTAAAATAATCCTGCGGGTCAAACCACCCGACATGGGTTCAGATACGCAGAAGTAGATCTATGCCTCCGCCTCAGGATCCTCCTCTACCTCAGTAGCACAGCCTGGATGGGTTACCAAAACATTAAGGGTGAGTGGGCCGAAACTCAAGTTTATAAAACCGTTTAATAAGTAAAACATATAGTTTACCCCTTCGTTTTCTAAACATGCATGCATCAGAATTTAAAACCATAATTCATATAATATGAATCATAAGGCATGTAATAAAACCATAAACATAATTTTAACCACTGCACTATACACTCCAATCCTGACATCCCCGATGTCTGACATCCCTGACGTCCAATAAGGTCACAGTCCCAAGGCTACGCGTGCCACTCGGGGTCTCAATCCCGAATCCAATCCCCGAACCCTGTCCGGGTACAGCATCTCAGATTCCTAGCGTCCTAGACGCTCGACGTCCCTAACGTCAAATTATAGCAATCATGCTCCTGAGTCATTTTACGGTCTGGTTTCTCCGTAGAATGACCCATCGCAGGCAATGCGCCGTGACCGCTCCGGGGTACCACATCCGGAGGAGACAGTATCACAAGAGTGGATCTATACAGTGCAGTACCAAATACATTTTACTGATATCCACATGCAAAACATATATATACATAGATAAAATCCAAACCAATCTTTAAGTTTCATCAGACGGGTCTCAAACCCAAATACCGTGAAACGTGCCATAACCTTAATTTCAATATCATCAAAACCGTTTCTTGATTCCAGCATGTGAATATATAAGTAAATCAGAAAACATTTAAGCATGCAAGGGTTTAATGAAATCGGGCCCACTCACAGTACGATCCCAGTACGATCCCGCTGCGAATCTGCGCGTACGGACCTGTACCAGGATTATCGTACAATTCCTTGTAGTCCAAATCACACGTAAGGGTCACTACAAGTCTTTAACATTTATCCAAAAAGTCCGAAACATAAACCGGCTCGGGGAAACCGTCCAAACACGCTTCCCGAGACAACCGGCCCTAAACTGACCCACCTAACTATCTCAGATCAACATGGTTAAATCACCAAAAGTGTTTAGAATGATGAGAGGAATAAAAGTCATGTTGATCGTGATCGGAGATAAGCTCCAACGCGCCCTCACGCGCCGCCCAAAGTGGCTGCGCGTGAAAGTCACGTGTTTGACACTGTAGCTGCTACAGTGTCACATTCCTTACCCGAATGTCTGTAATACGGGCCTGCCACCCGCGGCTTGACCCGGTTGATTACCCATCAATTCCTACTCGATTTCAATCCATTTTGATCCTAACATGTTATTTAAACATCTAATTTAAGTTCTGAGTCATTAATTAGCCAAATCAAATCCTTAAATGACCCTTTGACCCGTGATGATCCAAACGGGTTGATCACCCCAACTCACTGGTTTCCAAACCATAATCAAATTAACCTTACAGGAAGCATCATAGGATCAAAACGAAATGAAAAACACAATCAATTGAACCAACACTCACCTGGAAGTAGTCGTCCAAAACTCTGAAATTTCTCTGAACACGGCAGTCACCGTCCTAGCTCACTCGTGGCTGGTTGCCTTCGATTTCGATATGGTTGTGTTCTAAGCACTCCCAGAAGACTAAACTAAGCCTTGGTTCAGTCCAAAAAGCACCAGAAATGGAAAACCCGATTTCCCTCCAAATTTTCCCGAAATGGTTTCCCTCTGGTTCCTCACCAATTCTCAGTTCTTTCAACGGCAGAGTGAAGCTCACTCATATTCTACTCAGTTTAAACAACCTAAGCCGTCCCAGAGGCTCGTGGAAGTCCAATCTGTCCACTGAGATTTGTTCCCCAAAAAGCTTCGATCCAGAATTTAAAATGGTGTCCACTGATGAAGAATGACTCAGCCCACGTTGAGACAGTCTGTAATGCTTAGTTAAATCTCCCCTATCCAGTTCGTTACAGCCTAAATTATTAAGAATGCTCAGAAACACCGCACATGGTGGTGCAGCCGCTGTCCCCCACGGTTGCTACAGTAACCCGTGAGTGAAATGACAAAAATTCCCTTCTGTTCAGAAATTACCAAAATGCCCTTCACCTTCCAGACCCGTAACTCCACCATCCGACGTCCGATTCCAACGTGCCGCCTGTCAACGGACTCAGGGCATCGAGACCTACCTAACGATCTTTGAGTCGTGTGAAAATCGGTTGTCAAACGAAAAGTCAACATTTTTGCCCCTACCGTCCAAATTACGGTAATGCCCCTGAACTTCTGATAGTCATAACTTTTTCCCTGATCGTCCGAAATGGACGTGCCACCTGTCTATGAACTCGTGACGTCCTGAACTACGTCACAGTCATTGGTCAAAGTCCGTTTAACCCAACAATCAAAAAGTCAAAAATTTGGGCAATACAATTCACAGGGATAAATGTCAGGACCCACCCCGGTTTCACCCCGAAGCCCGAGGTAAATCCCGCTCCCGTCTGACTTCCCGACACAAAACTCAAGTAAAACTCCCTCAAATCCAGTCAAACGCAGGAGTAATTAAACACAATGTCCCGAAGGTAACATTTACAGAGCATAGTACGAAAATACAAGGAAAATAAAACCGATGAATACACGCACACGGAAGCCTTTAAACTCTTCTAGGATCCCTCACGTCACTTCTATGCCTCGGACACTGCCTCGACGTCAAGACCCCGCGCTCGCTCCACAACCTGGAGAGCAATTTAAAACAAAAGGGTGAGTGGACCATAATAAAAGAAAAGTTCTAAAACATTTATCAGAAAACCAAGTTTCACCCTCCGTTTTGAAAACCACATGCATAACCCATTTCCGAAACAGTTATAAACCAAATTACCGTAAATCACATCATAAGAAACAGAAACATTATAAAACAGTTAGAAAAAAAACCACAGCATGTGAATCATAAAACCATATCAGAAACCATAAACATCAAGTCCTCAATTCCCGATCAAACCTGCTGGACCTATCCGAGTCTTTAAACTCCCGAGTCTTTAAACTCAATCCAGGCCTTAATAATATCCGAGTCTTTAAACTCCTGAGTCTTTAAACTCAAAGGCCTATGGGGGAAAATCAATATATCCGAGTCTTTAAACCCAATAACCAGATCCAGCAAATCCAATCCCAAAACCATTTTGAAAACCATGTACCAATCCACATCCAGACCCGAATCCGAAATCACTGGTCCGATGTCCTTCCGGCATCCAGAACCGTCATTTCGAACCCAAATCCGGAAATCCACTTTTCAACTTTAAAACCAAATTCTGCTTTCCGAAATCCGATTCTAAAACCGAAAACCTTGATCATCGAAATCATGTTCCAAAATCCCTTTATAATCATTGAAAATCATTTATTGTTTGAAATCCCAAAACCATAACCTCATATTCAGAAATCACACTTTTCTCTTAAAACGTGCTGAAAACTGAACTTTCTCAAAAACCGTGCAATTATGTAAAATCAACAAGGCATATCCGATAAACATAAAATCATAATTAAAACTATAAACAATTATAAAAAAACAGTTATGCATGCTCGAGTTTAGAGAAAGGGTCCACTCACAGTACTGAGCCCTACTCGCGTCCCGAACGTCCAGCCCGTTCCTCGGCTTCCTCGGGAAATCCCGATCCTGTCAATCACCGTCAACAAACGTCACTAATACGTCCACGAACATTCACCTAAATTCCCTCAAAAATCCCCGAATCGAAAACCTAAAACCCGGGACCCTAAACACTCACCCTTGCGAAACTAAACTCAAACGACGTCCGATTGACTCGAAACCAACTCCACTGAACTCAACACAATTCCTAGACCAAAAGTCATGTTGACCGTTTCTCCCAGAACTGCCGCACGCGCCTCCACGCGCCGCCCAAAGTGGCTGCGCGTGGCCCTCACGCGCCGCCCAAAGTGGCTGCGCGTGGCCCTCACGCGCCTGCTACAGTGCACCGTCTTCCTCAGACAAACCCGGTTCGCCACAGTAACCTGCAACTCAGACCGGCGTCAACGGTTCACCGCCGTGCCTGCACAATTTCTCTCCCTTTCTTCACCAACAACATCGTCCAGACCAGCCCTATTGGTTCCCCAGCTCCGTTCACCTCGTCACTGTCCCTAGCCTGTCGACTGAACTCGAAACCAGACAGCCCCAATTCCCCTGCTCCACGATCCAGCCACCCAGCTCACCCCTTCACGGTGGCTTCACCAAACTCTTCCCCGAACCTCACTGAACCTAAACCACCCCTCCTAGACCTTCGACTCAGCCCCAAGCTCGACGACTCGCCGTTTGAAACCCACGGCCAAAACAGAGGACACAGACACCTTCGTCGTGCCTGCCGCCACCGTGCACCACCCATCACGGCAGCACAACCAAACTACTCCTAGGACTCAACTAAAACCCTTAGACCACTCTAGACTCATCGATTCAACCTCCCAAGCCACGACTTCCACGTTGAAACTCAACAGGAAAACAGAGTATCGGCATGGAAATGAGAGAATTACCTGCCTCCAGTCACCGTCGTGAGCTCCGCTGGTAGTGGTTGACTCCTCACAACCCGCACGACACCACCACGGTCTCAGTTGCCCCGTACACGGCCGCCACCGCCACGATTCTCACGACCTCCCTGCCTTTCACTCCTAGTTTTCCCGCAGTTCCCAACTGCCCAACCACACGATTACCTCACCTCCCAAGCTTCTTACCGTCTCCCTTTCCTTCTCTGAACACCCACACACACTCACAACTTACCAGCTCCCTCAATCAACCCTTCTCTGCTCTCAATTTCCTCTCACAATCTCCCTCTGTTTATGTTTCCTTCTGCGCACAAACACGAACACGGGCACGGGTACACCCCAATAATAGAACCGTGCACACACCTTAGAATCCCCCAGAACCCACTACACACTTGCCACATGTCACCATCCCCCACTCTCTCTCACCCATGTGGCCCAATCTCAGCCGTCCATTTTGCTTTCTCTGCACAAATCTCCAGAAGCCAAAAAGACCAAAATACCCTCCAGTTTTACACATTTTTACGGTTTTACCAAAACTTCCTAGACCCGTAACTCTCACCTCGTAAGTCCGATGAGTACGTGCCGCCTATCATCGAACTCAGGACGACAAGAACTATCTAACCATCCTAGGTCAACCTACCAAAACACGATTACTCAAAAAGTCAACTATTCCCCCTAATTTACTCAAATTACGGTCATGCCCTCAACCTTCCGAACATCACAATTTCCTCCTCGGATGTCGGAATCAGGCGTGCCACCTGCCTATGGATTCGTGACGTCCTAAACTACGTCCTGGTCACTGGTCAACCCCCATTTGACCACCCGAACTAAGAGTCAACTATTTTGTCCAAACTAGGGGCAACATCGTCATTCTAAACTTACGGACCTATCGGGACCAACTAACCACGGATTAACCTCACTAATCACACCTTAATCACTATCTTAATTCTGGCTCTCGGGACGGGTTGTTACAATAAAAACGTCAATTCATTCATTAATTTACAATATTAAAATCCTCGAATTTCCGGGGCGTTACAAGTATCCCTTACCCAGGATCGACGACCTGTTCGATCAATTACGAGGAGCGCGGTACTTCTCAAAGATAGATCTACGGTCAGGGTATCATCAGTTGAGAATAGTTGAGGAGGACGTTCAGAAAACAGCTTTTCGGATGAAGTACTGGCATTACGAGTTCTTGGTGATGCCCTTCGGATTGACGAATGCACCAGCTGCATTCATGGACTTGATGAACCGGGTCTTTCGATCATACTTGGATAAATTTTTGATCGTGTTTATCAACGAAATTTTGGTGTATTCCAAGAATGTCAAGGCTCATGAGAAACATCTACGACTGGTTTTGGGCAAACTACGACAGGAACAACTATATGCCAAATTGAGCAAATGTCAATTCTGGCTGAACAGTATTGGATTCCTAGGTCACATTATATCACCCGATGAGATTAGCGTGGATCCCCAGAAAACGGAGGCAGTGACTAATTGGCCAAGACCGACAACAGTGACGGAAGTACGGAGTTTTGTTGGATTAGCGGGTTACTATCGGAGATTCGTGGAGGGTTTCTCCAAGATTGCTGCACCGTTGACTCGGTTAACTCGGAAAGGGGTGAAGTTCGTATGGCACGAGTAGTGTGAACAGAGTTTCCAGGAATTGAAGTACCGTTTAACCACTGCACCTGTCCTTGCATTACCAGATAACAGTGGGGAGTTCGTGGTCTATAGTGATGCATCGCTGCAAGGTTTGGGTTGCGTGTTGATGCAAAATGGTAGAGTTATTGCCTACGCATCTCGGCAGCTGAAGACGCATGAGTTGAACTACCCTACTCATGATTTGGAGTTGGCAGCGGTGGTTCATGCCCTAAAAATCTGGAAGCATTACCTGTTCGGTGTGACATGCAGGATATACATCGACCACCAGAGTCTTAAGCATCTATTCACCCAGAAGGAGCTTAACATGAGGCAGCGGAGATGGTTAGAACTAATAAAGGATTATGACTGTACAATAGAGTACCATCCCGGCAAGGCAAATGTGGTGGCAGATGTGCTTAGCAGGAAATCAACGGGATCAGTTGTACACCTGAGGGTGGTATATCTTCCCTTGTTAGTGGAACTCCGGAAGAGCGGAGTTATGTTGGAGATGGACGAATAGGGAGCCTTGTTGGCTAGCTTTCATGTACGACCGGTGTTAGTCGACAGGATTATTGAGGTTCAACTCTAGGACCGGATATTCTGTGACTACAGAAGCGAGGTTGAGATGGGACAGAGACAGGATTTCTCCGTCTGGGGTGACGGATCATTAGTGAAACTTGGAGGGATGTGTGTGCCTGCGGTACCAGAGTTGCGGAGAGACATTTTAGATGAGGCACACAGTTTAGCGTATGATGTGCATCCAGGGGGGACGAAGATGTATCGTACTCTCCAGGACCACTGTTGGTGGCCAGGGATGAAGAGGGAAATAACTGAGTTCGTCAGCAAGTGTTTGATCTGCCAGCAGGTCAAGGCAGAACGACAGCGTCCGTATGGGGCTATGCAGCCACTCCCGATCACGAAATGGAAATGGGATCATATTACGATGGATTTTGTCTTCAAGCTACCGAAGACACGGAGTGGATTTGATGGGATTTGGGTAATTGTGGACTGGTTGACCAAATCAGCACATTTTCTGCCTGTACTTGAGATGTACAAGCCCAATCGTTTGACCCAACTGTTTATTAATGAGATCATCCGACTACATGGTACCCCAGAGTCGATAGTGTCAGACTGGGACCCGCGTTTCACTTCTAAATTTTGGAGGAGTCTGCAGACTGCATTGGGTACGAACTTGCATTTCAGTACGACATTCCACCCATAGACTGACAGATGGTCTGAAAGGACGGTACAGACTCTAGAGGACATGACGAGAGCCTATGTGTTGCAGTTCCAGGATTCATGGGATGATCGGTTACCATTGACGGAGTTTACTTACAACAACAGTTATCATGCGAGTATTGGGATGGCTCCCTATGAGGCACTGTATGGTCGACAGTGCAGAACACCTGTATGCTGGATGGAAATCGGGGAAAGAACCGCAATGGGGCCAAATTTGATGGATTTGGCCCAGGAGACAGTCCGGGTTATCAGGGAGAGATTGAAGGCGGCCCAGGATCGTCAAAAGAGTTATGCTGATCGACGGATCCTAGATTTGGAGTTTGAGGTTGGAAAATTTGTTTTCTTGAAGTTATCACCATGGAAAGGGATAATCCGAGTTAGACTACGTGGGAGGTTGAGTCCCCATTACATTGGACCCTATGAGATCGTTGAGAGGATTGGTTCAGTGGCTTATCGTTTAGCCCTTCAGAGCTTTCCCGAGTACATGATGTATTCCATGTGTCTATGCTACGAAAATATCTTCGGGATGACTCTCATGCACTACCGGAACAACCACTGGAATTGATGTCAGATTTAAGCTTCGAGGAGCGGCCAGTGCAGATTCTAGATTGGAAGGAAAAGGTCTTAAGGAACAATACGATTCCACTAGTTAAGGTGTTGTGGAGGAAGCGACATGGGAACCCGAGGATTTGATGAGAGGGCAGTACCCACATTTATATGAGTAAATTTCGAGGACGAAATTTTTGTAAGGTGGGTAGGTTGTAACGACCCGAACCGTGATTATTAATATTTTAATGTGAAATGACTATTTTAACCCTAAGGGGGGAAAACTTTGACTTTTGACCTGGGTAATAATTTAGACTTTGACCCATGACTATGACGTAGATCGGGACGTCACGAATCCGTAGACAGGCGGTACGCCGAAATCGGAGTTCGTATGAAAAAGTTATGGTCATAGAAACGTTTTAGCGGAATTTACGAAACGAGAACAAAACGATTAAATATTAATTTATTATTGGAATCCGTGCAAACCCTAATTCTAAACTGAGCCAGCGGATGAGTGACAAGTGTCACTCATCCAAGTGTGCACTATTCCAATAAACTAGACCTATAAGCCTATTGGTCCATTCTTTAATAATTAATTTTCTTTCATTTAATCCCAGCCACTGATCTTTCTACCCAAACACATCCAGGCCATCCATTTCATCTGCTTTTTCCTTCTCATGCCCGATCTCATCTCATCTCTCTCATAAACACACACACACACACACACACACATATTTTCTCTTCACCCTGAACAAACCCTTCGATTTTCTCTCTACCCAAACAGCCAGACCGACCACCTCCTCACCACCAGACGACCGTTACTTGCACCACCATCACCTGCTCCAGCTCCACCTCCACCGTGCACCACCCATCTCCATCTCCCTTCCTCCCTGCCTGAAAACCCAATGAACACTCAGACCCGAAACAGACGAAACCAGATCCAGGAAGCCCGCACCACCTTCCATCATCCTCTCAACTTGAACATAGCTCCAAATAGGATCGTGAGGAACCCAGGAAGACGACGAGACGGTCGACGTGGGACACGGCATAGGTAACTCCCAAAACCCGAGAGCACCGTTTTCCTTCCCAGTTTCGAAAAGATCCATTTTAACGTCTAGGGCTCGACCCTTTAGTTTGGGACATACTCTAGGGACAGTGACGAGCTCAGAGAAACTAGTTTGGACGACGGAAACGGAGGGGACAACCGGAGAAGAAGACCGGAGTTTGGTCGTGAACTTCTTCGAAGCCCAGGTATGATTTCACCGTCGTTTTTCCAGTTTTGAGGATCTAGATCCATAGAAAATGCCTGGACGACCCTTTAGGATCAAACCCTGTCGAAAATGGTGGCCGAAAATGGATTGTGGAAACGGGTCAAGCCGCGGGTCAAACGGCGACCCGGTTTCAGGAAATGGGTTGACCCGACACTGTAGCATTGATGACGTCATCATGCTGACGTCACTGCTAACGTCATCATGTCAGAGATTGTCAAATCAGGGGCCAACCAGAGTATGCCATGTGTCATCTGACATGTGTTAGAGATGACGACACTATAGTAGCGTTGACCAGGCGCGTGGGGGCATGTGTGAACAGTATTTTTGGTGGGACCAGTACCATTATCAAGGTTTCGACAATACAGATCCAATGGTGGTGGTTTCGTGTTGATCGGAGATCGTTAGAATAGTCAAAATGGGGTTTGAAGCCTCGAGAATAGTGCCCGTGCTATGTTTTCGGGATGGCTCTGTTCTAGGGTTTTAGTATTGAAGTGGTTGGGTTCTTTAGTGACTCTCGGATATGTTAATACAGGTTTTAGTGGTCGTTGAACAGCGAGGACCGAGTGTGAGTGGGCTGTTTGATTTATAAAGGCTTGTATGCATAAACTGTTTTACTATTTCCACTTATGATTTAGATGAGTACTATATGAACTGTTTATATTTCTTATTATAATGTTTTGGGCATGAGACCCGTCTGGATTATATGTGGATTGTGTTCAGGGATGCCCGGGGGACATAGGGTAAACTATACTGTTATTGTACTGTACTTTCATACCTGTCTATCTTGTCTCCTCCAGGGAGGGTCGTTGGCCCGGGTGGACCCTGGAGTAGTCACGGGGCCCTGACTGAGTGGAGTTAACCCTCGTTGGGTTGCTTACTCTCAAGAAGGCATGTTCGTATACCTCGGGCAGTAACCGGGATACCGGGCACTGATGTACCTAGTGGAGTCTTGGGTGTGAGACCCTGAGTGACAACGCGTAGCCTTAGAACCGTGACATGATTTGGGTTGGGTTTTACAGTGCACTAATACGTTAGTTTTTCCTTTCGATTATTATTATGCTTCTGTGGTTGTGATTTCATAATGATACTATGTTTTCAATGCATGCAAGATTTGGAAAATAGAGGGGTAAAACCTTATGATTTACTTTATTATGAAATTGATTTATAATGTAACGACCCGTCCCGAATTCCAGGATTAGATTAGTGACTAATCATGATTAGCGGGGTTAGTCGGTGACTAGTTGGGCGAATCGGGCCAACGATGCAAAATGACCGTTTTGCCCCTAATCGTGGGTAAAATGTTGACTTTAATTCGGGCAGTCAATTGTACTTTGACCGATGACCGTGACGTAGTTTGGGACGTCACGAGTTCATTGACAGGTGGCACGATCGATTCCGACGTTCGAGGTGAAAGTTATGACGTTCGGAAGTCGAAGGGTATTTTCGTAATTTGGACGAAAATGGGAAAAATGTTGACTTTTCGACCGGGAGGTCCGATGGCCGAGGACCGAGGACCGTTAGGAAGGTCTCGATGCCCTGAATCGGTAGACAGACGGCACGCGTCAATCAAAGTTCGGATGACCAAGTTAAGGGTCTAGATGCGTGAGGGTTATTTTGGTAATTTGTCAAATGAGGGAAAATGGTAATTTTTGATGGGGAACTGTTTGAATACCGTGAAAAATAGAGTCTGGGTGACCATGCCGTGAGTGACCTGTTCCATTGATTTGTTTAAACCTGACCTACGAATTGTTTAACTAATTAACTTAAAGAATTGAGTTAGTGGCAGTTGAGTGGGGGACTGGCGTGCTGGGCGATCAGCACGAGCACCATTGTTATTGGTTATGAGTTGGCTCTGAGTTCTTTGTGGGGTACTGAGTGCATTGGGTTGGTAATTTGGTTTTACAATGGGAATGTTGAACAGGGCACGAGAGTTTTTGTTTAAGTTCGAGTGGGATTGAAACCAGTGCACTGAGCGTGAGATGGTATTTTGAAACAGTGCTGGAGTGTTTGAACTGAGAAAAACAGAGACATTGATCAGGGCATGATCGATCTTCCCAAGGCCAGAGTGAGAGAAATTGTGAACGGGAAAGGGATCAAGGAGGAGAGAACAGAGTTTTGAAAGGGAGAGAGGAGAAAGGAGAGATAGGGAGGAAATTGGGAGAGGAGAGTTCCAAAAACCCGAAACCTGTTCTTGAGTGAATTTAAATCCAAATTTGAAATTTAGGCCAGCCCAAGCCAAATTGAGGCTCGAATGAGTCTTCTGGAACCTTATGTAGTCGATCCAAATCGATTATTGCAAGCTTCGAAGCTCCTGAAGCCATGAACGGACGTCGTGGGTGGCCGGAAAATTGAGCTTTGTGTTCGTACAATTGGAGGTAAGTGTTTGTGAAATTGAATTCTAAACCATCCTTACCATGAGTCTACGGTGTTGTACGACTAATTAATTGAAGAAGTCTAGGGATTATTTGACGAACTCAAATGAAGAACATATTTTTGAAACTTGGATTGAGACGAAATGGTTTGAGGTAATAACGGCTGCAATTGATATTACAGATCCTTAATTCAACTTGTTGCGAAGCTAGTGGAATGTTCAATTGTTCAAAATGGTGTCGAATTGACGGAATCCCAGCCGGGTCGAACACGCCGTCGCAGACCCGTTTTACAGTGGAATCGGGTGAGGAAGGTGAACAGTGCCCACACTGTAGCAGCGCGTGGCTTTCCCGCGCAGCCACTCACGTTAGTGCGTGAGGGCACGTGGACCCGATTTTCGAGGTAAGTCAAACACGACTTTTATCCTATACAATGTAACGAACATTTTAGTGTTGGTTTCGAATTTATCGGACATCGTTTTGATATTGTTACGAGGGTCCGAAGGTTTACGTTACGTTTTTAATTAATGATTAATTCCCGGAAAATTATGGGAAATTAGTATGATTTTATTTGGGTCCTTAGTGACACTAAACAATGTTTCCGGACAGGATTTGAGATACCTGGAAAATGGAGGAAATTACGGAAACGCGTGCAGCGCGAAACCGAGCCTTAAGAACGGTGTGTGAGTGGATGTTGCTTTCAAAATTTAATGCATGCATAAATATTTCTATGATTTCTATGGTTATGATTATGACTTGAGATGATTTCGATTTCCGTATTTATATGTATTTTTGATATGCATACGAAATTGCACGTATTTCGAGACTATGGTTCCCCTTATGTTTTGATGATGGTTTCATGAATGATTTTATGTGATTTGTGCGTATTATGTTTTTAAGATGTTTGATTGCGATTGTGAGTATGGTTTATGGTGTTGACACAGATTTCGAGGTTTTTCACGGATTTGCACGTTTTACGAGATTTCGAGTATGTTGTGGTTTGACCGTGATTTTGGTGATTTGATTGTGGTTTTGATGTTTTGGACCTTGGGATTTGAAAATGAGGTGATTTAAAGGATTTAAAATGGATTTTGAAAAAGGAGATTTCGGGCTTGATGCTCCGGGCATAAAAGTAATTTTGATGAACGAGATTTCGGTTTTCGGATGTTTGAAAACGGATTTCTGGTTTGGGTTCAGAATGACGGTTCTAGATGCCAGCTTACGAAATCATTATTGCGAATTCGAATTCGGGAATGGATTACGGATCGATAAAGTGACTGGATATGATTATACATGCCCCGTTTTTCGTGATGATTGATTTTGTTTTTTGAAGTAAGATTTTGGGGATTTGAAAGTGGAAATTCGGACATGAGTCCTGTTATGACAAAAATGTGTTTTCGGATTGGATTTGGAATTTGGATCACGATGGATCCCGACTTGTTGTGATTGACAAATGTTTTGGGTTTAAAGACTCGCTGAAAACTTTTTTGGGTTTAAAGACCCGGTGCTATTGCTGGAGCACGTTTTGAGTTTAAAGACTCGGTTAATTGATGACAGGGGCGGGCCCGAAATTGGGTTTAAAGACCCGGATTGAGTTTAAAGACTCGTGAGTTTAAAGACTCGGTTATTGTGATACCCCCGAGGCCTATTGATTATGTTTTGAGTTTAAAGACTCATTGATATCCCGGGAAGGCCTGATTATGCGCATGGTTTTGAGTTTAAAGACTCGGGCGCACTTGATATCCAGCAAACTAATTGACTTGTGATTATTGTTAAATTCTGATGTTTCAGGTGTGTTGGGTAGTGGCCCGGTTTATATGGTTGATGGAATTGGATTGTGTTGTGTATTTGGTTTTGATTCATGGTTTTGGGCTGAGGCCCGGTGTTGATGATTGCGGGCTAAGACCCGATGGTTAAGAAAAGGAAAATGATTTTCATTTTCATGCACGGTTTTCATATGTTGAAAATGTAACGGATTGCGAAATGATTTTCGAGTGCATGCATTGGTTTTACGTGGAGGGTAGAATTGTCTTTCTGTAACTGTTTTATCAACCGATTTATTTTTGTCCACTCACACCTTTTGGTTTTTATTGACCTTCCAGGTCCTGGCGGTTGATCGAGGCTGATCGAGAGGCGGAGGCATGAGTAAGTACGCGTGTGGCTATCCCTGGTTTGGCAAGCACTGAGGGTAAGTTGGGAATTTCAGTCGAATTGTCAGACGGGAGCAGGACCGGGCACAGTTATCAATGTCCCTTCGGGGGCGGTCCTGTCATATAAACTGTTCATTTTCGGCCCACTCACTCTTTAAATGTTTTACTGACCCCTCCAAGCCGTGACACGGAATTAGAGGAGGATCTGAAGGAGGAGGAAGAGGCTTAATTTATTCGTTGTGCACCTATACACCCCCCAGTGGGTAGGTTGAGCACCAAATAATGTAATCTGACTATTGTGCTCACATTTTGTTATTGTACTATCCCTTGTCTGACAGCTATCACTCTGAACAATGTTGATGCACGTTATTTATTTATTTAATTTGAGTATTTAGTTTTCGTTTAAGGGTAATTTTGGTATGTTTGGAGTCGTTGTCAGACGGGAGTGGGGCACGTCCCCCGGTGGTCCCAGTGGGATTGGGACGGGTCCTGTCATTTATACTAAATTTCCTTTATTTTTGTTGATGGTAAACGATATCGATCTTTAGAGGGAGATATCCATAAATTTCATATATCCGTCGATATCGATATTTCAATCTTTGAAATGAAGACTCAATTGGAGTTTCCGAAGTTCAATTGTATATGGACTTCTAAAGGCTTTTAATTATTATTAAATAAAAATATCAGTATTATAATAATAATTATTAAAGCCTTCTAAAGCCTTCTGAAGATCATTTGTATATAGATCTTCAGTATTGTCAATTGTATATGGACTTCTAAAGCCTTCTAATTATTATTAAATAATTATATTAATATTATTATAATTTTTTTAATTAAATATTAGTACATTAGAAAGGAGCTTTTGGGTTTATTTATTTTCTTTTCTCTCCCTTATTTTGCTTGTTAAATTGTCTCAATTGTATATAAAATTGGAAAGGAATGGGGACGGGAGACTTCGAAAACTTCTAATTATTATTATATAAAAATATCAGGATATTACAATTTTTTATTAAATATTACTACATCATTATTAACATCTATGATTATTATGATGATTATTATTATGATTATTATTATTATTATTATGTTTTTGTATTAACATTATATTATATATCATATATTTATTATATTAAAATTATTTTAAATTTTTTATTAGTTCTATATAACCATTATTAGGTACTTAAGTTTTTTCCAAAGTTTCATTAAAAATTTCCAAATTTTGGACTAAATTTCCATCATTTTTGTAAACGTAAACGATATAGATATCGATATGTTCGTAAATTTGGCTGTCGATATTTCTGTCGATATCGATATTTTCATCCTTGGTAGATAGTTCGTCTATGAGATATGATGCATTAAAGTTTCTACACCAAAACCTTACCCAATAAAGCTAGTGGGAAAAATATGTGGTCGAAGAGAAAAGATGAACAAATTCATATGAGTCAAATCATGACATATTCTGAATATGGTATCAATGGAGTGACCATACTAAAAGTTTGCCTTATTAAAACCTAGTTAGATAACAAAATCATGTGGGACAAAATAACTATGATCGTAGGATAAAAGTGGACACGATGGTCAAGTGAGTATGTTTCGAGATACTCAGTACACTTTGAGATACTTGGTATACTTCAGGACAATCCCCCTGATATTGCCTCCCTCTGAATGTCACGACCTGACCTTCTCCAACAGGATATTGTCCGTTTTGGGCTCAGCCTTCACAGTTTTGATCTCGGGAGCTTACGTGCAACTTCCTAGTCGGTCACCCATCTTGGGATTGCACCAAGACATGGGTCTTACAATCCACCCTCTTCCTTTGGGGCCTAGCGTCCTCACTGGCACACTCAATTCTGACGGGATCCAGCTCTGATACCAAATTTTCACGACCCGACCTTCTCGAATAGGATATTACCTGCTTTGGCCCCAGACCTCACGGTTTTTTTCTCGGGAGTTCACGTGCAACTTCCCAGTGAGTCATCCATTTTGGAATTGCACTAACCCCTATTCACTTAACTTTGGATTTCCCTAGGAATTTAAAGCCAGTGAGCTCCAAAAATGCCTCATGTTGGATAGATACGCGCTCACATATATAAGGCGCATCCCTTAAATCCCTCGGGCGATGTGGGATTGCTAACCATGGCACCAAGGCACAGGTCCTCACACTAAAAACTACAGAATAGGTAGATCAACCAGTTTACATAAGCGAATACCTCGAACATGCCACTGGAATGTTACCTTTGGTAATGACTTAGTAAAAAGTCTGCATGGTTGTCTTGAGATCTGATGGATTTGATTTCAATCTTCTGATGCTCTTGTTGTTGTTAGGTGAAGAAAGAATTTGGTTCAATATGCATACTGTTGTCATCATTAATGAAATCGGCCTTTATTTGCTTGATGCGGGAAACATTATTTTCATAAATGATAGTTGGTTCATTATTGGGAGGAATGTGGTCCACAAAAGATTTGAATATGCCCCATAATTGGCTCTCAACCACTGATGAAAATATCGCCGGAATCGTCGATATATCGCTCGATATATCGATATATCGTGATTTCTGGCCGGCGGCAGCTAAGAGGGGGGTGAAGGTTAATCTTCCCCCAATATCGATGATTTTGTCCAATATCGATACATATCGACGATTTCGGTCGATATTGTCCGAATTTCCCGATATTAGATGGGAAGCCCTGATTTTGGACCAACCCATCGAACCCATAAGTAAAGTTCGACAGCATAGGACCGAAATAAAAAAAAATGAAAATCATACACGAAACTGAAAATCACGGACTGAATAGAGAAGAAGCCACTCAATTGATTCAATTTCAATCAATCATACACACAAGGATTCAAAAATTCAAAAAGGTAACCGAAGAAAACCTCGAACCCAGCCCACTCCTGATCTGTCGACATCGATGCCGAAGCACTGCACAACACAGCACAGCCAGTCGAACCATCCCCGGTTCTCCACTTTGCTCTACTCCTCCTCGACGACTGACTCGACCTTCGACGGCAGCTCTACCCCTCTCGTCTCGTCCGTCGCTCGCGCCGTCTCGCCCTCGCCGGCACGGTCGACTCACCCCACTCACCAACGACGACAGGAGAGATCTCTCAACCTCCTCGCCTCTCACGCCCTTGACCCTTACATTTTCCCCCAATTTCTAATTCGATCGATTCGATCTCTGTTGAGTAAAGAAGAAATTAAAACGAACCCCCTTTTTTTATAATTATTTACATATATTATTTAATTATTTGTCATAATAAATTATATCATTTATTATTAACTTTTTTTTTTTAACCCCAAATATCAAAAATAGATTAAGCCTTAAACTTTTTTTTAAAATTCAAAATTTATTATTAGGTAAATAATATGGCTTAATTCATATATTTGGTAATATATTTGGTAATCATTTATTATTAATAAATTTATCATTTATTACTAAAATATGTTTTAGTAATGTATGTTTTAATATAAAATATGGCTTATTCATATATTTGGTAATATTTAATTTAATTTAGAATATATGTTTTATTTTAGAATATATATTAAAATTATGAATATATGTGTTTTTACTCCTTAATTTTTTATCATCATCAAAGTATAACTTAGAATATATGTTCTAATTGAAATAATTTTATTATTAGGTAAATAATATGGCTTAATTCATATATTTGGAAATATTTGGTAATATATTTGGTAATTTTTTATTATTAATAAATTTGTCATTTATTACTTAAATATGTTTTAGTAATGTATGTTTTAATATAAAATATGGCTTAATTCATATATTTGGTAATATTTGTTTTAATTTAGAATATATGTTTTATTTTAGAATATATATTAAAATTATGAATATATGTGTTTTTACTCCTTAATTTTTTATCATCATCAAAGGCTAACTTAGAATATATTTTCTAATTGAAATAATTTTATTATTATTTGTATTTTTATTATTATTATTATTTGTCATTATCAAATTCTAATTACTTTTCATGTAACTTAGATTTCATAAAATGGCTAGTGGAAGTGCAAGTGAAAGCCACCCAAGACCTGGACGAATTGACCCAGCATGAAAATATGACATTGCAATTCCTGGAAATAAAAACGGTGTCATATGTTCGTTTTGTCAATATCAGTTTCAGAGTGGAGGCATAACACGATTAAAGTTTCATCTAGTAAGTTTTGATCCGAAAAAAAAATGTTCAAAAATGCAAAGATGTACCTAAATCTATTAGGGATGAGGTCAGAGCATGCATCAAAAGTAAAGATATTGCTAAACAGAATAAGAATATGATTGGTGAGAACATACGAGCTGGCTTGAGAGGAGATCCACTGGACACTCAATAGAGCATTCAAATTAATGACAGCGATGATGAAAAGGATGATGATGGATTTTCTTATCCACCATATTTGCGTAGATCTGAGAGAGCAGCATATTACTTTGTTGTAAATGCATCGAGGGATGAGGCACGACGAAGTGTTGACACTTATGGAGTTGGTATCATGCGTCGTGCTCAAAGAGGCAGTAGCAGTCGTCAACAACCTCAACATATGCATTGGTCACAAAATTTGCGTGATCCATTTCCAATTCCTCCAGAACTAAAACTCTACAAAATCGCACAAAGTCAACAGAAGACTGTAAAATCTATGTGGAAAGGGACGAACGAGAAGTTGGGTCGATACATAAACAATTTTTTTTATATATGAAGGTGTGGCTCCAAATAAAGCCAACTCTCATCATTTTAAGAATTTGATTATTGAAGCCCAACAATTAGGTATTTAATAAATTTATTTATGATATATTTTTATTTAACTTATGAAATAGCATTAAATGCTAACTTATGTTTTGGTTTGTAGGTGAATGCGTGTCCACTCCTTCTCCATATGAAGTGAAAAATAAATATCTTCCTATGGAGTATGAAGATATGACGGAGTATGAAGATATGACGGCGTATGTGGAGCAACAAAAGCGACAATGGGAAACTTATAGATGTACCATAATGTGTGATGGTTGGACCGATCCAACGAAGTTATCCATAATCAACTTCATAGTATATAGTAAGGGTTCAACTGTATTTCATAGGTCAGTTGATTCTTCCAAAAGCCATAAAGACTATACGTACATACAAAATTTGTTGAAGGAAGTTGTTCAGGAAGTTGGAGTACAAAATGTTGTACAAATCGTTACTGATAATAGGTCGAACTTTAAGAAGGCTGGAAAAGAAATGATGAAGACATATCCAATCTATTGGACTCCTTGTGCAGCGCATTGTATAGACCTAATATTTGAAGATATTGGGAAGAATGAGACAATGTCGACCATCATAAAAAATGCTAGGTAGGTAACTAACTACATTTATAATCATCTATGGTTACTAGCTCAGATGCATGATTTCTGTCAAAGAGACTTGGTTCGTCCTGATGCAACAAAGTTTGCAACCAACTATATTTGTATAAAAATTATAGTTAAGCATAAAGTTGGCCTTAGAAGATTGTTTACAAGTGATCACTGATATGATAGCCCACTGAGTAGGAAAGTGGAAGGCAATAGGGTTAAGGCTCATATTCTCAATCAAAGATTCTGGGAGTCCTTGGAGATGATGCAGTCAATATATGAACCTTTATACAGCATCCTTCGAGTTGTTGATACAGAGGTAGTCCCAACCATGCCAATCCTGTATGATATATTCAATCGAATGAAAGAAAAGATAACCCATCTTAAAGGAAAGAAGTGAGTCCTCAAAATCATACAGGAGCGATGGGAAAAAATATTAGTACATTCCTTACATGCCGCTGGTATATTTCTATCTTATTGAACTAGTTAATATTTTATTTTATTGTTGTTTACTAAGCAAATTTCATTCATGATTTTCAATTTATTACTTGAATCCTCAATATCAATATCAAGCAGATGTTGGGCATGACTCCTACCTCGTCCAATCAATTCAACAAGTATTCCTCAAACTGAATCCAAATGGGCAATTAGGTTTACAAAATTTTGGAATAGACGTAAGTTCACTACCATATATGAACCTTGATATTTTGGAATCTGTACATCTATGAAATGATATTAACACCATTCTTAATGTAGTTGATCAACTTTAGAGATGGTCGGAAAACATTTCGTTCACCTATGGATGTACAATCACGAACGACAATGCCCCCGGGTATATGCTTACATTTAACTTAATATTGTATGAATTAGTACTTTATAATGCCTCTTACATTAAACTTGATATTGACAGCGGAGTGGTGGGAACTATATGGCCATGCTTCTCCAGGCTTGCAAAAAATTGCAGTTTGTATATTATCACAAACGGCATCATCTTCGACATGTGAGAGAAATTGGAGTACATTTGCTTTAATTCATGCAAAGAAAAGAAATCAGCTCGCATATTCAAAGTTAGAACAACTTGTTTTCTGTTATTACAACATGAAACTCAAGTTAAGAGATGACGAAGCTGCATGTAGTAAAGTTGTGGAAGAAGACTACGTTGACCTTTTGGAAATTATTGGTCAACACATGGAAGGTAATGAGGTTGATCCACTTCAAGTATGGATTATGCTAGCTCACTTGGATGATGATAGAGGAAGGCCTGACCCTCGAGAAGCCCATCATGCTAGTGAACACGGTGTTAATGTCGATAGAGTGCTATCTGAAGAAGTGGGGAGTGAGGAAGTAGGAAGTGAGCGAGAGATATCTTCATGGGAGAAATCAATGCTTGGTTCTACCGTTGGACGTGACTTGAGAGCTGATGCTACTAGTAAGGGACTACATCATAATAAATCTACAGATGATGATGAAGATGATGATGATGATGATGATGATGATGATGATGGAGAAGGTGAGGTTGAGACAAACGATGAAGACAAGGATGACGAAGGGGATGATGACGAGGGAAATGAACATGTATCCGAAACATATGCACCCTTGAGCCCATTTACTGGAGAAGCGGATTTCACTCATGCCACCCAAGATTATGATCATGGCTTTAGAGAATGAGAAGTAGGAATCAGTGGTGTTGGGAAACATTACACTCGGACACGCAATATATATGAAAGTTATGGACACCCATATTTTGAGGATTCCATGGCAATTAGAGTTTAGGTACCGATCCTAGTAACAACTCAAATGATCCATATGCTTATGGTCCATATGGTTACCACCAGTTAGACAGCCATCTCCCTCAAATTCCACATGGTTATGGAGGCTTTGAAGATCCTCATCTCAATGAAGATTATGGAGAAGTTAGTTGGGTAAATCCTAAATACCCCATCTATGGAGGAAAAGTAGGTCATTCAAATGAGGTAGACAAATACTATGTCCAACAATACATTTCTGTTTGGTCAAGTAGCATCACTTGGCAAAACTTTTGTGTCTTGGTAGATGAAGACCAATCTAATTTTCAATCTGATAGACACTGTACTTGTTTTTAATGAAGTTCAATGTGTAAAGTATTCTTAGTGCAACATTATCAATAAAATTATGTTTTAATTTAAGTTTATCTTTAAGGTTTTATACTGTTAGTTATCGTCAAACCTATATTTTATCATATGATTCATCATATATTAATTATATCAAAGTTATTTATAATTTTTATTAGTCTTATATAACCATCATTGGGTACTTAAGTTATTCCTAAAATTTCATTCCAAATTTCCAACTTTTAGACCGAATTTTCGTCATTTTTTTTACTGTAAACGATATCGATATCGATACCTATATTTAGGGCGAGATATCTGTAAATTTGACTAGCGATATATTCGTCGATATCGATATTTCAATCTTTGCTCTCAACCATATACATTCACGATCTCCTTCATGAAGAGTTAAAATTTTTGCATGATTCAAAGAGGCAGAAACAAGGGTCTGTTTCGTAGATCTCCAAGATATTGATATGTTCCCAATGGTAAAGACATAACCAATTTGGGAATGTGACTTGTGTGGGTTTGATAGTAACCCACATTAGCATACCTAACAACACGTGCATCTTTCTGAGGATCAAGGGGGTTTAATCCATTCCTTGATTCATACAGATAGAATAAACTTATATCTGTC
Source organism: Prinsepia uniflora (assembly GCA_032719365.1). Lineage (NCBI taxonomy): Eukaryota > Viridiplantae > Streptophyta > Magnoliopsida > Rosales > Rosaceae > Prinsepia > Prinsepia uniflora. The sequence continues at coordinate 19,784,375 of CM064869.1, forward strand.
GTATCACTAAGGTACCCGAAAATGTCTTTTATTCCATTCTAGTGGTTGGAGCCTCAGCTCAGACTAGCAAGCATGCACATTGTGACTGGTCGGCAGTCTCATTCGAGGTACCCTCTCACATATATGCTTTGGTTGGCAAACGCTTCACGTAGCTACCAATCATATGCATCAAGGTACTCTCTCAGTTCTATGCTCCAACGGACAACCACTCCACACAGCTACCGATTAGACGTCCTACTCGACTCCTTTATGGGGAACAAGTTTCATTGGAAAACGATAACATTAGCTACCAATTGGATCAGCCCTCAGGTACATTGCAGTCGACCTACATTATAGGGACTAGTGCAAGTTGTTGCACTAGGTACACTTCCTCACTCAAGGACTTCGGGGACTAGGGGGAGTAACCCTTTGAGCAGTCGATAAGTATTGGCCTGACTTACAAATCCTAGACCTAGAAAATCCATCTCAGTCAACAACTTAGGGTACTTATGTTAATACCATATCGAGCGATCAGACTCAGACTCGGAAGATCACTCAGAAGGCCCGGCCCACTATCAAGGCCCATCACAGCATTAAAGCCTACTTGGAGCAAGCCTAAGACCATCACCATGATCCATGAAGGAAGACCCATCAAGGCTCATGTACAAAGCCCACCCATGTGGCACATGACCTAACCTTAGGTAATTTCTATAAATAGAGAGTTATCCTCCCTCATATGAAAGGGCTCTCTCTCTCCACACACACACACACACACAAAAAATGTAGCTCTCATTTCTCTCTAAATCTCACTCTTCCTTTAGACTACTTTTCAGTCTTCATATGGGTGATAATAAGAGAAGTACATCACCGTGGACGTAGCCTATTCTCGGTGAACCACGTACATCTCGTATTCCTTATGTGTGTCCAGCCTCCACATGTTCTTAGGTCCACTTTCGAATCAAACAATACTATTAAGTTTCAATTCAACCAAACACCCATCAAGTTTCAAGTTTTAGTTCAACTTAAATACCCAACCCATCAAGTTTCAGTTCAACTTAAATACCAAATTAAAATACAACACAACCTACTTACGTATACTAGCTTCATTACATGAACATCTTCTAAAAACCATAGATAAAAACCACAACCACCCATTGACACCCACTAATATCTAGAAACAAACCCACTGCCTATTTAGAATTAACCAAAACTCAGAAAAATTATCACCACCATACAAACCACAACAGTTGCTCTGAGCCACTTCACCATTGCTCGAGATTTTTCCAAGTCATCCTCATATGAATTCAGTCGGTTCAACAAACCAGGGATGATCATTTTCAAACGTCGACACATCTCAGGATCAGACCATTCAAAATATCCACACCCTTTAACCTACACATTTACCAAACTCATAACCCATACTCTAACAAAAATGAACTAAAAATAATCTAGATTATAAATATTTAGAAGACATATCTTACCTTGTTACAAGTCCAAAATCCCCTCCATGGATTTTCCTTTTTCCAAGCTGTCATCAACACAACATTTGTCCGCACCAACATTGCATATGCTTTGTTTCAAGGAGCGAATGTTCGATTGATAGCCCATTTTTTTTAAAGGTTGTGATGTGTATAAAAATGGGACCTAACGATGACACAAAGCATATAATGGAGTTTTAACATGTTATTTAATGGAGGTGTTAAGTTGTAATATTTTGAAGAGTTTAGAGTGTAAATTGATACATTTAAAAGTTTAGGTATAAATATGTTACAAGTGTAAATATAGGGTAGTAAAGTGTAATTTACCCTTGATTGTATTAATGAAATATAATAAATTATTAAGTTTGAGAGAATACGAGTACTAGCTCAATCTGACAGGACCCGTCCCCAAAAGACTTTGATAACTGTGCCCGGTCCTGCTCCCGTCTGACAAGTCAACTGAAGTTCCGAAATTACCCTCAGCACTTGTCAAATAAGGGATAACTGCACATGTGCCCACTCATGCCTCCACCTCTCAAATAGCCTTGATCATCGCGCTACGACCTGGAGGGTTAATAAAACAGAAAAGGTGTGAGTGGACAAAACAAACTTTTAGAAATACATTTATCAAAATACATTCTTACCCTCCAGTTTCACAAACATACATGCATATCATAAATCATGAGTAAAATATATCTGGGCACAAATGTTTATAAATCACAAATCTCAATAAAACCACGTGACTCATTTCCATATCCAATCTCATAGTCACATTATCCCTGCAACGCGTGCAAATCAATAGGCTCAAGGACAGCTCAAAATCCTAGCATGTCGTTGTGAACATATCACCAGCCGACAATCCAGATCGTCGTGAACACATCACCGACCAATATCCACATAATCCAGCACATATGATCTGCGTTGAGCCTCCCTCGACTGTACGACAACAGACCGTTCTACGTGACCTCTCCGGGCGAACACAACCCATCCCGAAGGCGAGCGTTATCTCCAGTGTTCATTCCGGGGAAACACATTCCCAACCGGAAGCCCTAATATCCACAACACAGGGTGCACTCCGGGGGAAACATATTCTCACCCGAAAGCCCTAAATATCCGCAACATGTCACCATCATGAAAACCAGTGAAAACAGTTGCATTTGAAATCAAAACCATTTTCAATATAGGGTCTCAGCCCAAAACATTGTTTCCTCAAAATCCGTAAAACCAGAGTCCCGATTATTTCATAAATCCGAAAACCATCAATATCATCATGTAATCACATGGAAATACCAATCCAATCAAAATCACATTTCCATTTGGGTCTCAAGCCCAAAATATCAATTTCACGTAAATCCGTGCAACTGCAATCTCAGTTGCCATTTTCACATAAATCCCGAAAATATATCCAAAAGCATTTACAAATCCATCAAATCAATCCCTGACTCATAATCCGACTCAAAATCAATCTCAGTTGCCATTTTTCCTTCCCTGTTTCGAAACGACCCGTTTTGGCGTTAGGTTTCATTTTTCATCTCTGAGACATGTCCTAGGGACTCAAACGACCAGTTTGGACCAAGGTTAGTGGCTGGAATCTGGGTGAGTCGTCGGAGAAGACGACCAGAGTGTTCAGCCGACTTTCCCGTTAGTTTTCATGTAGCTTCTTCAACCTAAAGTTTGGTTTTGATTTCACAGAACTGTAGAGGGGGTTGTGACGAGCTTATAGAGCCAAGTCTAACCGAAAATGGTGGCCGGAAACGTGTTCTGTGATCGGGTCAAGCCGTGGGTCAATGGCGACCCGGTTTCTACAAATCGGGTTGACCCGGTTACTGTAGTCGATGATGTCATCATGGTCAGCAGTGACGTCATGATGACATCATCATGTCAGAAACTGTCAGACCATGGACCAATGAGCATGTGGCACGTGTCCTCTAACACTGTTAGTGCTGACGTCAGCATGTACTGTAGCAAGATTGACCGACCTTTGACCAGATACGTGGGGCGTATGTGAATAGTAAATGTTGTTGGACCAGTACCATTTTCAAGGTTTCGACGATATGAATTCAATGGCGGTGGTTTCGTGTCAATCGGAGATCGTTAGGTTGGTCAAATTAGGGTTTGAAGCCTTGGGAAGTGTGTTCAGATGGCTCTCCCGGGCCAGTTTCAGTCTAGGGTTTCTTGGCTATTTAGTAAGGACTTATAGTGACCCGTACGTATGCTTTGGACATGACAGGAATCGTGCATTAGCACTCAGACAGGGTTATACGCTCGGATTTGCAGCGGGATTGTATTGTGAGTGGGCCTTTGATTTCACTAAACCTTGGCATGCATAACTATTTTCCTTTCTATATATATATATATATATATGTGATTCAAGCAAAAGTATCTGTTTATCTTGAGTTATGTTTATGGAATGTATTACGATGTTTGGGCATGAGACCCGTCTGGTTGGTTTATGCACTATTTGAGTCAGATACATGTATATGGATTTCAATGATTATCTTTAGTACTGCATTGTATAGATCTACCCTAGTGATATTGTCTCCTCCGGATGAGGGTACCTCGGAGTGGTCACGACGCATTGCCTGCGAGGGGTCATTCTACGGAGAGACTGGACCATAGAGTGGCTCATGAGCAGGATTGCTATTATTGACATCTGGGACGTCAGGCAGCTCAGATGCCGTACTCGGACTAGGTTCTGGATTTAGACTCGGGATTGAGACCCCGGATGACACGCGTAGCCTTGGGACTGTGACCTTATTGGACGTCTGGAATGTCAGACATCTGGGATGTCAGGGTTGGGATGTATAGTGCAGTGACTGAGGTTATGATTATGGTTATTTTATTCTGCTTATGTTTATATGCTATGATATGATATTATGGCTTTTGATACCGATGCATGCTTTTTGGAAAACGGAGGGGAAAAACTATATGTTTTCAATATGGTGAACTATTTTTAAACTTGAGTTTCGGCCCACTCACCCTTATTGTTTTACTGACCCCTCCAGGCCGTGCTATTGAGGAGGAAGAGGATCCCGAGGAAGAGACATAGGTTTACGTTGCGCACCTGAACCCTACTGCTGGTTAGGTTGGCAAGTAGAATGTCTAGAGTCGTGCTCACTAACTTGTATTTGGAAACTATCCCTTGTCTGACACTATTTGTATTCGGATAATATGTATGACTTAAACTTGGATATTTATGCATTTGATTTCCCTTAAGGGTATTTGTTGTATTTTGAGGTCGGGTGTTAGACGGGAGCAGGGCACGTCCCCGGGTGGTCCTAGGGGGATCGAGGTGGGTCCTGTCAACTTGGTATTATGGTCAGCATGCTAGACTAGTGGTCAGTACTCGGGACTTCTGACGTCTTAAGATGTTGTTGTCTAATCTATGCCTCTTAAACAGTTGGTTATGCCTCCAAGGAGAATTCCTCAAGCACAGACTGACAAGGAAATATCTTGAGGGATAGAGTGTGGGAGTATTGAACGGACTCAACGCGTGGGAGCCACACACTTTAGTGTGGGATCAAACCCCGAGGAGGCTCACGAATGGATAGTCATATGGGAGAGGATTTTTACTGTGATGTACTACCTATCGGAAGAGCACGTGGCATTGGCGACCTTTCTACCGGAAGGCGGGGCCTACCAGTGGTTATACGGCCTTGAGATGTCGGGTTGGTCTGTCCACATTACTACTTGGGAGGTTTTTCGTGCGAGATTCTTGGACCAGTACACCCGCGATCCTTTCGCGCTGCCCGTGATGCAGAGTTTTTACGACTTGAGCAAGGCGACATGTCAGTGACGGATTATGAGCATACCTTTGTGAGACTATCTTGGTTCGCAGCAGCCTTTGTGATCACAGAAGAGGATAAATGTCAGAGGTTTGAGCTTGGACTCCGAGGAGATATTCAGGCAGGTGTGACAGCTGCCAGTCATGCTACCCTGAGAGACATGGTGGATGCTGCGATTCGTGTCGAGTCTGGTCTGGCGATACACGAGCACGATAGTCATCCGGAGAGGGACGATGCGGGGATCGTCCGTATCTTGGACCAGTGAGTCGTCGAGGATCGAAAGGAGGACACAATAGTGGAACATCATTGTTCTCGCGCGGCTGAGGAGGGTATGGTCGCTTTGGGAGTTCCCAAAGATCGGGTCGAGATCTGGTTCTAGTCAGCGCATGTCATGGAGTGGTGCATCCAGTGGGTCTGCTAACAGACCAGGTGTACTCATTTGCTTTGCCAGCGGAGGATCAAGCCACTATGCTCGGGAGTGCCCAGCTTTGAGCAGGGGCAACGATACATGAGGCACCAGTGCAGTGCAGAGTTCGGCTTCCAACACTGTCGGAGGCAGGGGCAGAGCGGAGCCCGTAGTGAGAATCGTGGAGCACGTGGGCGCAGACAGGCTACCGGACCACGAGCTTGTGTATTTTCATTCACAGAGCAGCAAGCTAGGACGGCACCCGGTGTCGTTACAGGTACTCTTCATATCTCAAATCTTGTTGTACGTGTGTTAATGGATGCTAGGGCTACCCATGTAACAACCCGTCTCGAGAGCCGGGATTAGTAGGTGTGATTAGTGAGGGTAATCAAGGGTTAGTGGTCCCGAGGGGTCCGGGAACTTAGAATGATGCCTTAGCCCAAATTACAAAGCCCTACCATGGGCCCAAAACCTGACTGACTACTCGCGAGTGATGGGGATTGACCAGTGACCAGGACGTAGTTTAAGTCGTCACGAATCCTTAAGCGGGTGGCACGCCTGATTTCGACATCCGAGGAGGAAGTTGTGATGTTCGGAAGGTTGAGGGCATGACCGTAATTTGAGTAAAGTAGGGGGAATAGTTGACTTTTTCTACGGACGAGTTTTGGTACGTTGACCTAGGAGGGTTAGATAGATCTCGTCGTCCTGAGTTCGATGACAGGCGGCACGTATGCATCGGACTTACGATGAGTGAGATACGGGTCTAGAACGTTAGTGGCGAAACCGTAAAATGAGTTAAAAAGAAGGGTAAATTGGTCTTTCTGCACATTGGGAATTGTGCAGAAAGAAAGAAATGGACGGTTGAGATTGGGCCATGTGGAGTGCTTGGATGGAGGATGGTGACACATGGCAGGTGTGTAGAGGATTCTGGTGGAATCCTGTACGTGCGCGGTCCTAATTAACTGGGGTGCACCTGTGTGTGCCCGTGTGTTTGTTCTTCGACACAGACAGAAACAGAGTGAGCTGGTGAGGAGAAATTGAGGAGTGATTGTGGCTGGTGATGAGTTCTGGTGAGTGAGGGAGAGACAGGGAGGTCAGTGTGAGCTGGTGGTCGTGAATTGGTGGAGGAATCGTGCACGGCGGCACGGTGGAGGTGCGGCAAAATTCTGGGGAAACAGGGAGGCCGTGAGACTGTGGTGGTGGCTACGCCGTGAGGTGGCTCAATTCAAGGTAGGGGAGCTGTAGGAGGTTGCAGGGGACCCAACGAACACCGTGGCACGCGGCGGTGCGCACGGCGGAGCTGCAATCGAAAGGTGAGGCTTCCTGCTCTGTTTTCCCGTGAAATTTCAGTATGAAAGTCGTGAGTCTAGGCTTAGTGTCGATGGGATTGGAGGTCAGGGTTATGTTCAGGGAGGTCCTAGGAATGATTTGTGGTGGTCGCCGTGACGGGGGTGTCCACGGCGGAGCTCAGTCGCAGAGGGGTGCTCTGTTGCTCTGTTTCGGCCGTGAGCTTCGAACTCAAAGTCGACGAGTTGGGGCTGAGTCGAAGGTAAAGGAGGTGTGGTCTAGGTTCAGTGAAGCCTTAGGGATCGTCTGGTGTTGCCACCGTGACGGAAGGTGACCGGAGTAGCCGGATCGTGAAACAGGGGTCTGAGGGCCGTCTGGTTCGAGCTTCAGTCGTGAGCTGGGAGTCGAATCGAACCAGGAGAGTGAGGGGAATGGATTCGTGGTGTCTGGACGAAGCTGCAGGAGAAGAAAGGGAGTGCAATGGTGGCCGGACGGCGGAGAACGCTTCTCGCCGGTTCAGCCTGCGACGGCCGGTTCAGCACAGGTTGAAGATGGTACTGTAGATGGCACGTGGGGCCACGCGCAGCCACTTTGGGCGGCGCGTGGGGGCGCGTGCGGCGGCGTATGGAGGAACGATCAACTTGACTTTTGGTCTAGGAGTTGTGTTGAGTTCAATGGAGTTGGTTTCGAGTCAATCGGTTGTCGTTTGAGTTTAGTTCCGCGAGGGTGAAGGTTTAGGGTCCCGGGGTTCTAGGTCTTCGGTTCGGGGATTTTTGAGGAAATTTAGGTGAATGTTTGTAGACGTATTAGTGACGTAATTTGACGATGTTTGACAGGATCGGGATTACCCGAGGAAGCCGAGGAACGGGCTGGACGTTCGGGACGCGAGTAGGGCTCAGTACTGTGAGTGGACCCTTTCTCTAAACTCGATCATGCATAACTGTTTTTATATACGTTTTTGATGGTTTTACTCATACACCTAGGTTTCTTGACTATGTTATGATGGTTTTACGTGATTGCACGTTTTTCGAGAAAAAGACGGTTTTGGCACGTTTTTCGAGAAAATGTTGGTTTTCGGATTTTGATGCCATATTTGGGGATTTCCACCTATAAAGGTTTTCTGATAATGATAAATGGGTTATGAAATGTGATTTGTGATTACGTGGGGTTTTGGTATGAAAATGGATATTTTTCCGGATTTGGGTTCGGAATGACGGTTCTGAACGCCGGAAGGGCTTCGGACCAGTGATTTCGGATTCGGGTTTGGATGTGGATTGGTACATGGTTTTCAAATGGTTTTGGGATTGGATTTGCTGGATCTGGATATCGGGAGTTTAAAGACTCGGATATATATTGATTTTTCCCCCGTAGGCCTTGAGTTTAAAGACTCGGGAGTTTAAAGACTCGGATATGATTAAGGCCTGGATTGAGTTTAAAGACTCGGGAGTTTAAAGACTCGGATAGGTCCAGCAGGTTTGATCGAGAAAATGATGATTTGGTGGTTATGGTTTTGATACGGTTTCTGATACTCATATTAAGGTTTCTTATGATCTTTTATAGTGTTTCTGTTTCTTATGATGTTTATAATGATTATTTTATAAATGTATTTATAACTGTTGGTTATGCATGGGGTTTCAAAACGGAGGGTTTAACTCGGTTTTCTTATAAAATGGTTTTTGAACTTTTGTACCTTCTGGTCCACTCACATTTTCTGTTTTATTTGCCCTCCAGGTTCTGGAGCTAGCGCGGGGTCTTAACGTCGAGGCAGAGTCCGAGGCATAGAAGTGACGTGAGGGATCCTAGAAGAGTTTAAAGGCTTCTGTGTGCGTATACTTTATCAGTTTTTATTTTCCTTGTAATTTAGTGCTATGCTCTGTAAACGATAAGGTTGGGATATTTTGTAATTACTCCTGCGTCTGACTGGGTTAGAGTGAGTTTTACTTGAGCTTTGTGTCGGGGAGTCAGACGGGAGCGGGATTTACCTCGGGTTTCGGGGTAAAACCGGGGTGGGTCCTGACAACCCATTCCTTTATTTCAAGGAGTTGTGCGGGTATGTTAGATTGTGAGGTGTCAGCCTTGGATAGTGAGATGGGTGTTGGTACACCAATGGAAGTTGTGTACATAGTAAATCAGGTGATTCGGAGGTGCCCGGTAAGAGTGGAGGATGTAGATTTACTTGCTGATATAATCCTTATGGATATCCATGACTTTGATGTTATCTTGGGAATGGATTGGTTGACGGAGCATGTTTCGCTCATTGATTGTTGTAGTAGGCGAGTGATTCTGCGGAGTCCGGGTTTGCCGGAGATTACTTTCAGGCAGAGCGCGACGGTTCGCTACCTGAAATAATTTCTTCGCTTGCCGCTACCAAGCTTCTACAGAAAGGATGTCAGGGTTATTTGGCGCATGTTGTGACGACGCAGATTGATACTCCGAGTGACGATGATATGCCTGTGGTGCGAGAGTTTCCGGATATGTTCCCGGAAGATTTTCCTAGATTACGACCACATCGGGAGATTGAGTTCACCATTGAACTACTCCCCGGTACACGACCTATATCATAGGCACTGTATCGAATGGCACCGGATGAGTTGCGGAAGTTGAAAACCCAATTGCAGGAGTTGGTGGATTTGGGATTCAGCCAACCAAGTACATCACCGTGGGGAGCACTGGTGTTATTTGTGAAAAAGAATGAGGGGAGCCTCTGATTGTGTGTGGACTATCGACAGCTCAACAAGGTAACGGTAAGGAACCAGTACCCCTTACCCAGGATTGATGATCTATTCGATCAACTGCGGGGAGCATAGTACTTCTCGAAGATTGATTTACGATCTGGTTATCACCAGTTGAGGATTGCTGAGGAGGATGTTCTGAAGACAGCGTTTTGGACTAGATACGGACATTATGAGTTCCTAGTGATGTCATTCAGCTTGACGAATGCTCCAGAAGCATTCATGGATCTGATGAATAGGGTCTTTCGATCTTATTTGGATAAATTTGTGATCGTGTTCATTGATGATATCCTAGTGTACTCGAGGAGTGCTATGGCCCATGAGAAACACCTACGGTTGGTGTTAGGAAAGCTGAGGCAGAAACAGTTGTACGCCAAGCTGAGTAAGTGCCAGTTTTGGCTAAACAACATTGGTTTTCTGGGACATGTGGTATCAGCAAACGGGATTAGTGTGGATCCCCAAAAGACCGAAGCTGTTACAATTGGGCTAGACCGACGACCGTAACTGAGGTACGGAGTTTCGTTGGTTTGGCAGGATACTACCGGAGATTTGTTGAGGGCTTCTCTAGTATCGCCGCATCGTTGACTCGTTTGACCAGGAAAGGAGTAAAATTTGTTTGGGACGAACGGTGCAAGTAGAGTTATCAGGAACAAAAACGTCGGTTAACTACTGCACCTGTTCTTGCCTTACCTGATAACAGTGAGAGTTCGAAGTCTACAGTGACGCATTATTACAGGGTTTAGGTTGCGTGCTGATGCAGAATGGCAGAGTTATCGCTTATGCATCGAGGCAACTAAAAACACATGAATTGAATTATCCTACACACGATCTGGAGTTAGCAGCGGTGGTTCATGCTTTAAAAATCTGTAGACATTACCTATACGGGGTGACTTGCAGGATATTCACCGATCATCAGAGTCGAAAGTATTTGTTCACTTAGAAGGAGCTGAACGTGAGACAGTGACGATGGTTGGAACTGATCAAGGATTATGATTGTACAATTGAGTATCATCCAGGAAAGGCGAATGACGTGGCAGACGCACTTAGCATAAAGTCAGCGGGATCAATTGCACACCTGAGGATGGTGTATCTTCCTTTGCTAGTGGACCTCCGAAAGGCTGGAGTTATGCTGGGGATAGATGAGCAGGGAGCTTTGTTATCCAGTTTTCATGTACGACCTGTGCTAGTCGATCGGATTATCGAGGCACAACTTCAGGATTCAATACTTTGTATCTACAGGATCGAGGTCGAAGCGGATGAGAGGCGGGACTTTACCCTTCGAGGTGATGGAGCTCTGGTGAAACTGGGCCGTTTGTGTGTTCCTGCAGTGGCAGAGTTAAGGGCAGAGATTCTTGAGGAAGCCCACAGTTCGGCTTATGCCATGCATCCGGGAGGTACAAAGATGTACCGTACCCTCCAAAACCATTATTGGTGAGCAGGAATGAAAAAAGATATTACAGAGTTTGTGAGCAGATGTTTGACCTGTCAGCAGGTCAAGGCAGAGTGGCAGAGACCGTATGGGGCTATACAACCACTTCTGATTCTGGAATGGAAGTGGGATCACATTACCATGGATTTTGTTTTTAAGTTGCCAAGGACTCAGAGTGGATTCGATGGAGTTTGGGCGATTGTAGACCGATTAACCAAATCAGCTCATTTCTTACCGGTATAGGAGACATTTAAGCCAAACCGACTGGCTCAGATGTTTGTGAAAGAGATCATTCGACTTCATGGTACGCCGGAGTCGATAGTGTCTGATCGAGATCCGCGTTTCACTTCCAGGTTCTGGCGGAGTTTACAGAACACTTTGGGTACAAATTTACATTTCAGTACAGCTTTCCACCCACAGACCGATGGACAGTCAGAGAGGACTATCCAGACCCTGGAGGACATGATGAGGTCTTGTGTACTGCAGTTTCAGGATTCGTGGGATATTCATTTGCCTTTGATGGAGTTCGCATACAACAACAGTTATCAGGGAAGTATCGGGATGGCACCCTACGAGGCACTGTATGGTCGGCAGTGCAGGACACCTATCTAGTGGATGGAGGTAGGAGTGCGAGCGGCAGTAGGGCCGGATTTGATGGACATGACCCAGGAAACAGTCTGAATCATCAAGGAAAGATTAAAAACAGCACAAGATCCCCAAAAGAGCTATGCTGATCGACGGATTCGAGACTTGGAATTTGAGGTCGGAGATTTTGTGTTCCTAAAGTTATCACCATGGAAAGGAATTGTCCATTTTGGCCGACGTGGGAAGTTGAGACCACGTTATTTTGGACCATTCGAGATCACAGAAAGGATTGGACCCGTGGCATACCGGTTGGCATTACCTCCAGAACTTGCCAAAGTGTACGACGTTTTCCATGTGTCCATGTTACGAAAGTACCTACGGGACGATTCACATGCTTTGCCGGAGCAACCATTGGAACTGATGACTGATCTGAGTTTTGAGGAGAAACCAGTGCAGGTTCTAGATCAGAAGAACAAGGTTTTGAGAAACAAGACGATTCGATTGGTGAAAGTACTGTGGAGGAACCATGACGTCGAGGAATCCACGTGGGAACCTGAAGACTTAATGAGGGAACAGTACCCCTTTTTAATTGAGTAAATTTCGAGGACGAAATTTTTGTAAGGTGGGTAGATTGTAACGACCCGAACTTTCGTAAATACTTTTTTTATTGTAAAATGACCATTTTGCCCCTAAGGAGGGGGGAAAGTTCACTTTTGCCCCGGGGAATATTTAGGACTTTGACCCATGAACGTGACGTATATTAGGACGTCACGAGCCCGTAGGCAGGCGGCACGTCGAAAACGGACGTACGACGAAAAAGTTATGGTCACGGAAGTAAAATCGATTAACCGAACGAACCGAGGTTTGAAATAAAATAATATTATAATATTAAGATCTGATTTAAAAATTAAATCAATCTGGACCTTTGGATGAGTGACAAGTGTCACTCATCCCACACACCCTTTTTCCCCAAATTCTGGATCTTGTCCCTATTGGCTACATTTTTAAATACTTCTTTTTCCCTAACAATTTTTTAGCCGTTCATCTCATCCTAGGACTCATCTGGGCCGTTGATTCCACCATCTTCTTTCCTTTATTTTGATCATACTTAACTCACTCCCTCTCACTTTCATTTTCTCTTAAGCCGTGAGCATTCCTTGCACAAACACACATCCAGGCCACCCCTCTGTTTTGCTCCACATCCAGGAGATGACCAGCCACCACCAGCCACCACCAGGCACCGGCCACCACCACCACACCCTGCCTGCACGACCCAAAAACCCCCAGACCGGAAAGGAAACAAAACCAACCCAAACAATCCAACCGTCCAAACCTCCTCACCAGTGCTCGAACCAACGTAGGATTAGGTAAACTAGGACGACAGGAGGACTGACGAGTGGACATGACGACGTACGGCGGCGATACGGCGGTGGTAAGTCTGAAAACCCGATAGGTTCAGTTTTCCTTCCCTATTTCGAAACGACCCGTTTTGACGTTAGGTTTCATTTTTCATCTATGTGACATGTCCTAGGGACTCAGACGACCAATTTGGACCAAGGTTAGTGGCCGGAATCTGGGCGAGTCGCCGGAGAAGACGACCAGAGTGTTCAGCCGACTTTCCCGTTAATTTTCAGGTAGCTTCTTCAACCTAAAGTTTGGTTTTTGATTTCACAGAACTGTATAGGGGGTTGTGACGAGCTTATAGAGCCAAGTCTGACCGAAAATGGTTGTCGGAAACGTGTTCTGTGATCGGGTCAAGCCGTGGGTCAACGGCGACCCGGTTTCTACAAATCGGGTTGACCCGATTACTGTAGCCGATGACGTCATCATGCTGGCGTCAGCAGTGACGTCATGATGACATCATTTTGTCAGAAACTGTCAGACCATGGACCAATGAGCATGTGACACGTGTCCTCTAACACTGTCAGTGCTGACGTCAGCATATATTGTAGCAGGGTTGACCGACCTTTGACCAGGCGCGTGGGGGCGCATATGAATAGTAAATTTTATGGGACCAGTACCATTTTCAAGGTTTCGACGATACGAATCCAATGACGGTGGTTTCGTGTCAATCGGAGATAGTTAGGTTGGTCAAATTAGGGTTTGAAGCCTTGGGAAGCGTGTTCGGACGGCTTTCCCAGGCCGGTTTCAGTTTAGGGTTTCTTGTTTGTTTAGTAGGGACTTATAGTGACCCTTACGTATGCTTTGGACATGACAGGAATCGTGCATTAGCACTCAAACAGGGTTATACGCTCGGATTTGCAGCGGGATTGTATTGTGAGTAGGCCTTTGATTTAACTAAACCTTGGCATGCATAACTGTTTTCCTTTCTATATATATATGTGTGTGATTCAAGCAAAAGTATCTGTTTATCTTGAGTTATGTTTATGGCACGTATTACGATGTTTGGGCATGACTCGTCTGGTTGGTTTATGCACTGTTTGAGTCAGATATATGTATATGGATTTCGATGATTATCTTTAGTACTGCACTGTATAGATCTACCCTAGTGATACTATCTCCTCCGGATGAGGGTACCCCGGAGTGGTCACGACGCATTGCCTGCGAGGGGTCATTCTACGGAGGGACCGGACCGTAGAGTGGCTCAGGAGCAGGATTGCTATTATTGACGTCTGGGACATTAGGCATCTCAGATGCCATACCCGGACTAGGTTCGGGATTTGGACTCGGGATTGAGACCCCAGGTGGCACGCGTAGCCTTAGGACTGTGACCTTATTGGACGTCTGGGACGTTAGACATCTGAGATGTTAGGGTTAGGATGTATAGTGCAGTGACTGAGGTTATGATTATGGTTATTTTATTCTGCTTATGTTTATATGATATGATATTATGGCTTTTGATACTGATGCATGCTTTTCGAAAAACGGAGGGGAAAAACTATATGTTTTCGATATGGTGAACTGTTTTTAAACTTGAGTTTCGGCCCCTCACCCTTATTGTTTTACTGACCCCTACAGGCCGTGATATTGAGGAGGAAGAGGATCCCGTGGAAGAGGCATATGTTTACGTTGCGCACCTGAACCCTACTGTTGGGTAGGTTGACACGTAGAATGTCTAGAGTCGTGCTCAATAACCTGTATTTGGAAATTATCCCTTGTCTGACACTATTTGTATTCGGATAATATGTATGACTTAAATTTGGATATTTATGCATTTAAATTTCCCTTAAGGGTATTTTTGGTATTTTAAGGTCGGGTGTCAGAAGAGAGCAGAGCACGTCCCCGGGTGGTCCCAGGGGGATCGGGGCGGGTCCTGTCATGGCCACCCTACGAGTAACCAAATTAGAGGTCGTAGGCAGAATCTCGAAGCAGGCCCTCCAGAAAAATAGTTTTAACTTATTTGGAACCCGCAACTTCCATAAATGTTTCTAGAGCCCCGCATTTTGCTCTTCAGTGGAGCATTTTACACCTCCATTCATTTCGGTCTTGAGAAAGTAGGCAATATGATATCCAGACTTTACCGTATACTTCTCAATCTTGGAATAATACTAGTAGTGCCCATCAAGGAAATTAGCCCGAGTCGGGAGGGCGATATTGAAAATATCCTAGACATCTTCCTCACAAAATACTGACTCTAGTAGCATTTGGTTCCACCCCCATTAGGATAAGAAGGAACAACACCATGGCATCACCTGGAAATCCTCGATTTAGAAAGGTTGGAATGTCTTAGGCTGTGGAATCCACGTATCTCTGAAAACACCCATTAAATCTATCGTTCCTACTCTGTAAATCAGCCCATACTTGATGACATCTCGGCCCCACAAGATAGGTTGCCAAACAAGAGAAAGTGCCCCAACATGTGCCTCCATAAAATCTCGGTCAGGATAGTATCAGGCCTTCATCATCCGAGCCACTAAGGAGCTGGGCTGTTTTAGCAACTGCCAAGCTTGCTTAGTGACCATCGCCTGATTAAATAACTCAAAATTCTTAAACCACGAGCCCCTTTTGTTTATGGCTACGCAGTATGTTCCATTGCATATAATGAATACTTCTTTTACTAGACTCACTCCACCAAAACCTGTCAATTTTAACTGAGAGCTCCTGACAAAAAGACTTAGGAAGTTAGAAGACACTCATCCGAATAAGTAGGTAGCGTCTGAACAACTGCCTTCACTAGTACCTCTTTTCCAACTCCAGACAACAGTTTGGCATTCCATTCCTAACCCTTCTAAACATCGCAATAGGCTATAGGCTATAGCGGTATAGCGTATAAGGAAACAAAAAATCACTAGCGCTGGTAACGCAGGTGCAAGTCCTTCACAAGACCAAATCTGTCTAGTTCCGCTTCTAACTTCTTCCTCATTTGCAAATCCCCATTAAGCATCCGCATCAACGTGCATTCTGCAAACTCCAAAATTGGATAAGATCCACCTAATTCGTGCGGTGTGCTTCTCCTCCATATAACAACTACATCCAAACCTATCAACTTCTAAATATTACATAAAATCAGAATCTGAATTTAAAATTCTCTCCTCATCACTTTATATCAAAATTAAAAAAACATAAGCAAAAAACAAATAAAAAAGTAAAAAGGGATCAAGCAATATATTGTAATCTGAATTTATTCATAAAAGATTGGTAGTAGACATAAAAAGTCATTACCGAGTAAAGAACATCAGATTGTATTTCACCAAAAAGATAATTAATTAAATAAGAAATTTAAAAAAAAAAACCCTGCAAGAAAAAAGAGTTTTATAAAAAGATCTTTTTTTTTTAATATTGTAAGTGCCCAAACTTTTAAAATGAGCAATTTATTAAATATTTTTACATTGCTTAATTTTGAAGTGAAACAGCTTTTCTTAGTTAGTTTTAGTTGCAACTTGCATAGAGAAGGAATTCCTATAATTATGTGTCTTAATAAATAGCGATTTTCTTGGCAACCATAATTACTATAATTATGATCGAGTTAACATGGAGTAGCATCAATAATTATTTTTACATTTTTTTTTTAATTCTCATTCACGCAAAGGAAAAATCTTGTTGTTTTATTGCCAAAACTCCATTCTCTTACCGGATCAAAAAAAAAAAACAAAGTTTATTCCAATTCTATTCCGGGATCGCGAGGGACTACGAGAAGGGGAGCCACAGAGCCCGCTTCAAAAGAGAGACCCTATTCCCACGCTTCTTCTCCCTACTTCTTTGCTTACTTGCGACAAACACACAAAAAAAAAAATAGAGATTAAGGGCTTTCTGATTTCCAAATTTTTTTTCCCTTCCCATCAAATACACCAGCTTGTGCTCAAGTTTTTCTTTCGCTGCTGCTTCCTTCCCTTTCTTCTACGGTACAAAAATCAAACAGCCACATTGAATTCTTTTCGCTGGGTTTGGTTTTTCTTGGTGGCTTTGGTCAGATTGGATTGGATTTTATCTGGGTTTCCTTTGTTTGTAATTGCAACTTGTTCCTGAGCTGCTTCTTTTATTATTTTTGGGTTAAATCAAGGTCAATGTAGCGGGAGGGAGCTAAAAAAATGGTATGAGCATAATGAGATCCGTTTTCATGGCTTAGTTCACTATCTTTAATGTATCTCAGTTCCTTTTCTCTCCTGGGTGTCGAATGGCTTATGCATTATGCTGCTGCACATATCTTAATGAGTTGCATTCTGATTCCCTTGTCATTGATCATTTAGCTTAGAACACTTTTGTTTTTCGTGGGACATTAAAAACCATGATTCATAGAATAGATTGTTGATCTTCCTTTTGGATTGGGATTGAGGTTGGGATTGAAATTGGAATTGGGATTACAATGGGTGAAAGGAATGCCTCATCTATGGCGATCATTACTCGAAAATCCTTATTCTGTTTATTTATATTGACATCAACACTTTTTATATTATCTTGGTTCTTTGTGTTGCGTTCGACGGGCAGTCCTCACTTCATGGACCATAAATTGTTACCCGGTTCCCAGCTTCTTTCTGTGATTGGCAGTGGGATTTCTGGGAGTGAGAGTAAAAAAGACGCCGAACCCTCAATAGGGAATCGATCAATCCTTGTGGATAATGAAGAAGAAGAGAAAACATCATCGTCATCATCATCTCCATCATCTCCATCCAAAGAAAAAGAAGCATCAGGAGCTAACATTGGTGTAAAATGTAACAATGATGAAAAAGTAGCTCTCAAGGTATTCATGTATGATTTACCCCCTGAATTTCATTTTGGACTTTTGAATTGGAAACCCGAACCGGGGGGCAGTGTTTGGCCAGATCTTCAAACTAAGGTACCTGCTTATCCTGGTGGCTTGAATTTGCAACACAGCATAGAGTATTGGCTGACAATGGACCTCCTTGCTTCTCAACTTCCCAATCCCCCAAATGTACCTACTGCAATAAGAGTGCTAAATGCTAGTGAAGCTGACATCATTTTTATACCATTCTTTTCTTCCTTAAGCTATAACCGATTCTCCAAGATCAACCCGCACCAGAAGAAGAGCAATAACAAGGTGCTGCAAGATAAATTGGTTAAGTATGTGACCGCTCAAAATGAGTGGAAGAGATCAGGGGGAAGAGATCACTTAGTTGTGGCTCACCACCCGAATAGCCTTCTAGATGCTAGGATGAAGCTATGGCCTGCAACATTCATACTTTCTGACTTTGGGAGGTATCCTCCAAACGTAGCAAATGTGGAGAAAGACGTCATTGCCCCCTACAAGCATGTGATAAAATCCTTTGTGAATGACTCGTCCACTTTCGATAGTCGACCAACTTTGCTATACTTCCAAGGTGCAATATATCGAAAAGATGTGAGTGATCTTTCTCCTTTAATTACATTTGTTGGTTATTTCTATAAAACTTTGATGGAGCAAAAGTTCAATTGTGTATTTTTAATGGAGTTTACTTTTACCAGCCTCTAGACAAAATTTATGTTTGGACTTGTGTACTATTATGTGCTTCACAATTGTGTTAAAGTTGACTATCCTATTAGACCATCTCAAAGTAGTGTGTCCATACTCTAAAAAGTTTCCTACTGATGACATTGGGCCATTATTAATTGTTATACAGATTCAGTGCGTTATGCCTGATGAGCTAGTAACATCACATGCATATTTTTTACTGTAACATAAATTGTATTTTTTTAAGTATAAAAAGTTGCCTCTTCACTGTGTACCTGGTGTAGATAT
This sequence comes from Prinsepia uniflora, assembly GCA_032719365.1. NCBI lineage: Eukaryota > Viridiplantae > Streptophyta > Magnoliopsida > Rosales > Rosaceae > Prinsepia > Prinsepia uniflora. Next base: position 19,803,191 of record CM064869.1, read on the forward strand.
GGTATGCATTGAAGAGATGAGTCAACATTTGAGGGTTGCATGTTGACTATGCGAAGGGAGGTGCAATATACAAAATCCGACGACATAAAATGTTTGAATGTTTTCATCCGTATTTGTCTGTTAGCTTTCTTCCATTTCTTCACTTGTAGCTGCAGATTTTTCTAAGCTCCCTTTCTTTGTGAGATTCTTTATATATTTATGAACTTTACTTTTGTCTTTTAGTCGGAACATGAACTTTGTTCAAGGTTTATCAATCACCACTTTCCAGAATGTGAATTGCTAATAGATAATTTTAGATTGTGTTGTTTATTTAAGATCTCCATGAAATCTTGTTATTTTAGAGATGGGCGGACACTGTAAATTCTGCATCAGTTCTGAAAGACAAATAATTTACTGGGAGAAACATATATGGAACCTAGTCCCTGTGTTAGTCGGTAATTTATTATTCAGCTGTGTTCCTTTACTTCTCTTCAAAGTATTTTTGGAAGAACTTGTCCCTTCATTTCTCGTTTTATCCTTTTTATGGTTTGCTTAAAGTTCAACTAGGTGGGTGGTCCCATAAATTGTTTTCGGTCTGCTGTTTTACTTTCTTTTCTGTTTGTGATTGTATCGCACTGTTTGGGTCTTCATTTATTAATATGCCTAGTTTCTAGCAGTTACTTCCATGCGAAATAATTAGTGGTAATGTTTATATTTTACCTAATAAGAAGGTAAAGGTATTTCTTAGCAATAATACTTTGTATTCTATTTAGAGTTATGCGAGTATCATGCTCCCCGCAACATATTTATTCTTGATATTTCAATTATTCATGCTTTGCTACCACATCATATCATTGATATTTGTTTTACTTCGGTTTCCTGTTTTGTCTTTCATTTTCTGTTTTGGTCGATGCTGCTTCTTCTTGTATTAACATTCTGGTTACGTCATGTTCAGGGTGGGTTTGTTCGGCAAGAGTTATTCTATCTTCTACAAGGTGAAAAAGATGTACATTTTTCATTTGGGAGTGTTCAAAAGGATGGAATCAAGAAAGCATCCCAGGGAATGCATGCCTCGAAATTCTGCCTCAACATAGCTGGTGATACCCCGTCATCGAATCGGCTTTTTGATGCTATTGCTAGCCACTGCGTCCCTGTGATCATCAGTGATGATATTGAACTCCCATATGAGGATGTGATTGACTACGCTGAATTCTGCATATTTGTTCGAACAAGGGATGCTCTCAAAAAGAATTTTCTGGTAAACCTCGCCAGAAGCATTGGGAGGGATGAGTGGACGCGAATGTGGAAGAAGTTGCAGGAGGTTCAAAAGTTCTACGAGTTTCAGTATCCATCAAAGGAGGGTGACGCTGTCCAGATGATTTGGCAAGCCGTTGCTCGCAAGGTTCCTGCTATGAGAATAAAGTTACACAAATCCAGACGATTTTCTCGTTCCCATGGAAGCATGGAGAAGGGATTGAGCAAAATACCATCGCCAAATAACTTTTGGTAACTTCATAACCTCAGGACTAAATTTACCAATTACAGTTTTGATATAAATACTAGAAGGATACTACAATGTCAAATTAACTTTAAATTGTCCACAAAAAATTTAATTGGACACAATTAGTTCTACTTACGTTCTACTACCCCTTTGAGAATCAAGTTGCAAAGCAGTGAACAACAAAACGATAGTTTTTAAAAGATATTACCAAAAATGTGTCTTTATTTTTCTTCTTGTCAACTGGCATCAGTAATCTTTGACCACGTCTCGCACTTAAACCTATGTAGAAATAAAATGACTCCAATGGCTCTGTAACATAGACAAGAAGTAGAAGTAGTCTCTGGATCAGAAGGGCATCAATTTGGTAATAAAGATCAAAGATTACACTCTACGATCTCCCCCTTTTGACCACTATACCCACAAAGGAAAACTTACAGGTGCAGTCTGTAAGGGATGTCTCATGGGGGAGATTGATTTTGAGTAGATTGAAAAGTTCATAAGAAAAAAAAAATAAGCAATTTGAAAGTGGAAGTGATGAAATTTCATTTTAATCGACACCCGACGTCGTCCTGATCCCCAGCTCAATTTTCTCCAATCCGAAAAGTTGTTAAGTTTCGAATGGGAACTGCCCAGACCTAACCATAAACGACATTGAGATTGCAACCCCAATTCGGTATGATCTTAATTAATCCCGATCGAACCCATTTCTCCAACCACCACACTTGAACCCATCTCTTCCCGCCAATCCTCCATTGATTTTTGCTTCTCAGCTCTAGCACATCCTCACCAGAATCACCGAGAAACCGGAGCCACCCAAGTCGAACCTTTAGTGGATCCTCTCGAGGCGTCGATGTCAGCGTCTTCGTGAAAGTCGATCAAAGGAGCTCATTCGGAAGCCAGCTTCAAGATCCTTGGCAACTCGCAATACATCATACGTCCTCAACAAGGACGCCGACTTCGTCTTTGTCTCTGAGCTTTAAAAATCGTGACAGTTGAAGACGCTTACATCGGGTTCATCAGATGAAATGGTGAAACCCGGCACGACCGTAACCACCTGATCCGAGACGAGATGAGGTGGTTACAGCCATATCGACCTTACGTCTTGTCGGGATTCAAGGGGAGAGTATCGAGTCGCATTCCCACCCAATCCTGATACTTGTACATGCTTGTATAGTACATTTGATTTTAAACGATACAGTAGTCTTCCTTTATATTCGACTCTCATGCCTTCGTTATGGTCTAATGTGTGCTTAACTGAAATTCTCTACGCCCTTCCTAATATTGATGTCTAAAATATATGTTTTTTTTTCAGACTTTATGTTTTTTTATTGCAAATAAATAGTAGCATTAGATTAGACGGGAGTTACAAGTTTGTGAGATGCATATCCCATGGAAAAAGTAAGAACCATAGGCACACCCACAAGCACAAGTTCCAGAGGACAACTACAAGGAACAGTCGCAAGTGAGAAAATAATAACTCATGATATGCTATTTCTTGTTCATAGAAATCAAACTCTCACACTTTGGCTGAAAAATTTAAGTGTAAATAGGGTGGATTCTTATTTTTGAGAGCACTACAAATATTGCTCTCGTGACTTTTATTTCTAATTGTGATGGACCATAAAATTTATTAGAAAGAAAAAGAAATAATAGCAAACAATTAATAAAATTGTAATTACCAATAAAACAAATTGGGCCTCACCATTAATGCATAAAATTCACCTGTATTAAATTCACTAGTGTAGAGAGCGGGGCACGATTTGAATCTATATGGATCTTATCCAAATTCAATTTCAAACTGTTAAAAACTTAACGGTTCAGTACGGTTTGAATTTTCAAAAAATTAAATTTAAATCGTTTCAATCCAAATGGTTGTTAGCGCGCGGTTTAATTTGAGCGGTTTATTTATAAAATTTTAATGAAATTTCTTCAATAAAACACCCCTCAAAAACTTAGTTTGTTTTTCAAAATTCCACCATTCTCATCAACATTCTCGGGAGTGAGTATAAATCCATTGAGAATTGCTACCAATTCGGTTCGAACCAATTCGGTTCGTTTGATTTTTACAACATTAACTTAGAAGTGAGTATAAATCCATTGAAAATTGCAACCAATTCGGTTTAAACGGTTATTTTCACTTTTTTAGAATTAAACTAACATGAAAGACTGTAGAATGCCTAATTAAGTAGTTTATTTCATTCTCTCAAAAACAAAAAATGTAGTTAATTTATTCCAATTCTCCACCACACAAATGTGGGTCAAAAAGAAAAAGAGGCTACAGAGATACGCCAGCTGAGAAAACTTCCCTCCACGAAACTACAATTTCCCATGTCCATGGCGCTCCCAGCTGCTGTGACTGTCAGTCTCTCAAGCTCAACCCATCATGTCCTCCCAGCTTATCCTCAACATCAAACCAACCCAGCAACCAACTTCAACTTCAACACCAGAAAATCAGTGGCAGTGGCCAGCCCCAGCAGCAACCCTTGTTTTCGTGTTTCGTATCGATTCTCTGGCGGTGCTGCTGAAGATGAGGAGGGAGACGAAGAAGCAGAAGATTGTAGCTTTGATGAAGCTGTTATTCTTTTCAACACAAGGCAATACTACAAGTGCCATGATTTCCTTGAATCCCTTTGGAACAATGCCCAAGATCCTTCTAGAACTCTTATCCATGGAATTCTCCAATGCGCCGTCGGATTCCATCACCTATTCAACCAGGTTCAACATCATTATTTACATATATATATATACATACGAATTCTCAAATATTACTACTGTCTAATCTTTCATTAATTTTGTAGCTCTCCCTGCAAAAATTTATTATGTTTTGCGAATTAGCTAGCCAGCTAGGGTTACAAATTGGTTGGGTTGTGATTAATGTTGTGGATAGAACCATAGAGGAGCCATGATGGAGCTGGGAGAGGGACTTTGTAAGCTAAGAAAGTTCAACTTCAAAAGCGGACCATTTCATGAGTTTGAGCGAGAAATCTCTGCCGCTCTCGACTTTATTTACCAAACGCAGATAGAGTTGGCGGCGTGTGAGTTCACTTTTTATACGAAAACAACATTCATTTTAAATATTGTGCGAAATCCGTTTATATCTGCAATTATTTTATTTCATATTATTATTTTGGCTAAATAGTTGTTTTTGCCCTTAAATTTTTTTCAAATTTTACCAACTATTTCTAAATTTCACTATTAGAACTGGCCGTCCTAAATGTTACTCTAATTTAAAACGTGATTTTTCCGTCAATGTTTTTAAACATGTTATTTCTAAAAGTAACGATAGAAATCTTATTTCACATAATGTGTTTAACAAAAATGTCCAAATTCATTTTTATATTTGAGCAAAATTCAAGGATGACAAATTTTAATATTGAAGTTTGAGAATATTAAATAAAATTTGGATAAAATTCATGAACCTGCACAATAATTTATCCTATTATTTTTATAGGTACCGAGGATCTTTGTGTTACAATGGATCGATCAGAGAGATCGTACCAACTTCTTGGTGGGTATGGTGCAGGTCAGTTATTGTACACCCTACAAAGTGAACCTAATGAGACCACCATCAACATTGTCTTCACACCTCACACCCACTCTCACACTGAAACCGAGCCACCAAAGGTGAAGGTGAAGCTTCCAACCCTCCATGCAACCACACATCATCTCCCCGCTGCCGGAGATTATTGGTGACTAATATTGCATAAATGTATTATGCACGTTATATTTCACACGAATCGAATCCAAAATTACTTATTATACAGTAGAACAAGATACCACTACCTCATAATATTGATGGCATAATGGTGCCATTTTCATCTAAAAAAAGAACCTAAATAAACAGGGCCGTGTTTGTCACTGTATTTGACAAAGCTGTTTACGGTTTAAGGCTTGGTAAAATACAAGGACTATGCACCTCCATAAACCATATTTGTAATACTTACAATACAAAAAGCATTAGGCACCTACTTATGAATCAAGTTACAGAAATCAAATTACAAAACTTAAGGCAGGCCTAAATCTTGAACCAAGAAAACCAACGATACCTCGTCAACTACCATTGATTGTTGCAGAAAGTGCAAAGCGAACTTACATAACCTGTAGCTAACAATACTCTTACTGACGTGATCCATAGATCATATAACGATTAAGCAGTAACGCAAAATCACCTCTCCTTTGCTTTTTGGGTCACAGGGACATCTCTGTACATTTTCACTTGATCCTTCAAAGTATCCCGCCGCGGTATTGCTACCTTGTTGTTAGGATCAAAAAGAAGTACTTCTTCAAATGCTTTCAGAGCAGCCTTGAAGTCTTTCTTCTTTTCATAGGCGTCACCAAGGTTGTTCCAAGCTGTGACGTAGCCTGGCTGAAGCTTCACAGCAGTTTCAAACTGTGTAATTCCCTTAGCAATCTTACCTTCACGAACGTAACTGACACCAAGGGCATTGTAAACCTATTCAAATACAGGAAATGTGAAAAAATTAGCACAAAATTCAGAAGCCAAGCCAAATAAGATGATGTAAAGTAAAAATACAATCTAATTTAAATGGTCTTAATTTTCAGTCTCGACTCAAATTTATACATGGCTTGCCTCTTGGTTAGTTACCTTTTAGAAAAAGGGCCGTCGATAGAAACTCAAGCTAAAAATGAATGTCAAGGGTATATAGGTTACCACTAAATCATGTAATAGCACTAACACATGCAATAGAACTGAATATGCACCAAAAACATGCAATAGCACAAAATGGGCATGACTCATGATGACGAGCTTGGGCCCTTATATAAAGATTTATATATTCAACTCCAAGAAGCGAGGACATGAGCCAAAACTACAAGTTACTGGTGTTCTGAAACAACTGAAACAATTGGCAGTATGCACGTACTTTCTGAGGTTTCACGAGCTTTAGGAGATGGAAACACCAGACCACGTAGGGTATTCAAAAATAACCATATGGAACCTATTTTAATATTGGTTTTATTTCCAGTCACTAAGCCAGAAAATGCTCAATCAACAGGAATCAAGGAAATAAACGTCTAGAGCAATACTCAAAAATCTTGAAGTTGGAACAACTATCAAACAGTTAGAAGTATTTAAATAACACAATTCTAAAGCCATTCTGTTTGTTGGATCCAGTATGGTGTGATTTACTAGTTGACCATAAAAGAGATAACTGTGTACTTAACATCCACGAATTCATCACACCTGAGCAAGATCTTGGTCATCTCCATCCCATTTCTCAATTGCCTGAATCAAATACTTAATAGCAGCTGGATAAATTTTCCTCCTTAGCATTACCGCTCCAAGTTCAAATAGTTCAGTTGCTTCAGCATCACCGCTTCTTACCTGCTCCTGGTATTTAGAAAAAAAAAAAAAAAAAAGACATGGTGTGAGTAACTGGTTTTAGACAGCCTCTATCCAATGTCCATTCCAGTAGAAAAAATATTAAAGAACTTAAATGTATTTATTTAGTACTCATAATAAAGGTAGAATGCCTAGTAAGTGTCAGGGTTGGAGCAAAGTAGACTAACAGGGCACAATGGAAAAGACAGGCTTGTACCTGCAATTCTTTGGCAGAAAGATCAAGTTCTCTACGTACAAGCACTTGACGAATCACAAAAAAGGTTCCAATGCCAAGAAAACCTAACAACAGTAACAAGTATGATAGCTGGATTCCTAATTCAAATAACTCTCCTGTCTCATAAACGGGATTTGTTTTGATAATATCACGTGATTGTGCCATTTGTGTAGACATCAGACATAAGCTTTGTCCAATTAAGAATGTCAATACCCATACAAGTGGCCTCTTTAAGATTTTAAAGTCTCCCAAAAAATCTGCAATAAAATGATATCACAAAGATGATTCTCAACAACTTAATAAAAAGTCTCTATCTACTTAAAAATGATATTGAAAGTGCTGTGCAGACAAAGTAACTTCCAAAAGTATAAGACACTAATCCTATCACATTTTAATCCTGGCAGGCTGGCACAGGGAATCTCTATATATGCCAGAATACAAATAATAGAACTGATACAAAAATTCGAATATGTCATATTCCTCTTATAGTGTGGACATATTACGAAACCATACAGAATTGATCAATTTAGGCTTTTTTGGTTAACTGTTAGGCTATTTTTTTTTTTCATGCCTTTGTACCTAAACTCCCTCTCCTTTTGGTAAATTGATCACATCTATGTGAAAAGAAATTGATCACTTTATAACATAATATTATCCTCGATCATTATTCAAACATACGTAAATAATCACACCGAAACGCACGCGCTTCGTATTCTAAACAACCATACCAATGAAGCAGATATGCATGCTGCTGATTAATAAAAGTGGTTTGTGATATACAAATGAAACACGCTCAGTGTATAATGATATCATGTAACATAACTTCCGAGTTATCCATAAAAGTCAGCAATTTGAGAATAGGAAATTACTTTGCAAATTTGTGGGTGTAAGAGTTTTCATTGCTAGATCCTCTCGGAGTATCTGCCTTCACACACGATTGAACAACATATTAGTAAAAACAATTTTTAAAATGCATGACACTTGCAAAAGGTTCTAGAAAAAAAAAGAAAAAAAGAGCTTGGACTAAGAAAGGTGAAGAAAAGCAAATCGTATAGATGGTTGTACTTGTAATCAAACAATAGGAAAGAGGCTAGGTCACAAAACCAAAATATATATATATATAGAGGATATGGACACAGTTCGAATAGAATACGACAGTCATATACAACTGAATTCACGTGAATGGGGATTAACAACTGAACATGCATAGATTTCAACTTATGTGAATAATAATCAATTCATCCATGAACTTTAACAAAACATAACCCTTTTTTTTCCAAACAAACATTGCCATTGAATATGAAAAAATAAATAAACAAAACAAAACTATTTTTCAAATTTCAACCAATTTGATTATTTTGGGTTCTTAATTCCAGTGATTCGTCCCGAGTTTTTATTCAATTTCTCTTCCCCAGCCATAAAAGTTCACTTCCAATGCTAAGAACTCGAATGATGTAAGGCTAAACGCTAAAGAAAAGCCACTGGGAAAATATTTCTCACTTTCAGTGCTAAAAGAACCCAAATTTATGTAAAGTCAATTTTTATTTTTATTTTTTGAAAGCAGACCTCATGAGCGTCAAATGATCTAAAAATTGTTAAGAAAAAAGTAAAGACTACCTCGACCTCTTTGAACTCTTCAAACCCCTCCTCGGTCTCGGTGGTTTGGATTTTTCCGATGGAAGCCATAGGTACCAACTTGACGAACCGGAGGGACGGCAAGTAAGAGAACCGTACAGAACTGAGAGTGAGATAGGAGTTCGTGCTGACGTAGGAAATTTTTGGAGAGTTTGTCGAAGAAGTGGTAGTAAGTACTGCAAATGGTGGCCGCAAAGGTGGATTTCTAAGGACAGTAGCCATTGGAGAAGCTGAGAGTGGTAGAGATAAGAGTGGCGATATTGAAAATGGGAGTGGAATTAAAGAGAGGGGATGGAGCCGGATAATGAAATGAAAACGGAAAAGGATTTTTAAATTTCTTTCCAAAACAGAGGTTGCTGTAACTTGATTTGGACCGTTGGATGCTCAACCTGATCGTGCGGTTATAGGAAGAAAAAAACGATCTAGTTAATGAAGTTGTCCGACGTGGGGTTAGTTGTAGTAATCGATTTTTCCGTTTGGTTTTTTTGTCAAAACTAATCCCGATTTTAACCGAACCCAGTCGAAGGTGACTACGTGCTTAAATGAAATGGGGTCCAGTTTGGTCTAATATGACTGGGTGCGGAGAGCTGCAGTCAGAATATCGAAGAACTCTAATGTGCTTGGGCTCCGATTTGATTCTTCAAATCCACGCCATGCTTCATGAGGACAGATTGGAGAGATCGATGATGATGGATTGGAAGATAGGGGACGGATCCAGGATCAAAAGTTAGGTGGGCTAAATTCATCAAAAATTGAAGGGTTTGCTAAATTTCAAATTTTATTCGAAAATTGAAGAAAAATGATAAAATAGGATAATAAATTTTTCAAAAATTAAAAAATAATAATAAAATAAAACCAAACTTCATTTTAAAATTGAAGAAAATAAAATAAGTCCAAATTTTATTAGAAAAATTAAAGAAATGATAAAATAGGCTCATTATACATAAATCAAACTGTGTATTGCACTAAAATAAGCTTCTCTCTTTGCCAGAGAAGCTTAGAGTATATTTATATATACAAAAGACAAAATGACCTGAGCTACAGCCTAGGTTGCCCCCTTTGTAGGTCCGTCCCTCACCATGAGGCGTGAGGTGTGAAGGCGTGAAGGCATGAGACCGTGTGTCAAGACCCGACCCTCCTCTGTTGGGACCCGACTCTAGCACGATATTGTCCGCTTTGGCCCCCCTTGCCCTCACAGTTTTGTTTTCTGGAGCTCACGTGCAACTTCTCAGGGAGTCACCCATCATGGAATTGCACCAGTCTCAACTCGCTTAACTTTGGAGTTCCGACCGAACTCAAAGTCACTGAGCTCCCAAAAGGCCTCGTATAGATCAGAGTTGTGCAGCGGACCACTCTATCTCACACGATATTGTCCTCTCTGGGCAGTGCACAGCTCCACACGCGCAGGGTTTTGACCCCAAGACATCACGCTTGACAGGGCACACCATTACCAACGAGGCCAAGAGAGGCCTCGTATAGATCATAATTGTGCAGCGGGTCACTTTATCTAACATGATATTGTCCCCTCTGGGCAGCGCGCAGCTCCACACCTGCAGGGTTTTGACCCCAAGACCTCACGCTTGGCAGGGCACACCATTACCAATGCGGCCAATGGAGGCCTCGTTTAGATAGGTGTGTGCCTACACTTTTAAGGCACGCCACCATTCCCCTCCCAGACCATTCCCCCCGCAGGAATGTGGGATCGTTTACTGTTCCTTTCAAGCCACGGGTCTTACACCGTGAGGTGAAGCATGACTCGTGAGGCCTTGAAGCGTGACAGTGAGGTCGTGAAACGTAAGGGTGAGGTTGTGAAGCATGAGGGTGAGGCGATGTGAGAGACTAAGACGAGTGGGAGATATTTTAGAGAGATGAGAGTTTGAGTTGAGAGGGAGAGAATGAAACTGAAAGATCAAAGATCGATCTTTGATTATATCGAAAAAGGAGGATAAGAGACAAAAAAATTTCATTCATGTTATGCATTATTATTGGGTTTTCACAATTTCACCTCTAATTGAGTCATGGTCCAAATAGGCCGAAATAAACTTAGTTTTTCCTTCTTGGTTTAGTACCAATTTTCGATTTTGGAAAAAGAAAAACTAAAACCAAATCGGAACCAATTCAGTTTTGCTTGATTTTTTTTTGAGACGGTTCGATACGATCCGATTTTTCGATCGAGTTTTATGAGCCAATTAACAACCTTATTTGGGGTTGTCAATCAATAGATCAGATTTTAATTCAAATATAATGCAACTAGTAAAAGATAGATCTAAATTCGATAATGAACATAAATGATAATCGGTAATAGTTAAAAGTGTACATAGTTTCAATCGTTACAAAAATCTATTAAATTAAACTTTTAGGCTACGTTTGGTACGCCGTTTAAGAGACTGAATAGGATAATATAGTACGAAATCAGTGTTTGAAACTAGTCGTATTAATTAGTCATCGTATAAATTACTACGAGTGAATGTCATTATATGGTCCAGACGTGCTAAAATAATACTCTCGAAATTATTTGTATTAAATAGTTGGATGATTAGTAATCTTGAAAACTGTAATAATAATTATAATAATAATAATTTAATAAATACTAATAATGATGAAAATAATAATTTAATAAATAGTAATAATAATAACAATTAAAATAAATCATAAATCATAAATCATAATAATAATAATTACATACATAATTAATAATTAAGGTACAAGTATTTTGTATCAACTACTATAATATAATCCGTCTAATATAATATAGTCGGCATTCTAATCCGGCAATACACCAAATACACGACTAAATAGTTAATCTATCCGGTGGACAGATTAGTATATCCGACTGAAATAGTCAGTACAATACAGTATACCAAATAAGGCCTTAAAATGTTAACAACTCGATATAGTTTTGGTTCTCTTAAAATATAAACGATAGTACACAAAACCAAATTGTTACAAATAATAGTAAGGTACAAAATTCTCCAAAATATCGCTCTTTTTTTAGGGGGGGAAAAAAGAAACATTACCATTTTTTGATAATTTCAGTATTTATATTAACATTTGGATTTTAAAAAATGAATTAAGGATCGAGAGTGGAATGGTACATGGGAAGCATTTCATTTGCTAATTATAGGATGCAAATATTAATTAATAAATATTAAAAATAATTAAATCCCATAACGATTTGGTTTGAATTTCAAAAGATTTTGAAAATTAAAATTAGGACAAATAGAAGAGTTCATGTGGGATTTGTGCAAGTAATGTAACTTCTCAAAGATATCTCATATGCACATAGGACATAGCTCTTTTAGTGGAAGACTTGCAAGATTACTTGGACCAAGATCAAGTCTACAATCAAGGCTATGACCAAAATCCATCATTTAATCCTAAATATTGCCTATATAAAAGGAGCATTTTCCCTCATTTGAATTATCACCACTTTCTACGGAGACATTGTATCTTTATCTAAATATGAAGCTCTCACTTTTCTCCACATTTTCATTCTTTCTATAAAAGGAGAAGGTGTTGCTTAAGAATTTCACAGGGAAATAATTTCAAGTGGTTAAAGTCATTCTCTAAAGGCTTAAAGCCACTTGTATCATATAAAAAACACTTATCTATTAATAAGAATGGTACAATCTCATGGACATAGTCCGAATCAAATGAACCAGATATAATTTTGTGTTGGTGTGAATGTATGGTTTCACTAGAGATGAGGACAGTGTGATTCGATACGGATATTTGTAATATTCAAATCCAAATAGTTAAAATTTTAATGGTTTGATACGGTTTGAATTCTCTAAAATTAGAAATGAAAACATTTCGATCCAAACCATTACTAACGGTTTGGTTTGGATCAAAATTGTTTGAAACCGTTTAGATGTTAAAAAAATAGAAACTGTAACAACCCGGACCTTCAAAAAGGGCAAAAATGTAAATTTGGAAAAGATTTGTATAAAAATTGACTATTTTACCCTTGCGCATAGTGTGGTCAAATGTTGACTTTTTGATTGGCAGGTCGAACAGACGTTGGTCGATGACCGTGACGTATTTCGGGACGTCACGAGTCCGTAGACAGATGGCACGTCTGATTACGACATCCGAGGATGAAGTTATGATGTTCGGAAGGTGGAGGGCATTTTCGTAATTTGGTTTAAAAGAGGGAAATTGTTGAATTTTTCTTTGACCATTAGTTTTCACGCAAATCAAAGACCGTTAGATATGTCTCGACGTCCTAAGTACAACGACAGGCGGCACGCCGTCATCGGACGTCGGACAGTTAAGTTGTGCGTCTAAATAGGTGAGGGGTAAAATGGTAATTTGGACTTGCAAGGGCAGTTTGGTCTTTTAACGCCTGGGAAAATGTGTCCAACCAGATAAGGCCATCTGGGAAGCTGGGATTGGATATTTTGGGGCTGTGTCCACAGGGTGCTTGACACCTGGCTACCTCCTAGTGGCTTCTAGCCAAATCTTACCCGGTTAAACTATTTTAATTGTGTTACTCGTTCAAATGAGGAACAAATGAGGAAACAGGGACAGAGAGAACATCGACCCATTCCAGTGAGTGTCGTGAGATTCCTTTGTGTTTGAGTGAGTGCTAGAGACTGTGTGATCGTGTTGAAAGGAACTAGAGTGTGGCTGTATGTGTGAGAGAGGTGAGGAAATCAATGAAAACAGAGAGGGAGTTGTGGGTCGCGGTGCAGCCTCAATCAATAAAATTGAGATAACTTGGTCTGAGGGACTGTTTAGAAGGCTGAGGATCACTCATTAGACCCAAAGAAGCACGGCGGAGGCCAGAGAACAAGTGAGATTCAGTTTCCCCTGTTTTTCCCGTTTTGGTTCAAATCAAAAGTCATGGGTTTTGGAGTGTTGTTGAAGCGTTCTATTGGTCCTAATAGGTGTAGGAAGTTGTATTTGAGCTGAGGAGTCGAACCCGTGCCCTGAGAAGGCGGCTGGTGGCCAAGAACGGTGACTGGAAATTCAGAGGTCTGGTTCGAAGTTTAGGAGGTAAGATTTCGAGTTTTATTTCGTGATTTTTTTCAAGGGAATCAATCACAAACTCAAGGACGATCCTAATGATGAACAAAGAACTGGAAATGGAGTGAAAATGGGTGAAAACCGGCCTCGCCGGCTCTGTTGGACCGGACCGGTCTGAACCGGGTTGGTTGGAGGTTGAAAATGAACAGTAGCAGGCACGTGGAGCAAGTTTTGGGGAAGTGTCCAACATGGTTTTCACTCTAATCGATGTAACGAACATTTTGGGACAAGTTTCGAGTCGATCGGACACCGTCTCGGGTTAGTTTTGAGTGTTCGAAGGTTTAGGGGTCAATTTAATTACGTTTAAAAATCCCGAAAAGTTGGGGAACTTAGGGTGAGCCTAAATGAAGTGTTTGTGACCCGGTATTGTGGTATTTGACAGGTCGGGATACTCCTGAGACAGTTGAGGAGCGTACGGAGCGCGATTGACGCGTTCGGACCTAGTGAGTGAACTTTTATTTTCTAACCGAGCATGCATAACTTTTTTCATATAATTGTTCCATGCTTTTAAATATGATTTTATGTTATTGATTATTCTATATCTGTTTTACATAATTACACGTTTTTCGAGGTTTTTTTAGATTTATACGTATTTCGGCACGTTTTACGAGATATGATTTGATTATGATAATGATGCTATGATTTTGGGATTTAAATATATAAACATGATTTAATAATCAAGGTTTTCGGTTTTAGAATCGGATTTCGGAAATCAAGATTTGGTTTTAAAGCTTGGAAAAAGGGATTTTCGGATTTGGATTCGGAATGATGGTTCTGAACGCCGGCATGGGTTCAGAATAGTGATTTCGAATTCGGGTTTGGACATAGATTTAGAAATGATTTAAAAACAGTTTGGATTGGATTTTCTGGATCTGGTTATTGGGTTTAAAGACCCGGATATGATATGACGGGGGCGGGCCCGGATTGGGTTTAAAGACCCGGATTGAGTTTAAAGACTCGGGAGTTTAAAGACTCGAATATTATGATTTTCCCCCGTAGGCCTGTTGAGTTTAAAGACTCGGATTATATTGAGGCTTGGATTGAGTTTAAAGACTCGGGAATTTAAAGACTCAGATAGATCCAGCAGGTTCGATTGGATGATGATATTTGGTATTTCATGTTTTTATGATGATGTTTTCATAGCGATTATCATACGGTTTATATAGTTGTTTTCTGATACTTAGTTATGCATGCATGTTTTTAAAACGGAGGGTAAAATCCTGGTTTGTTTATAAAAACTGTTTTTGAAACTCTTATTTATTTTTAGTCCACTCGCACTTTTATGGTTTTAATTACCCTCCAGGTCGTGGTGCAAACGTCGGGGCTAACGTAGAGGCAGAGGCAGAGGCATAGAGTTTTCCATTGCGTGTTTAGTCAGCTCACAGTAGGACTTTTGTTCTTATCCTATACTGTTACTATACTATGTATTACTGTTGACTAGTTGTATTATAACTTCTCCCTGGTCTGACAATGTATGCTTTGTGGTTGTTTTGAGGTTATTTTAGTCTTTTGAGTATGATTGTCAGACGGAAGCAGAGTTCGTCCCGGTTATCGAAGTGATAATCGAGGTGGGTCATGTAAAAAACAATATTAAAAAAACAAGGATACAAAAAATGACAGGACCCATTCCAAAATTTACTTTAAAAATCAAGATAGTCCTACTTCCGTCAGACAACTTTGGTCAAACAAGGGATATTCCTATTTCCTTTTGTGTCTATTCTCATTTGTTATGTTAACCAAACATGATCCATCCTTTGCGGGTTACTTCCTTTGTTCAACCCACTATACCCGTTAAGGAAAAGAATTTACCAACTAAAACTCTTTCCTTTTATCACCTCCATAAGTCTACCTTTTATCATAATTTTTGTTATAACTTTGTTAATACTCAAATATCATCATAATCAAGTCCTTAACTTTGTCTCTTACCATATTATTCTCATGTGTTACCATCAAATCTTCACTTCATAACATATCATCATATATTACAACATATCATCATCATATTATTACACAAATATTATCACAGGTCCATTATCATATGATCATCATACGTTCATGCATTCAACATGAGCAGAACATCTTAAACAAAGTTTATTCTTTTATATCTAAACTTTAGGCTTGATTCCCATCATTTTCCATATTTACTTTATACTTAAAAACATGGACATACTATGTTTAACGTCTAAATTCTCGAGGGTTATACCATTAAACTCAGAATCTCATAACAAGTAACTTTTGTGTTAACCACAACCCCAGACGCCACCGCAAACGCCCTAAAGCGCCAACGAAGGTCCCTGCGCATGGTGACCATGCGCCTGCACAAGGTCATCTTCAACCTCCAGTGGTCAACCCGTTTTCCTGGTCTCGGGTTGCCTGACCCGTGAGCACCCCGACCATTTCACGTCCAAATTGGGCATTCTAATAGTCCATTTTCATCTACTAAATCTATGGAGAAGCTTTGTACTGTTCAAATAAGCAAACATGTACCTAACAATGTGGTCTGATTGCTTGAACATTTGGCCATGGTGCATTTAACCATTTTGATGGCCTCTCCAAAGTTCAAACTGCTTCTTTTATCTAACTCGAAATGATCCTGGGAACTTAATTATCGTTCTAGTATCCGTAGGTAACTACTAAATTGTTTCAGAATACCTGGACGACTCACACCCAATACTTGAACATCACTGGTATGTTCATACACACACCCGCACACGCATACACACACACACACACACACACACATCCACCCACCCACCCACCTATATTTATAGGATTGTAGGTCGGTGGAAGAGATTGTGGTGGAAAAGGACTAGATTGCTTTAGACAAGTGCCACCACCAAACAATAGCTCTTAAGAAAAATTACCAAAATACCCTTCATGTAAAATTTACAGTAATGCCCCTAGTCAATTTGATCTGTATCGAACGCATACAATCTTCATGTAAAACTACCATAATGCCCCTAGAAAGTCTCCAGGTCAAAAAGTAAACATTTGACCTTTTAGGGACAAATCTGTCATTTCCATTTAATTATTTCAAATTCACTTTTCTCGAATTTTCAGGGGTTACAATATACCCCCCTTAAAAATAACTTTGTCCTCAAAATTTAAATAGAAAATGATACCAAAGTATTTCAATCATAAGGTCACTCTTCTTAGTAGGGGGTAGTCTAATTAAATCACATGAGCAACCTTGAAGCTGAACTCAGGCTCGCCCGACTACGTCTAGGAATTGCATCTATGTACATCTGGACATGTCTAAAAGTCTAATTGATCACATCCTTCAGGGTTTGGCCTCTGTCAACCAAATATAACTACTCCTTAAACTTCGACTGGTGGACACAATTCATGGACAAAATTACACAAGCCTCACAATCGAACACAAATCCTAGACTCAAATTCCAAGTCAAAACACCACTAAACAAAGTTGAATCCAATATCATTTCACAAGGTATCACGAAACAATCGTGTCCAAAAACACACAAATTCTGTTTAATACCCTTACTATACTTAATATCGAGTTAAAACATAACCAAGACGTAGGCTTGCGACCATAATTTGAGATCCTACCGAACTCCTATTCATTACTTGAGATTGTAACCAACAATTTCACTTTCCAACTTCCTTCCGAACTATAGTTCACAATTCCAACTTTTCTCATATCTCAACCTAATATTCTGACTCATGTTCGAGTCCTAAATCCATATCCAAAATACCTACCACCGTTGACTTTTCCAAACATATGGCTTATTGTCATCACAAGATCTCCAGAAAGATACTAAAACACTTGTTTTCTAGATTCCAAGCTCGTAACCAACACCCCAAAGCAAGGACATATAGCCTCTTCAATTTTCCTTCACTGCTTATCTCTTTCCTTTTTTCTTATTTCCTCATTTTACTATCCTAACTCATTTTTGAATCTTAAACCGGTATTCACCCACCTTTTTTTTCTCGGATTTAAGTCCTTTTAGATTCCCTAGGTGAAGCAATACTTTAAACTTTTATGGTCTGTAAGGTCTTGTACTTCTATCTATAGAATCGTACCTTCAAATCTTTAATAAGTGTACCACTATTACCAGTTCCAAGCTATTTGTGGGGTAGTTTAACCCACAAGGTTTTAATTATCACATACATAATAACCTTATATCTCAAAACCTCAATAGTTTTCTAACATGTAAGCATACAATAAACTATAAACAAATAGACAATCAAGTTTCAAATCACACAAGTCATTGACCATGAAACCACAACAAACACACTCTTAAATATTACTGGGGCATTAAAGAATCCAAATAATATCACTAAAAACTCTCAATGAAAGGCCTTTTGCAGACTATCATTTTCCTTTACTCAACTTATGATATTCGAATTACAATTGAAGAATCTCTAATTTTTCTCAACTGTCCAAACAATTTATTAATTCAAGGAAGAGGGTATTCGTTCTGTACCATCACCTTATTGAGCTACCTGAAATTAGTACATAATCTCAACTTATGTGTTCAGCAACTTCAATTACAGGCCTGTAATTTTGTCTCGAGTTGCACCCCGAACCTTTATTCAATATTCAAGCGGTGACCAACATTTCCACTTTCCGGCTCTTCTCGAGCCCTAATCCCCAACTCCGACTTTTTTCGAGTCTTACCAATATCTTTACTTAAAGTCAAATCCTAACTAGATATCCCAATTCCTATTTGAGTCTTAATTCGATATTCATAGTCTTAGGCCACTACTGGTACGCTTAATCATCATACAAATCATTGTTATACGTGTCAGATCGGACATAAGATTTTCTCATTATTTTAATGCCTCAATTATTCATTCAACCAAAGGGCACATTTTCCTATCATAACTGAGTTCATCTACCCCAAACATACTATGACTTCTCACCTTTTAAATCTATCCCTATAACTATGTTAGGATTACTCATCTCATCACCACGCTTAACCAACCCACAACTCAATTTCCTATATAATACATAACGACACTATGCATAGGCCATTCTCACAACCATTATGTGAGTTTGTACTAAACTCACCACTGGGTTATAATTGTACTGTTGTTTAGCATACCACTCGGGGATACAGCATCCGAGTGTCCTCTTAGGGATACAACATTGGAGCATTAATCCACATAATCAAATGGCACTGCCAGTAGGCCAATCACTGGGGGAAAATGAGCTTTACCTTGACATCAGAGTGAGAACCGACTCAGGAAAATGAGCTTTATCTTGACGTCCGAGTAGTCACAACACTAGTCTCAGGAAAAAAAGTTTTACCTCGACGTTTGAGACTACTCATCACAATACCAGTCTAAAAAAATGAATTTTACCTCGACATCTGAGACTATCCATCACAATACTAGCCTCAGGAAAATGAGTTTTACTTCGACGCCTGAGACTAATCATTACAATACCAATCTCAGAAAAAAAAAGAGTTTTACCTCGATGACTGAGACTAACCACCGCTCCGGAAAACGACATTTTTCCATAAACATAATAACACACAGATACCAAGAGACGCATATTTATAATATACATACAAAATCCTCAAATCAAATTCACATTTGCCACATATATTTATTTCCTTAAAAACAAATCATCATTTTGAAATTCAGGTCTAAACCCAACACCACTTTCATAAAACTTTGTCTAACGAGTATTTAAAATCCATTTAAAATTCATGAAAAATTATCATTAATCATATGAAAACTAAATTCAATTTATTTTCATAAAACCGGATTCAACCCAAACTCTGATCACTGGACAATCTCGTAGAACGTGCACTTCAAATAATTTCATAAAATCATAAAAAATCATTTAAAAAAAATCATAATCAAACCATCATGTAATAAAACAATTAAAATATGTTATGTACAAGGTTCACATTTCAAGGACAGAGTTTCAAACCAAGCTCCGATACTAAGTTAATAGGGCCCGTCCCAACATGTCCTTTAAAAATCGAACTGGTTTTACTCTCGTATGACAACTCTAGTCAGACAAAAGGTTTTCATATTTTTTTTTCTTATGCTTATTCTCATTTGCTATGTTAACCAAACAAGATCATCTCTTACGGGTTACCGCCCACATCCAACCCCACTATATCAGTCAAGGAAAAAAATCTACCAACTAAAACTCTTTCCTTTTATCACCTCCATAAGTCTATCTTTTATAATAATTTTTGTTATAACTTTATTAATACTCAAATATAATCATAGTCAAGTCCTTAACTTCGTCTCTTATCATATTATTCTCATGTGTTACCATCATATCTTCACTTCATAACATATCATCATATATTACATTATATCATCATCATATTATTACACAATTATTATCACAGGTTCATTATCATATGATCATCATACGTTCATGCATTCAGAGCAGATCATCTTAAAGAAAGTTTATTCTTTTATATCTAAACCTTATGCTTGATTCCCATCATTTTCCATATTTAATTTATACTTAAAAACATGGACATACCATGTTAAACGTCTAAATTGTACCCAAACAATGTCCAATCAACTCGAGGGTTATACCATTAAACTCAGAATCTCATAAGTAACTTTTGTGTTGATCGCAACCTTAGACGCCGCCTCACACGCGCCCTAATGCGCCAGCGAAGGTCCCGGAGCGTGGTGCCCATGTGCTTGCACAAGGTCACCTTCAACCTGTGGTGGTTGATAGGTCATAATTTATGCATGTTTTATCCATGATTTAATACCCTTTTACGTATATTTTGTTAATATTTTGTTCTATGCAATTGAAAAAAATAATATATTTTATGAGAAATGTGTAGATCAAATAGAGCTTGGAATTATGAGAATTTGAGTGAAAGAATCACCTAAATCGGAGTTAAAACGAAAAAGTTATGAAGGAAAGAAGATTGCATACGAAGGTTCCAGCACTTTAATTCCGGATTCCTTCTATTTTTAGGTTATTTTCAAGTTCCTTCCACATTTATTCTCCATATTGTATAGGGATTTTAGTTATACTTCCTTTTTATATTCTTATTTTTAATTCCTTTACTTGTAGGAAAGGTTTTAATTAGATTTCTTAATTAATTAGGAAGTATTTTCCTTATATAATTTAATTAAAAACTCCTATTTTTAAGAGGATTATTTATTCTCTTATAAATAGGGGCATTATGGTTTATTGTAATATGAGAGAGGAGAGGGGGCCAAATTTACCTCTTGAAGGTCCCCAAATCTCTATCAAAATTCGTACTTCAATCCATGTTCTTAGTTTAGAGTTTTGTAATTTAATTCAAGCACTCTTTATAATTCAAGCATCTTCAAATTCATCACATCTACCTTGAGGGAGTTTTCCTTAGTCTCTTTTATTTATTGTCCTTTTATTATTTCTTCCTTTATTTATATTTGTGCACTTTTTAATTATGTCCTTGAAGCCCTAGCCATGTTAGTTCGTGTTTGATTTCTGGCTCTTGATTATGATTGTTATGTATGCCTGGATTTGTTGGATTACTGCGCTTCATGAACTCAATTTATGCTTATAAGCTTAGCTACCTTATTTGTGTATAATTGTCGTTGTAATTACTTGACGAATCACCTTGATATTTGTGTTCACCCTGCAATTTGTAGCATCACGTTTAAGAGGGGGAATCTTATTCGTAATCTAAACTCATGACTTCCTAGGTTTTGCACATCACTTTTCTAGGAATAATGTAGTGTCATTAAATCTTCTTCATGTTTCATGCATTATCACGCACCATCGGTAATAGTTGTTTAAGGGCGGACACATCACGCTTAAACATGCAATCTAAGAGAAGATAATATGTGTGGGGTGAATCTTAGCCGGACTCCTACACGGACACTTAATTCAGATACATGCATAGTAATCTAATCAAGGAAATCTAACGGAACTGTAATTGGTAAAGGTGGATAGAAACCCTAGCTCGAGTTAGTTAGTTATTATTAATTAATTTATTTCATTCATAAAACATAACAAACCCCCATTGCATTTTAATTGCTCCACTTAAGTCAATTGAGTTAAACGGAATTGGATATCAATGAGCAGGTCTTCGTGGGATCGACTTTTGCTTGCATTTATACTATCTACACATCTTGTGCGCTTTGCAAAGTTTATTACACGTAGAGGTTTTGCCTAGTACATCTTTTGTGCTTGGTAAAACTTCTATTAGTGGTCAACCTGTTTCCTTGGTTTTGGGTCACCCGATCTCAGAGCACGACCCAGCCATTTCTCGACGATTTCATATCCAAAATTGAACATTGTAATAATCCATTTGCATCTACTAAATCTAGGGAGAACCTTTGTACTGTTCAAATAAACAAAACACGTACTTGAGAATGTGGTCTGATTACTTGAACATTCGGCCATGGTGCTTATAACTATTTTGATGGCCTCTCTAACGTCCAAACTGCTTCTTTTCCAACTCAAAATGATCCTGGGAACTTAATTATCGTTCTAGTATCCTTAGGTAGCTACTGAATGTATTCGGAACATCTGGGCACCTCACGACCAATAC
Organism: Prinsepia uniflora; assembly: GCA_032719365.1. Lineage (NCBI taxonomy): Eukaryota > Viridiplantae > Streptophyta > Magnoliopsida > Rosales > Rosaceae > Prinsepia > Prinsepia uniflora. Next base: position 19,825,408 of record CM064869.1, read on the forward strand.
TTGAACAACACGGGTATGTTCATAGCCATGGGTTGGGGTGTCCCAACCCTACCATTCCTCTTCTGGTCCTCTTTCTCCTCCTCCTCCCTCTCTTTCTATTTTTTTCTTCCCATTCTTCATGGTCGTTTCTCTTTTCTTGTATTCTTTTCCTTTTCGGTCGTCCTCACCCCCGAGCACCTTTTATTGAGCACACACACACACACACACACACGCGCGCATACACACATACACACACACACACACACACACACACACACACACACACACACACACACACACACACACACACACACACACACACACACACACGAGTACACACACACACGCACGCACAGCGCGTACTCACACACATATAGGATTGTAGGTCGGTGGAGGAGATTATGGTGGGAAATGACCAGATTGTTATAGACAAGTGCCACCATCAAACAATCTCTCTTTAAATTACCAAAATACCCTTCATGTAAAATTTACCATAATGTTCCTAGTCAAATTTAATTCGTATTGAACACATACAATCTCTAATTTCAGCATGTCTGCAAATTCAAAATTCTCAACCTATGCAATGCCCCTCACGAATCATCTAAAAAATGTCTAGGTCAAAAGTCAATATTTGACCATTTAGGGACAAAATCTTCATTTTCATTTAATTATTTCAAATTCACATTTCTCGAATTTTCGGGTCGTTACAAAAAACAACAAAATAATCAATACTCCAAAATTTTGTATATTAAACTTGTGGAGCATTTGATTGCAAAATCACCACTATATTAAGAATTATCAACAAACATTACCACTTAATAATCTTTGATTATACTCCTGATAACGCTCAAACTACGCATTAAATTAAACACGTAATTTGAGTATTATGCAATTTAAACCTTTTTTGTGTAGTTATAGTATTGGTAAATAGGGATCGTTCTTAACCGGGGAAATTAGGGAATATTAATAATATGTTAGTTAAATAGAATAATGAATAATTAAAGAATAATGAATTGAAGAATTAAATAATCAAATAATTAAATAATTAAATAACAAAGAATTAAAGGATTAGAGGATAAAAGAATGAAAGAACTAATTAAAAAAAGAATCAATGAATTAATGAAATAAAGAATAAAAGAATAAAAGAATGAAGATGGGGGGTTTTAGGGATTGTGATCATACAAAACAAGTAACAACATAAATAAACTAATTCTATTCCTATTTTAACCTATATACAAGTGGACTTTCTTTAAACACAAATTTTACCAACACTCTAACAATTGCAAAATTTGAACATATTACAAAATTCTACTTTCACCATCTCACTCATGCATACATTTTTTTATATTATAAATGCACCGAACAGCGGTCATAAACACTTATAAAATGATTAATCTAATGTTTATGATTTGAATGTGTGTCAAACATTTAAATCTCTTCAATTTTCTACTAAGTGCACCGAACAGCGGTCATAAACACTTAACATAAAATTGAAGCTTAAGCACTCAAATGTATGAAGTAAATGAAGTTAGAAAAGTAAAACACATTATAATGATATTCTTGTCTACAAAAGTTAGAAAGAAAATACCCACAAAAAATATTGAATTAAAGAAAATAAAACCGAAACAACAATGAGAGTTTAAGTAAGGAAAAGAACACGTTACACTTTCGGAATCCAAGAAAGCTTGTGATTCCGAAAATGGATGGAAAAAATGAAATGTTATTCATAAGATTTTCTGATAGCAGAAGAAACCTTATGAAGATGGAGGAATAAACACGAGAATGCGAACTTAAACTCAAGAATTGCAACGAAAATACTAGTCTTGATATTTATAAAGGAAGACTACAATTTGTGTTTTGGAGCTCTCTCTCAAAAACAAAGTCTGTCAGGACCCGACCCCTCCTCGGTCAAGACCCGACTCATCTAGCACCATATTGTCCGCTTTGGGCCTCGCGCTCACGGTTTTGTTTTCGGGAGCTCATGGTGCAACTTTCCAGGGGGTCACCCATCATGGAATTGCACCAGCCTTAACTCGCTTAACTTTAGGATTCCAATCCCTCCCCCCCCCCCCCCCCCCCCCCCCCCCAAAGCCACTGAGCTCCCAAAAGGCCTCATGCTAGATATGTGTGTGCCTACACCTTAAGGCACACCACAATTTCCTTCCCAGACCATTCCCACTCGCAGGAATGTGGGATTGTTCACCGTTCCCTACAGGACACGGGTCTTACAATCCACCCCCCTTAGGGCCCAGCGTCCTCGCTGGCAAACTTCCCGGTCGGAACCTAGCTCTGATACCAAATTGTCAGGACCCGACCCTCCTCGGTCAAGACCCGACTCATCTAGCACCATATTGTCCGTTTTGGGGCCTCGCCCTCACGGTTTTGTTTTCGGGAGTTCATGGTGCAACTTTCCAGGGGGTCACCCATCATGGAATTGCACCAGCCTCAACTCGCTTAACTTTAGGGTTCCAATCCCCCCCCAAAGCCACTGAGCTCCCAAAAGACCTCATGCTAGATAGGTATGTGCCTACACCTTTAAGGCACACCACCATTTCCTTCCCATACCATTCCCACTCGCAGGAATGTGGGATTGTTCACCGTTCCCTCCAGGACACGGGTCTTACAAAGTCCCTTAAACAAGTGAATTGAACCCCTATTTATATGAGGGAAAAAGCTACTAAAAAAATAAAATAAAGTAAATAAAAATTACAATAAAAAATAAATAAAAATGAAATGATGAATAATGATGAACAATGATGATTAATGATGAAGTTATGTAACGACCCGGAAATTCGAAAAAGGAAAATTTGGAAAATTTGAAGAATGATGAACCGTCATTCCGAATCCAAATCCAGAATTCCACGTTCAACTTTAAAACCAAATTCCACTTTTCGAAATCCGATTCTAAAACCGAAAACCTTGATCATCGAAATCATGTTCCAAAATCCCTTTATAATCATTGAAAACCCTTATCGTTTGAAATCCCAAAATCATGGCATCATTATAAGAAATCAAACCTTTATCGTAAAACGTGCTGAAAACCGTACTTCCTCGAAAAACGTGCAACAATGTAAAACCAACAAAGCATATTCGATAAACATAGAATCATGATTTAAAAAAACAGTTATGCATGCTCGAGTTTAAGGAAAGGGTCCACTCATAGTACCGAGCCCTCAATCGCGTCCTGAACGTCTCGTACGGTCCTCAGCTTCCTCGGGAAGTCCCGATCCTGTCAACAACCACCAAAGTACGTCACTTAACACGTCTATGAAGGTCCACCTAATTTCCCTCAAAAATCCCCAGGTCCTAAACGTAACGAATCGGAACCCTAAGCCTTCACCCTCGCGGAATTACAATGAATCGATGTCCGATTAACCCGAAACCAACTCCAACGGACTCGTCACAACACCTAGACCAAAAACCTAGTTGACTACTTTCCCAACCGCCGCCGTACGCGCCCCCACGCGCCGCCCAAAGTGGCTGCGCGTGGCCCTCACGCGCCTGCTACAGTGTCACCGTCTACCTCGAGTAGACCCGGTTCGACACAGTTCTGCACCTCGAACCGGCGAGGACGGTTCTCCGCCGTGCCTACACCAAAACACCTCAATCCTTCACCCACTGCTTCGTCTAGTCCTAGGCTACTCATTCCCGTACTCCATTCACCTCGACACGGCCTAATACTCATCGACTCGAACTCGAAACAAAACCCGAACATTGCCCTGTTTCCTTCTCCGGCCACCCAGGTCACCTCCCATCACGGTGGCTAGCTTAAATCCTTCCTAGGACCACCCTAAACCTCACCCAACTCACCAAGAACGTCGACTCTACCCCAGACTTCACGACTCTACGTTTGAAGCAAAACGGAAAAACAGGGCACACAGGGCACCTTCCGTCGTCTAGCCTCCACCGTGCACTTCCCCGTCACGGCAGCACAACCAGAAGACACCCAGGCCTCAACTGAGTCCCCTAGACCTCCCTAGATTCTTCGATTCAACCCCTAAACTCACGACTTTCGATTTGAAAATCGACGGGAAAAATAGAGCATCGAAGGAAAGTTAAGAGATTACCTGCCTCCAGTCGCCGTCTTGAGCTCAGCCGTGAGGCAGTAGCTCCTCCCGTCCTCCTCCAACCTCTAGGCACCTCCACCGGCCACAATCGATCGACTACGGCAGCACCACCGCCCAAAACTCTTCTCTGTTCTCTATTTTACCCCTGGTTTTCCCGTGGCTCACAACTCACCCACACACTGCCACCGTACCTCCAAACCTCATCTTTGTCTCCCTCTTGACCTCTGATCACTCACTCCCTCACCGACTCACACCACTCACACAAAACACAGTCCACTTTCTCTCAATTCTCTCCCTCTGTTTCTCTCTGGATCGAAGAACACACACACGGGCACCCCAAATAATTGGGACCGTGCACACGCCTAGAAGAAACACAGACCACGAATCGTGCATCGTGACCTCTCCGGAAGGAACACATCCCAATCCAGAGGCGAGCGTCGTCGTCGATCGCCGTGCACATAGCACCCGCCGCGACCACGATTTAGACCCGAAGGTCGTAAATAGCGTCATATGCCCGAGACAAAACCAAATGGGTCTCATACCCGAGTTTATCCTTTTAGAAATCCAAAACCTTTTCATTTAAACCAATAAAGAAATACAGACCCGTATAAGCACCGTATAAGGTCGAAACCTCGAAATACGTGCTTATATGTAACCACATACAAATGCACCCATGGCATCATCAAACAAGTAATAAAACATATAATAAACATTTATGCATGCACCAATTTAGAAAACAAGGTCCACTCAGAGACCGTCCGAGCTTCTGCCTTGATTTGCGTGCCATAGGCTCTCCCGGCCCGATCACCATCACCGGGACTCCCAAACCTGTCCAAATTTTAATAGAAGGTTACTAACTACTTAATTAACCTCCTACCAAAGCCCCGTAATTTTCCCGAACTTTTAACTATTTTTAAACCGACCCTAAACCTTCTGACACACCTAAAACTATCGAAACGATATCCGATTGACTCGAAACCAGTCCCAAAATGTTCGTTACATCGAATATAAGATTTCATGTGTTGAACACTTCCCCAAATTATGGGCCACGCACCCGCACGCGCCCCAAGAGTAGGCTGTTCACTGTTCATCTTCCTCAGCAGTCGAACCGGCCGGTTCACTGGTTGGCCGGTCCAGTTGGACCAGTGTGACCGGTTCGGCTCCCTAGACCCCCCATTTTTGGTCCGTTTCTTCCCTTTTCGATTCCATTCATCCTATTTCCTCAATTCCTATCAATTCTAATCCCTAAACCTAAGTTAAAACCATTAAATTCCATGGTTTGATTTTGAACCAAACGGTTCAATGGTTCCCAGTTTTTCCCAGGGCTTTCTTAGCCGTGAACCCTCTTCCAAATCATCCTAACAACATCCTAGAAACCCAACCAACTCATCCTAAGCACCCAAAACAATCCATAATGTATAAATTGAAAAATAGGAGAAAAGTGGAAAAACCGAGTACTTCTCGGGTTTGGGCCTCAGCCGTGCACGGTGGCGGTCCCTGGCCGGCCACCATCCTCCACAGTCTTCTCCACGCTCTCTAGTCTCTCCAGTAGTCATCTGGGTGAAGGGTTTGGTTTGGTTTGGAAGAATGAGATCGGGTAATGGGTGTATGTTTGAATGAAGAAATGAAAATGCACGGGGAAAGGGAGATGCATGAAGAGAAATATGGTGTCCATTGGATGGGTGACACTTGTCACTCATCCATTGGCATCAGGACAAATATCTGGGCCCACTAGAGACAAAACTGTACTTTTTGTCTCATAAAACGTGTCGCCGTAAATAGTATCCCGAAACTTCCGTGAACCGTAACTTCACCGTCGAACGTCCGAATTCGACGTGCCGCCTGTCTATGGATTCGTATCGTCCTTATCTACGTAATGGTCCTTGGCCCTCGGCCATCGGACATCCCGGTCAAAAAGTCAACATTTGACCCCTTTTAACCAAAATTACCAAAATGCCCCTAAACTTCCGAACATCATAACTTCTTCCTCGAACGTCGGAATTGAACGTGCCACCTGTCTATGAACTCGTGACGTCATGAACTACGTCACGGTCATCGGTCAAAGTCCATTTGACCGCCCGATTGAAAAGTCAACGTTTTGCCACCACTAGGGGCAAAACGGTCATTTCGCATCGTTCGTCCGATTTAGCCTAACTAATCACCGATTAACCTCACTAATCGTGATTAGTCACTAATCTAATCATGGAATTTGGGATGGGTCGTTACACTCCATCTGTCCCTATCTGTTGCACACATCCCAGAGCACAAAAGACCAAAATGCCCTTCTGTTTTAACCAAAATTACGGTTTTGCCACTACCTTCCTAGACCCGTATCTCACACATCGTAAGTCCGATAAATACGTGCCGCCTGTCATCGTACTCAGGACGACGAGATCTACCTAACCATCCTAGGTCAACATGTCAAAACCCGTTCGTACGAAAAGTCAACTCTTCTCCTTATTTTACCCGAATTACGGTTATGCCCTCAACCTTCCGAACATCATAACTTCCTCCTCGGATGTCGGAATCGGGCGTACCACCTGTCTACGGATTCGTGACGCCCTAAACTACGTCCTAGTCTCGGGTTTGGGCCTAAGCCGTGCACGGCGGCGGTCCCTGGCCGGCCACCATCCTCCACAGTCTTCCCCACGCTCTCTAGTCTCTCCAGCAGTCATCTGGGTGAAGGGTTTGGTTTGGTTTGGAAGAATGAGATAGGGTAATGGGTGTATGTTTGAATGAAGAAATGAAAATGCACGGGGAAAGGGAGATGCATGAAGAGAAATATGGTGTCCATTGGATGGGTGACACTTGTCACTCATCCATTGGCATCAGGACAAATATCTGGGCCCACTAGAGACAAAACTGCACTTTTTGTCTCATAAAACGTGTCGCCGTAAATAGTATCCCGAAACTTCCGTGAACCGTAACTTCACCGTCGAACGTCTGAATTCGACGTGCCGCCTGTCTATGGATTCGTATCGTCCTTATCTACGTAATGGTCCTTGGCCCTCGGCCATCGGACATCCCGGTCAAAAAGTCAACATTTGACCCCTTTTAACCAAAATTACCAAAATGCCCCTAAACTTCCGAACGTCATAACTTCCTCCCCGAACGTCATAACTTCCTCCTCGAACGTCGGAATTGAACGTGCCACCTGTCTATGAACTCGTGACATCACGAACTACGTCACGGTCATCGGTCAAAGTCCATTTGACCGCCCCGATTGAAAAGTCAACGTTTTGCCACCACTAGGGGCAAAACGGTCATTTCACATCGTTCGTCCGATTTAGCCTAACTAATCACCGATTAACCTCACTAATCGTGATTAGTCACTAATCTAATCATGGAATTTGGACGGGTCGTTACACTCCATCTGTCCCTATCTGTTGCACACATCCCAGAGCACAAAAGACCAAAATGCCCTTCTGTTTTAAACCAAAATTATGGTTTTGCCACTACCCTTCCTAGACCCGTATCTCACACATCGTAAGTCCGATAAATACGTGCCGCCTGTCATCGTACTCAGGACGACGAGATCTACCTAACCATCCTAGGTCAACATGTCAAAACCCATTCGTACGAAAAGTCAACTCTTCTCCTTATTTTACCCGAATTACGGTTATGCCATAAACCTTCCGAACATCATAACTTCCTCCTCGGATGTCGGAATCGGGCGTACCACCTGTCTACGGATTCGTGACGCCCTAAACTACGTCCTAGTCATCGGTCAAAACCCAATTGACCGCCCGAACTAAAAGTCTAATTTTTGCCCGAACTAGGGGCAAAATCGTCATTCTACACTAACGACCTTATCGGGACTAACTAACCCCCGATTAAGCTCACTAATCCCATCTTAATCACTATCTTAACCCTAATTTCTGGGACGGGTCGTTACAGTGCACGTGTGTGTGATCGTGAAATTGATGTGGCGGTGGATTGAGTTCAAATGGATAAAATAGAGCATATGTATGCTCTACCTGAAGCAACCACAAGCTTTCCATGTTCGATTAATTGAGGGTGATTGATGAGAGTGTGCGGGCGAGAGAATAATGGGATGACAAAAGGGGAGGAAAAGCTGAAACTCATAGAACCCGAAAGCCCAAACCCGTAGGAATTCAAATTCTCTTAAAATTTAAATTTGAATTTGTAGGTCGTGATACTCTAAATTGAGATTGGTTTGAGCTTTCTGGGACGGTTTCGATCAGGATTACCTCAAGAATGAAAGAAATTGGTATCCTTTTGGCTCAAAACGGACATGGTGGAAGTGGAGCAATTCGAGGATTGAGTTGAGTAATTGAAGGATTAGAAGAATTAAATTAAGACTTGGAATGTGTGTATCAGACTTCTATGAAGCTCCAGGACGAATCAATTTAGAGGAATGGATGACCAGTGAGAGAATCGAATGATGACCAGACCTTGAACTCTCGAGGCTTGGTTGAACGCCTTCGAGGTAAGAAATCATAAAATTGAATGGACAGACCTTCAATTAACATTAAAACGATATGGTTAACTGAATCAATTGAAGAAAAAAGTGCAAATTGACAGAGATTCAATTGGGTCATCGCGCGGGTTGCAGGACCCGTTTAACAGATAAACGGGTTGGGACGACGACTATAGCATCACTGTTCCCAGGCGCGTGGCATCCACGCGCAAGCCACTCACGGCAGCGCGTGAGGGCGCGTGGGCTCGATTCCCGAGATGAGTTCAACATGACTTTTGTTCCATTTAATGTAACTAACATTTTGGCACTGGTTTCGAGGAAATCGGATATCATTTCGATAGTATTCTGTGTATCCGAAGTTTTAATATATGTTTAAAATACGTATTTAAATCCCGAAAAAATTGGAGAAAATTATATGAGGTATACTGAAGTCATTAGTGACCCTGAATAATGATTCTGGACAAGACTTGGAATTCCTGGAAAGTGTCGAAAATTACGAAAAAACGTGCAGCTCGGAAAGCGAGCGATATGGACGGTGTGTGAGTGGACTTTTGTTTTCTAACCAGAATGCATGCATATATGTTTAAATTCTTTATTATATGACTTGAAATGATTTGGCATGATTAATATTTCGATATGATGATTTCTAGATTTTGGGAATATTATATTGTTTTGGGCACGATTTTCGAGAAAATTGTGAAATTGTTATTTTGGGCGAAGGCCCGGGATTTGAGATTGGTTTTAACTCGGAGTATGAGTCAAGAAATGAGTTGATGGATTTGTAAGGTTTTTGAATATATTTTATGGATTTATGTGAAATTGGCAACTGAGGTTACGATTGCACGGATTTACGTGAAAATGATATTTTGGGCTTGAGACCCAATTGGATAGTGATTTTGACTCGAATTTGAGTCACATGTGAATATGATGAAATTGATGATTTTGATTTATAAAGTGAATTCTGGACACTGTTTTATGATGGATTTGTGGAACTTGCTTTGTGAAAGCTATGTTTCGGGCATAGGCCTTGTTGAAATGTTTTTTATTTGATTTGAGACATGAATAGTTTTAAAATGAGATTACTGGATTTGGTGACTGTTCCACATATACCATCCTCTGTGATTTGATAGTCTCCTCCAGACGTCGTAGATCCTGGAGTAGTGACAGGACCCATCCCAACTGGAATTTGATAACCGTGCCCGGTCCTGCTCCCGTTTGACAAGTCAACTGAAGTCCGAAACTACCCTTCAGCACCTGTCGGACCAGGGATAATTGCACTGATTTCCACTCATGCCTCCGCCCTCTCGATCAGCCCCGAACATCATGCCACGGCCTGGAGGGTCATAAAAAACAAAGGTGCGAGTGGACAAAAATAATATCGTTTAAAACGCATTTCAAAATACATCATTTACCCTCCAATTTATCAAACCATGCCTGCATAGGGTAAAACATATGAATGACAATCATCGGCTTTCCAGCCAAATCACATGAAACATATCAAATCCCAGCTCTCAAGCCAACACATATGAAAAACATAATCACTTGGCCACACAGCAGACCAGAAACTCGTACTCAATACCAGTACGTAGTCACAATCAACATTAAACAACACTATGCATAAGTTCACAAGCAAGACAAATAGTCACACAATCACATCCGCACTACGCGTAGGCCAATCTCTGGGAACTGCACTCAGGCACCATCCTAGTCATATCCATCATGTCTGGGAATTGCACACGCACCATCTAGACGTACCACATACTTGGGAACTGCACTCACGCAACATCCGAGTCACGTCTAGGAACTGCACTCGCACCATCCAGGACATGATCTAGTATCCAGTATCCACAATCACAACACAATCCATACCATAACACATATCAATCATATCCATGACTTTAAACCAAGTCATAAGCATTCCTGACAGGGTCTCAAGCCCAAATGCCAATTATACGTAAATCCGTAAAATCACATTGAAAACATTACAATAATCCAGAAATCATCATTAACTCCCCAATTAAGTCAAAACATCCTTTTTAAAAATCATTTTGACTCCGGGCCTAGCCCCAAAACATCATTTGCATATTTCTCGTAAAACATGCCCGAAAGACCGATTAAAATAATCATTAAATCCCAAATAATCATGCCATATCATCAGGACATCATTGCAATTCAAATCATCCAATCAATCATGTAAAACATTTAACTATGCATGCATCATGGTTTATAAAACAAACGTCCACTCACACACCGTCCAAATCGCTTGCTTTCCGAGCCGCACGCGTTTCCGTAATTTTCGACACTTTCCAGGAATCTCGAATCTTATCCAAAATCATTATTCATGGTCACTAAGGACTCAATTAATATCATACTAATTCCCCATAATTTTTCAGGAATTTAATAGTAATTAAATATGTAACATAAACCTTCAGACCCTCGAAACAATATCGAAACGGTGTCCGATCGACTCGAAACCAAAGCCAAAATGTTCGTTACATTACATAGAACAAAAGTCATGTTGAACTCACCTCGAGAATTGGGCCCACGCTCCCTCACGCGCCGCCGTGAGTGGCTGCGCGTGAAATCACGCTCCTTGCTACAGTAACCTGCACAGTCTCCTTCCTCACCCGTTTAACTGGTAAATGGATCCCACGACCCGCGAGGTGACCCGGCTCATTATCCGTCAATTCGACATCAATTTCTACAATTCAATCGTCTGTTAGCATCGTTTTAGACTCAATTTAGGTTCTGTAAACCCAACTACATTCAACCTTACCTCAATCCACACGATTTGAAGTTGAACATCGAAAGCTATCTGGGCACTGTTCATCATCCAATCTCCATCAATCATCCTTGTTTTCCTTCAATTGACGCATCAGGGAGCTTCGTGGGATTCTCATAAACATCTTTGCAAGTTCAATTTCACCGTCCCATGTCTCAATTCCCACGACTCAAGCTCGAACATTTAAAGACTTCCTCCTCTATGTTCTACGGCTAAACGACCCCAATTTCCTTCGAATTTCATTGAGTTTGACTCGTCTCAATCCCAGAAGGTTAAATCTAAGGGCAATTTTACTCATAAACATCTAACAATTCGAAATCGATCTTAAGATCCTTTAATGGTTTTCGGGTTTTATGTTTGGTTTCAGCTGAGTTCAAGGTTCCTAATTAACCATTTAATTCCCTTTCTTTTCTTCTCTCGATTCCCCATTCAATCCCTCTGTTTCTGGTTTTTGATTCAAACCGTTCATACATATATATTGATCAATCAAACAACAAACGTTTTGGTTGTTATCCCTTTTGAATATTCAAACATTGATTTACACTAACCTTTCAATTATGGTGACAAGTGTCACCAAAAGATCAGTCCTCATCCAAATTAGCTGAATCAACCACTTAATTATCCAATTATCCCTGCTGTGGCAAATTACCATTTTGCCCCTAGCCTTCGCAGACCCATAACTTTCACGTCCGAACTCTGATTGACGCATGTTGTCTGTCTACGGATTCAGCGTCCCGAGACCTATCCAACGATACTTCCGAAAAGTCCAAACAAGGTCCATATGAAAAAGCCAACTTTCGGCCCTTATAACCAGGGGCAAAATCGTTATTTCCTTCAAATTTTCCAACTTTTCCTTTTTCGAATTTTCGGGTCGTTACAAGTAGTCACGATCCACTACCTGGAGATGAGTAGCTCTGAGGGAGGCTCAATCTCAGGAGTGTGAGATTATGATGATATCCTCCAGACGTCGTAGATCCTAGAGATGATATCTCCCCAGACGTCGTAGATCCTGAGGATGTACTCGGACGTGAGACACTCGAGTTTGCACGAGTTGCATTGATATCGTGACGGTTACTTGGATATTGAGGATTGGTGGTATCTATGATTTATTGATCCTTGTGTCCAGATACTTTATATCATGAACTGATTTGATGAACATGAGTTTTATGGACCATGGGAAAACATGTTTTGATTTTATCGGTCCACTGTTCATACTTGATTGATTTCACGCTATTACTCATGTTTTATGATATGCATGCATGTTTGTGAAACTGGAGGGTAAGAATGTATTTTGATAAATGTATTTCTAAAACTTTGTTTTGTCCACTAATACCTTTTATGTTTTTATTGACCCTCCAGGTCGTGGCTCGATGATCGAGGCTATTCGGGAGGTGGAGGCATGAGTGGGCACATGTGTGGTTATCCCTTGTTTGGCAAGTGCTGAGGGTAAATTCGGAACTTCAGTTGACTTGTCAGATGGGAGCAGGACCGGGTACGGTTATCTATGTCCTTCGGGGATGGGTCTTGTCAAGTTTGGAATTGATTTGTGGCTGGCAAATCTGAGAAATCTGAGAAAGTGGGAGCAGTTTTGGAGTGATTTGATGCTGTTGGGCTGTGCAGTTGTACCGGCTGGGTTGGTGAAGGCTGTAGCGGGCCTGACACACATGGGCTGCGAGCGGGTAGGTGGCTGGCGCAATGCAGGCTCTGGGGTGATGGACTGGACCGGGTAGGTGGGCTGTGTGCAGGTGCAGCGGGTAGGTGGGCTAACAGCGTAAGTGGGCTGGTGTGGCGCGCGGGTTGCAGAAGTCGTGGGTCGTACGCGCGGGTCTGGGCTAGTGATAGCGGTCGTGGGCTGGACTTCACGCGAGGCTGGGCCGAAATTTCAGAATGGATTTGGGCTGCTGGGCACTCCACTGGGCTGCAGGGCACTCCACTGGGCTGCACAAAGGAAAGAAAATGGGCTGAAATTAAATCTGAATTTTGGGCTTATAATAATTAATATATATAATTCAATCGAATTTCGTCCATAATTTTTTCGTTATAATTCTGATCGGGAAGATTCTTTCGCCAAAACGTTCCAAATTACAAGCTTTATTTATTTAAACAAAAATATCACAAAATATATTATTATATCTAATTATTTATTATTTTAATATTAAAAGCCAAGTATAAAGGATATAAAATAATATAAAATAATGCTTAATTAACGACCTATCAAATACCCCCACACTTAAACTTTGATAGTTCCTAGAAAATACTAAAATTAAACTACGAATTCAAAACAAGTAAACCCTTAACCATTTGTCTCAAAATTTCATCAATATTATGGCATAAAAGATTTTCACTTAAGGCATTTAAGCATACAGAATTCAAGAGTTAATACATGGTAACAAAATGTTTAAACAAGTAAGATAATGAGTAAATATGGTGAAATGGATCTCAACATGAATAAAACAAGTATGAATCAACTCACAAGAATATGCACTCATAAATTCACTCAATTTGTAAGGGTTTGTGTTTGCACTCAAAATATGTGAGAAAATGTTCACATAATAGAAGTAAAGTACTTTTGCAAAATCTCAAACAAACACTTCAAGATAAAAAATTAAACATACTTGCACAAATGAACCAAAATCATAAGCTTACTCAAGTGATAAACTCAACTAATCAAATTTTACCATTTTAAGGATCATAAGGTCTTTATGAAGGTTGTAATGGGGCTAAGCTTAGAGGCAAGAAAAATATTGGATAAGTGGTGCTCTAATTTGTTCCAAGACTAAATAGATTCCCAAAACATAACTTTCCGACCTTGATGATATCATGAATTCATCCCTTCGAATATAGGCCACATTTCAACATGTTCAATCATTCAAATGTAAAGGAATTAACTCAAATATAATCAATCTTTATTACCTTGATAGAGACTCAACATTTTTTTTTTTTGCGAATATCAAGGTAATAACATAATACACAAAGTTTACGTAAGTAAATCCATACACATAAAAGTCTTCAAAACATCATCAATTCTTCTTCACACCAATTTCATGTCTTCAATCATGTCTTTGGAACAAGGGTGAAAGATGTCTATATTAAGCTAAAGTGTTTAGATAATCATGGTGATGAAAGAAAGACTTAATGTTGGCTCAAATGGGTTAAAACTAAGGGGGTCGCAACCTGTGCGCACAAAATAGGGAACATGGATGCTTGAATTTATGGTGTTAACCCTAATACCTTAATCATATCCAAAATCGGAGAGTTTAATGACTTAAAAGTAGCCCTCACCATTTGGCCCAAAAGTCCATGGGTTTATTGGGGCTCGATAAGCCCGATGGATAAAAGCCCGGCCCGACCTGAGAGTTAGCGGGCTGGGCTTGGGCTTATGGTGTTCAAACCCGATAGGTCCGATAGGCCCGAGCCCAATAAAGCCCAGTAAGCCCAGCCCGACCCGCCCGTAATAAACCCTGCCCATAAACCTGAAAATATAAAATACTTATTATTTAAAAATTAATACTCAACCCATTCTTAATACTAATATTTCAACCCAAACTCAAATCTCAGCCCCAAGCCCACCTAATTTATTTTAAAAAGCCCAATACTCAATACAAACCCTAACCACTCCTCCACCTACTTAATAAGCCCAACGTTTTTGCATCGTTGAGTATTTTATTTTAATGAGGCCACGTTTTTGCACTCTTGAGTATTTTTTTTCATTATTAATATTTTTTTTTCATGCATATATTTTTTTGTAATTTTAAAATTTGAGACATAGTTTATTGCAAAAGCCCACGTAAGCCCGATCCAAGTGGGCTTAATAGGCCCGATCCGAAAAACCCGATATAAACCCGGCCCGATAAAAATCTGTGGGCTCTTTTTTATGTCATTAAGCCCGCCCGGCCCAGCCCGCAAATTTAAAAATTATTTAATAAGCCCGGTCCGGCCAAGCCCAAGCCCAAAAAATTTGGACCGGGCTTGCCCGGCCAGGCCCAATGCCGAGGGCTACTTAAAAGCTTTGAACATCAAATAGAATAAGTTCTAGTACTCTAGAGTTCATTTAGATCTATTAAAAGCAGTTATGAGGCATATGTATATCAATTTAAACAAAGAACTTATGAATCATTCATCAAAGATGTATATATAGTTCTAAAGCTTAGATAAGGTTCAAATGATTCATACTTATTTTAACATGCTCGTTTATGTACCAATTTACATGCATTATCTTAAAAGTTATAACATTTAATCACAAAGTATTAACAAACGAATTCAAGTTATAGTGATCATTTTTATAGTCATAACATACTTATTCCCTTCATTATTATCATTGACAGGTTAAGGGGCAACTTAAGACTCGATAAAAAAAACGAAAAGACTCAAGAAAGCCGAAATATTATATTAAATATTTTTTTTTTATTTTTTTAAACAATTTTATTGCACAATTAAAATTGTAAACCACTCCCCCACACTTAAATTCTACATTGTCCTCAATGTAAGAAAGTAGAAGTGAAATGAACATAGACTCTAAGTAAGGAAGATGATTTACGAAAGTAAAATAAGAAAAACACTAAAGAAACAAAAATAAAAGAGAGTGAAGGGATTAAAGAGAGCAAATCTGCGGTGATGACTCCTTCACGACTCGGGAATACATTGGGTTGCCTCCCAATAAGCGCTTGAAGTTTAATGTCTGGTTAGCCTAGATGAAGTGCCGAAATCAATTCATATGATGCGAGGCCGTAGCACCTTCGCTGTTTCCACATCGTGCTCTCCAAATGCCTCGATGTACGACTTTAATCTGTGGTCATTAACTTTGAACTCCTTCCCAGGTTCAATGCTTTTGATCTGTATGGCTCCATGATCAAACATATTAGTAACAACAAAAGGACCTACCCATCTAAAACATAACTTACCAGGAAAGAGTCTAAGCCGGAAATTGAATAGCAAAACTTTTTGTCCAATGTCAAACGTTTTACTCTTGATCTGCTTATCATGAAATGCCTTAGTCTTCTCCTTGTAGATCAGAGTGTTTTTGAATGCATCATTTCAGATTTCCTCAAGCTCACTCAGCTGGAGCTTTCGATGCAAACCTGTGTCATCGAGCTTGATGTTGAAAGTCTTGACATCCCACCATACTTTTTGCTCCAGTTCCACCGGAAGGTGGCATAATTTTCCATAGACCAACCTATAGGGTGACATCCCTATAGGAGTTTTTTAGGCCGTCTTGTAGGCCCAAAGTGCATCATCCAATCGCTGGCTCCAATCCTTGCGACTAGGGCCCACAGTTCTCTCTAAAATTTACTTGATTTCCCTATTGCTGACTTCGGCCATTCCACTCGTTTGAGAATGATAAGGTGTAGAGACTCTGTGAGTGACACCGTATCATTTCAGTAAGGCTTCAATGGTCTTGTTGCAAAAGTGACTTCCACCATCACTTATCAGGACCCGAGGGATCCCAAACCTGGAAAGAATGTTAGTTATGAGGAAATCTGCAACAGTTTTAAAGTCATTAGTTGACACGACCCATCCCAATCCCCCCGGGATTACTGCGGAATGTGTCATGCTCCCGTCTGACACGAAGTGGCAAACAAGGGATACCCTAATACCACTGTCCACTCGGGGCTTCCAGAGTGCGCAAGGATCGATGAAGGAGGCATGCGATGTCCCGGTCTCTACTGCAGTCGCATCCGTGATTAACCTGAAAGGCATTAAAAACAACAAAGTCTGTGAGTGGACGAAAATAATTAAGTTCATAAAACACATTTCAAAAGACATTTATACCCTTCATTAAAAACATTTGCATGCATCGAAAACCAGTAATCAAACATTTACTCAACAAGCCATTAGGGCTTTAGCCCAAAAACCGTAACTCAAAACCAAGTGTGGGAACTTAGCCCAAAAACTGTAGAATGCCAAATCCGTAAGTACAAAACCAAGTGGGCCACCGCCCAAATCCATAAACATAAATCCAACCAAAAAACCATTTCATAGATCCAACAGTTCATATTTACCACATTACCATCTCCGGCATCCTAAATGCCTTGCGTCCCAGACGCTTGACGTCTCAGACGTCATATCTCAAGGTATAATAAGCAACGCGTGCTGTCCGGGGTCTCTCCGGGTCCATATCTCTGACATCCCAGATGTTTGACGTCTCAGACGTCTAATCATAGAAATCCTACTCCTGAGTCACTATACGGTCCGGTAGCTCCGTACAATGACCCCTCGCAGGCAATGCACCTTGACTTCCCCAGTGTCCCAGACACCTGGAGGAGACCATCACATATCCTCGTATCAAGATGGTATATGGAAAACAGTTTTATCAAATCATTTCGCAACATTTCATTGGGCCCTGCCCGAAATCTCCATAAAACATCACAATTCCATTTAGGGTCCCCGACCCGAAATCACATTGATAAAACATAGGGTCCCAGACCCGAAATCACATTTATGATCCAACTAGGCCTCATGCCCGATTCTACAAACCACTGGGCCCACGCCCTGAATTTGCAAATAAACTAGGCCCCTGGCCCGATTTCGTAAATCAACTGGGCCCCTGGCCCGATTTCGTAAATCAACTGGGCCCCTGGCCCGATTTGATAAAGCAACTGGGCCCCCGGCCCGATTACATAACTCAAATGGACTCCAAGTCCGAGGTTTCCAAAACAATTGGGCCTCAAGCCCGAGTTCATCTTTCCAATTTCAAAACCATTTCACATTATGCATGAAACCACAAGCACGTAAAACCACAATAAAATCGTTAGCCTCGATAAACGTGCAATACGGAAAACAACTCGAAATACGTGCAACATACCCGAAATTAATAATCACAATGACCATTATGGAAATCACGTATATGAAACATATAACACATTTAGGCATGCATAGTATTTATAAAACCAAAGTCCACTCACAGACCGTCGAACGTTGCGCCTCGATACGCGTGTCATAGGCCTTCCCGGGCTATACCACTATCATCGGGACTTCCAAACCTGTCCAAATCACAATAGAGGGTCACTAACCTCTTCATTAACCTCCTATTAAAGTCCCGTAATTTTTTCAAAATTTTAACTATTTTTAAATTCGATTCAAAACCTTCGAACGTCCCGAACAATATCGAAACGGTGTCCGATCGACACGAAACCAATCCTAAAATGTATGTTACATTAGAAAGGACAAAAGTCATGTTGACCTCACCTCCAGATTCGTGCCCACGCGCCGTCACGCGCTGCCGTGAGTGGCTGCGCGTGAAACCCACGCGCCTACTACAGTACCTTCGTCCCAACCCGATCTCTGTAAAATGGGTCCAATTGGCCCGCGAGATGATCCGATCTGTTCTCTGTTAATTCAACATCAATTTTTTCAATTGAACATTCAAACAGCTTCGGTTTAAGTTCAATTACAAGTCTGTAAACTTAATTTTAGGATTTCTTACCTTAATCTATCAATTTGATGATGAACTTTCGAAGAACACCTGGGCACTGTTCCTTCTTCGAAGTTCATCAGCCCCTTCTGATTTCTTTCAATTGATCCACCCAGAAACTTTATTAGACCAAGATAAACTCATTTCCCAATTCAATTTCATCGTTTGATCTCTCCAAGATCACGACTCAACCTTCGATTTCCTCCTCTGTTACCAGGTCCGTTCAGAGCCCAAAAGCCATCAATTTGCTTCGTTCTTTCGATGATTCTGATCGTGACAATCCCAGGAAGCTCAAATTGAGCTCAATTTTGATCCTTAGAGCCCAAGGCTTGAATTTCGAATTTCCCTCCAAACTCCAAAATTTTGATTCTCAGTCCCAGTTACCCTCACTGTCCCTCGTGTTTCTCTCAGCTAAAATCAAACCTCAATTCTCTCAATTTTCCACTCACAAGGTCAGATGTGGAAGGGAATGATGGTGAGAAGAAAACTCACCATCTGTTTGTTCACGGTTCAATGAAGAACACAGAGAAGACATAGAGAAGATAAAGAATGATGGAAGATGATGATTAAGAATGCTGATGGAGGATTAACGGGAAACATGGGGCAGAATTTAGGCCTCAAAACAAGGGATGGGTGACACTTGTCACTCATCCAAGCATCCACAATCAACGATCACTATTAAATATTTTAATATTATTTTAATCGAAACCTTGGTTCGTTCGGTTAATCGATTTCACTCCCGTGACCACAACTTTGTCGTCGAACCTCCGATTTCGGCGTGCCGCCTGTCTACGGATTTGTATCGACTCGATCTACGTAACTGTCCTTGGCCCTCGTCCATTGGACCTCCTGGGTCAAAAGTCAACATTTGACCCCTTTTCAACCAAATTACCAAAATACCCCTCGACTTCCGAACGTCATAACTTCTTCCTCGAATGTCGGAATCGAACGTGCCACCTGTCTATGAACTCGTGACGTCCTGAACTACATCACGGTCATCGGTCAAAGTCCGTTTGACCGCCCAATCAAAAAGTCAACATTTTACCCATTCCAAGGGAAAAACTGTCATTTTGCACATTTCGTCCGATTTCACTCAACTAATCCCAGATTAGTCATTCTAAACCACAATTAATTAATATTTAATCCCAATACTCGGGACGGGTCGTTACATTAGTCCTGGTGGCTTTAGCTTCCACCCATTTCGAGACATAATCAACAACAAGTAAGATATAGAGATAGCCATTAGATTGAGGAAATGGACCCATAAGATCAATACCCCAAACATCAAATATTTCATAATGTTGTGGCATTTCATCCCTTTGTCCTAAGTTCCCTGATCTCTGACATTTATCACAGGCTAAACAGAATGAATGTGCATCTTTAAAAAGTGTGGGCCAATATAGTCCAGATTCTAAAATTTTGAGTGCAGTTTTTCTAGATCCAAAGTGGCCTCCACAAGCATGGTTATGTCAGAACTCTAGGACTGACCTATGTTCAATATCAGGGACACATCTCCTAATCAAAATTTATCAGTTACCACCTAGAGCCACAAAATTTATCAGTTTTTTTTGCCACTAGCTCCAACTCGCATAAGGTTTGGCAGATTATTCAGCTATTTATCAATTTCAATGTTTGATATGTTTTAATTTCATCAATTTATTCAATTATTGTTGTTAAATGCCTTAAATTATTGCGGTTTATGGTGCAGGAAGCATGGAACGTAATGATGGGTCTGATGGGCTAGGGTTGAAAAAGTACTCAATGCCTTTTTTTCTTGAAGAGGGTACTTAGGGAGGAGTTGGAGAAAGTCATAGCAATCACAAGTTATTGGTGATTTCGGTACATACTATGCTCTTAGAGTCCGGTTTGGTCGGGTTTGATGCCGTTTCAGGTACGCGGACCAATCGATTTCATCTTGCTAATGAATGGCAGTACACAGATTCTTGCTTACATATACCTTTCCTGAGATTCTGTAGAATCGTCCAGGAAATAATGGTGATAAGATTCATGGGGTTTTGTTGAAATTTCAGAGTTTGGGGCATTTTTTGAATTTTTTTGGGCCTTTGTCCAATAGCGGTTCTGAACTATACAAGGTATGTTTAGATGAGAAGAGGTTTTCTCTGAAGATTGAAGATGTTTGGGCAAACAAAAATGTGAATGAGAGAGATGGGTTAGTCTCAGAAAGAGAGGTGTCCGAGTTTTGGAAGATTGTGAAAGAAAGGATCACATTGCCATTGTTGATTAATCTTTGCGCGAAGGCGGGTTTGGCCGCCCCACCGTGCCTCATGCGCCTTCCACCGGAGCTCAAAATAAAGATTTTGGAGCCATTAGCAGGTGTCGAGATTGCCAAAGTGGGTTGTGTGTGCAATAAGCTACGAAATTTGTCTAATAATGATGAGTTGTGGAGCAGAAGTATGCTGAGGAGTTTACTAGCAGTTCTTCTCGAGGGAAATGAGCGATGATTAATTGGAAGTATAAATTTGTTAGAGATTGGGAGACCAGGCAGCAACAAAGGAAGGCAGTGGTGAGATGGAGATCATTTGATAGGCCTTATAACAACAACATCCGGAGGGACCCTGACCTCGGAATGAAGACGGGTGGAGCTCATTTGGTAAGTTTAAGCTACCTGAGTTGGTTGAGAGGTTAAAGACGGGTGAAGCTCAAATGGGCCGAATGTTTAGTGGGAAAGAGAAGGAAATGAATGAGATTCTTCAAACTCCGACCCCGAAATAAAAAATGATCAATGAGGCCACGTTAGAGACCATGAAGGAGCCAAATTGGGGGATGAATTTGAGGATATGGACAATGATAATAGTGAAGAGTTTAGTGGGACTGAAGTTGTTAAGGCTATAAAGAAGAAGATTTCGGGTAAAAGTATGGTGAGCCAGAGGCTGAGTCTTGACTTCTTGTGTGACGACTCGTCCCAAATTAGAGGGATTAATTAAGAATTAATGATGGATTAGCGAGACTAATCGGGAATTAGACGAGGATTAACGGACGGACGAGACGAAATGACGATTTTGCCCCTAGAATGGGCGAATCGTTGACTTTTCGTTCAGGCGGCCAAATGGACTTTGCCCGATGAGTGTGACGTATTTCGCGACATCACGAGTTCATAGAAAGGTGGCACGCTCGATCCCGACGTTCGAGGAAGAAGTTATGATTTTCGGAAGTTCGGGGGCATTTCGGTAATTTGGTTGAATAGGAGCAATTAGTTGACTTTTGACCCAGGAGGTCCGATGGCCTAGGGCCAAGGACTGTTACGTAAATCAGGACGATACGAATCCATAGACAGGCGACACTTCGAATTTGAACCTTCGACGGAAAAGTTACGGTTCACGGATTTCGAGGGAACTATTGCATGAAGTTCGAGACGGATTGACTTTGTCCCAAGTGGGGCCCAGATATTTGTCATTGGCCTAATGGATGAGTGACAAGTGTCACTCATCCACTGGATACCATTTTACATTCATGCATATCACCCCTTTTTCTCTGTTCTTTGTTCGTGCATACCAAACCCAAACCAAACCCGATTACTTTCATCCCCATCCAAACCCAATCTCCCTTATGACCATGATTGAGACCAAGGGAAGGAAGAGAGAGCAGGAAGAAGGGTGGTGGCTGGCCAGGGCATCGCCGCCGTGGACGACGGAGGCAAAACCATGCAAGGTACTCGGTTTGCCATTTTTGCTTTTTAATTTCGATTCTTGACATTGGGGATGGTTTTAATCAATTGTGATGGGTTTATTAGGTTGCTTAGGAAGTTTAGAGAAGGTTTTGGGAATGGTTAGAGACTGAGGAAGTTCTGGAGAGGAATTGAAAATGTTGAACTGTGGGATTTAAATTGAACCATTGGGTTTTAGTAGGTTTTTAGGTGTTTTGATTTCATAGAAAGGTTCATAGGACCAAATTAGGAAGAATGGAATCGAAAAGGAAAAGATTGGATGAAAAATGAAGGGTTTAGGGGGCTGAACCGGCCACGTCGGTTACGCTGGACCGGCTGCACAGGACCGGCCGATTCGGACCGGCCGTTGGAGGACAGAGACGACACTGTGCATAGGCGCGTGAGGCCCACGAGCAGGACCTTCTTGGGGCGCGTTGTCAGGACCCACCCCGGTTTCACCCCGAAAACCGAGGTAAACCCTGCTCCCGTCTGACACCCCGACACAACACCAACGTAAACTACTAAAGTAACACAGTCAGACGCAGGAGAAAAGTTACGTATCCCGAAGTCAAAGTTTACAGAGCATAGTACCAAATACAAAAGAAAGAAAACCGATAAACTCAATACACGTACAACGGAAAATCTGAAGTACTCCGGGGTCGCTCTCGTAACTTCTATGCCTCCGACGCTGCCTCGACGTCAAAACCCCACACTAGCTCCATGACCTGGAGGGCAATTAAAACAGAAGGTGTGAGTGGACCATAATTAATACAATAATTTCCGAAAACCATTTCATAATAAAACCAGGGTTTGGCCCACCGTTTTGAAATCACATGCATAACCCAGTTACTAAAAACAATTATAAATCACGTAAAGATCATCATAAAAACATTTGCTGAATCATTATAAAAAAAGCTATAGAAATTATATCATAAGCATCATAAACCGTATCATAAAACATAAGTCTCAACCAATCATTATCCGATCAAACCTGTTGGATCTATCCGAGTCTTTAAACTCCCGAGTCTTTAAACTCAATCCAGGCCTCAATAATATCCAAGTGTTTAAACTCCCGAGTCTTTAAACTCAACAGGCCTACGGGGGAAATATCAATATATCCGAGTCTTTAAACTCCCGAGTCATTAAACTCAATCCGGGTCTTTAAACCCAATCCAGGCCCGTCCCCCGTCAATCACAATATCCGGGTCTTTAAACCCAATAACCAGATCCAGCAAATCCAATCCAAAACCATTTGAAAACCATTTCTAAATCTATATCCAAACCCGAATCCGAAATCACTGGTCCGAAGCTCTTCCAGCATCCAGAACCGTCATTCCGAACCCAAATCCGAAAATCCACTTTTCAACTTTAAAACCAAATCTCGCTTCTCGAAATCCGATTTTAAAACCGAAAACCTTGATCCTTAAAATCATATTCCAAAATCCCTTTAGAATCATAGAAATCATTTATCATTTGAAATCCTGAAACTATAACATCAAAATTCAGAATCAAAGCTTTTCTCGTAAAACGTGTCAAATACCGTACTTCCTCGAAAAATGTGCAATTATGTAAAACCAACATAGCATATTCAATAATCATGAAATCACATATAAAACCATAAAACAAGTAATTAAAAGCAGTTATGCATGCTCGAGTTTAGAGAAGGGGTCCACTCACAGTACCGAACCCTCAATCGCGTCCCGAATGTCCTATACGTTCCTCAGCTTCCTCGGGAAGTCCCAAACCTGTCACAAGTCACCAAAGTACGTTACTAACACATCTATGAAGGTCCACCTCATTTTCCCCAAAAATCCCCGGGTCCTAAACGTAACGAACCGGAACCCTAAACCTTCAACCTCGCGGTACTACTTCGAATCGACGTCTGATTAACCCGAAAACTATCCTAATGGATCCGTTATAACATTTAGAACAAAAACGTAGTTGGACTCTTCGTCGGAAACCGCCGCACGTACCCCCACGCACCGCCCAAAGTGGCTGCGCTTGGGCCTCACGCGCCTGCACACAGACACTGTTCACCGTCGTCTTCCTTGGGCGAACCGGTCTGAACCGGCGTACCCGGTTCACCGTCGTGCCTGCACCGTTTTCCTCCCTCTCTGCACCATCTTCATCGTCCTGTCCTAAGCTACCCATTCCCCTCACTCAGACATCTCGACTCAGCCTACAACCCGTTGACTCAAGCTCGAACAAAAACCCGAACTAGTCCCCTGTTTCACGATCCAGTCCCCTGTTTCACGATCCAGTCAACTAGGTCACCCCCCGTCACGGTGTCGACCTTAAACCCTTCCTAGAACCTCACAGAGTCTTACCCAACTCACCAAAACCGTCGACTCACTCCCAAAAGCCACGACTTTTGGTTTGAAATTCACAGAAAAACTGAGTACTTACACAGGGCTTCAAAATTACCTGCAGTCGTCGCCGCCGTGCTCACCGCCGCACTCCTTGGAGGTCACAGAGTCCTCCCCAGCTTCCCTTCGAGTTCACTTGAACCGTACACGGCCACACCACCACCACAAGCTCTCAACTCCTCTATGTTTTCTCTGGTTTCCCGCGGCTCACATCTCGCACACACACGACCACTGCACCTCCCAACCTTCTCCTTAGCTCTCTCATAGTCTCTGGTCACTCACTCCCTCACCAATTTACACAAACACTCAAACCTTCCCAGCCATCGATCGATGTCCTCACCGCCTCACTCTGTCTCTGTTTTCAAATACACGGTTAACCCCAAATTATTTGGACCCGTGAACCCGTCTAGAAGCCACTAGGTCCCTGCCACATGTCACAATCCTAAAACCCCTCTCACAAGTGTCCCAGATCACATCCATCCACTTGTCCCCATCTGTTGCACAAATACCAAGGTGCAAAAGACCAAAATGCCCTTCTTTGAACCCAAAATTACCATTTTACCCTTACCGTTTTAGACCCGTAACTTGCCCGTCAAATGTCCGATGAATACGTGCTGCCTGTAATTAAACTCAGGACAATGAGATCTATCTAACGGTCCTAGATCAATGTGTCAAAACCCAGTAATACGAAAAGTCAACTTTTCCCCTTATTTTAACCAAATTACGGTAATGCCCTTAACCTTCCGAACATCATAACTTCCTCATCGGATGTCGGAATCGGACGTGTCACTTGTCTACGGATTCGTGACGTCCCGAACTACGTCACGGTCATTGGTCAAAGTCCATTTGACCTCCCGAATTAAAAGTCAACAATTTACCGGAACTATGGGCAAAATCGTCCTTCTACGCTACCAGACCTATCGTAACCGACTAACCACCAATTAAGCTCACTAATCTCATCTTAAACACGGTCTTAACCCTACTTCCCGGTACGGGTCGTTACACGCGTGAGGGCGTATGAGGGCGCGTGAGCTCTCCTTTGAGGATGGTTCCAACATGTAATTTCATCTATTCAATGTAACGAACATTTTGGGATTGGTTTCGTGTCAATCGGACATCGTTTCGATATAGTTCGGGCTGTCCGAAGGTTTAGGATCGCGTTTAAAAATAGTTAGAAATTCCAGAAAATTACGGGACTTTAGTGATGAGTTATGTAAGTAGTTAGTAACCCTATGAATTAATTTTGACAGGTTCGGGAATCCCGGAGACGACGATTGGCCCAGGAAGGACGTATGGCACGCGTATCGAGGTGCAACTTCTGACGGTCTATGAGTGGACCTTTCTTTCGAAATTGATGAATGCATAAATGTTTTATAATTGTTTTAGAATATTTTTTGTGATGCCATGAGTTCATTTGTTTGTGGTAGCCTAGGATTTACGTATTTGCACGTATTTCGAGATTTCTGATTTTATACGATGCTTATACGTGCTAGGTTTTCAATGAAGATTTAATGAATGGATTTTGGATTTGGAAATATGAAATCGGGAACAAAACCCATTTGATTTATAAACTCTCAGACTTGGAGTCCATTTGATTTGACGAGGAATCGGACCGAGGGTCCATTTGAACTATACGATCGGGTCGAGGGCCCTGTTGGTTTATGAATCTGGGCTTGAGGCCCAATTGGTTGTAATATTGGGCTGGAGGCCCCTCTAACTGTGGTATTAGGCTTAAGGCCCTATTGGTTGTGAAATCGGGCTTGAGGTCCCGTTGGTTTATGGTTTCGGGCTTAGGGCCCAGTTAGCTGTGGTATCGAGCTTGAGGCCCTGTTGATTGTGAAATCGGGCTTAAGTCCCATTTCGATTTATGAAATGAGAATTCGGGCATGAGACCCTATTGAACTGTGGATTTAGGTAGAGGTCTGGAAAGTGGATTTGAATTGGATTCGAGGAATCCTATTGAGATGAATCAGGTATAAGACCCAGTTGAAATATATTTGAGAAAGAAAGAAAGTATTTGAAAGTGTATGAAACCCTCCATATGATTTATATGGTCTCCTCCAGACGTCGACCTGGAGAGTCACGATCCACAGACCAGAATGGGTATCCCCATAGGGATCCCGTTCCAGGAGTGGGAGTTATGAGTTATGATGTGGTCCCGGACCAGATTTCAGAGAGATGATCGGACTAGATCCAGAAATAGAGCTCGGACTAGATCCGAGGATTGAGCCTCCCAGATGGAAAATTCCTGGGAGAAGACTCGGAGTGAGACCCCGAGTAGTGTGCACACTAGTATAGAGATTAATCGTGACATATATCGGGGATGTGTTCCCTAGGGGCTGTGTGCCCCAAGTTGGCATCTTCTCGGAAGTGCTGCGGATGGGTTATACGTATGAGTACGTATGTAGTTCTTACAGAAAGTGATTTGGGGGCGGAGACCCCGTGTTCCATGTTTTGACAAATGGTTTTATGAATGTTTTGATAAACGGTTTTGAATGCATGCATATGCTTTTAGTGAAGGGCATAAATGTCTTTATGTGAAAAATATTTTATTAAAATATTATTTTGTCCACTCACGACTTTTGATGTTTTGAATGCCCTTCAGGTTGATCGCGGATGCGGGCTGTAGCAGAGATCGAGACATCACACTCCTCCTCCTACGATCCTGGCGTACTCTGGAAGCCCCGGTGAGGGCTAGAGACGGAATTTTCCCTAGTCTGACACTTCGTGTCAGACTGGATCAGACGCGTCCCACGTTAATCTCGGGGGATTTGGGACGGGTCCTGACATGTTGGAGGTATTGTCATATGCTCTTCTGACTTTCGGGTAAAAGTATGGTGGGCCAGAGGTGACCCAGAGCCAGAGACAATAGCCTTGAACTGTTGTCTAGGATTCTGAACAATGAAACCGATCAAAAACTTTGAAGGTATGTCTCTGGATTCCAAAAACTTTGAGCATGCTTTATTTGTTAACTTATTTTTCCTAAACCAGATTGCCACTATTACGATACTTTGTTAGAATTATTATGTCTCTGTATTTTAAATGGACATACTTGCATCCCACCATTAGGGAACCTCCTTGTTCCACACTTTTATAGTGAATAGTCTATATAAATATGTCATGATCAAAGCCATTGATTCTCAATATCATCATTTCAATATCATCTTTGTAAACATCAACTATATTGACAGTTTACCATGAGATATCTTAATTGTTACAAAAACCATTGATTTGTTTGATACATAAAAATGACTAAATTATTTGCAATTTTGTTGGTTTTTTGCGTAGATGATCTTGAAATGAAATAGAAAAAATTTAACTACTAACCTCCTGCAAACATGATTATGTGTATCTTGATTAGCTGTATGATTATATTGATGCACAATATTAATTCGTCATATTCATGATAATAATTCTTCTAGTAAGTGTACAAATTCTTCCTGTATTTATTTTTTCTCTCATATTTTATTCAAAGAAAATATCAACTTATAGGCAGAATAAGGCATGAATGCTGATGGAAGTACTTATTTGATTGTAGGAAGAACTAACCATGAACATGGTGGAAAAGTGCAAGGAGTCTCAGCCAACTATTATGACGATTATATAAACCACCACTAATGTTGAAGGGATGCTCTTTGAAGCTCTTTTTTCTTCACGAAGAACTTCAACAAGTAATTTCCAATTATGAAGAGTTGGAAGCTTCTCAAAAGTCTGGCATCCTACAGCTTGAAAACCCTGAAACGTCCATCCACAAGCAGCTTGAAGTTGCTCAAAATCCCGGAGATCTCTCTGGAAGCTCCACGTTCACCACAGGTAGTTTCATCTCCTTCTCTCAGAATTATGGATTATGTTTTTCTCATTGGTTGGTTTGGTTCGATGTTGTTTAAAGAGCATATGACAATGCTTGCTGTTTTTTATTTCTTGTACACTTCCAAATGTAAATATGTGGGTTTGAGTCTATATTTGTTTGTAATGAACATTGATTATTTGGTTTTTGAGCATTTTGAGCCTATATTTGTTTGTAATGGACATTAATTATTTGGGTTTTGAGCGTTTTGAGCCTATATTTGTTTGTAATGGACATTGGTTAGGTTATTTTATAAGTTATATTTGTTTTTTTTACTTGAGCCTATATTTGTTTGGAAATTTTTTTACTGCATAAAAAAACGGTTTGTCCAAAAAATCGAACCGCTTGGATCGAATTGAACCAAAATTTTTTTGGTTTAACCCAAAATCGAACCGAAAATGTTTCA
The DNA here is from genome assembly GCA_032719365.1 of Prinsepia uniflora. Lineage (NCBI taxonomy): Eukaryota > Viridiplantae > Streptophyta > Magnoliopsida > Rosales > Rosaceae > Prinsepia > Prinsepia uniflora. Next base: position 19,854,371 of record CM064869.1, read on the forward strand.
GTTTAACCTAAAATTGAACCGAATATTTCGGTTTCAGTTTTTGTCTGTTTTTATTGGGAAAATCGAACCGATCCGAAACTTATTCACCAATCGGTTCGGTTTCAACTTCGGTAAAAAAATCGAACCGAAAAACCGATTAACATGGCTACTCCTATTTGGATATATATGTATTTATTTGGATATGTTTAAGTATCTTTTTCTTTTTATTATTTTTACTTTGTATTAATGATAGATTTAAAAATTAATATATTTCTTAACGGTTTGATTTGGATTTAATGGATTTTTAAAATTAAAATTCAAATCCAAACCGTTCCGTTATGAACAATTTGGGTTTTCAAACAATTACTAACGAAACAGTTTGAATTTTTAAACCATTTGATTTTTATCCGGTCAAACTTAAACTGTTGGATAAATAACGATTTAAAATAGACCAGTTAATAGTTTTAACTGATTTATGCCAACTCCTAGTTTTTCATGGATCCATTATCCATTTTTTGGTTCAACATTGGGCAATCCAATATGTTTTCTATGGTTTAAAAATTAATTCAACTAACTTAAAATATATAAGAAGAAAAAAGCTTATTAAGAGGTGTCAAACGGGTCATGCCTTGTTGAATGGGCTTCTTCTTTTTCGGGTGAAATTGAATGGGCTTATTCTTTTTCGGGTTGAAATTGAATGGGCTTAATCAATTCGCGCTTATCCTGTTTTCACCGTATGGTGTACAGTGTCCGCATGTTATATCCAATAACAGTAAAACCCCTCAAAAACCTTTTCTTAAATCTTATTCAAATCCAATGGCTATATTATCAGCTTCTCTGCTTCTTCCTCTTCCCCCTTCATTCTCATTCACTCCCAAACGGCACCGTCTCGCCTCCTTCAAGATTCCCAATACCATTTCAATTTCATCCATTAATGGAGCTCTTCATGGATGGCACTTCACTAATCTCGTGTTTGCCAAAGCCTCCTCCTCCTCCTCCGTATACGCCACCAGAGAAGACTTCGACACTGTCAACATTGCTGAGGACGTAACCCAGGTACTTCTATCTACAGTTTTACACCATGCTGAATTCTTCTTTCCTCTTAACACACATCTGTTGATTCTTTTCCGAGCAAGCTTTCCATGTTGTACATATTTGGGTGCTTGTGTGCTTGTTAATAAAGTTCATCCTAAGTGGGTGGTAAGGATTAGGAATCTCGTAAGAGCAATTTTTACAGTCTGCACTATAGCACTTCAGGTGGTTCAAATTTGGGATGATGTGAAGTTTTGTGAGATACATACATTTCTGTGCCCCATTTTTTCGTTGAATCAAAGTTTTGGACATTTGAAATCAGTACAATAATTATTAGGTTATTTGGTCATGGGTGTTTGGAAAACAAGTGTAATGCCATTTTCAATATGTCTTGTAGAATGTGTTATTTAATTATTAGGTTATTTGGTCATGGGTGTTTGGAAAACAAGTGTAATGCCATTTTCAATATGTCTTCTAGAATGTGTTATTTTCTATATGAATTTTTCAATGTTGCTATTGAATTTTTCATTTGTCAATTTCGTTGACTTGAATTTTTTTGATAAATTGAGGTAGTTGATTGGAAGTACGCCCATGGTATACCTCAACAAAGTAACTGGAGATTGTGTGGCAAATATTGCAGCAAAGCTTGAATCTATGGAACCGTGCCGCAGTGTCAAGGATAGGTAACCGCTGACTCCTTAGTTGTCATTTCCCCCATGTTCTTAATCTTACAAGACATTCTTAGGCTCTATTTTTTTCTGGAGGGATTTGGATTAGGATTTGGATTTGGATTTGATAAGAAGGCCAAATTTGTTGTTTAAAGTATTATAATAGATGTATGGTAGGATTTGAATAAGAAGAAAAGTGGAGAATGCAAATGGATTTCAAATGAATTTGTGCATATAGTTATTTCAAATGCCTTTCATTGACACTACATCTAGATATTTCGAATTCATTCATTGGGTGTCTTCTATGTTTTGTAGTAAATTTAGCCTTGTTATCAAATCCATATCCTACCTAAAACAAACCGAGTCTTACTGATATTCACCATAATACAATTTAATCTTTGTTTTTCATCCTGATGGTAGAAGATTCATCAAGGAACCATACTGTTGATGAACCTTTAGGGCATACGTGGCCCCTGTGGTGGTAGTAATACATTTTAAATGGAACTAGGTCTTGTAGCAGACCAGTAATATTTCCGTACCACTACAATATCTGTATCTTTACCTTTTTACTGCAGAATAAAGATATATTGAAGATATACTCATTTATCTATGTTGATTAACATTTCAGAATTGGTTGTAGCATGGTATCTAATGCTGAGGAAGATGGGTTAATATCTCCTGGAAAGGTGAGCTGATGGGTGATGTGAAAATTATGTAGATCAATATATCACTTTGTCATCTAAGATCTTTTGAAAGTCACATGGAGTAAGAAGTTATAGGCTAGGTCAATGCTATGTTCTCTTTTTCTTTTGGGTTGTCTGGGTGATTTTTTTGGTGTTTCTTCTGTTATTTATGAGAGTTTAATGTTCTTTCTGCAAAAATGCAGAGTATATTAGTTGAACCAACTAGTGGAAATACAGGACTTGGTATTGCTTTTGTGGCTGCAAATAGAGGGTATAAACTTATAGTCACCATGCCTGCATCCATAAATATCGAAAGGAGGATTCTCTTACGTGCATTTGGGGCAGAGGTTGTTTTGACTGATCCAGAAAAAGGTTTGAAAGGAGCTTTAGATAAAGCTGGAGAAATTGTTCTCAGCACGCCAAATTCATATATGCTTCAACAGTTTGATAATTCCGCAAATGAAAAGGTTATTCCTGTTTTCTTTCCCGGTAGACTTCACCAAATGCTATTTGTTATCATAATTTTCATATGTATACATATTGTAGGTATGTACCATATACTGTAACTTAGATTGACATTCATGAAATACAGATCCATTTCGATACTACTGGGCCAGAAATATGGGAGGATACAATGGGCAGTGTTGACATATTTGTTGCTGCTATTGGAACTGGTGGTACTGTTACAGGCACTGGGCGTTACCTTAAAATGATGAACAAGGAGATAAAGGTCAGGACAGTTCAACCTCATAATTTAAATATAAATAATGCATAGTTTTTCTCATAAATATTTGATTTAATAAATTATCGAACAAACTCATATGAGTTGTATGAAAAAGAAAAGGAAAAGTACACAGTATAAATACTGTTATTGTCCATTTCAAACGATCTTTGACCCTTTATGATAAGGATCCACCAGAATCAAAGGAGATTGAGGATCAATCTCCTTGATTCTCCGATATCCTAAGTCAAAGGAATCTCTCTGATTTTGCACATATATTTCTGTAGATACTTTCCTAGTTTAGTCCTAAGATTTCCTTCCTAGTCTAAACACGTATTTCCTACTTAGTCTCTACTAGAAACAGTATATATATGTTGTCTCAGTTGTAAAGATTTATTATTCGAATATACAAGGAAATTCCTACCTTTTTATGGTATCAAAGCATTAAGGCTCCACCGAGCAACAACCCTTCACCTTTCTCTCCTTCAATGGTTGCTCCACCCACCTCACTTGTCACCACCAACCTTTTCTCCACTCTCATCTCCATTAATGTTGCTCAGTTTCTAGTTAAACTCACAGCAACAAACTTTTTCCCTTGGAGAGCACAGTTCAATGCTCTCCTACTCGGATCTGATCTTATGGGTACGTTGATGGTACTCGCCCCTGCCCACCCCCCACTGAAACTGTGTCTCGTGCTCTCTGGTTTCGCCAGGATCAACTCATCCTTCATGCTATCCTTGGCTCTGTTTCCCCTCAGGTGGTTACCCTGATAGCTGCTGCCAAAACCTCTGAAGCAGCCTGGACCCGCCTCACACGGCTCTATGCCAGCAAAGCTCGAGCCCGTGTTCTAGGCCTTAAGGAGCGATTGACTCTCCTTCGACGTGACAACCGGCCTGTCATTGAATACCTGCAGGAGGTTCGTCTCTTTCGGACGAACTCGCTGCCATTGACGCCCCTCTATCAGATGATGATCTCTTCCTCTACGTCCTCAATGGCGTAGGCTTTGCCTTCAAGGACATCTCAACTGCAGTTCGTTTTCGAGACACCCCCGTCTCATTTGAGAACCTGCACGACATGCTGGTACAGCATGAGGCAGCCACTTCCCGTGAAGCCCCTGCTTCCCCTCACCCTGCAATCACTGCCAAGCAGCCCAAGCAGCCCGTGACTCCTCCTACAACCGCCAAACCCGAGGCCCTTCGGACCACAGAGCCTCCACACAGTCCTTCGACAGTCGCGATCCCTCTTCCCAGTGCTCCGGCCAGCCCTACAACCCCAATCGCAGGACCAACAACAACTAGGGCAGTGGCTACCGTGGGTTTTGCCAATGGTGTGGCACCCAAGGGCACAATGCCAACGTTGTCCCCAGCTGCAACACACCTCCGCTGCTTAACCCGTGGCCAACCCCACCATCCTGGGCACCTCCTCCTCCACATCTCCCTGGCTCCTCGACTCAGGCGCTTCCCACCATGTCACTGCTTCTCCTTACCACCTGTCTGCTGTATCCGAATACTAGGGGCTAGACGAGATCCTGATTGGTAAGGGTATTAGGTTTGACATTACCCATGTCGGCTTTGCCACTCTTCCCTCTCCCTCTTCTCACACTCTCTCTTACCAATGTTTTGTGTGCTCCTAAAATTACTCGTAATATTCTTTCTAAGTTTAGTCAAGCACACAATACTTCTATTGAATTGTTCCCTACTTGTTTTCATGTCAAGGACCTGAGCACGGCGGCGGTTCTTCTTCAAGGCCCGAGTAAGGATGGCGTTTACGAGTGGTCCTCTACAGCCCTACAGTAGCCTCAAGCATTGGTGGGCGTAGTTGTCTCTCCCAATCTTTGGCATCGTCACCTTGGTCATCCTCACTCCAAAGTCCTCCACACCGCCCTTCGCCAATCCTCCATCAACCTGTCCTCCAAACTTCCGGAGTCCTCATGTCTGTCCTTCTTATGTAACAAGAGTCACAGGTTGCCATTTGGCACCTTTTCCCTTAAAAGTCAGCGTCCTCTTCAATTAATATATACTGATGTTTGGGGCCTTGCCCCCTACCATTCCATTGATGGTGTTTCCTACTACATTATCTTTGTCGATCGTTATACTAAGTATTCGCGGTTATATCCTCTCAAAAAGAAATCATGTGTTTTTTTCCACTTTTATTGACTTTAAAACCCCGGTCGAAAAATATTTCCAGCACCTCATTCAAACTCTCTACACCGATGGGGGTGGTGAATTCACTAAGCTCAAGCCCTTCATTGCCACTCATGGCATCGACCACCTTCACACCCCACCTCGCACACCCCAACACAATGGTATGGCAGAACGCCGCCATCGCCACCTTGTTGAAACCGGCCTAACCCTTCTCCATCAAGCCAACCTCCCTTTCTCTTATTGTACCTATGCCTTCAAAACAGCAGCCTACCTCATTAACCAACTTCCCACTTCTACTCAACAAGTAGTCCCCATACACTCTTTCACCTTCCACCAAACTATCATCGCCTCAGAATCTTTGGCTGTCTCTGTTTCCCCTGGTTACGCCCTTACAACTCCAATAAAATGCAACCCCGGTCCACTCCTTGCCTCTTCCTTGGCTACTCACTCAACCAAAGTGCATACCTTTGCTATGACACTTCCTCCCATTGTCTCTATGTCTCTCGTCATGTCCAATTTGATGAGTCCACATATCTTGGACTCCAACTACCTTTCTAAGTCCCTCATGTCAGCCCAGAAAACTTCCAGACTTGCCCCTCGTCTCCTATCTCCCTGGTCCTGCCTCTACTGCCCCACCAGTGCCCCCACATGCTGCTCCTTTCTTTGAAGGCCCCTCGGACCCGTCCTCCCTGCCTGGTCTTGCTGCTGCAACCGCCCCATCTACGGTCCAGACCGTGCCAACACCCACCCAGACCACCACCACCATGGACAACTGCACTAACCTGGCCCCAGCCACCACAGCTGCCCCTCCTCCCACTACACCACCATCTCCTCCTCTTCGAACCTACACACGACGACCCTCACAACTGCCTCTAATCCTTGCTCCACCACTACCAGAGGCCTCTCCTACCGCCCTATCTTCCTCCACGGCCCCAGACCCTCCCGCCTCCACTCATCCTATGCTCACCCGCAGCAAAACAAGTTGTGTTTGCCCTATCCCTAGCAATGTTCTCATTGCAGCCCACCACCTCCCTGACCTCATTGAACCCACCTGTGTCCCCTAGGCCGTGAAACACCCCCAATGGCGAGCCGCTATGTCTGATGAGCTCAACGCTCTTTTACGCAATGGCACCTGGGTCCTAGTTCCACCACAGCCCAGTCAGAACATTATTGGAAATAAGTGGGTCTTTCGGATCAAACGAAAGCCCAATGGTACTGTGGACCAGTTCAAGGCCCGCCTTGTGGCAAAGAGCTACCACTAGCGCCCAGGACTACTCTGCCATCTTCAGCTCTGTGGTCAAGCCCACCATAATTCGGATCATTCTCCATCTTGCTGTAACCCAGGGCTGGCCCATCCGTCAACTGGACGTGAACAATGCATTCCTGCATGGAACACTGAATGACACCGTCTACATGGCCCAACCCACCGGGTTTGTGGACCCCCACAACCCAACTTATGTCTGCCAGCTCAAGAAAACCCTTTATGGCCTCAAATAGGCCCCTCGAGCCTGGTACTAGGAGCTTCACTCATTTCTTCTGGCCCAGCGCTTTGTCAACACAATGTCTGATGCTTCCCTCTTCCTTCTCAGGCAAGGTTCTCACATCCTTTATTTCCTGTTTTATGCTGACGCTCTAATTGTTCTAGGCAGCGATCAAGCTCTCATCTCCAGCTTTATCACCACCTTGGCCAGCTAGTTCTCGATCAAGGACCTGGATCCTTTGCACTATTTCCTTGGCGTGGAAGTCATCCCCACCAAGGACGGCCTATTCCTGACCCAACACCTGTACCTCCAGGACATCCTCACTATGGTGCACATGGAAGGGGCCAAACCCGTGTCCACCCCCCTGGTTGTCTCCCCACCCCTCCACCTCAATGATGGTTCCCCTCCAACTGATGCCACCCTTTTCCGTCAAGTTGTGGGCAGCCTGCAGTATCTGAATCTCACCAAACTCGACGTCTCCTATGCTGTCAACCGTCTCTCTCAGTTCATGCATCCCCCCACAGATCTCCACTGGTAGGCCCTGAAGCGTGTCCTTCACTACCTCAAGGGCACTCTCCTTTTTGGCCTCCCCCTTCACCGCACTGCCACCAATTACCTCCATGTTGTCGCCCACTCCTTCAGCACCCTCACTGCCTTTTCAGACGTCGATTAGACTAGTGACCAAGACAATCGCAAGTCTACTACCACCTACCTCGTTTACCTAGGTGGCAACTTGATTTCCTGGAGCTCCCGTAAGTAGCGGTCTGTCTCCCGCTCCTCCACCGAGGCAGAATACCGCGTTGTCGCCTCCACCATTGCTGAACTCCTCTGGGTCCAATCCTTTATGCGAGAGCTTGGCCTCCACGTCATCGGTAAACCATCCATGTCGCGACAACATAGGTACCACCTTCTATTGTGCCAACTCGGCCCTCCATTCCAGGATGAAGCATGTAGACATCGACTTTCAGTTCGTTCGTGACCATGTTACCCGTGGTCTCCTCCATGTCCACCATGTGTCCACGGATGACCAGCTGGCTGATGCATTCACCAAGCCGCTCCTGCGCCAGCGCTTCTAGATCCTCCGCACCAAGATCGGCATCGCCGATGGCACCACCGTCTTGCGGGGGCGTGATAAGGATCCACCAGAATCAAAGGGCATTGAGGATCAATCTCCTTGATTCTCCGATATCCTAAGTCAAAGGAATCTCTCTGATTCCTTCCTAGGACTGCACATATATTTTTGTAGATACTTTCCTAGTTTAGTCCTAAGATTTCCTTCCTAGTCTAAACATGTATTTCCTACTTAGTCTCTACTGAAACAGTATATATATGTCCTCTCAGCTGTGAAGATTTATTATTCAAATATACAAGGAAATTCCTACCTCTTTACTTTATTCAGGAGGAAAAGACAAAACCAAGAATGATTAGACAATGAAGGTTCCACATAACATCTCTATATTAGAAAGTCTTTTAAGCTTTCCACTCCCTATTTATACAATAACTGCAAATAACCAACAAAATCCCAATGTAACAAATAAGTACAATTAGATAGTATAAGTTTTTTATCTGTTCTATTTGATATGACAAGACTCTGAGGGTGTTCTGAATGGTTTGTGTTTCTTGGGGCTTTTATAATTCCAGTATTTTTATTGTGCAATCAGTTTTTTAATTTTTTTGTGTCTAGAAATTGAAATCTTATCCAATTAATTGAAAAAATTGAGCTTGCCCCTACTTCAACATCAAGGAAAACCTAAGCCTCACCCAACCACTGATTCTATAATTCATTTTTCTTTAATAACTAACCTATTTATTGAAAACCTGCTAGGGAGTGGGATTTGTAGCTCTAGTGGTAGTTCAAATATCCTTCCCCCTTTGTCCTCTTTTAGTAGCAGCAGGAAGAGTCTTACCCTTCGAGAATCTATTGCTTTTAAAAACCACAAAGATCAGAACGTACCAAGATAAAAGAGAACAAATTATAAATTCTCCTCAGCAATATCATATGTGAAAGTCAAAGACTCTAAATTCAACTGATTTGTAGTGTTGCACATGTATTGGGGTATATCTGGTTTGTATTAACTCCATATGTACAATATTTTCAGCATCGTTGCTTCATAGGCCCTTTAGTTTGGTAACGAGCTTGTATAAGATAATGGTGAAGCTACTGACTTTTAGATCAAGGAGTTGTTTTACATACAATGGAAAACTAAAAAGTGTTATGAAATGGGAAGAAAGCCAGAGGTATGTGAGATCCATGGTTGTTTTTGTTTGTTAAGTGGTTTGGTTGGAGAGAAAGGAAAGGATGCTTGAAGATAATAATGGAGTTGCTGTTGAGGATTTAAGGGAAAATTTTAGAAATTGATCTACACTATTTCGTTACCTTGGCAAACTGCAATAGCTGGCTGGCTGTAATGTTTTTATTTTTATTTTTATTTTTTAGTGATGATGTTGTACTCTTAGCCTTAGAGGGTACTTCTTGTCCACTGCTTTGTGATTTTATTGTCTTAATCACAATTTTTGTTTCGTTTGAAAATTAAAAACAAAGAAATCATATCTAGGTGCATCAAGTATAAAACAAACAAAAAAGCATGTTAAATGACAAAAGATCCACACAGAGCACAATGAGACTCACCATGTAAAACCTGGTTGTATGGTGGTTTCCCCATGCTTTCCAATGGCTGTAACTATGAAGTTCAGTATTTTGCAATGTCATTGCAAATTAATAACTACTATCATTAGATATTTCAAGCTTCTTACTGTGTCTTTTTTCTGGTATTGGTGGGATAAATGAGTGGTTGCTCTTATGTGGAGTTGATTAGTGGAAATTAGTGTGATGGCAGATGATTGTGTTTGCAATTCTTGATTGAATGTTTTGTAATTCGATTATCCAGGTAGTAGGCGTGGAACCTGCAGAGAGGAGTGTGATCTCTGGTGAAAACCCAGGTGAAAGGACTGTTGCTCTTCATTTTTAATGGCACCAATTTTCAAGCCTGTGCTGCATAATTTATGGGAGCATCCATGCAGGGTATGTGCCAGGCCTTTTGGACGTTAATTTGCTTGATGAGGTGATCAAGGTAATTAGATTTGTGTTTTCCTTAAGTTATTATTAATTTATTAGTTCTGTTGTTGTTGCCTTATCCGCTCTTGGCTTATGACAGCAAAGAAATTGGTTTTCCAACTTCGTTTCTTAATAGTTTTTTCCACTTTTGTTAAATGGCTAAGGTTTGAGCAATTTACGTGTTTATTCAGCATTTACTGCTTTTAGACAAAAGGTACAGTAAGAATCTATGGAGGGTAGTTTGGAATCTTAAAAGTTATTATGCAGTGGGTTAGATTACAGATTTAAGAATGGGCTATTGTGGTTTGGTTGAGCTGACTTTGATCTGGTTTGAAGAATATTGCACAAGAAACTAGCATGAAGAGGTCCGACACATCTCAGCAAGGCAAAGTGTTTAGAGCCCTTGTTATTGAGTTGCGTTGTTGTAAATATGCATGTGGAGTTGTTCTGGCATTGGAGCATAGAGCCCTGCCTTTTTTTTTTGTTTTTTGGTGAAAACCAAGGTATCCCTCACATGTAGGCGAGGACTAACCCTCGAGCCGCATAGGATCCCGGTATGGGGGAAGCTCTCCCTAATGTTGGCTACTCCATTCACAAGGCTCGAACTCGAGACCTTGCTTAAGGGGAAAAAGGGTCCTTTCCACTTGAACCACCAACCATTGGTCCTGCCTTTTTTTTTTTCAGTGACATTGTTGTAAACATGCATTGCTGTTTTTGTAATTACGGACTTTGGATAGATATAGAGATAGAGATTCTAACTGAAAACCAATTGGAATTGGGCAGAGAGGGTCAATGCTTATATATAATGCTAGGTATGAATTTAATTCCCACGTGAACCTGCTTACGGATGTACTATCCTACAATTGTTCTGCTTGTTGACGTGATATTTTTATTTTATTTTAAAATTTTTGAGGGGTGTGTTTCTTTTCACTTGTAAGACCAGTTAAAATGCACTATAAAATATGGATTTCTTTGTCTTTTTTTTTTTAAAAAAAATGTAGGTTACCAGTGATGAAGCTGTGGAAATGGCGAAGAGACTAGCACTGGAGGAAGGCTTACTGGTAATATGCTACTACTCTTCGATTTGGTGCACTTTATAAGCGACAGTACCAACTTCTGCTATAATTGATCAGTTGATATGATTCAATAATGCAATATTTTCCCTAGGTTGGTATTTCATCAGGAGCTGCTGCCGCTGCTGCCATAAGCTTAGCAAGAAGACCTGAGAATGCTGGAAAACTTATTGCGGTGAGGTTTTCATTGGTTATTCTTCTCTTTCATGATCATTTATACTAGTAGACTAGCTTTGCTGTGTACTATTAATATCATGAGTTTGCTGCATTGAGCAAGTTGTTGACAAAGTTGCAGATAGGCTGAACCATTCTACCTGGCTTTTGGAGTTTGTACAGTCAGAAATGTTAAATTTTAACTAGCCTATATAATAAGATAATGGTAATAATGATTTAGTTGGATTATAAAAATTGTGATGAATGTCATTCGTTGTATTTTAATCAAGAAATCGTGATTGTAGAATGTTTTTTCAGCATAAGAAAACTTTGTTGAAGCATGTACAATGCTTCACTGTCTACAGAATCCTGGGGCAGATTTTAGATTAGATCTGTTAGTCCAACCTTATGAGGAATTGACATTCTAATTCTTGGTATTATTATTTTCGGCATAATAATACTGAAACAGTATGTGCTAGCCTGAATTGATTTATTCTGCTAGCTCAGTATTGTTTTGTTAAGCATTATAGCCTTGTATTAATATGTTTTGATTTTTCTTGAAATTATAGGTTATATTTCCAAGCTTTGGTGAGAGGTATATTCCCACTCTACTTTTCCAATCAATATACGAAGAGGTTCAGAAGATGCGAGCCACATAATCATACAATTTCGGAAAATGTATGGTTGAAAAATTTTAGCAAGCAAACAAAAAAGCACCATATTTCTGCTGAGAAAGGTAATTGATTCGAGTTGCTGTATATGTGTCTAGTGTCATTGCTGTTGTGATGTACTACTGATGGCAGTTTATTCCAGGTTAGGTTCTAAAGGAATCCCGAGAGTAGCTGAAATAACACAAAATGCAAAACTGATTGTTTCTACTTCGTAGATAGGTCCCTTCTTGCCCTACTTTTATGTGTTTTGATTCATTTGTAAGAGTAGGATGCATATTTTGTTTCTGTATCCTACATTGTCTTATATCTCAGAGCTGAAACAGTTCCTCACTTAGATCTCTCTGCTTCCAATTTTTTTACTTTGGAGAGTTTCTTTACTTTTGACGGGTCTGTGCTTCCATGGTATCATATTACGGCCATATGGCACATTTAGTGCACCTGTTATGATATAGGTGAATGAAAGCGTTGATATTCCCCGTACCTTGGGTATATTATCCATTAATATAGACTTATATTTGATATGTGGATTGAATGTATATACTGTGGTTCGGTAGTTTGTAATAATTCTCTCGATCTCCATTCCATTCAGTGACTTTGTGCTTTGCTTTCTCTTGATCTCAATCAATTGGTACTACCTAAGTGCAATCCCGAACTCCCCTTATTCAAATTTTTAATCAATTGAAGCCCCAAATTATCCAGGCTTGCTCGTTTAATATTTGCTTCAGTTTATTCCCTTTCAAATAGGGTAATTTTTATTCATTTCATCTTCCCCTTGCGGTGAGGTTTCCCCTAACCTCCACCTCTGCCATTGCCATTGCTGCTATCGTGGCGGCATGATCGTCTTCACCATTGTCGTCACGGTCACAACTGAAATGGCCACCTCCACAAATACTAGAACATTTTCACCCTTAACTCCACCTCTTCCACCCAAACTTCCACCTTGTCCTCTACCATTACTATCACTTTTTTTACCCTTACCTCCACTTCTTCCGTTCAACTTCTACCTCGTCCTCCACCCTGTCACCACCATTATCGTTGCCACCACAGTTGTTACCTGTATTCACTGCCACAAGCACCTCCATCTCTACCGACTCCTGGTCCATCTCTACATCTATCACCACCTCTTTTACCTCTATCTCCACCATCATTGTCACAACCTCCACCATCTTGGTCACTCCTACCTCTACTTCCACAACCACCATCCCTACCTTTTACACTTTTCAATATTTTATCCATTTTAGTTATTATTCACATCTACTATAATTTTATACAAAATTTTATTAAAAACTTTCATATTACTTTTCATATTCATAGCATTTTAGAAAAATAAGTTGACTAAACAATTACTGCTTTTCATAGCATAGAAAGGCTCTCTTGTTCGGAAGTACCCTTCTGACCACCTTCATATATACTTGGCTAAAGGAAGTAAAAAATCTTTGATCCAAGCATCTTTTATACATGTATTGCGCCTTAAAATTTTAATATATTATTATATATACGCCATAAAGTCATTTTGATTAATTTTTTAAAATTTCAAAACTAACCCTTTTTTAACCAAAGTTTTAAAAGTATGTTATTTAAGTAATAAGGGTTAAAATAGTAAATATATAGTTCTCTTTATTAATTCAAATTTAAAATAAACTACTTAATTGATAAAGGTTAAAATAGTAAAAAATTATAGTCTTTAATAAGAAAGAATTAATCTATCTACATAAACGGAGAAGTTGATTTTGGTTAATTTTCTCATAATTCGCAAAATATCGTAATTAGTAAATTTATTCAAAATTGATGATTTAATAAGTGAAGTCAAAAATCAAGTATGTTTAGTTCAGTTGGTTCTAGCGTTGACTTGTAGATAATTGATCTCAAATTTGAACTTCGATGACATATTGTATGAAAAATTTCCAAAATTCTTCCTCCCTTTTAATAAAAAAAAAATAAGTGAGGGCAAAATAGTAAAAACAAAAATATACTAATCAAAGAGAAATGTATATATCAAAATTTTGGTTTTGATTAGATTTTCAATAAACCCAAATTGCTTCGCATGACGAAGGCTTTAATGCTCCCATAGAGGAAAGCATGAGCACTTAGGAAGAGTGAAGGCTTTGATACTTTTACGAGATAAGGCGTCAATTGCTTCACAGGCTAAGGTCATGATGCTTCCATAGCGGAAGACTCAATACTTCGTAAGGCGAAGATTTTCGTACTTCTGCGAGAGAAGGCTTGAATTTTTTCGTAGAGCGAATGCTTCTACGGGAGAAGGCTTGAATTGTTTCACATGATGAAGACTTTGATGCTTCCGTAAAGGAAGGCTTGAGTGTTTCGCAAGGCGACGACTTCAATACTTCAGGAGAAGACTTGAATTGCTTCATCAGGCGAAGGTTTTAATGCATCCGTAGAGGAAGGCTTGGATGCTTTGCAAGAGAAGGCTTGAATGATGACCTCCACATACTAAAACACTTGCACATTATTCGTTGCACCTTGAAAGAAAGGTCGACATCAATTAGGTTTTCTCCCAGGCCCTAAGTCTGAGACATGAAACTCACATTGACTTATGGCCAGGGGAGGCTGAAATGCCTATATGAGTCTTCCTGACCCTAAGAGTAAATTAATCTTTGGTTGAAAGTTTTAAGATACCATGTGCTAATGACAAAAAAAAGTCTTTGGTTGAAGAAAATATTCAAGAAAAATTAGTCTAATATAGTAAGGGTAAATATTTAATTGGTGTAACATTTTTGGATTTTTAAAGCAGTGAACATTATCTTCTTTTTTTTATCAAAATTCATAAGAACATTTTTTTGTTCTATTTTTTTCCACATATGTTCACTTTATTTTTTCTTCATTGACAAAACAAACCAACTCTACGAACATGGAAATACCATCATCCATTTACATTGAATTGTTTTTTCCATTTGTGTTAAAAATAAAAAAAAAACATTGTAATAACATTTTCCATATTTAAAATATACAAATTAGTACACATGTATATGATAAATATAAGTGCATTTAAAGTCACTTGTTTGTGTGACGTGATATAAAATGTCTCATACATGCATGTTTTAATTTGTTATTCAGTTGTAAAGTCATGCCTAGTGCATCGAAATACCTCTCGTAGACGCGAAGTGAATATGTTGAGGCTAGTTATTATAATTATAAAAAGTTATTTATACAAACACCCTCTCAAGTTTTATGCCTTATACAAACCCCCTTATGTTCAAAAGCCATTACACATAAATTTATTTATTACGTGATTATCAATTAAAAACTGACTTCAACTTAAAAATTGAAAAAGTTGATATTCAACAGTAATATTCACTTCGCGTAATAAATTATTTAATGTGTGGGTATCCATAAGTCATTTGTTTTATTGTCAGGGGCAATTTGATCATTTTAGGAATTAGGGGCCACGTGGCAGCTTCACAATTTTCTGGTGATTTTGAGTTCCACAAATGCCCTTATATCGCTTAGGAATCCGGGGAATCCTAAGGGATGTATGAGTTTTGATTTATTTTCTGAAAATTTCATTGAGCTTGTTTCGTGGAATGAACTGGTCTTTTAGCTCGAGGAAAGTTGGGCTTGAAGTTTGGGAAAAGGTTGGCCTTTTTTGAAGAAATTTTGGGCTTATAATCAAGCTGGCCCGTGGTAGGATTGATGTGTGTAAAAGAAAAAAAAAGAAATTGGCTTTTTTTGTAACCCCTGGAAATTCAATTGATTTTATAAATGGAGAGATTAACTCCATTATACCATTGTGAGGAGTTTCCCTTATTTAAATGGCATTTTTCTGCCGAGTAGGTAAAATAAAATAGGGAAAAACAAACTAAGGAGGTAGGGATTAGGTTTTGCTGCTAGTGACAGAGGAAGAAAGACTGAGTCAAACCCAAAGATTAGGTATAAAAATTTCGCCGTGGTTTTTTTTTTCCTTTGAATTTATGTGTGGCTCTTTTGTTTTTGGTTTTCTTTTCCCGCTCTGATGTTGCTCAAAGGATTGGGGTTGTGCTCAAAAGCGTGAGCAGAGGAAATGATAGAGTGAGAGAGAGAGAGAGAGAGAGAGAATGAATTGAGGCTTCTGGTGAGAGAAAAGGAAGTGACAGAGAAAAGGAATTGTCCCTGGGCCCTAGGCGTCAAGCATCAGCGACGCTGTTGATCTGACGGGCTGCGCGTTTGAGGCAGCAAGTGGCCCGTCAGGGTGGGCCGCGTGTCTCACGTGGGCTCGCACACCAGCCTGTGACGCGGCAGTTGCAGAAATGAGGAGCCAGGCGTCGTCCGCTCATTGGTGCATCAGCTGGCGCCGCAATTTGCGCCAGGCGTCATGCGCGGGTTGGTCCTCCATATGTCAACGCAGGGTCCTCGTGTCGGAGAGATTGCAGGGAGACCGCCCACGCGTTGGCCACTGATTGGCGGCTAGGGCTGATGGAACATGCGCACTACCACCCTCCTTCTTTTTGCATATAATTCACATATATATATATATATATATATTTATTAAATATGCCATTACTTCGGTTTTGATTATATATATTTAAGTGTTTTTGATGTTTTTTTTTTCAGGTATACTTATAGTCTTTAATATATATATATACATATTAATATATTTTAAATATATATTTAATGTATTAATATATTAAAATGTGCATTTAATATATTAATGCTATTAATATGTATTTGATAATAACATATGTATTTTTGAATTTCCATATGTGTATATATTCTAGTCTATATTTGGTATATACTTTTTATGAGGAACTAATAAATTTGTTCCTTTACTGCAGGTGAACGTTTTTGCCTATTCTAGGAGCTCAGGACATCCGTTGGCTACGATTCAAGCGACAAACTTTTGATTTGTTCGAACCAGTAATTTCAAGATGCGTCAAGGTGCACTTCTGGAGAGACCTAGCATGCTCGCATTGTGGGAGTAGGGTGGCTCGCGTAGTCAGATTCCATTCCGAGGGAAAGACAAGGACTTTGAAGGACCCGAAGATTTCCAGGCGTGGAAGATCCGCTTCAAACATGCATTTCCAGAAGGGGTACTTGCAGAGTTTTGCGACAGATGTTCCTCCCAGAAAGCTCCCAAGAATAGCAGAGGAAGAAATCCGAAGTCCAACAGATGGACTAAATTCCACCCTTTGATCGTCAGCTGGGGATTCAAATTCCCGTTTTCGAAGTTTTTCTCCAGCATTCGTAGTCAGATGGGTTGCTCACCCGCTCAACTAGATGTTGACTCTTACAGACATGTAATGTGTTTTGAGAAGCTGAACGAGTTTTTCAAACTGGAGTTTACTGACGAGGAATTCTGGCACTGCTACACCATAGCGCATGATGGGCTCTCCGGTGGGAGTCTCACGCAAGTCGTCCCCAAAGTTGAGTTGTTCGTGAAATTAAACACAATTATGAACATAAACAATTTTATACTAACACATTAGAAACGATTTTTAATCTCCCCGGCAACGGCGCCAAAAATTGATAACGCCCAAACTACGCATTAAATTAAACACGTAATTTGAGTATTATGCAAATTTAAACCCTTTTGTGTAGTTATAGTATTGGTAAATAGAGATCGTTCTTAACCGGGGAAATTAGGGAATATTAATAATATGTTAGTTAAAAAGAATAATGAATAATCAAAGAATAATGAATTGAAGAATTAAAGAATTAAATAATCACATAATTAATTAATTGAATAATCAAGTAATAAAGAATTAGAGAATTAACGAATAAAAGAATAAACGAATTAATAAATAAGAGAATCAATAAATTAATGGAATAAAGAATAAAGGAATAAAAGAATAAAAAAATAAAAATGGGGTTTTTAGGGATTGTGATCATACAAAATGAGCAAAGACATAAATAAACTAATTCTATTCCTATTTTAACATATATACAAATGGACTTTCTTTAAACACAAATTCTACCAGCATTCTAACATTTGCAAAGTTTGAATATATCACAAAATTCTACTTTCACCATCTCACTCATGCATACATTTTTTTAAACATTATAAATGCACCGAAACGCGGTCATAAACACTTATAAAATGATTAACCCAATGTTTATGATTTGAATGTGTATTAAACATTTAAATCTCTTCAATTTTATACTAAGTGCACCGAAACGCGGTCATAAACACTTAACATAAAATTGAAGCTTAAGCACTCAAATGTATGAAGTAAATGAAGTTTGAAAAGTAGAACACATTATAATAATATCCTTGTCTACAAAAGTTAGAAAGATAATACCCACAAAAATATTGAACTAAAGAAAATAAAACCGAAACAACAATGAGAGTTTAAGCAAAGGGAAGAACAAGTTACACCTTCAGAATCCAAGAAAGCTTGTGATTCCAAAAATGGATGGAATAAAAATGAAATGTTATTCATAAAATTTTTTGACAGCAGAAGAAACCTTATGAAGATGGATGAATAAACACGAGAATGCGAACTTAAACTCAAGGATTGCAACGGAAATACTAGTCTTGATATTTCTAAAGGGAGGATACAATTTTATATTTTGGAGCTCTCTCTCCAAACAAGTCCCCAAAACAAGTGAATTGAACTCCTATTTATAGGAGGAAAAAGCTACTAAAAACAAATAAAATAAAGTAATTAAAAATTACAATAAAATAAATAAAAGAAAATGAAATGATGACTAATTATGAACAATGATGTTTAATGATGAAATTAGGTAAGGTTTGGAATTAATTTGTGGCTAAAAAGAATATGAGAAATATGAGAAAATGGGGTTGTTGGGCTGCTGGTGCAGAAAATGGGTATTTGCTGTAGGCGGGCCGGATCGCTGCTGGGCTGCAGTGTACGGGCTTGGAGTGGTTGTGCAGTGGGTTGAGTGCATGCGCGTGGCCTGGTGTTGATGGACTTGACCGGTAGGTGAAGTGTGTAGGAGGCAGGCTGAAGCAGGTTGGCGTGATGGACTGGTCTGAAGCAGATGGGCTCAGTGCGGGTAGGTGGCCTACTGTTGACTTGCGCGTGTGAAGGATGTTGTACTAGACCAGGCACGCAAGTGGGCTGCGCACGGGCCAGGCGTGCAGCGGGTAGGTGAGCAGTGCAGGCGTACGACATGGGTTGGTGAAGAGCAGGTGGGCTGCTGCTGTGGGCCGTGCAGTTTGGTTTGGCTGCAGCGCAGGTGGATTTGACCAGGCTGAAGCAGATGTACGGGTCTAGCGAAGTAGTTGGGCTGCTCGGGTGGTTTGGTGGCTTGGCATACAGTTGGAGTTGCGTGTGAAGGCCGTTGTGTGGGCCAGACGCAGTGCATGCGGGAAGAATTTTTGCGCGGGCCTGGAGCAAAAGGAAATTGGGCTGGAACGGAAGAAGAGGATGGCTCACGCAGGATGGGTCGGTGTCTGCAGGTGGGCTGCGTGTCTTGGGCTGGCAGCTTTGCAATGGATTGGGCTGAGACCGGCTGCTGGGCGCCAGGGCCGTGGGCTGCAGAAAAAATATGGGCTGGAATTAAAAATAGGAATTTGAGCTTTTAAAACAGAATTCATTAATTAATATAATTCAACCGAATTTCGTCCAAAATTTCTTCGTTATAATTCCAATCGGGACGATTCTTTCGCCAAAACGCTCCAAATTACAAGTTTTATTTATTTAAATACAAAAATCGCAAAATAAACTATTTTATCTAATTATTTACTAATTTAATATTAAAAGTCAAGTATAAAGGGTATAAAATAATATAAAATAATGTTTAATTAACGACCTATCAATGTCCCAGACTCCACACCCTGCCAAGCTAGTCCAGCAAGATCATCCAGCAAACGTAGAACCTCAGGTGGTCCTTCAGAGAAAGCGGCGGACCCTTCCAAGAAGTTGAAGGTTGTCTCTACTTCCCCTGAAATGATTGAAGCTCTTCGAGATGATGGTTCAGAACGTCTAGTGGAAAGAGCACAAAAAACTTCTAGGGCTGTGGATACAGAGGCTGCCCCTAAGATTGCAGAAATGGCGAAGGTTATGCCACAGGTTGCGTATGATAAAGTTTCTAGAGACCTCAAGATCGCAAAGGCGGAGGCCCACAAGCTGGTTGACATACTTCGTGGACAAGCGGGGCTGGAAGAGGAGAACAAACAAATTAAATCAAAGTGCATCCACCTTCGAGAGGGTCGCGACCATTCCAAAAGAAACAACAATGCCTTGGTGGGGAAAATTCGTTCATTAGAGAACAAAATGCTCGAGCTGGAGACAAGCCACGCAAAAAAGTTGTTGGTAGTGAGTGAGCGCGACATTGCCCTTAACGAGTCTATTTTACTATGTGGGCCTTTGCATGAGTCGGAAGAGAAAGTCAAACTCCTGGAAGCTGAAATAGAAAATCTGAAAGCTGATTGCTTGTTACCACCACATGCCCCCACAACTTTGTACTTCAAGGAAAGTGAAGTACAAAAGTTGGGTATGGAGAGCCGGAGCGGGATCACTACCAGAGAGCAAGAGCTTGAACTAGAAGTGGAGCCCAAGGCTGGACCTGAGCCTGAGGACGAGGCTAAGAAAGTAGATGTTCCTGAAACCAACGAGTCACTTTTTGATGATATTTCCCTACTTTCCGCAGAAGAGTGGGCAGAGTTTCGAAGAACCATGGGTTGTGAAGACTTGCATCCATAGTTCCTTTACATGTGTATGTTGACTAGTACATTTTCATTTTTGTATTGAATAACTGGTTTGAGCAATCGAGATGTGATTAGCCAGCCATTCTTCAAATGAATAAATGAAAACAATATTTATGAAGAATTTTGTTCTCCCGGCTCTTTGTCAAATTTTTCCAACTATTTGATGTATCCCAAACTTATTTGTTCATCAAATGCCCCCTGTTGCCATGGGCGTTCAACATTGGGGATTAACTAACTTTGTTAGCATTTGCATTGGTGTTGCTTTCAAGGAAGGGCTTGTGCTTCTTAAGAGAAGGCTTGAAGTGCTTCCATGAGGAAGACTTAGGGTGCTTCCAAGAGGAAGGCTTAGGGTGCTTCCAAAAGGAAGGCTTCGGGTGCTTCCTAAAAGAAGGCTTCGGGTGCTTCCTGGTGGAAGGCTTCAAGTGCTTCCTAGTGGAAGGCTTTGTGTGCTTCCTGGTGGAAGGCTTTGGGCACTTCCTAGTGGAAGGCTTTGGATGCTTCCCGGAGGAAGGCTTGAGTGCTTCTCGGAAGAAGGCTTTAGATGCTTTCCGGAGTAAAGCATTAGATGCTTTCCGGGAAGAAGGCTTGAGTGCTTCTTGGAAGAAGGCTTTGAGAACCTTGCCGAAAGTACAATAACACATAGGTGAACTAGGAATGACCTGACAGCTTTATTGATAAGTCTAAACACATCATTCTTGAAAATAAAGTCTATATTTGGCACAAAACAATGACTAGCTTAGCTTTGAGCTCTAGTTTGCATTATACATAATATTTTTGGAGGTGATGAGCATTCATGGATCCACTCACTAACTTTCTGTCCATTATCTCTAAGGTGTAGCTTCCCTTTCCGCCTACTTGGTAGATTCGGTAGGGTCCTTCCCATGGGGACTTGAGTTTTTGAGACCCTGGACGATTGGGTGTTGCAAACTTTTTCTTGAGAACAAGGTCACCTGGGAGAAAGTACCGGAGTCGATCCTTCTTGTTGTAGGAACTTCTCACTTGTTGTTGGTAGCTAGAGATGCGTTTCACCACTTGCTCTCTTAACTCCTCGCTAAGATCAAGTGAAGTTCTTAGAGCGATGGAGTTGACTACTGGATCATCGAGCTCGGTAAAGGGCGCTAGAACAACAACATGTGGAGGAATGACCGCGTCAGTGCCGTATGCAAGGGTGATTGGAGACTCTCCTGTTGCACGACGCGGAGTGGTGCGGTAGGCCCAGAACGTGTCATCCAACTCTTCCTCTCACAAGTATTTCTTATCATCAAGTCGCTTCTTGATACAGTCAAGGATCGTCTTGTTTGAAGCTTCTACCTGGCCATTACCCTGGGGGTAATATGCAGTTGAAGTGAAATGCTTGATCTTCTAAGACTCAAAGAACTCGTTGATTATGGCGCCAGTGAACTGAGTTCCATTGTCTGTTAGAATGACTTTGGGAAGTCCAAATCGGCAGATGATCTGGCTCCAGATGAATTTTTGAACATCAGCCTGAGTTATGGTGGCCAAGGCCTTTGCCTCCACCCATTTGGTGAAGTAGTTAGTGGCAACAATCAAATATTTCTTACTTGGAACTGGAGTGCTTGAGAGCGGTCCTACGATGTCAATTCCCCATTGCATGAATGGCCAAGGACTCCTCTGTGCATGCAGCTCTTCCGGTGGCGCCAATTGGTTAGGCTTGAACCTTTGACATTTGTCGCATTTCTGGGCATACTGCAGAGCCTCCTGGCGTAGAGTAGGCCAGTAAAATCCTGTACTAAGCGTCTTTTGAGCAAGCGATCTTCCACCGGAATGATTCCCATAATGTCCTTCATGGATCTCAACCAGGACTTTCAACGTTTCAGGATGCTTCAAGCATAACAAGTTTGGTCCCGTGAAGCTCTTACGAAAAAGTCGGCCTTTGTCAACATAGTATCTTGTAGCTTTCATCTGGACTTTGCGAGCTTCTAACCGTTCATTAGGCAATGTTCCATGCTCTAGATAGTTGATAAAAAGATCTTGCCAACTTGGAGATGAATCAATTTATCTTACTTCAATCTCCTTCACATCAATACTTCTCTGCTCGAGATACTCAATCAGGATTGAGCGCTTGAAATGAAAGTCAAGTGTTGACGCTAGATTAGCCAACGCATATGCTTGTGTATTTTCAGCTCGTGGAAGTTGATGAAAATCGAAAACCGAGAAAAAAAACAAGCATTTCCTAGACCTTGTTGCTATATCTGAGCATCCTTGCATCACGCGCAACATATTCACCGATCGATTGGTTAGTGATCAGCTGCGAATTCGAATGAATAGTAAGTTTTTTGACACCCAACTCCTTGGCAAATGTGAGCCCACAAATCAAAGCTTCATACTCCGCTTCATTGTTAGAGGCTTTGAATCCAAACTGTACTGTCTGCTCCATTATTGAGCCATCAGGAGTGATAAGGAAAATCCCCGCTCCAGCCCCCTTCTGGTTCGAAGAACCATCAACAAAGAGCTTCCATAGATGATTGGAAGTTGAGGGTTGTAGAGAAGAGGAACTGTCGCCATGATCTCGTGATAAGGAAGTGTCGGCGACCCTGGGGGCATTGCCAAACTTATCGCCATTGCTTCCTTCCAGTGACGCTGGTGTGAACTCCACAACAAAATTCGCTAAGGCTTGGCCTTTGACAGTTGTTCGTGGACGATAGAGCAAATCATGCTAACTCAACTCTATGGCCCATTTTATTACCCGTGTAGATGCATCGGGTGCATGAAGTAACGAACGTGGTGGATATTCTGTCATGAGGATTACCCAATGAGCTTGAAAGTAAGGCTTCAACTTCTTTGTGGTAACCAGTAATGCGAGAAATAGCTTTTCGAATTTTGGATATCGTGTCTCCGCATCAATAAGAGCTTTGGATGTGTAGAACACAGGCAGTTGAATCCCATTCTCTTCCCGGATAAGTGCAGAGCTTACATCAACATCAGAAACCCCCAGATATAGGAACAGGTCCTCGTTATCTTTGGGTTTTGATAGCAGCGGTGGAGACGTCAAGTAGGCCTTGATGTAACGACCCGTCCCGAATTTCGGGATTTGATTAGTGATTAATCATGATTAGTGGGATTGATCGGTGATTAGTTGGTCGAAATCGGACTTCGTACGAGGAAGTTATGGTCAGAAACGTGAAATCGGGAGGTTCGTGTCTCGGTTTTCGTGTCGAATATTTTATTCTTAAATTTCTGACTGGAGGACACCTGGGGAGTGACAAGTGTCACTCACCCATTGGTTAGATTGGATCAAGCTCCACTAAGCATTTAAATAGGATTTAATATGCTTTTGATCTCAGCCCTTCATCTCAAAACCCTCAGATTGCATCTCAGCCCTTGATCTCATTTCTGAGATTCAATCTGGCCCGTCCATCATTTCCATCCATTTCTATATATATTTCCTTACCCGACACCCACGTACTGCTCATTCCATACCATCACACCACATTGCACCTGACCCTTACTCTGTGTACCACTGGGCTGGACGAGTGAGGCGGCAGACGGCAGTGACCACGGCGGAGGACGGCGGCGAGGTGAGCTGTTTTCAAAACCCGAAACCGTTTAAAAAAACTCAGGATTTGGAAGCTTGATTCCAGCATGTGTTGTCGAGTTCTAGTGACCCTAATCGACTCTTTGGATTAGTAGGAAACCTTGGGACGTGTCTGCGTGTCACATGTCAGTGCATAGTCAACAATGACATGTCAGTGACGTGGCCCAATCTGGGACTGCCACGTGTCACTGACATGTCAGTGAAGTGGATCAGTGCCGTGCTGACACGTGGCACATGTCAGATCTGACACGTGGCCTGACAGATCAGCGAGGTGGACCAATCAGATGTTGACACGTGGCACCTGTCAGAGTTTGACACGTCAGACCTGACAGTTGTCAGATGACGTCAGTAGTGACGTCAGCGATGACGTCAGCAGGAACTGTTCCTGCGTTGACCGACGCGTTGACCGGCGCGTGGGGGCACGTGTGAACAGTAATTTTGGTGGGACCACCACCATTCTTTAGGTTTCGACGATCCGGATTCAATGGCGGTGGTTTCAGGTCAATCGGAGATCATTAAGTTGGTCAAAATGAGGTTTATTGCCTTGGGAAGCTCGTTCGGGCGACTTTTCCGGACCAGTTTCGGTCTAGGGTTTCATGGTTAAATGTTAGGGGTTTGTATTGACCTTTACGTATACTTTGGATATGACAGGGATTGTATAAGCGTACCAGAACGAGGGTATACGTTCGGTTTTCAGCAGGATTGTACTGTGAGTGGGCCATTTTCTTAAACCCTTGCGTGCATAAATGTTTTCTGGTTTATTATACTTATTCACATGCTAAAACAATAATGGTTTTGATGATATGGAAAATATGGTTATGGCACGTTTCACGGTATTTGGGCTTGAGACCTGTCTGATGAAACTTAATGATTGGTTCGGATTTTATCTATGTATATATATGCTTTGCATGTGGATATCAATAAAATGTATTTGGTACTGCACTGTATAGATCCTTTCATATTATATTGTCTCCTCCGGCGAGGTACCCCGGAGAGGTCACGGACGTCTAGTACGTCCAGCGTCTATGACGCTAAGCATCAGGTGATGCTGCATCAGGTGATGCTGTACCCGAACGGGATTCGGGGATTTAACTCGGAAATTGAGACCCGAGTGGCACGCGTAGCCTTATTATTGTGACCTTATTAGGCGTCAAGAACGTCAAACATCAGGTGATGTCAGGATGGAGTGTATAGTGCAGCAACTAAAATTATACTTATGGTTTTATTATATGCCTTATGGTTCATATTATATGATTGATGGTTTTAATTACGGATGCATGCATGTTTGGAAAACGGAGGGGTAAATTATGTGTTTTACTTATCAAATGATTTTATAAACTTGAGTTTCGGTCCACTCACCCTTATTGTTTTTGGTAACCCCTCCAGGTCGTGATACTGAGGTAGAGGAGGAACCTGAGGCTGAGGCATAGATCTACTTATGCGTACCTGAACCCCTGTTGGGTGGTGTACCCGCAGGTTTACTTTAAAGTCGTGCTCGCAACTTGTAATTTTGGATTTCATCCCTTGTCTGACATCTGTTTAATTCGGATTTGATGTATAACTTTAATTTGGTTATTTATGCATTTGATGTTTTGAGGTTAAAATTGGTATGAATTATTGGGTGTCAGACGGGAGCAGGGCACGTCCCCTTGTGGTCCCTGTGGGATCGGGGTGGGTCCTGTCACTTGAGATCTTGAAATGCTTTCTCACAAGCTTCATCCCATTTATCTCTAGATGCCTTCTTTAGTACTTGTCTTTAGTACTTGGAAGAAGGGTTGACACCGATCAGTTGACTTGGACAAGAACCTGTTTAATGCTGCAGCTCGTCCGGTGAGACTTTGAATCTCTTTCAGACTTGATGGGGACTTCATCTCTAGAATTGCCTTGATTTGCTTTGGATTGCTTCGATCCCCCACTAAGTCACAAGGTATCCCAAGGATTTTTCGTGCTGATACCCCGAAAGTACACTCCAGAGGGTTGAGCTTCATTTTATACTTCTTCAGCAAGTTGAAGGTCTATCGCAGGTTGGTGATATGATCCCCTCGTTTTTCTCCTTTGACCATGATGTCATCCACATAGACCTCCATGGTTTTGCCGATGAGATTTTTGAATATCTGATTGACGAGTCTCTGGTATGTTGTACCCGCATTCTTGAGGCCAAATGACATGACCTTGTAGCACTACACACCTCGGTCGAAGACGAAGGCAGTTTTGTCCTTATCCTTTTCATACATGAAAATCTGATTATAGCCCGAGTATGCATCCAGGAAGCTTAGGAGCTCATTTCCTGTAGTTGAGTCCACTAAGAGATAGATCTGGACAGAGGATAGTTATCTTTTTGGCACGCAAGATTGAGATCGGTGTAATCAACACAAACTCTCCATCGTCCTGCCTCCTTTTTCTTGACAAGTACAACGTTTTCTAGCCATTCAGAGTGCGAAAATTCTTCAATGGATCCAGCAACGAGTAACTTGTCAATCTCCTCTTGGATGATAGCAATTTTCTCAGGGGAAAAATTGTGTCTTTTCTGCTTGACCGGCCTGTGGTTGGGATTGACGTGCAGCTTGTGGCAAGCGATGGCAAGATCAATCCTCGACATGTCAGATGGCGACCAAGCAAAAATTTCTTTCTCCTCATGCAGGAAAGCTACGAGTTCTTCTTTTTCTTTGTCACTCAACCGAGCACCAATGCGGGCTTCTTTCTCGGGATATTGAGGGTCAAGTTGAATAAGGGTGACTTCATCCTCCGACTGCCATCATTCCGGAGTTGGTGGCTCCTCATGAAAGTCAGGATCTTGACCCGTGATTAGTTTCTATTTGGGAGACGAAGAAAGCTTGCCCCTAGTGGATGATCCTGCCTGGGGAACAAACTCTGCCTCCTTGACCTCCTTTAACTCTTCAGTGAGGCACCGCCAAGCCATCGCCTGATCGCCTTTGATCTCCCCGACTCCACCTCCGGGGATAGGGAATCGAGTCTTCTGGTAAAGGCTTGGCATGGTTGCGAGGATTTTATGAAGCCATGGTCTTCCCAAAATTCCATTGTATGGTGAGTAATCGTCCATGATGTAAAAAGTCAGGGACGTGACAATGTGATCCGAATGTACATCCAGCTGGTGAGTGCCTACAGTCATACTGGTTGACCCATTGAAACCTCGGAGCGGAATGACCCTTTTTGTTGTGAGACTTTCTAACCCCATCTTGCGCACTGCATCCAGATTGAGGATATTTGCTGTGCTTCCTTCGTCAACGTGAATCCGATCAACTTGAGCATGTGCGATCTGGATTGACACGACTAAAGCATAATCATGCGGCCAATCAAGTCCTACCTTGTCCTTCAAAGAGAAACCAACGACAAGGTCGTTGGCCACCCCGGGGGTGGAAACATGGGAGGCCTGAGAGACGGCCAGTGCATCTCGGACCTTTCTCTTCTTTTGCATGGATGTGGTTCCTAACAACTCTGATTCAGCTATGATGGTGTTGATGCGAATCATCTTTGCTACAGGTTCCTTCGGTCCTTTGTCAGCGGGTCGATCCACAACCTTCCCTTTGACGTACTCAGTGCAATGTTCTTCTTTGATGAGATTCCGGAGATATCTCTCGAAAGATATGCGTTTTCCGATGTTATGCCCATAGAACTCGTGGAAGGCACACCACGTCGTTTTATCAGCCTTCTCTTGATCACCTTTGACTAGCTCCGGCTTCTTGAACCATGGTTTGTACTTAATTTCATTGTGGATCTGATGGACTGGCAAAGATAGCTGCAAGTTAGGCTTCACCATAGCTGGTGTTTGGAAGGGTTATCCCGCCTTGCGCTTGTTGGACTTTCCAGTCGCAAACTTTCCATGGGACTCATATTTATTGGAGGCCTTTTCACTAGTCCCGACATGGTCTTGAGTATGGGTGGCGTTCTTCTCGTCCTCCCAGCTTGCATGTCGCTCCGCTAGCGAAAGCATCTTGGTGAGACTTCGCGCATTACTCATGACGATGTTCCCGTAAAGCTGGCTATCCCGAGGGAGTCCCTGTTTAAATGCCATTACAGCAACAAGGTCGTTACACCCGACTATTCGAGACTTCTCCTCGAAAAATCTTTGTATGTATTGTCACAGAGTTTCTTTTGCTCTCTTTCGGACAGAGAAAAGATGGCCATCCTTCACCTCGATTATCCGAAGTTGTGCGTACTCCTTCACAAATGCCAGAGCCAACTCTTCAAAGGATGCAATCGACCTCTGGGGGAGATGTTTGAACCAAGTCATGGCTTGGCCTTGAAGAGAAGCCTGGAAAACTTTGCATATGAGTGCATCGTTATGCCTGTGGGGGACCATGACTCCCCGGTAATATTCTATGTGTTTTACCGGATCGGAGGGTCCTTTGAATGGAGTGAAGTTTGGCGTTACAAACCTTTGAGGGAATGGCTCCTCCTCAATATACCTTACAAAAGGCGTTGATAGCTGTATCTGGAGACGTAGTTCGTCCTCTATATCGCCATCTCGTTGAGCACGAAGGTGTCTATCGAACATTCTATGAACATCATTAGCCCGCAACGCACCTTGTTGAGGCGTGAGTCATTTTGTGCTATTCGCCGAGAACCTCCTTGAGCTTCTCCCCTTGATCTCTGGGATTGTGAAGGGGAGTAGGCTTCATCTTCCCTCTCACTTCCGTGGGCAGATCGTCTTGGGTCTTTTTGTAGAGCCTGAGGATGCCCCCTACTCCCATGCGAGCACTGTGAGCGCTCCACCCATGAAGTTGCCCCAATCCTACTTCCTAGCTGCTCATGTACTGATGGCCTTAGGCAGTGTGGGCTCTTTGATCGGCGAGCGTGACTTTCTTCACCGGAGTCGCTTAGTGAAGTGTCTCGTGACATTGTTCGGCAGCGGACCGGTTCTTTCCCAGGTCTCCTTGGAGCATTCCCTTGTCTTCCACATGACGTGGAATGTCTGTTTGGCTCTTGGACTGGTCTTTCTGCCAGGAGTCGCTGTAAGAGCTCTGACTGGAGTTGAACTTGGCTGCTCAACCTTTCAACTTGTTGCGCCAAGTTTTCCTGGGGAGGTTGGTGGTGACTTCTCCCTGAGACGTCGTGGCGCCCATCTAGAAAGTCCCTTAGGTCCATGTTTGATGTGGGCTGATCATGCCGTGATGCACCTCCCATCAACCGCCCGCCTGCTTGTTGCAAAGCTGAAGTTCATTCCCCTAGTTCGGGCACTTGGTTAGCTGGAGAAGGGAATGCTCCGAAGCTGAAGGTTGGCCTCCCTCCGAGCGTCTCCATAGGTGCTTCTATGGACACACGCCTGGGTCGAATTGGACGCTCCTCCGGAGTCTCTATGCGAGTCTCATTCCTCGTCTGAGCAGTTGAGGCTGAAACACCTTCTCCAGCTGAACGAACGGATCGTCGAACCCTGGCCATGCTTGATCAGCGAATCTTGAATGGAAATTTGTCGAACGATGAATACGTTCAAGATCTTCGAATCAACGTTAAGAACGATGAACGAAGTAGGATGAACGATGAACAATCGTGAGAGCTTCTTCTTGAATATCTTTAAGCTCTCAATGAAAGCACCAATTGTTGAAGCTGAATTCGTACTTTAAACTCAAAAGACTCAAGGATCCCTGTAAACAAGCAAACAGTAAGCTATCGTTCGTTCAATGATCGAGACCCGGGGGGTGTTCGACCAAGAACGCTCCAATGCTTAAGTCAACTTCGAAAGAGAAATCTCAAGAGTTTAAGTAGCGTTGAACAGAATTACCTGGAAAGTGAAATAAGCTCCGCTATTTATAGGAAAACCTTGGGAGCCTCAGAGCGTTCTGATTGGCAAATTGAATATGTAATTAATAAATATTATATTTATAATAAAATATATTATTTAATAATTATAATAATGACTCATTATGGTAATAATGATAATTATTGTGATTTAATATCAATATTTAATTGTCTGTTATTAAGAATAATGACAATTAACTCTCGGAGAGAATATTAATATTACAGAGACTTTTAACCCGATTAAATAACGTATTTAACTGGTAAATAGATTATTTAATGTATGGGTGTCCATAAGTCATTTGTTTTATTGCCAGGGGCAATTTGGTTATTTTAGGAATTATGGGCCACGTGGCAGCTCCACAATTTTCTGATGATTTTGGGTTCCACATCTCTCTTTCAATTTTCAATCTAAAATCCTTAAGAATTTCAATCGCAGTGCATGCCTTTGGCGATCATAATTGTCTCAAACAAAAACCTCAAGGATGTCTATATTTTCTCCAAAATGGATGTCTACGCTGTCATTTTGGTTCCCACAATAAGAAGTAGAAGGCCAAGAACCCGATTGTCAAAAACAGTGGATCTAACCCCAAGTGGAACAACTACTCCATCAAGTTCACTCTCGACGACGCCGCTTTGCTCCGGAACCGCCTCACCTTCAACATCAAGCTCGTCTCCGAGCGCAGCCTCGGCGACACCAACAACATCGGGAAGGTTCAGATCCTGATTAAAGAATTGTTCAAGAATTTGGTCGGTGGCATTGATAAGAAGAAGCAAGCGAAGTGCATCAGCTACGACGTTTGCACGTCGAGTCCAAAGAGACCATAAATTTTGGATGTTGGTGTTGGTGTTCCTCTTTGGGGCCATCATAAACCATTATACATATGGTGTTAGTGTTTCTCTTTGGGATTTGAGAAACCAGATGGTGTTCTTCTCCGTCTTTTGGTGAACCTAATGGGATGTTTGTGTAAGGTCCAAAATATGAAGGGATATTTATGAAAACACAAAAAATCTCAAGGGTGTTTGTATAAATAACTCTATAACTATAAATCTAATTATTCTAAACAATCAAATATGTGAAGTTTATATTGTTTTAATATAAGAGCATATGCAGCAGAGTTTTCAAATTTAATTTTTGGATAGATTTAGCTAAAAATTTATCCAAAAAGGTCAAAATGGGCATGTAGCTCACTAGGTAAATTTAACATAAAATTTAATTTTTCTATTGGGACTAGCTACTAGTAGCTAGCTGTATTCCACTAGCTATTTTTTCATCTCGTTTCGCTCTCCTCTCTCCTTCATCATCTTCATCCTTTCTTCTTCACAAACTCTCTTCTTCATTCCCAAAACTCATCATCATTTGTATTTACAAGCTCTAAAATTTTGTGGGTTATCAAAAAATTCAAAGAAAAGAAAATGAATTTCCAATGGGTCGTTAATTTACTCGGACATTTTGTATAGGGTTGGGAAAAGTTTAATTTGTTCCAGTAATTGAGAAATTGAGGTTTTGATGTTTCACAGTTGTCAGGTGAAGATTGGGAAGGCCGAGCCGCCGAGAACAAAGCTTAGGTATGATACTTTTAGCACATTCAACAAAAAGGAGGAAAAGTTAGAAGTTTTACCATAAACCACAGTGATAACATTAAGCTATTCTTGGAAGGAAAAATATCATTCGCCATAGATATCGTCTCCCAAATAAGGACTTAATATTTAGGGTTGTTACTCTCCTTTAATTTTTTCCGGTAATTGAGAAATTGAGGTTTTGATGTTTCACAGCTGTTAGGTGAAGATTGGGAAGGCCGAGACGCCGAGAACAGAGCTTAGGTATGATACTTTTAGCACATTCAATAAAAATGAGGAAAAGTTAGAAGTTTTATCATAAACCACAGTGATAACATTAAGCTATTCTTGGAGGGGAAAATATCATTCGTCATAGATATCGTCTCCCAAATAAGGACTTAATGTTTAGGGTTGTTACTCTCCTTCCCTCTTGAGATGAATTCCCATTTGAAATTTTAGCTATTGTGTTTGGTTCCGAATTTGTTCTATCAAATTTCACCGTTAAAATTTGTATATCTATCTGAACCGTTAAAAAATTAGCTATATATGTAGTGAATTGCCCGAATTATGAGCTGGACCGATTTTGCACCCAAATAAACATATTTATATAAACAGTTAAAAAACTAACTGTTGTAAGAAAATTATAATGTTATTTACTCAATTTTGAATAAAAAAATGAATTTAATATTCAACGTTGATGAAAATATAGATAGTCTGATTTTGATAGATGTAAAAACTAACTATTAATATATAAATTTTTGTTCATTTTAAGTTAAAATTGTGTAAAAATTTAGTTAATTTGATGTAAATGCTCCAAGTCACTAAAAATAAGTGGTTTTAAACCACTTATTTTTAGTGGTTTATATTGTAACAATGGTTATAATGAGAATTTCTATTTAAGGTAGGTGAATATGCATTTTTTGATACAAGTCATATAAATGCACTTTTTGATACACATGACCAGTTATATGCATTTGTCGATAAATATCACTTTTATGACAAATTATATGCACATTATATATATATATATATATGATTATATATGATTCTTTTATAATAACTTATTTGTTAAATTATGAGAATTTTTTGTATCTGCTTGTGGCAAATGGATTCCAAATGATTTTGTGCATATAGTTGTATTTCTTACCATAACTACTTATTTTAAATATGCCCAATCTAGCTTCTTTTCTAGTCTAGTCTTTGTAGCCAATTTTATGTAATTCTAATCCAAATCGTTAATTAATTCCTAAAACTAATGAAGACCTAAGGTTCATTTGGTGAGTGAGATTGGATTGAATCGATCATCAAATTGAATGTATATTGAAAGTAAAAATGCATGCATCTTCACCATAAAATAATGGATGCATCTTCACCGTAAGGGATTAGCTAGAGGCCGGTAGAAGCAACCTTACCGAGTTCAATCCCCTTGAAATAGACTAGTGAGATTAGAAAAATATAAGTTTTCTTCTATATTCAAATCCAATCTAATTATTTTAAAATAAACATACATACATCCATCTTTTTATTCAAAATATATTAAATTTGAAGAGTTATCCAATTCAATCTCAATGACCTAATGTGAAATTAGACCTTAAATTTAGCTCCGGTGATACAAGAAATAAGATAGGATGATTATTGCTTGACCTTAGAGTTAGTTTAGCTCCGGTGGTAACGTAGCTATACATACATAGGGTAGGACTATTATTGCTTTGAGGTTTTCAAAAAGAGGCAGGAAGCCCGAGAGGAGCACGTACGTACTCCACACGCAGAGAGGCAAAGAACACAAAAGGCAGGCATGCATGAGAGCAAGCTAGCAAACCCTAATTATGGTAAAAGTGAAGGGACCACAAAATAGATGGCGTTATGTGATTGGTTGTTAGTATGTTGGATCTATCTGTAAAGGAGCAGGCATGCATGAAAGTATCAAACCCTTTTGTGCTCTATATATAATACGTCCTGTGAGTCTCTGAGAGACTGAGTGAGTGTATGTGAGTGAATAGTGTGAAAGCTTTGGTAATTTAGAGATCACAGCTTCTCACACCGAAAGCTGAATTTGGTCACATGTTTTGGAGATCCAGCTCTCATTTTCCCCCAAAACCAGGGTTTCTCAGGCAACCATATTTACCTATATACCTCATTTTCATGCATGACTTTCGTGACCCTAAGTCCCATTTACTTATAATATATGCCTATTATATACTCCTTTATTTCCACTTCTACATATACATTTCTACCTATTTCTTCCCTCAATCATATAATTATTTTACATAAATAATACACACATTAATTCTTTCATTCACATGCAAGGTGGATCCAGCATGTGACCAGGCCCCTATTGCAATATGTTTAGTTCCTAGACTTTTATATATACATACACATATATAATATCACTGATCACCAATGAATAATATAGATGCGTATATAATTCTCTCACTCAGAGCCTATATATATTGTTGACTTTCTGGATTAGGATTATTTAAGGTGCTTCGATCATTAATTTATTTAAGAATGAAACATTGATTTCCAAAACATCTAAGCTAAAAAGTACACTTATAATTATTTGTATAAAAACCCTTCCTCACCTAACTTTCTAACTACGCTAATAAAAACGGATTCAAATTACATACATTACAGTTTTAATCATGATATATTTTCTATATGAGATCTAGATTCTCACTTCGATAATGATGAATTACTTCAATGAGGATGAAGATTATACAAATTTCATAGTACAAAAATTAAATAAACAAAAATTTGTGGTTAATTAATTAGCATGCATGAAGCAATTAATTAATCATGTAAACTTGAAGATATATCGATAACACCTACCTAATACCTACATGTCAATGAATTTATTCAACTATTAATTATTACTTCGATTTCTACAGAGCTCCAGCTAGCATCATCAACGCCACTTAACAAATAATTAATATCTCTCTTCTCTTACTTCTTTTTCCCAATTTAGATATAGGATTTAAACCTTAATTAATTTCTTTATTGTTGGAAGTACTGCATCCAACCTGACCTCACCCGGCTAATTCAATTAGTCTTTTGGCGTTACAGTACTATCAGATATATTTACTGTGAACTAAATTAAGTTAATTAATCTTTCTTTTTTTCATAGCAGGAGGTGTCCCTATACTCGAAAGATGAATTAATATCCTCGCTCCCGTCTTAACATGGTTAATTAATCTCTAATTGAGTATATATATATATATATATATATATTGAAAGCTTTGAAAATGATGAAGGACGTCGAATCTAAAAATCAATATTTAGTTCATTTTTTTTGTCGTTTAACCTAACAATATATAATTGCATGGAGAGAGAGAGAGAGAGAGAGATGAATTTTGAGTACAAAGAAGAGTACATATAGCTACGTCCGGCCACGTATCTATAATTAATTCAGTCGATACACATACGTACATAAATTATTTGATATATATACTTAAGGTCAGATTAGCCCATTTTAAAAACAATTAGCTAATTATTATATTTCCACAAAGAAATTTTTTTTCACACGCCAGAGCAAAATGATCCAATTCAAGTTTCTTGAGATAATCCATTCATCGTAAGGAAGAAGGTAAAAAAATACATACATAATTAATAGATATATTAGACAGTTACATTAATATATTGAGCAAAAGAGAGATTCCGAGTTTTTGGAATCTCATCAGAGAAAGAGACTGAGATGAATAAATTAATTAAGCAGTTTGCTTAATTAACTTTAATTATGATCAGTAGCCATAGCTAATAATAATGGGTAGTTTAAACTAAGGACGACATTGGAGACAATTCCATCATGTGATCATCATCATCCTCTACGTGTCCAGAAGTTTCATCCAACAGCCACTTCTCGAGAAATGTCAATGGTGGATTCATGTTGCTGCTGCTCATGTCACCTGATCGAATCATTTCCTGCTTATTCTTCTGATCATCATCATCATCATCAATATCGCCACCATTAATACTAAGATGATGATCCTGATCCTGATCCTGATCAACGTCGTTATTCATGTTCATGTACTTCTGATCATATGACAAAATCGACTCCAACCCTTGGTGTTGGTGATGATTCATCGGTTTTTGTTGATCCTGAAGAAGATGATGTTCATGAGATGGCGGATTAGGGTTAGAGGTGGTGGGGTTGGGGGCTGCCGGGGCGGATCTCATCCACCCTTGGAGGAGGCGCGAAATGTTCTCGGTGCTGGAGGCATATGTGGAGGAGGCGTGGCAGCTTGTGATATTATCCAAGCTTCCATCACTCAAACTCCTCCTTGAGGAACCAAAATGATTACTACTACTAGCACAACTACTTGACGACTCCAGTACTGATGCCATGTGATGATGATGGTGAGCATCTTCAAGTTTATTCTTCAGCTTCTTCTTCAGGTGGGTGTTCCAATAGTTCTTTATATCGTTGTCTGTTCTTTGTGGAAGGTAAGCAGCTATGGCTGCCCATCTATACATATATTCATGTGTAATTAACAATTGAATTAAAAATGAAAATGTAAAGATATATATAGAGAAATGGATGAAATTATAAATTAACGCAACAAGTTTGAAGATGAATATATTACTTGTTACCCAGTAAAGCCTGCAAATGAATGATCATGCCTTCTTCATGAGGAGTGAAGTTCCCTCGCTTGATCCCTGGTCTCAGATAGTTGGTCCATCTAAGCCTGCAACTTTTGCTGCATCTCAATAGCCCTTTTTGCACCACCAAAAATTAATATTAAATCAAATTATAACTAACAAAGGCAAGAAATAGTAAATTAATTAGGGTAACTACCAGTGTTGGTGGGTACTGATCTCCAATTGCCTGGACCGTGTTCTTGAATGTAAGAGACAAGGATGATGTCCTCCTCAGGCGTCCATGGACCCTTCTTGATGCCAACCTTTTCACAGCAAGGAGGCCTTCCCATCTCTACTTTATCACCTCCCTCCATTTCAAATAGTGTTGTTATACATCACTATATATATAGTATAGTGATAGTGACTCCTTAGTTTTTTTTTTTTTTTTTTTTGGCTTTTTGAAAAAGAAGGATGTAGGAAATTTCTCAATCCTATTGATCCTCATATCCGTAAAATTTAACATATTATCGATGTATCGTCACACATACATGCAAGGTTATTATTTATTTTAAAAGTTTTTTTTATACAAATAAGATAAAAGCAAGAACTGAAAGGCAAAGGGCCTAAAATAAAATAAACCCCATTTACAAGGCCAAATTTCCACGCCGGCCCATGGAGGGAAGAACCCCATGATCGGAATTCATTGTTTAGAAAAGCGAGGCATAGAGGCGGGACAATCCTTGTCCCATAAGACAGGACATAAGCTTTGATGCATTGAGAAACGTTCGTCTTTTATATAAAAAATTATCATATTCAAAAAAAAAAAATTAGCACTCCTTGGTGTTGCATTACATGATGTTTTCGGACTTCAATCAATTTATGCACCAAAAGATTACTGAAACTAGTGCCTCGGCAAGTCAGCAACTTTGACCTAACTGTGCCTCAGCAAGTCGGCAACTTTTGCCTTCATCGAATCCAATAGAACGTGGCTTTTTATGATTGGGCAGATGAAGATAAACTTAAGAACTTTAACTAAGATCACTTTAAAAAGTCATCTGAATCAAATATGGATTCCATTGACATCCCAAGTTCTCTTTTCTTAAAGTCAAAAAATTTTACATCGCATATTATGGGTTGTGGCAATTAAAGCATCCAACAAAACAGAATAATTAGTAAAACTATCCAAGTTTACTGAGACTGTCAACCTCAAAACTTGCACCTGAATTTTTTGACGAGGTTACAGATTCTTTCGACTATACTGCGACCTTTTCGCTAACACCCGCATCTTCATGCTCCACCTGATAACAAAGGAATAGATTCAGGTTTGAGGAGTAACCATATCATAACAAACTTTGATATTGGAGAAATAGCAAAGTAATTTCTGGTGATTTTCCGACTATAACCAAAAAAACTATTACTTGCATTCGGAACACTGCTCTACGAACCAAATAGTTTTAGAAGGGACATAGGATGGATTTGTCTTGGTTTCAACATAACATATGATCTCATTCCAACCCGAGATCATTTAGTATATCCTAAAATACGAAACACGGTTTGTTTTACAATCTTAGGTGACGGCAATACATTTATAGTTGAAGTGAGACATCTATACTTTGAACTCAAGAAACGTGAGAAAACTTTGGTGAAGCCAATTAAAGACAGTGAACGGGTAATTTTACACATCTTCAAAATGAAGGTATAAGCTCTTATAAATAGTATCATTCATATTTTTAGCTCATAGTTACCAATATGAGTTTTCTCCAAATTAGAGAATAATTGACAATGTAGAAAGATTGGAAAAATGTAAGATGCAAATAGACATTACCTCAATATGCACCCTTGGCTTCTTCTTAGATTTGACACCAGGTTCCTCTTTGTCAAACTTTCTAGAAGCAAAGACAGATCCCTTTCGCTCTCTCAAAGGAGCAGCTACTTCTTCTTCATCCGTTCCAACTACATCATTAAGATCCTTTATTGAGTCCATGATACACATCATTAACGTAAACCATTATTTTTTAACTCATAACAGACTAGAAATTAGAGTACGAATTGGACTGGCAAAATTTTAATAAGGATTATGTATGCATCCATTTCATATTCTGTTAAGATACTGGGGCTTGGCTCTACCTTTATCATCATCTGCATGAGATTTTCCCATTGCAAGACCAGCGAAATCTTCCATATCATCTTCCTCTTCAAGTTCATCATAGCCTTCAACATATTCAATCTCAGGTTCCTGCTTATTCCACACAAAAAAGCAATTTAAATTATAAAAATATATAATCTCAAATAGACCAACTAAATATTTCACAATTCATTACTACATCATCAAAAAAGAGGGCAATTGTATGAATATACAAGAATACCTCCTCCTCTTCTTCTCTTCCAGTTTCCAAGAGCATTTCTTCCCCTTCAAGAACTTTTTGGTATTTATCAAACGGGTAGTTGTATATATCTTTATATGCATCACCATATACTCCTTTCTTAAGGCGTTCCAATAGTTCCTTCTCAATGCTCTGCATAAGAGTTGTAAATCCTTAAGAGAGATAGTGGACATAAAATATAAGTCCATAAAATTATAGAGTTTGGAGAAAGCATTAGTTATAACCTTGTCCAACACTGCGGCTTTTTCTGCCTTTTCCTCTCTTCTAGCCTCTCTCTTTATCTCCTTCCTTGGTATTGTCATTATTTTCTCCCTGTTAAAATATACAATATATTTTCATCCAATGGTTCAATATAGCTTTAGATAATTTCAACATTAGAAAGGCAGTGAAACCAATTCTCTGAATCTATTTTCTAGGAAAAATTTACAAACTGATTTATTAGATGCCTGGACATTTACGTCATGGCATTAGGAAATAGACAAACCTTGTTTTCAAAGCAAGCTTCCTCATGCGTATCCGCATCTGAGTCATTTTAGTCAACCGTTGCTTAGTTTTGTGTACAAGGAACTTCGGCCAATACCTCTGCCAATCAGAAGAGTCATGCTGAGTAACCACTTAAAGTACCTCTAACTCTAAAAAAGCTAACTTACACGAATCAGAAACGTTTCAAAGGGTCCAGATTGTCAATACCAGGTGCTTGTCAATGAGTTCAAGTGCTTGCTCATAATTCCTGGGTAACTTAACTCTTTCCCACAATTTGTTTGGCATGTGAGCTCTTTCTATTGTTTTCATATAAAGATAGAAGACTCCTGCAAGACACCATACGAGAACATTATATGCATGCTGGCAGTATAGGAATGAATTTTTCATATCAACATAGGCAACTAAAGGGGCTTTTGTGTTGTGAAACTTATGTCAGTCCTTGTTCATAATAGGACATTTTGTAAATAAAGGGGCTTTTGTGTTGTGAAACTTATGTCGGTCCTTGTTCATAATAGGCCATTTTGTAAAGAAACGTCCTTGAACTAGTAGGTTTTAAAATGAAAATTCCTAGCTCCATCACTGTCTCTCACCCAATCTCTAATCAAATGTGCATTAAAATGCTAAGAAAACATGATAAAGAAAAAAAAAAACTAAAACAGAGTCATTCCTAGAAACTTGAAATATTACAAAGCTGAAATCCTTTTGTGAATACAGCTAAGAAAAGCAACCAGTAACTCGATAACAATATGGACAAAAAAAAAAGTACCATCATGGTCGCGAATGGTGGCATAGCGACTATTAGCCAGAGGGCACGAGCTCCGGTTACAAATCCCAGTAACGTTATATGGATTTCTACAGAATATCCCAGTTTCAATTCTGCCAAAAACCAAATACCCATCAAAATTAATAATAAAACGAAGCTCAGCTAAGTCAAAGATTCAAAAATTTGAATCCAAGACTCAAAATTTAACTCCAGAAAGAAGATTATAGAAACATACTTGGACATGAAGCTGCAGTGCTTGTGCCTGATAACCTGCCATATGACCTCGTCGTGCTGCATCTTCAATCAAATAATCCTTTGAATTTCGCTATGATTTTCTAGGAGATTGAGGTAAAAAATAGGGGGCGGATTAGGGTTTTAGAGCCCAGAATGGCTTATTTCAGAAAAATTCGACCCACTGGCAGTGTTTCTTTGGCGCCGGACTATCGTCGTCCAGGGGGTAGGAGCTTTCGTTTGGGTTTAGGAGAACCCGGCTGGAGAATGAGGGCACCGGACACTGGATATGAGATAAAGGACGACGAAGTTAATGGTGGTGCGGGTGCCGGCGGGATGGAGCAAGGGAGAGGTGCAGCGGCTAGTTTAGGAGGAGAGGAAGGTTATGGGGATGTGGATGAACGTGGGGGCCAGCAAGAAGAGGACGAAATTGGGTAGATTTTTCGGGACAGAGGGGACACGGTTCAGAGGTGTGCGGCGGCGGGGACTGAATGTCCGGGGAGGTTTTAAGGGTTTAGGGTTTTAAGTCGATGTTTTATATAATTTCAGAAAAAAAAAAAGAAAAGAGCAGAATAGCAGTGGTATGAGTGTATGCCCAATGGTTACTGTGTGTGAAATAACGCGTTTGGTTCGCCGGGAGCTGAATATAATAATATAGCATAAAATTAGTATTTGATATAAATTGTATTAATTAATTATTATATAAATTAATACGATGGTATGATTTTATATGGTTATACGCTATAAAAATACTCTTGAAATTTTCTCTATTAAATAATCGGATGATTAATAATCTTGAAAAGTGTAATAATAATAATATATCAATAATTAATTAACATAAATTATTATTATACATAATTAATTTTTATGATACAAATATTTCATATAACCTACTATAATATAATTCATTCAGTATAATATAATCGGTGTTTAATAGCATCAAACGTCCGGCTAAATAGTATCTTTATCCGATTGAAATAATTAGTACAATATGGGACTCCGTAAAGTTTGAAATTTTGCAAAATCAAATGTTTTTATAGTTCATTAAAGGGTGGTTGAGTTCTTTGAAAATTCTGCATGCTCAAAGAGACTACTTCAAGTTCTTCTTAATTGTTCGTAAATATGAGATGCTATCATGCTAGAATGAATGAGTCTTCAGCCAATTGACTCCTCACTTTGTCCGAGTTTGGAATATTGCTTGAAATATTGTAGACAGCTACTACAAAGCCAATGTCAAGGACAGTTTACAAAATTTACATGTTTTAAACTAATGGCTCTGTTTTAAATGGAAAACAAGCCGCGCTTTAGGTTTTGTGATTCATAATGCATATGGAACTCCCATATACTCTGGTTCTCGAAACACATGCAACACATAGTATTGAATGGGTGGATCTTGGGTTTTTGAATTTTCGGTGAGATGAAGAATAAGAATGATAAAAAAAATTTGAAAGGTAACGATAATAAGATGAAGATGTGAAATGAGAGAAATGTAAGGAAGTCTATATGGAAGGAGATAGGAGATGGAGGAGATGTGAGCATTCAAATAAGGAGTAAGGATAAAGAGGGCATATCTGAAAAACAAAAAAGTCACCACAAAAGGTGAAGCAAAGAGAAACCACCACAAAAATGGAAAAACCATCCAAAATGATGGAGAAGAGGAAAATTTCCAAAACACTTGTTGCGGCTGCTACTGTAGGAGAGTTTTTTTTTAGGGTTTTTTGAGGAGAGAGAGAATTATCACAACCTTTCTACAATTTAGTCCTTTAACCATATTTTCTAAGAGGCTAATTTTGTAGTGGGTGCAATGACCTCTCAATATCACAATGTTAAATGGGATGCAAATCTGCATTTATTTTCTTCTTAGCAATGCAGGGCTTTTGCCGGTTTGCCCTGTGATGGGATTATTAATCTATTAGGTACCCTACAAGTTTTTTTCTTGTATATTTCTTATAAAAACAAAACAATTAAAGAGGTTACTCTTCAATCTCGTCTTGCCATACAAGAAAAAGAGTTCAGAAGGCCCTGATGGTCGTAATCGCTACTTTTTTCATAAAGCTTGGCCTATTATGGGTACCCTCACTTCCAACGTTATCTCTAAATTCCTTACCTCGGGTCTTTTGCTCAGGGAGTTCAATACTACTATTGTCACCCTTGTCCCTAAAGTGCCCAACCCTAGTACTATGTCAGATTATCGTCCCATCTCATGCTGCAACACTATTCTCATGCTGCAACACTATTTACAAATTCGTTTCGAAGATCCTTGCCAACCGGTGAAGGGTTTTCTACATTTGATTATCAATAATTCCCAACCAGCCTTTGTGGGAGGTAGGCATATTAGGGACAATGTCTTCCTTGTTGAGGAGTTGGTTTGTGGCTATCATTTGGATAAGGGTTCCCATCATTGTTCAATCAAAATTGACATTCAAAAGGCTTATGGCACTGTTAATTGGGACTTTGTGGAGGATGTCATGAAATTTCTCAATTTCCCCTTGGAGTTCATTGGTTGGGTGATGACTTGTATTACTACTCCATCCTTCTCTATTGTGATTATGTTGAGCTTATTGGCTTCTTCTCGGGAAAACGAGGCTTACGCCAGGTACACTCACTTTCTCTTTATCTCTTTGTGCTGGTCATGGAAGTTTTCTCAAGGACTCATAACAGTCTATTGAGCGTTCTCCTCTTTTCAGATATCATTGGTGTTGTGATAAAATTTCCCTTTCTCACATGACCTTTGCTGATGATCTATTTACCTTATGCCATGAAAATGTGATTTTGATTCAGGTTATCAAAGGTGATTTGAATTCCTTTGCTTCCAAATCTGGTCTATACCCTAATCCAAATAAGAGTTCAGTCTTTATCTCTAGTGTTGTTTCGGAAGTGAATGCCGACATTCTTGCTTCCCTTGGGTTTATAAAAGGCACTTTGCCAGTCCGTTATCGTGGTATCCCTTTGATCTCCTATAAGCTCTCTTTTTCTGATTTCCCCCTTATTGAGAAAGTGATTTACAAGATTAGGTGATGGGAAAATCGCTTCCTATCTTTTGTCGGTCGTCTGCAGCTTATATCCTCATTTCTAAATAGCCTCTAAGTTTATTGGTACTGGCATTTGTTTTTATCTATGAAAATTTGTATAGATATTGAGTGTAGGTTTCATCGGTTCCTTGGGCTGGGTCTATTTATGGCAGCTGTAAGATGATATAACTTGTATACACTAGCCGCATATACTAGTTAGATTTATCTGACAGTACACTTGTACACTTTGTACACATGTAGACAGTTAGGATAGTTCTTGGACAGATGTTCATAGTTAGTTACCTAGGCAGTTTTAGGTAGTTATTTCCAGATAAAGAGAGATAACTGTTCAGAGTTATCTCTCTCACAACCTGTATAAATTAAGCCCTTCGGCTATGAATGAGAACAAGACATTCCAGAAATTCTACATGGTATCAGAGCCATAAGTTTGACCACCATAAACCGATCCCTTCAATTTCTCTTCATGTTATGGGGTCTGACTCCTGTTCTTCCCCTTCAATCTCCCCTAACCAAGTCTCAAACCTGGTCTCTGTCAAACTCAATGAGACTATCTTCTCTGGGAAAGCCAGATCAAACCCTTCCTCATTGGTCACAATTACTGGTGTTTCATTGATGGAACTCACCCTCCTCCTTCTCCTACTCTGCCACCTCAGACCCCTGCCATTGCTTCCCCTCAATCTGAAAGTTCTGAGGCTGTTCTTACTTCCCCTTCTGTCCCTTTTTCGAATCCTGCCTATCACCAGTGGTTTCAGATTGATCAAACTCTGATCAGTCTCCTCCGTGCCACCCTAACTGAACCAGTTCTGTCACAAGTTGTTGGACTCAATACCTCAAGAGACATTTGGGAATGTCTCAGTCAAAACTTCTCTCAGTAATCTCTTGCTAATGCCACCAATCTTCGCTTCCAATTAATGTCCCTCACCAAGGGACATAAAACCATCTCAGAATACCTCACTCATGCCAAATATTTGGTAGACTCCCTTGCTGCCATCAATCAACCATTCTCATCTACTGACCTAATCACGGCTGTTCTTCGTGGACTAGGTCCTGAATACAACATGCTTGTCACAGCCATGCTAAATTTCCCACCCTTGCCTCCCTTTTCTGACCTAAGAGCCTGATTGCTCTCTTTTGAAGCCCAACAAACTGTCACTGCAAATCCAGCCGTAGAAATTCCTCCCACAACCATGTATGCTGCTTCTCCTCAACCTGCACAGCAGCTCTATGCCAGTGCCTACTAC
This sequence comes from Prinsepia uniflora, assembly GCA_032719365.1. NCBI lineage: Eukaryota > Viridiplantae > Streptophyta > Magnoliopsida > Rosales > Rosaceae > Prinsepia > Prinsepia uniflora. The sequence continues at coordinate 19,898,218 of CM064869.1, forward strand.
ACTCGCGGGCACCCCCAATACCACCGTGGCACACGCCCAACTCGCAATTCCAGGGCCTCCTTTTGCAGGGATCCTCCCTGCTACTCTAGCCCAACATTTTCTGCAGGCATTCTTAGCCCCTACCCCAACCCTCCTAACCGTCCACCTGGCCCACAGTGCTGGTCTTGCAATAGACATGGACACATTGCCGCCCAATGCTCGCAACTCACCCAATCCAATAACCATGACCTAAGTTAAGCCTTTGCTGGTCTTCATTTGGCCGCTGCTTCTGATCCTAACTGGCACCCCCGATAGTGGTGTCACCCATCACATGACACTCCTACCAGGCCCTCAACGTTCAACCCCACCCTCCTCCAATGACAATGTCATGGTTGGCAATGGAGAAACTTTGCCAATCCATCACACTGGTAATGTTAAATTCTCCTCTGGACACTATGAGTTTCACCTATCTGATGTACTCCATGTCCCTTCCATTCGTAAAAACCTTTTATCCGTGGCACAATTTACTAAGGACCAGCAAGTTAGTATCACATTCTTCCCATCTCACTTTATCATTCAAGACTTACACACACAAGATGTTCTATTTCAGGGCCTATGTAGAGAGGGTTTGTACCCCATCAATCCACAAGAATCACTCCCACCACAAGCCTTGCTGACCACCAGTACCCCATCTCTGTGGCACAGTCGATTAGGTCATCCATCTCATCAAGTCCTTCAAGTCTTGGCTTCCCAACATCTGCTCAACCCTGCTGCTAACTTAAATAAATTAAGCTTTTGTAATAGTTGTGCCCTAGGAAAATCTACTCATTTTTCCTTTACTCCTGTTGTACACAAATCAATAAAATCATTTGATCTCATTCATTCTGATGTATGGATGTCCCTTGTCCCCTCTGTTTCTGGATTTCGATACTATGTTCTCTTTACAGATGACTACACCAGGTACACCTGGATTTTTCCAATTTGCCTCAAATCTAAGGTCTTTTCTCACTTCTTCCATTTCCTAAACTATGTCAGAACCCAATTCTCCACCACCATCAAGCAATTTCAAAGTGATGGTGGCAAGGAATTTGACAATCATGCCTTTCAAGACCTCTGTAACCAACACGGCATTCTTCACAGGTTCTCCTGTACCCACACACCCCAGTAGAATGGCCTAGCAGAACGCAAACACAGGCACATCTCTGAAATGGGCAGAACCTTACTCCTCATTGCTGGTCTGCCCTATTTTTATTGGTCAGAGACTGTCTCAACTGCTGTATTTCTCATCAATTTGCTTCCTACACCAGTCCTAAAATGGTCCAACTGTCAGGACCCGTCCCAAATATCGCCACGATACCCGGGACGAAACCTGCTCCCGTCTGACAATCACACTTACAGTACCAACAATAATCTCACTACTACTATAAGCATAACTATCAGACGAAGGAGTAAATATATACAACAGTCAGTCAGAGCATAGTTCTACAAAATGGGCACAAAAATCCTACAATGCTAGTCTCGCAACGGAAGAACGTCAAAAGCTCTATGCCTCGATATCTGCCTCAACGTTCACCCCAGCGCTATCACCACGACCTGGAGGGAAAATTTAAAACCAAAAGGTGTGAGTGGACTAAAAGAAAATGAAAGTTTGAAAACCACTTATTCTCAAATCAACGTTAAGAAACTAGAACACTTTGTTCCCTCCGTTTTGGAAATCACATGCCTAACTCAATGATTAAATAATTCTAAACCAAGAAACATCATAAGAAACAGAAACACTATAAAATATCATAAGAAACAGATACACTGTAAAATACCATAAGAAACAGAAACACTGTAAAATACCATAAGAAACAGAAACACTATAAAACGGATATAGAAATCATAGCATCAGCATCAAATCATCATTTCCGATCAAACCTGCTGAACCTATCCGAGTCTTTAAACTCAATCAGGCCTTAAATGAAATCCGAGTCTTTAAACTCAATAGGCCTATGGGGGTAATATCGACATATCCGAGTCTTTAAACTCCCGAGTCTTTAAACTCAATCCGGGCCCGTCCCCCGTCAATATCAATCTGGGTCTTTAAACCCAATACCTAGATCCAGCAAATCCAATCCATATCCAGTGTAAAACCAATGCAAAATCCATCGCCAAATTCGAATTCGAAATCCCCGGTTCGAAGCCCTTCCGGCGTTCAGAACCGTCATTCCGAACCCAAATCCGGAAATTCATTCTTATACCCAGAAATCACACATAAGCATAATTCATATTTCATAACCCAGTAATCATCATCAGGAAACATTTATAGGTCAAATCGCAAATATGGCATCAAAATCCAAAAATCAGCTTTTTCTCAAAAAACGTGCAAAATCTCGGAAATGTCTCGAAAACGGTGCAAACATATCAATCACTTATAATCATCATTTAAAAGCATAAAAACATTCGTAATATCATAAAACATCGAGAAAACAGTTAGGCATGCGCGAAAGAAAGAAAGAGTCCACTCACAATCAGAACAAGTCACCCGCGCTCCGTGCGCTCATCGACTATCTCGGGTACCTCCCGTCCTGTCAAAATGCACCAAATAGGGTCACAATTACATCAAGGATCCTAATCCTAATTTCCCCAGTTTTTCGGGAATTAAATAATATTTTAATCCTAAACCCTAAACCGTCTGGATTCCCGAACAACTACGTAACATCGTCCGATTCACCCGAAAACCACACCAATAAACTCCTTAGGACAATTAGAACCAAACTCATGTTGGAAGCTTGGCCGGATTCTTCTCCACGCGCATCCACGCGCCGCCCAAAGTGGCTGCGCGTGGGCCTCACGCGCCTGCTATAGTGCACCCCCAACCTCGATCGAACCCGATTCGCACCAGGGCTGCAATCCCAGACCGGCGAGAGCCATTCTCCGTCGTCCGGCCACCATTTCACTTCCTTCCTTCACCTAAAGCTTGGTCCAGTCACCACGAACTCATCCCCCTCACTCTTCTGGTTCGACTCATCCCTCAGCTTCACGACTGAAGCTCGAAAGGAAACACAGACAACCCCTGTTTTCCTTCCGCGTACCACGGTGCTTGTTGGTCTCCCTACAGCCTCCTGAACGTCCCACGGTCGTGGTTTGAGTCACCACACGGCGTAGCCACCACCAAACTCTCACGGTCTCTCTGTTTCCCCCAAAAACTCAGCCATCCACCGTCTAGCCTCTGTGCACGGTTGCAGCTCCCAACCGTGATCAATAACTCACCCTCGTCTCTCTTCCACTTCCACTAATCACTCTTCACTCACTCACCCCTGGAATCGATCACTGTCTCCCAAAATCTCACCCTCTGTTTCTCTGTGTTTCAAACCCAAAACACGGTTTGATTTTGTGCAAAGTGTGGCCGTGCACACTTGAGAACGGCCTGGAATCATCCAGCCACTCCCACGTGTCCATGATCCATAGGCCAGCACAAAAAATCTCTGCCACTTGCCCTTATCTGATTGGGCTGAGGGAAATGACCAAAATACCCCTCTTGCACAATTTACCATTTTACCCTCATACTTTCCAGACCCGTAACTATTTCATCCGACGTCCGATGACAGCGTGCCGCCTGTCGTTGCACTTAGGACGTCGAGACCTATCCAACGGTCCTCGGTCTATGTGAAAATCACAAGTCCTCCAAAAAGTCAACATTTTCCTCGTTTACTCAACATTACGGTAACGCCCCCAATCTTCCGAACGTCAAAACTTTTCCTCCGATTGTCCGAATTGAACCTGCCACCTGTCTACGGACTCGTGACGTCCTAAACTACGTCACGGTCAAGGGTCAACACTCATCCAATCGGTAATTCAAAAAGTCAACTTTTCGTTTACTCTTCACAAGGGCAAAATCGTCCTTTATATACAAAACTTTATAAAATTACATTTTTACCCTTCCCGAAGGTACGGGTTGTTACACCAACCCTTACTACACTTTACATGGACGTCAGCCCCCCTACCATCTTCTTCTTGTATTTGGTTCATCCTATTATCCCTACCTAGGACCATACACCCAACATAAATTAGAACCACGATCTCTCCACTGCATTTTCCTAGACTACAGCCAACACCATGCTGGTTACAGGTGCCTCCACATGCCCACTGGTCGTGTCTACATCAGTAGACATGTCATCTTCAATGAACAACATTTTCCTTCCACTCCTCGCACAAAACCCTCTTCCTCTGATTTCTTTTTCATTCCTCTTACTACTCCTATCCTCACTCACCATCCAGCACAAACATCAACGCTTCCCACTCCTCCATCTTCCCACATAGCCCCAGACCAGAAAATTCTGCAGAATCCAACACATCCTGTTCCCCAGCTCTCCCCTTCACAGACATGTCTCTGTCTTCCACTCCCCTCTCTCCCACTACCCCACTAGACATCTCTACACTAGCTAACCTGTCCCCAGCTCGACCAGCCCCTGCACACCTAGCCTCTAACACCTCTCGGCCTCCTAACATCCATCCAATGGTAACCCGCAGCAAAGCTGGCATTTCCAAGTCCATACATCTTCTATTTGCCCCCAAATACCCCCTTCCCCAAGCCTTCCTAGTTGATACCTCCCAAATTGAACCCACGACCTACAAACAAGCCTCTAAACACTCCACATGGACAGCGTCCATGCAAAATGAATATGATGCCTTAATGAAATAACAGACCTGGTCCCTGGTTCCTTTACCACCACATGCAAATCCCGTTGGCTGCAAGTGGGGTACAAAGCTAGGTTAGTCGCCAAAGGGTTTCACCAACAAGAAGGCCTTGACTATACTGAAACATTCAGCCCTGTGGTAAAACCCCCAACCATCTGGGTTGTACTAGCCATTGCTGTCTCACAAAACTGGCCCCTCAGACAATTAGATGTCACCAATGCTTTTCTCCATGGTACCCTCAATGAAGAAGTGTACATGGTCCAGCCTCCTGGATTTACTGATCCCTCTCATCCTAATCATGTTTGACGACTTCATAAGGCTCTTTATGGGGGCCTGGTTTGATAGGTTTTGCCAATTTCTCCTCAACTATGGTTTCATGCAAAGCAGGGCAGATCCTTCCATGTTTGTCTACAGTCGAGATTCTGTCATCATGTACCTTCTTATTTATGTAGATGACATTGTTTTAACAGGGAACTCGCAGCCAGTTGTCTCCTCCTTCATGACAACCATGGCTCATGCCTTTGCCATCAAAGACCTAGGCCCTCTTCACTACTTGTTGGGCTTGTCTCTTAATAAAATCTAGGCTTATTAGACTAAATGCACCAGGAACACGACACTTTATCTCAAAATACACCAGACTGCAATTTATCTCAATGTGCATCAGGAATAGTTATACTGTAATGACCCGTCCCAAATTCCAGGATTAGATTAGTGACTAATCACGATTAGTGAGGCTAATCCGTGATTAGTTGGGCGAAATCGGACGAACGATGCGAAATGACCGTTTTGCCCCTAGTGGTGGTAAAATGTTGACTTTTCAATCGGGCGGTCAAATGGACTTTGACCGATGACCGTGACGTAGTTCGTGACGTCACGAGTTCATAGACAGGTGGCACGTTCAATTCCGACGTTCGAGGGGGAAGTTATGACGTTCGGAAGTTTAGGGGCATTTTGGTAATTTTGGATAAAAGGGGTCAAATGTTGACTTTTTTACCGGGAGGTCTGATGGCCGAGGGCCAAAGACCGTTACGTAGATAAGGACGATACGAATCCATAGACAGGCGGCACGTCGAATTTGGACGTTCGACGACGAAGTTACGGTTCACGAAAGTTTCGGGATAATATTCCCAGTGACACGTTTTACGAGACAAAAAGTGCAGTTTTGTCTCTAGTGGGCCCAGATATTTGTCCTGATGCCAATGGATGAGTGACAAGTGTCACCCATCCAATGGACACCATATTTCCTTCCTGCACCGTGCAAACCAATCCATTTTCTCCATTTCAAACACACACCCAAAACCCACCCGATCTCACCATTTCTCTCATTCCCGTGCAACCCCAAAACCCATCCATTTCGACCAGGACTGAGACCAGAGAGTGGGGAGGCGGCTGGATGCGGTGGCCGGCCCAGGGAGCGCCGCCGTGGACGGCGGTGGTGGCCAACCCGCGAGGTAATCGGTTTTGCCCATTTTAATCCATTTTCGATTTCTAATTATTAGGGGCTTGTTTGGATGTTTGGGTTGAAGTAAATAGGTTCCTAGGATTGTTTTAGGAAGGTTTGGATGAAGGTTGGACGTCGGGGAAGCTCTGTGGAGGGTTTTGGAAAATTGAACCGTGGATTTTTGAGGGTTTTAGGTTGTTTAATTGATTGGGTTAGATAGGAAATGAAGAAATAGGAATTTAGGAATTGGAATGGAAGCAAACGGACCGAAAATGAGGGAGAAGGAGACCTGGACCGGTTACGCCGATCCAAGTTCTAGGAAAAACCGGACCGGACCGGTCTGACCGATGTAGGGGATGACAGGTGACGTCATCATGTCAGGGATGACGTCAACATTGTCAGATCTGACAATGTCAGCTGACATGTCAGAAAATGGGCCAATAGGAGTGTGACATGTGTCCCATGTCAGTGCACAGTCAGCACTGACATGTCAGTGACGTGGCCCAATTAGGGGCTGACACGTGTCACTGACGTGGACCCGTGCCGTGATGACACGTGGCACATGTCAGACTGCCACATGGCACTGACAGCACAGTGACGTGGACCAATGGGAGCATGACACGTGGCACCTATCAAAGTCTGACATGTCAGACCTAACAGCTGTCAGATGACGTCAGCAGGTACTGTAGCTGGCGCGTGAAGCCCACGCGCAGCCACTTTAGGCGGCGCGTGAGGGCGCGTGGCAGGGAATTTGGGGATGTGTTCAACATGGGAAATCTTCTATTCGATGTAACGAACATTTTGGGACTGGTTTCGTGTCGATCGAACACCGTCTCGATATGTTTCGGGGCATCGGAAGGTTTAGGTTCGGGATTAAAAATAGTTAAAAATACGGAAAAATTACGGGGCTTTAGTAGGAGGTTAATTAAGTAGTTAGTAACCTTCTATTACGATTTGGACAGGTTTGGGAGTCCCGGTGACGGTGATCGGCTCGGGGAGCCGTATGGCACGCAAATCGAGGCGGCAGCTCGGACGGTCTGTGAGTGGACCTTGTTTTCTAAATTGGTGCTTGCATAAATGTTTATTATATGTTTTATTACTTGTTTGATGATGCCATGGGTGCATTTTTATGTGGTTACGTATAAACACGTATTTCGAGGTTTCAGCCTTATACGGTGCTTATACGGGTCTGTATTTCTTTATTGGTTTTAATGGTTTTGGATTTCTAAAAGGATAAACTCGGGTATGAGACCCATTTAGTTTTGTCTCGAGCATATGACGCTATTTACGACCTTCGGGTCTAAATCGTGGTCGCGACGGGTGCTATGTGCACGGCGATCGACGATAGGACGCTCGCCTCCGGATTGGGATATGTTCCTTCCGGAGAGGTCACGATGCACAATTCGTTGTCGGGCAGCCTGGGGAGGCTCGACTTCGGAGTGCTGACGGTTAAGGATAGCGATCGGTGATGAGTGCATCATGATCTTGTGGTGGTCGCGTCGGTTGATTCGTTCACGGCGACATACCAGGATTGAGAGCGGTCCTGGATGGATGGTTGCACGCATCACTATGATCGGAGTCGTGACTGACCCTTAGATATCGGGCACGGTGCCCAGTTGAGTCATATGTTCGGGCACGAGACCCAGTTACTTTATGGTTTATGATTTCGGGTCAGGGACCCTACGTGGATTTCCAAGTTCATGACGGTTTATGGGAACCGGCATGAACTCTGGAAAGGTCATTCTAGTTCTTGACGGTTTATGGGGACCGGCATGAACCCTTGGTTATTACGGTACATGACAGTTTATGGGAACCGGCATGTTACCTTGGTTATGAATATTATAGATCATGACGGTTCAGGGGAACCGGGCATGGATATTATGTTATGTATATATATGTTCATCTACCTTCCTTTACTTCTATTATCTCCTCCGGGGAGGGTCGTTGGCCTGGGTGGACCCCGGAGTAGTCACGGAGCACCGACTGAGTGGAGTCACCCCCCAGTTGGGTTCCTTACTCTCAGGAAGGCTATGGTTACTATTACCTCGGGTAGGGTCAGTGGTCTGCGGACATTGACCTTGACTTTGAGATGACTCGGATTGAGACCCGGGTAGCACGCGCGTAGCTTTAGATACCGTGACAGGATTGGTTGTGTGACTTATATATGTATGTGATATAAATATGATATATGATATGTGGTGTGCACAGGTGTGCACAGGATTTGAGCAGTGGCTCGTGTATTTGATTTCCGTATGATTATGGTTTTGGGCTGAGTCCCTTATTGGTTTCTTTGTGGATATGGGCAGTGGCCCGTATGGTCATTTTCATCATGGTTCTTTCAACCTTGGTTTTGGGCTTAGTTCCCACATATGGTTTATTTCAGATAAATGATTTTTGAATGCATGCATGCTTTTTAGTGAAGGGTACAAATGTCTTCGATAAACTATTTTTGTAAACTCTTTATTTTTGTCCACTCACAGCTTTTAATGTTTTGACTGCCCTTCAGGTTGACATCAGATTGTGGACTGTAGCAGAGACCGAGATATCGCATACCTCCTCCGGATCCTAGCGTACTCTGATAGCCTGGGAGGCCAAAGGTCGGAAATATCCCTTGTCTGACACTTCGTGTCAGACGGGAGCAGGGTCATCCCGCACTAATCTCGGGGGGATTGGGATGGGTCCTGTCATATACCGTCAAAATTATTGCATCATTTAACGAATGTCTTATTTAACGCTATTTAAGATAATTATGTAACAGAGTATTTTGGTCATTTGGTCATATTTGTATCTTTTTCATCTTCTTCCTTCATCCTCCATCTTCTTCCGTATTAAAATCACAGTTTAGATTTGAAATTCATAATTAAATATGAAATTAGAAGAAAAGAAGATTCCAATTTCTAAGTAATCTACATTTTCTTATCCTTTCTTTCTATTTGTTTCCTAGGAAAATCAGAAAAAGAAACCACAAGTCCAGCTTCAATTTTTACAGAAGGCAAGAATTTGGGCAATAAAGACAATTGCTTTTTCAACAACAGATTTCACAAAATTAAACCCAACAATGTTCTTCATATGCGAAGAAGCATGAGCCCACCCACTTCAGCATCGACTCTTTGTTCGTCTTTTAACAGCGGTGGTGGTGGCAGAGGCGTTGACAAGACGACGTCGCTAGCGGTGGATCAAGGCCCATGTTCCGGCCTAATAGGAAGCAGCGTTTCGCGTAGGACATTGGCAGTTTGAGATTGATTGGTGTGTCCCAAATCAAGGCCTAAATAAGAATCATACGCTTGCTCAGGAACAAAATCCGAAAACGCGACGTTGGCGAATTTGATCCACTGATCAATTTCATCCTCGAGGTCTTACCATGGCGTCTTCTAAACCTCTTCGATGCTCAGTTTCTGTAACCCCATCCTCGATAAGCTCTCATCTTGGAACTCTTTTCGGCAGCTGCTGTCAACGTCCGAGCACTCCTTTCTAAACCCCGCTACCACCATGCGTTTAGTGATCTCGTGGAGATCGCTGATGGTTCCAGAAGGAAGTGCATCAATCATGATGTCATAATCACCGATCAGTTGGACTGTAGGGATTTGGTGCTCCTCAATGTTCTCGATAATCTCCTCTTCATCATCTTCGTCTCCCGATTCAAACGACAAGTCCCCGTTCGACTCACCACTACAAAACGTGCGACTGAGTTCAAGAGACTCGTCGTTGCGCTCGACTAGGGACCTGGACTCATCCTCGAGGTGGGACATGTCTTGTTGCATAAGGTCCTCCACGCATGTGAGGCAAAACCCGATAGACTTATCGACAACCATGGGAGTCCAATTCAGAATGGTAGAGTTGAGATCATTGATGGATTAATTTGAGTTTAATTTGATTTTCGGAATTTGGCTCAATTTTTCATTTTTTTAGTTTTGAGATTGGGGAAAGTTTGAGGAAACCCATAGATTTCATCATATTTTTCCTCATATTTGTTTGAGATGAATGTAAGAAGCAGGTAAGCCAAAATGACTAAAATATTCTACCACATACTTGCCTTCTGTAAAAATTGAAGCTGGACTTGTGATTTCTTTTTCTGATTTTCCTGGGAAACAAACAGAAAAAAGGATAGAAAATATAGATTACTTAGAAACTGGAATCTTCTTTTCTTCTAATTTCAGATTTAATTCTGAATCTCAAATCTAAACTGTAATTTTAATATCGGAAGAAGATGGAGGGAGAAGATACAGACATGACCGAACGAACAAAATACCCTACTACATAACTATCTTAAACGGCGTTAAATAAAACATCCATTAAATGGTGCAACGATTTTAACGGTATAATCATTGCTGGTTCACATTAAGACAAATTACAGTCCTTGATGCATTTTGAGACAGAGTGACGTATTCCGAATACATTTAGCCTAATAAACCTAAAATTTATTTACCCAAAAACAAAAAACTTGAAAGTACCCTATTTCAGTATTTTTCTTTAAAACTAGCGATTTTATCCTCTATTAAAACAAAATAGAGAAGAGGCCTGTGGACAGAACAGCCAAACCCTAGATCTTCTGGGAAAAAGCCCATTTCAGTCTTTTTCTCTAAAACTAGCCCATCAACATAAATTCTAGCAAAAAATAAGAACAATAAATCATCGCTGGTAACTACCCCGTCCGCATTACCTCGATCTTCTGGTTAAATAATTGAGAGATGACAAACGGACTGTTTTAAGGTTGGAATTCTTAAGCAATTAAAGCATTGTGTCGCTTATCTTGTGGATTGTACTACTATAGATATGTTTTTAATCAAGGAACATCCAAGTTACACAACCAGACAAGCTCTCATTCTTTGTTAAGAAATAGATTTTGCACACGAGAGATCATAAATTTTGAGTCATGTATGATCAAAGCGGGGGAGAGTTAAATTTTTGTAGAAAAAATTGCACTAGTGTCTGTATCCAACCGAGAAGATCATGGACCACGACAAAGTATCAGCTCAGATAATGATCAATTTTCTTCTTTTTGACAATCTATCTGGGCATCAGAACTCCCACAACAATGAAAGACGGGAAGTAAAAACGAAAGGGTCAACAAATCTCTTTCTTCTTGGGGTATAACTGGATCAGGAACTTTAGAGTTTCAAAGAAATTAGGCTAAATTATTTAGAAGTGAGGAAGTTCAAAGTACCAAGTGATTTCAAATGATCAGATGCAATGTGCGTACATGAAATCTATAAATAACACCTATCAAAGTGCTATAGAAATCCCTTGTCCAGCTGTTTTACCATGCTCATTTGAAATCCTTAATACTTTGAAGTTCCTCATTTTTCACTAATTTAGCCTAAATTCTTTGGAACTTTGAAGGTCTTAATCCAAAACACACCCTTGGATTTCATTTTTGTGTGCAATAAATGAGAAATATATGAAGGAATAAAGAGCAGAGGACACATGGGAGTGCTGTGAAGAAATATGTGGCCAACACAAAACGAAAACTAAAATAAGGCTCAAAATAGCTAGCAAATAACTCCTACATCAAATCTCACCATCATCGTCGTCCAGGGATAGTACATACATAAGACAGCATCAACTAACAAACCTAATAATGGTATGCGATTTAAAGGAAAGCTCATTTTATAAAATGCTTGACATGCTCATCAACCAATTTGACAATGATCCAGTTCAAAGTACTTAAATGAGATTTGAAGGTTAACCGAAAAGATGTAGAGGACAAAAGTACACTTTATACAAGTATATTTGATAAAAGTCGTTAAGGGCACCACAAAGATGATCTCGTACCGCAATCCAACCAGACTCACAGTTTTGCATTTGGGTTTTAAGGTCTCTTCCCTACAAATTCTCATAGATAGTTCACACGAATTCTCCTGCTGCAATGCGAATCATAGCCACATGTCGATGAATGAAACCTTGATCATAGCACAAGAAGTAGAAACGATGGATGGCTTTCACTGACCTTAGAAGCATGCTAGGCAGTCAGTGGATGAAAGAGATTGCCGATCTAAGATTTTCCCCCTCGACCATGCACTGAATAACATCAGGTATTAGTAATTGTTTTCCCTCAGAATTGCAGAGAATGATACATGATCTATGTTTGAAGGGGCCCAATATAGATTCCGATCTTGGGGTAGTTGTCATTTGTAGACGAAAGGAAAATACTTAAAACAGGAAGATGATAAATAGTTCACAGTGTTTACAGTTTACCCGTACAACACAATGAATCCAGCTAAACAAAAGAGTTTCAGTAAGTTAACAGCTAATCCTAAGGAGTGGATGAAGTTGGAAAAACAATGCCCCATTTCAGATGTTATAAATCAGTTAAGAGGTAAATTACAATAACTTGACTTTTGACATCAAATGTAAGAGTAAGCAGCAGTACTGTTTTCCATAACATTTCAAAGCAAGTTATCCAAACAGACAATACATTCCCACCAATGAAATGGAAGGTAGGTCCCCTACCCCAATCAGGCATTGAGAAGAAAAGAGGGTGAGTAACAATTAAGAAATGTCTACATTGTGAATCCTAGCATCCTACAAACATTCTGCGCTTGATCACATTATATACTGCTATATTATGATTCCACGCAAAATAAATATATCAAATTTTAAGCCAAAATCAGAACAATTCAACTACTTCCATGATAAGCCTTTAATACTGGTTGCTGTCACCAACAGAAGCAGAAAAAACATACCAAATGAAATGAAAAGACATCAAACGAATAACTCAAGGATTTAAAAAGATAAAAAAAATTCCATGAGATCTTTACGATCCACGAGTATAGTTGATTGATCATGTATGAATTGCGGAGATATAAAAGATACTCAATTTGATACTTACGAAAAAAACATAAACATCAAAGCAACTGATACAAAGATGACTATTCAAAGTATAAAAATAAAGAATAAAGAACATGATTTACAAAGTTGACAGCCAAAAATACCTCGAGAGTAGAGACTAGAGACACTTTACGATATGCATATTATAATCAGTCGAGTTCTAATTATAGAAGATTTGAAATTTTCTTTCTCGTTTTTGTAGATGGGGAGTGTGCACAATTTTGTAATCAGGCATACCTCTACTTAATATAACACAACATGCAGACTTTATGTTTAAAATTTAAAAAACCAACAAAAAGCTTTAAAATGAACAACAAAAAAAGAGATTTAAACAACCAAAAGCAAAACCTTACCCTTGTATCTTTTCAACTTAATGTTCTCATTATTACTTTGAATGTCTACGCAACTCATTGGCTCGTTGTCTCTTAAAGGGTGATATCTCATTGATTTCAACTCTTCTTCCACCAAAGCAAGCCTTCGTTTCTCATCTCTCTGCCATAAATTTTTTTTAGAAACATCAAAACAGTTCTTCTATAATCCTAGAACAAGCTTGTTTTTTTATAAGTTTTTAAACATGTACTTTGCAAGTATATTGTTCAAGGCCGATAAATAAACAACTTATTAAGCTCCCAATACCATTAGACCTATATTTGGGCTCTAGGTGTAGTCTTCTTATAAGGTTAAATAGCTAAATGCCCTAGACAAGTAATGATTTCAGAATGCTGCAATAAATGCATGTTTGAGATATAGACAACATGAATAAGCAATTAAAGTTCAGTACACTCCCACTAGGATTCAAATTTATTGATCTTTCGAGAAAAAAATCCTTTTTCCAACTCTTATTTCTATCGGAGAATATAAACGTAGGTTAAACCATTCGGTTCTCTCATCATGTATTAGCCACCAGACAACGAGCTACAGTACACCAAGAGGATTTTTCTTTTGTAGATTCATAGATATCACTTTCCTACTGAAGAGTGACAAGTCCATAAATTGGTACACTCTACCAGTATCCATGATTAAAGTCATATTTCAGACAGTAATTATTACCATGTTGTCTCTGCATACCTCTTGCCTTCTACCTGAAACCTCATCTTTTGTTTTTTTCTTACTTTGTGAGATTGGTGGAAGATGAGTTCTATTTTATTTTTCTTTCCAATTTGAAAAATCATTTTTACGGTTATGACCATATAAAATTATGTTATCTGTTTGCACCAATAAGTACTTGATCTAGACTGAACTTGTCAGCATTTAGCTTGAACCAATCTCAGGGAGAAACTGCCATCAAACCAACATGAAACCCTTATTAACAACAAACCAATAGAAGGCAGATTATCACGATACTCCCATCACCACAATGCGTACATGGTTAGGTTCAAAGACACCCTGAAACCTAGGGTTCTAGTAAATAATTTCATGCATGTAGCAGAATTTTCAATCTACTTGGTCAGCTTTGAATTTTGCTCTCAACTCCAATATCTTCAAATAATTCCTAGAAATGATCCATGACCCTCACTAAACAGGAATTTCTTAGTAATCCCTAAAGTAAAACCTAGGTTTGTAGTAATCACTGTGAAGATCAATGAACAGGAGTTCACCCCTGGGTACTATTTCTTCTTCAATATAGGCATCAGAAACGCATACGAGTAAAATTGTCCCAATAGCTTAATCACAAAGGTATTGGAAGAATGCTTAAATGGTAAACCAAAATGTTTTAGTAGATCATGTTCTAGCTTTCCATACGAAACATTTCTTGGCAATTTTATTAGTTGGGTGGTAAGGTTTTTGAATGAGATGCTTTATTTGGAACAGATTGATTATGAAAGGAAATTTCATGATTGTGTTAAAATGAAAGAGGCTTAAAATTACACCCAAATCCACCCTAATCTAGTGATCCTATTTGGAATCCATCATTTACTAAAATGGGTTCAAGAAAGCAAGATTATGGGACTTACATGGGCCTTTTCTAACCCCAAAATCTGCTGCTTGCAGAGCTTCAGCTCCATTTCAAGGGCATGGAGCCGAGACTCAACAGGTACAACACATTGCTCCACTATTTGTTTTTGTCTACCTCGAACGACCTCTGGCTGCCACGCCTTCAATGCTACTGATGCTTGCCTGGAAAAAGAATTAGGGGATAAATCACAATGCACTCATAAAAACAACACAAAACAAAATGATACAAGGGGACAGATAAGAGAAAACAAGGAAAAGAATTTATGACTGCATCCAAATATTGTACTTTCTGTTGTATTTTGGCTTAGATTTTAGGTCAATTAGTTAACCCTTTATTTGGACCAATTATAACACACTATTGTTAGCTGTTTGTTTCCATGTTTTATAAGGATTAGGAAGAAAACAAGGAAAAGAATTTATGACTGCGTCCAAATATTGTACTTTCTGTTGTATTTTGGCTTAGATTTTAGGTCAATTAGTTAACCCTTCATTTGGACCAATTATGACGCACTATTGTTAGCTGTTTGTTTCCATGTTTTATAAGGATTAGAGTTCCTAATCCTTGCAGGAATATGGTTTCCTGTCCTATAAGGTTTATGGGTTTGTACTCCCTATAGGATTAGGTTAAGTTAGACTAGTATATAATTGGCACAGGTTTCTCTTTGTTTGGTATGCGTGCAGCCACATATTTGTGAAAGGCCTAAAAACCTTTCTTATGTTTTGATTGTGGTGGTGCCGCACCATTTGGTGAGAGAGTGCTTTGGGGTGTATTCGGGATTTGGGTTTTGGGTTTGAGAGAGTTAATCTCCTTTGTTATTAGTGGAATTACCTCGCCGGCTTCGCTCGTGGATGTTGGCTTTATAGCCGAACCACGTAAATCCTTTGTGTTCTTTGTGTACTATTAGTTTCTATATTTTGCCTTCATAATAGTTATATCGTTTTGAGACGCTTCCGAACAACACTTTCTATATGTTGGAAACCTCAGCTATCGTTTTTTGGTAGTTTTACTTCAGTGGTGGCATCTATCTCCCAAAGGAAAACTAAAAAAACCAAACAATGGACAAAAATATTTCTCCCTCATATCAAGTTAAGATCCTAAGATTGCACATTGAAACAAATAGAGCATCTAAGGCTAGTATATGAGTTCTTGGGCACCAGTACAAGAAGCTTTTCTAAACCAACTACCAAGGAGTCTACCATTTGGTACCAAAGCAAGGCAAGCCATTGGATATGGTCTGGGAAGAATGGCTGCTATCTGTAGATACAGGACCCACGAAGTCACCTAGGGATGCCTCCTACTAGTAGAAACAGGATTTTTAAAGTCATCTATGGAGGGCTTATACTTCTACGAAATGGGATCCACATGTCACCAACCTATGTATGTGTTGCTGTTAACAAAGCTTGCAGACCATGGTTGATTTTATCAATGTGTAAGACTAAAGTCAGTCTTTACCAAGCTCCAGGCAAGAATTGGAATCTAGCCTTAGTCTATGGTAACTCCTCTACCACTTTGGAGGACTAGGCTCCAAGCTCACTCACCTAAAGTATGTGTTTACCAAGCCCCTAAAGTCTCCCAACCCAAAGACATGGGTTGATATAACAAAGTTTCCAAGAAGCCAGACAGAATTCAAAATTCACGGTACACATACACGTATTTCTATCAAACGGGAGTTATTAAAGACTCTAAAACAATAAAATAAAATTATTACCTGACATTGCTCAAATTTGAGAACTCTGCAAGAGTTGCTCGCATCTTATGACTCTCTTCAGCCAATCGACTCTCCATCTCTCGGAGCTTCTTCGAACGTTCTAAAACCTGACTCTCCTTCCTCAACACCGCTCTCCGATGTGCCGCTATTTTCTTATCTCTGTCTCTCTCAAACCTAAAAATAAAAATAAAAGCCTAAATTACAAAACTTTAACATGTTCAAAATACCTGACTTTAAACCCCCTAAACAAAGTAAAAAATAATTGAAATATTTACCTGATTTTGTAGAGAGATTTAGAGGTTGATGAATGGGGCGAGGTGATTGAGGAAGAAGAGGGGGAAAGAAAATCAGAGGAGAGGAGGTGGGACCAGAGGAAGTCTTCATCGGATAATCGGTGGAGGCGTACGGAGGAGATTGATAGACAGCAGAGATCTTTGAAGCTAAGGCCGCGGTTTTGAACACCGATTTCTAGAATTTTCCTCCATATCTCATCTGGGAGAGCTGACATTGAACAATAATCCAGCTATCGATCCCAGGCCCTCTGGTTCCCAGTTGAACGAGCTGCTGTCCTACGGTTTTGTTTATTTTCAGTCCACCACCGACTCCATTAAAAAAACCAAGAGTAAGCTCATGATAGACGAAAGCCTTTTTACTCAAAATGTCCACCAAAACATTAAGCTTAATCTCAAAATACAACTAGAATATGATTCTACCTCAAATTGCCCCGGAACATGTTTTCAGTTTCAAAATGCCCCCTAATCATCAAATTTCACGCTGATTTGTTATTTACAGGGGCATAATTATCCCGACCAAAGAGCACGTGCATGTCTCAAAATGGAATAATTGAAGGGGCATAACGTTCAATTTGGGATGGTTGTCTTATTCCCAGTTTTCTCACCGTAATTTTATAGTGCAAGCTGCAAACATGTTACCTGAAACCCAACAATAAAAAAAATCCATCCGCTGAAAATTACGAGACATATGTTCGGCTAGGCATTTGGTCCACAAGCCATGGATCATTGACAGGCAAATATCTACTTAGAATATGGAAACGATCTGCAGAAGTGAACATTCCCCTCCACGAATAATTACCTTCTCGACCAGCCAGCATCTTGATCGTGGACACAGGAAGGTCCAACCTCCTAATGCCCATTCCGACGAGCCGCTCATTGGGTCCTGACCTTAACTTAGTGAGCTGAGCCACATCATGCTCTAGATTATGCACAGTTTTTTTTTGGGTGAATGACTGTTACCAATTTCATGAACGATATTTCCGCGATCAAAATGGGGAGATTCTAGATTCAATCTACTCAATGAATACCCCATCTCATCAAATTCATGACTTGCAGCCGCCGAAGATGTAACATCTCAGTTTATACCCAGAAACAATATCATTTTGCATAACACATGAAGATAAACACTAACCCCACAATGTAGTTGAACATTGGCGACATTCAAAAATGCGTCCCAATCAAGTTGATAATCCTACAAATATAAGCCATATAAACGCCCAAAGAAATATAAGAACAACGAAGCAACTAGATGTTCCCAATTTCACTATGCACCTCAGCGAATGAGAGTGATATGGAGTTTGTGCTCGTGGTTTTGGTGCTAATGAGAGTGATATGGACATGGGTTGCATTGGTGAGAACCAAAAGGATGAATCTTTTGAACCTCAAGGCCGGTTTTGGCACTAAACTAACTAATCTCTTCTCCTTGATATGGAGTTTGTGCTCGCAATTGCTGTTTCAACACCCTTTTTCTCAGCGAATCATAACCCCATCGTACAACCCCAAATCGTTTAACCGCCACCTTATCATAGATGAAAATATTAATAATATATCTGTATTTTAAAAGTCTTAGATAAAAAAGAATATCCACTTGTAATCATAAATGAAAATATTAGTAATATATTTGTATTTTAAAGGTCTTAATAAAAAAAATTATCCGCTTTATAATTATTATCCGCTTTACACAATAATTATAATAGTTTTATATAAATATTACTAAGAATTAAGTCGTTCTTAAAATTTTATTTACAATTTGCAAATTTTGAATTAAATTTCTAATTATTAAGCGTTATTGATATCTTAATATGTTCATAAAGTTGATATTAATATTTCTGTAAAAAATATTGATATCTTAATATGTTCATAAAGTTGATATTAATATTTCTGTAAAAAATAACAATTTCATTTTTACTTGTAATGCACCCAATATAAAGCACAAGTTATCTTCATAGGTAGGTTTCATTTAACCTTGTACTCAAAATATAATTTTATCTCATTTTGTATTCAGGACAAGAGCAAATTAATTCCCTTGCATCATTTCACTATTCTCATCCAACTTTTGTCAAATTAATTCCCTTGCATCATTTCATTATTCTTATCCAATTTTTGTCAAAATTGCTTATGTCGTAATGACAAAATTTATATGGACGATCAACAAACTTGCCATAATTTATTAAATTTTGTATTAAATATTTTAAAATTTTAAAATTAAAAGCCTCTTTTGCAATATTTCGATTCCCATCCTAAATCCCAAACCTGGAGTCCAATCCATGCCTCTTCCTGCTACTTACGCCACCGTCCCTTTACTCCCACTCACCCGCAAGGATGAAAATATCGGAAATTTCGGTCGAAATTTCGACGAAATTTCGGAAAATTTCACCGGCGACACATAAGGAGGGGGTGAAGAAATTAACCGAAATATCGGAGTGTTGGCTTATTTGGAGCACACAGATCCATTTCTGGAATCAAAACGACGAAGATGAACGATTAATTTGTGAAAATTAGACGTAAAATAAGGTTGTTTTAGTCGGGTCATGCCGTTGGGTTAAAAAACCCGATTTGCAGACCCGCTGGAGGAAGAAGGAGATGACTGTTAGCTTTTTGTAATTACATTATATATTATATGTTGATTAGATTGTCAACTAAAACTTCCTAGTTGAATTGGTGCTGGCGTTTTTGGGTGAGTGGGGGGTCTCGGGTTCAAAACCCCCCAGTACACTAATTCCTTTTAATTTTTTTCTTTTCAATTTTTCAACAAATCTTTGGTTTTTTTTCTCTTTTTGTTTTTCTAATTTTAAATATATTAATTCATTCCAAATTTTGAACGAAATTAGATCCTATTTTTTCATCTTTTTTCCAATTTCAAATATATTTTGATTTATTTTATCATTTTTCTTCAATTTAATTTTTGTTATTCTTATTGTTATGTTTTAAATAATATTAACATTGAATTATAGTAATTCAATTCAATTTATGTTTATATTTAAGATTTTATATTATTAGTCATCCTCAGAATCATATTGCATCATATTATTCATCATATATTTATTATATCAAATTAATTTTATAATTTTATTAGTCTTATATAATCATTATTGGATATTTAAGTTTTTCCCAAAGTTTCATTAAAATTTGCTAACTTAACTTTTAGATTAAATTTCCGTCATTTTTGTTGATCGTAAACGATATCGATATCGATATCGATATTTAGAGCGAGATTTCCGTAAATTTAACTAGCGATATATCCATCGATATCGATATTTCAATCCTTGCTCACCCGACGATCCTGACCTCGCTTTCTAGAGCCATTTCTAGCAATACTCTCCTAAAGGGTCACTTAAATCAAAATTTAGTTTTCTAAAAATTAGTTTCTTAATAAATAGTGTAAGGTTATATTTTACCATCTCCAGTAATTCAGGGTTATGTACTATTTCATTTAATATTTTTTTAATATATATTTGAGTTTTTTCGAATTAATAAATACACTAAATTCACATCTTAACTATTTTTTGGATAAGTAACAAAATAAAAATATAACTTATAAGATTTTTTTTGACATGTATCGGCTCGTAAAATTTCTATTTTTTATTTTAAGATAATAAAATCATTAAGATATTGATACGTAAACACCCGATTAATTCTCAATATTTACTATATTCTAGTAATTCCACATTATCTCAGTTGTATAAATAAAATCCTATAAAACATTTATAAGATATCATTTAAATTTAAAAAATAAAATTGATAAGATTTAGGACAAAAAAATCTCCCAGTGTAGGCATATGATTGATTGTCGAGATTTCCTATATTTTAGTTATCCCACCTTATCTCAATTGTATGAATAAAATCCTATCAAATATTGATAAGATATCATGTAAATTTAGAAAACAAAATTTATAAGATATTACGATGGATGTAATAAATGACAATTCATTGTTAGGAGAAACACATTTGTCTTATTTTCGAGTCTAGATGTTTGTAAATTATTTTTCATAAGTCTTATGTTTGTATTTTTTTAATGAGTCCTACGTTCATATTTTTTTTTTAGTCTTTGTATTTGTTTTGGCATTTAATATATTGTAATCAATGAATTTTAAGTTTTGCAAAATTTGAATAGTAACATTTAAATTGACTAATTATTTGAACTTATTTGAAAATTATTTTTATTATTAATCTAAAAGGAAACAACTTAAAGATAAAAATTTAAATACAACAAATCAAGCATAAAAAAATTTAAATAGAATAATTTAAACCTAAAGAGCAAAATTTAGGAATTTTGGATTTAAAAAAAATCTCCAATAGGTGTCCTAAATGTATCCTAAGGGCTAAATGTTAATCTCTGAGTTAAAAAGCCAGTCGTGTCCTTTAGAAAAACATTACTAGCGATGACCTAACAGATGGACAAAGTGAAAAAGTCTTATTTGTAAAACTTTTTTTTTTTTTTTCAATAGTCAAATAATGTAGATGTCATGAATGACTCATGATCATGCTTTTACATGTTATTTGTTGTGTTTGACACGCTATGCACTAGGACTCGAGACTTTTAAATGACTAGGTCGAGAGACATCAATATCATGTCATCAAATTTAATTATGAATATATCTTGATAACATATTATGACTAGCTACAGGGCCGTAACTATTCTTTCAAGCATATCTTCCGCGAACTATTCTTTCATTCGTTGGCAAAAATGGGATATAGAGCTTCCATTCAAAAGTGTGTGTTAGAACACTGCCAAATGAGTCGAAGTAGGCTTGATGTTTTGATCTTCTCAGTAGTGGTTGTCTTAGAGGTTTCGCCCTTTAATCTTTGTTACTTATTTTTGCATAAAAACAATTAGAAGTTTTAAGGCTTTTTTTTAAAAAAAAATTTAGGCTTTTTACTCAAAATACACCTTGAATATTAAGTTTAATCAAGATACGCCATGAATATTAAATTTAATTTCAAAATGCCTCATAAACTTGATTTTGATCTAAGATGCCCCATGAACTTCTTTTTTGTCTCAATTTATCATTTTTTTTTGTCATCTTTGTTAACTAACCATCAAATTCAGGAGCAAAATTGTCAAATTAAAAAAAAAGGTGAAGAAGAAAGTGATGAACACCATCTAGATTTCTCAATCCACCAATCTCCCAGTCTTCCTCTTCTCCCCACTTCAATCTCTTCCCTCCCTCAATCTCACTTACAGGACCCGCCCCAAAATCATCTTGATATTCGTGAAAAGACCTGTTACCGTTTGACACAAGCACCCAAAATTTCTGAAAATACCCTCAGTCCAAATTGAATATGCAATCAATGACAGACAAGACATGACATCCACGTGTCAACCGTTAAACAGAGTTCAAAAGAAAATGGTTACATTGAGCACTAGATAAACAGTAATGATAACCAGAATCCTACTCTGGTAATAAGAGCACGCAGTCTAAAGTAAATAAAGCATCAACCTAAAATCAGCCATCATCATAAGAACAGTTTGGAGGTTAAGAAAACCATAGAAACCGTGATTGGACAAAAATAAAGTTTTGGAAAACCATTTTTCGAAATAATCCTTTCCCCCTCCGTTTTATAAAAACATGCATACATAAGTAAGGAAATAGTAGGTTTCAGATAAAACAGTAACATATAAAACTGTGGGACCAACGTAAATCATGCAAATCATATAAATGCCCGTGACCCACATTTCTCTAAATATTTGTTTATAAATAATTGAAATCCTCTGGACACAACAACCATAGTAGTCAAACCTCATCCCGCTAGTTCAACCAGCTAATTCCTTGTACTACGAGTAGATATGATGGAACATGCGGAGTCCAATCCCTTTGGAACGTGTGGAGTCCAACTCCGACTATGACTGAGTACGTATATGGGAAACCTTAGAGTCCAACTCCGAAATAGCGATCCAATCGCATAAAAATGACTATATTGGGAAAAAATAGTTTGCAAAAAAAAAACACAGTTTACCTTGCCTTTGAAATGCCCACAAAAGCCCAAAATATTTGCAACCCATGCATTAGCCCAAAATTCAGGTTTTCCCAAAATCCATAATAACTTGTGTCTAGAAAATCATATCTCGAATATATATATATATATATATATATATATATATATATTCTAAAGCCAGACAATTATCTAGAAAACATTTAGAATCATACGTTCAAACCATCGCAAACCAAACCATGTAATAAAACCATGTAAATATATAACTATGCGTGCATCACATTTATTAAACGAAGTGTCAACTCACAGTCAAACTGATAGCTCAGTCTTGAGTTGTGCGCTCCCCAGAAGGTCATCTAGACCCTATTCACAATCATGGTCAACCTTTCAAAAACATTTTCAGGTGCACACACACATCTCGTGAAGCTAGCGTGTCAGGACTCACCCCGATTATCACCCCGATAACCGAGGTGAACCCTGCTCCCGTCTGACAACCCAACACAACAAACCGAAACAACCTCACGAAACCCAAAAAAAAAACACTGCCAGACAAGGGAGAATTCAAAGTCCAACAAGTCAACAGCTATACAGAGCATAGTACAAAACAAGGTAAACAAAATCCTACTAAAGTACATGCACAACGGAAACTCGTAGCAGAAAACACCGGAAACACCCCGGGATAACTCTCTGCCTCTGCCTCAACGTCAACCCCAGCGCTATCACCACGACCTGGAGGGCATTTAAAAACCAGAAGGTGTGAGTGGACTAGAAAATAAAAAGAGTTTCAAAAACAGTTTAATAAACAAACCAGGGTTTTGCCCTCCGTTTTGAAAGCATGCATGCACAACCCAATGTCTGAAACTATTTATAAAAGCACATAATACTTATCACAGAAACAATATCATAAAACATAAAATACCAAAGTCAACATCCGATCAAATATGCTGGATCTATCCGAGTCTTTAAACTTCCGAGTCTTTAAACTCAATAGGCCTAGGGGGAAAATCATAATATCCGAGTCTTTAAACTCTCGAGTCTTTAAACTCAATCCGGGTCTTTAAACCCAATCCGGGCCGGTCCCCCGTCAATCATAATCTGCGTCTTTAAACCCAATAACCAGATCCAACAAATCCAATCCAAACCGCTTGAAAACCGTTTCTAAATCCATATCCAAACCCGAATCCGAAATCACTATCTTGAAACCCTTCCGGCGTTCAGAACCGTCATTCCGAACAGAAATCCGGAAATCCCCTTTTCAACTTTAAAACCAAATATCGTTTTCCGAAATCCGATTCTAAAACCGAAAACCTTGATTATCGAATCATGTTTCAAAATCCATTTATAATCATTGAAACCAATTATAGATTGAAATCCCAAAAACATAGCATCAAAATCATAATCAAAGCGTATCTCGTAAAACGTGCTGAAATACGTAAATATCTCGAAAAACGTGCAAGTTCGTCAAACAGATATTAAATACTCAATAATCATGAAATCATAATGAAAACCATATAACAAGTAAATAAAAACAATTATGCATGCTCGGTTAGAAAGAAGGAGTCCACTCACAGTTCCCGGGCACGTCACTCACGTCCCGTACGTTTCTCGGTCGCCTCAGGGATTTCCCGACCTATCACAAGTCACCAAACGAGTCACTAACACGTCAACTAAGCTTCTCCTAATTTTCCCCAATTTTCCCGGAATCTTAAATGTAATTAAACGGGACCCTAAACCTTCGAATACGTAAACCTAACCCGAGACGATGTCCGATCGTCCCGAAACGATGTCCGATCGTCCCGAAACTTGTCCCAAAAGGTTCGTTACAACGATTAGACTAAAAACCATGTTGGACACTTCCCCGGAATCTTCCCCACGTGCCCTCACGCGCCGCCCAAAGGGGCTGCGCGTGGGCTTCACGCGCCTACAACCGTGGCACTGTTCATCGTCTTCTTCGACACTCGACCGGTCTGAACCGGCGTGACCGGTTCCTCGCCGTCTCCCGTCCATTTCCAATCCTACTTCCACCAAAAGCTTCGTCCTCATCCTAGCAACTAATTCCAATCCTAAAAACTCGACATAAAAGTATAACCCTCATCTCCCTAAGCTCGAACCAGAAACCCAGAAAACCCCTGTTTCAGTTCCCAGCCACCAGGTCCTCCTCCCATCACAGCTTCAAGTTCTAAAGGTTCCTTAGGACCTCCTAAGCCTATTAGAACTCATAGGGCACTTCAATTCAGCCTCAAAATCCACGACTTTACGTTTGAAACTAAACGGAAAAACAGAGGAAACAGAGGAAACCAGAGAAATTACCTGCTCCCAGACCGCCACTGTGAGCTCCGCCGTGCTCCACTGAATCCAAAAGGCTCCTCTCAGGTCACTGAATGCCACCACAAGTTCAATTCGAGGTTTGATCTCTTGAGGTGCACAACCGTGCACGGTGGTTCTCGGTTCTGTGTTTTCTGATTTTTCCTCCCTTCACACACACCCTACGCACTTCAATTCAACCCACACACTCACCAGCCTCTCAACCTCTCTCTGCTCTCAGTTATTGAATCACCAAACTCACACACTCACCTAGAAACCGATCAATTCCTCCTCTCAAACTCAGTCTCTGTTTTCTCTAAAGCACGGGTAAAACAAGCCCCAAACAATTTAAACTGAACGATGCAAGTGGCTAGAATCCACCAGAAAATAGCCAGGTGTCACACACCTGGTGGCCCAAGCCCAAAATATCGAACCAGCCCTGTACACTTGTCCCAATCTGATTTGTACGCATCCCAAGGCACAAAAAGACCAAAATACCCCTAAATGTTCAATTTACGATTTTACCCTTAGCCGTTCTAGACCCATATCTCACTCGTCCAACGTTCGATAAAGGCATGCCGCCTGTCGTTGTACTCAGGACGACGAGATCTACCTAACGGTCCTCGGTTTATGTGTGAAATCCTTGTCGTGCGAAAAGTCAACTTTTTCCCCTCTTTTAACCAAATTACAAAAGTGCCCTCAACCTTCCGAACATCATAACTTCCTCCTCGGATGTCGGAATCGGACGTGCCACCTGTCTACAGACTCATGACGTCCCAACCTACGTCACGGTCATCGGTCAATGCCCAATTGATCGTCCGAACTAAAAGTCAATATTTGCCCATTCCAAGGGCAAAATCGCCATTCTGCGCTAACGATCCAACAATAACCCACTAACCACCGATTAACTTAGCTAATCCGTTACTAATCACTTCGCTAATCCGGACTTCCGGGACGGGTCGTTACATAGCGAATGCAATATTGATCTCCTAGTAGTGATCACAAGCTAAGTTCTAGCAAACCATGCTCGGGAGAAAAAGTGTCACTAATTAACAATTTAATTAGGATCTAAGCCACAACATAATCACACATTAACAAATCATGATCTCAAATGATATTACCACAAAAGTATGCAAGTAAGATACAATAATAACATAGGATTTGGGAATAAGGCCCACTCTTTAACCTGTCGGGGAGTCAAAATATCCCAATATGACACACGCTAGTCTAAGGTCGAGAGTTGACCTTAAGGGCCATGCACTCCGACTAGAGGTCTGGAAGTGTTCTTACACGCCATCACTTGTTGGAAGAGGTGGCACACGCTGCCATGAATGCTTACGTGCCTATTGAGTGTACTTCCATACGAGTGCCATGTGGCGCCATATAAAGAACCAGGGTAACAGAACCCGCCCTGAAAAACACCTCAAAAATTGTACCCAATCCTATTTCCATCGGACAACTAAGGTAGAAATTCCATAAGTATCCTCGGATTTGACTCCTCAACCAAAAACCGTTAAGAAAAGGATAAACCAACGTTAGTCACACTCTAGGAGTCACTGCCAACATCCAACCTACTAACCTTGGAGGCCAGGTATACCTAGTTTAATAGCCCTTGAACTCAGACATCAACCATGGCAATATAGTATCCCAAGTATCAATAACCCCCTCAACTAATCTCCGTGACCAGGCGGTAACCCATTGGCTCCACTGCCTTCGTCCGAGTCCCCTACCGAAATCTCGACTCACACCAAAAGACCTATCATTCAGTACCCTAACTTGCCTGGGGACCTATGCAACCCCATCTTTCCTAGAGTCCTACTCCAATATTCTCACTCAACTAAAGTGCACCTTGAAAAATACCTCGTAAGGTCCAAACCTATGGTAGTTTATACTCAATTCAGAGTATACTAAAAAGTAACTCCCATGAGTAATAGGAAGGAAAACCCCTCCATAGTTCCCAGCTAACAACCCTGGCCAACTGGAATGCTACCTAATACTGAACTCGAGGTAAAAAACCAACTATGTCTAAGAAACTCCAAACCAAACCAAAATCACGTTCATATAATCCCAAGGTAGACCAACATCTAACCCTCATTGACTCCCACGATAGTATATGCGTCCCAAACACGCAACCTGAGACTGAAAACGCTAGAAACCACCTTTAGATGAATTATGATCGACCTGAAATCACCACCATTGGATTCAACTCGTCAAAACCTTTTGAACTAACTTGGCCCTGCCTTGAAACGAGTGCCCAAGTGCGGCCACGCCCTTGTGGAAGGTCAATAGCCTTCCCCAAGCGCCACCCACACATAGGTGATGTCAGCCCGTGCTAACGTGGCACCCTATGTGACAGGACCCATCCCAATCCCCTTAGATTATCGTGGGATGTGCCTGCTTCCCTCTGATATCGCATGTCAGACAAGGAATAAACTCGTCACCCGCTCGGGGTTATCTAGAGTACGCCAGGATCAGTGGTGGCATGTGATGTATGATCACTACTACAGCCCGTATCCACGATCAACTTGAAGGGTATTAAAAACCATAAAAGATGTGAGTGGACAAAACAATAGTTTATCAAAATCATTTTATCGAAAATACATTTATACCTTCCATTAAAAGCATGCATGCATCATAAAACAAAATTTCAAATACTTTCTCGAAAGTAAGGCGTATTGCTTCCCAAATCAAATCCAGTGAAAAATACTTCTCAATCGAAGCCATTACCTAAGTAGGGTCTCAGCCCAAACATAAAACACGTACAGGGTTTTAGCCCAAATCATAGAACAAGTGGGAACTCATCCTATCCTTATCTCAGTGTTAGTCACGATTCCAATCGTAGCACATATGCAAATATAAACTCAGGATCGCTCACAATCCTAACATGTCGTCGTGAACACATCATCCGCCGTGACCATATCTAGATCATATCACCGATCGATCTCAGATAACATCAGTACTCTTAAGTCGAGCCTTCCTCGGCCATAGCCTCTAACGGCTGCTAGACAACAGGTAGTGCATCGTGACATGTCAGGACTCACCCCGGTTTCACCCCGAAAACCGAGGTAAATCCTGCTCCCGTCTGACACCCTGAAACAAAAACAAAGTAAACTCACGATAAACCACCAAACTACACAGTCAGACGCATGAGAAAATTTAAACATCCCGAAGTCAAAGTTTACAGAGCATAGTACCAAAATACAAAGGAAAGAAGACTGATATCCAAGGTACACACACAACGGAAAAATCTAGAGTACTCCGGGGTCACTCTCGAGTATTCTATGCCTCCGACGCTGCCTCGACGCCGACCCCTGCGTTAGCTCCACGACCTGGAAGGCAATTTAAAACAGAAGATGTGAGTGGACCATAAATAATAAAATAATTTCCGAAAAACCATTTCATAATAAACCAGGGTTTTAGCCCTTCGTTTTGAAATCACATGCATAACCCAGTTGCTGAAAACAATATAATTCACATAAAGATCGTCATAAAAACGTTTACAGAGTCATCATAAAAACCATATTGGAAAATATCACCTCGTAAAACCAATAAATACCAACATCATTATCCGATCAAACCTGCTGGATCTATCCGAGTCTTTAAACTCCCGAGTCTTTAAACTCAATCCAGGCCTCAATAATATCCGAGTCTTTAAACTCCCTAGTCTTTAAACTCAAAAGGCCTACGGGGGAAATATCAATATGTCCGAGTCTTTAAACTCCCGAGTCTTTAAACTCAATTCGGGCCCGTCCCCCGTCAATCACAATATCCGGGTCTTTAAACCCAATAACCAGATCCAGCAAATCCAATCCAAAACCATTTGAAAACCAATTCGAAATTCATATCCAAACCCGAATCCGAAATCACTGGCCGGAAGCCCTTCCGGCATCCAGAACCGTCATTCCGAACCCAAATCCAGAATTCCACTTTTCAACTTTTAAACCAAATTCCGATTCTCGAAATCCGATTCCAAAACCGAAAATCCTTGATCATCAAAATCATGTGCCAAAATCCCTTTATAATCATTAAAAATCATTTATCATTTGAAATCCCGAAACTATAATATCATAATCAAAAAGCAACCTTTTATCGTAAAACGTGCCAAATACGTTATTTCTCGAAAAACCTGCAATTATGCAAAACCAACACCACATATTCAACAATCATAAAATCACGTGTCAAACCATAAAACAAGTATTTAAAAGCAGTTATGCATGCTCGAGTTTAGAGAAGGGGTCCACTCACAGATACCGGCACGTCACTCGCGCCCCGTAAGTCCCGTACGTTCCTCAGCTTCCTCGGGAAGTCCCGATCCTGTCACAAATCACCAAAGAACGTCACTAACACGTCTACTAAGACTCTCCTAATTTTCCCCAAAAATCCCCGGGTCCTAAACGTAACGAACTGAAACCCTAAACTTCCAACCTCGCAGAACTACTTCAAATCGACATCCAATTAACCCGAAACTAATTCCATTAGACTCGTTACAAATTCTAGACCAAAAACTATGTTGACCGTTTTCCCAAAAACCGCCGTACGCGCCCCCACGCGCCGCCCAAAATGGCTGCGCGTGGGCCTCACGCGCCTGCACACGATCATTGTTCATCATCGTCTTCCTCCGCTCGACCGGTCTGAACCGACGTTCCCGGTTCTCCGCCGTCCGTCCACCAATTCGACTCCTCTCTTCACCATCCTCACCGTCCAGTCCTAAGCAACCCATTCCCCTTACTCTAACACCTCGACACAGTCCCTAGATCATCGTCCCAAACTCGACACAAAACAACCCGAAACCCCTGTTTCGGTTCCCGGCTAACCCAACATTCCCCCGTCACGGCAACCACCCTAGACGACTCCTAGGATCCTCCCTAAGCTCACCCAACTCACCAAATCCCTCGACTCTTACCCAGATGCCACGACTTTTGGTTTAAGCAAATCGGGAAAAACAGGGGATTTGCGTCTTACCGTCAAATCGTCATTCGCCGTTCACACCGTCATGTACCACGATGTCCACTGAGTCTCCTTCAGCCTTCCTAGCTCCCTCTTAGCTTGGATTGAACCACCACACGGTACAACCACCACCAATTTCCCACGGCCCTCTCTGTTTTCCCTGAAAATCGAACCTCACAACCACCGTGTTTCTTGCACGATTTCACTCCCAGTCCCAGTAACCAGCTTCTCTTCTTCTCTCTGTCACTCTCACCAGGTCACAGAAACCTCACACCCTCACTGAATCGATCAAAATCCTCACCGCCTCACCTCTCTGTTTTCTGTTCTCTATTGTCTTCGAACACACACACACGACTCACAGCCAAATAATTGGAGTCGTGCTCCCTAGAACCAACCAGACCCCTTGCACGTGTCACCATCCCCTCAGCCTTCTAAAATATGTCTTAATCCAACTAGTCCAGGTGTCCTCATCTGGTGTGCACAAATCCCAATGTGCAAAAGACCAAAATGCCCCTCTTTTGAACCACAATTACGATAATGCCACTACCTTTCTAGACCCGTATCTCACACATCCTAACTCCGATGAACACGTGCCGCCTGCCGTTGAATTCAGGACGACAAGAGCTACCTAACTGTCCTAGGTCAACGTGTCAAAATCCGATCGTACGAAAAGTCAACTTTTCCCCCTAGTTTAGCCAAATTACGAAAATGCCCTCAACCTTCCGAATATCATAACTTCCTCTTCGGCTGTCCGAATCGGGCGTGCCACCTGTCTACGGATTCGTGACGTCCCGAACTACGTCACGGTCATCGGTCAATACCCAATTGACGGCCCGAACTAAAAGTTAACTATTTAACCCATCCTAGGGGCAAAATCATCATTTTACGCTAACGGACCTATATTAACCAACTAACCACCGATTAAGCTTAGTAACCCTTCACTAATCACCGTCTTAACCCTACCTTTTGGGACGGGTCGTTACATGACCTCTCCGGAAAGAACACATCTGCAGTCTATTGGTGAGCGTCATATCATCTAGGACTCGAACCCGAATGTCATCATCATCTGGGACTCGAACCCGAATGTCATCATCAACCGGGACTCTAACCCGATCAACCGGGACTCTAACCCGTAGTATCACACATAGGATTCCTCGAATCCTACCAAATTTACAACTGGGTCTCATGCCCGAAAAATAATCCAGAATTCCTCGAATCCTGTCAAATTCACAACTGGGTCTCATGCTCGAAATATCTTTTGAAATCTCGTAACTGGGTCGTAGCCCGACTTATCTCACGTTTGACTATAATCTAAGTCAAACCCCAAATCAACTAGGTCATATTCCCTAAAGATATTTTCAAATCCGTAAACCATTTCTTATTTTCAAAACAC
Organism: Prinsepia uniflora; assembly: GCA_032719365.1. Lineage (NCBI taxonomy): Eukaryota > Viridiplantae > Streptophyta > Magnoliopsida > Rosales > Rosaceae > Prinsepia > Prinsepia uniflora. Next base: position 19,929,685 of record CM064869.1, read on the forward strand.
TTTCAAATCATCCCTGACTTCACGCTAAGTCAAGGTTTGTCAATTGGGTCACGTGTCTGAATCTCGATTTTCACGCATCTCTGTGAAATCTTTTAAATTTTTTTCTTAAATCCTCAGTTTCATGCTTCTCCGTGAAACCCTCAAAATCATATAAAATTATGTAAAACATATGCACGTAGAATACACTGCTTGAGCCCAAATATCACATAAAACAAAAATCTCGAACTACGTGCATTAACGCATTTTCCTCCGAAAATGCCAAACAATTCATATTTCAAACACATGCACTCATGGTATCTAAATCATGTTAATAAACACAGATAAAACATTTATGCATGGATCATGTTCATAAAACAAAGTCCACTCACAAACTATCCAAATTGGGCCTCGATACGCGTGCCATTAGCCTCTCCGGGCTAATCCAACCTCTCTGAGTCATCCAGACCTATCCAAATCATACCCAAAGGTTACTACTAACCTATACAAGTCCATATCAAGAACCCCTAACATTCCCGTAAATGTCAACGTGTCCCAAACACGTTTCCTTAGAATTTAAACCTCAATTTGACCAACCTAACGATCTCCGATCGACTCGAAACCACCACCATTGGTTTCATATCGTCAAAACCTTTAAAATAGTCCTGGTCCCACCTCAAAATACAGACCACGCGTGGATCAAAGCAAATTCAACTTTGATAAAAAAGTCAACGATGACATCAACGGTCAAAGTCAACGGCTGACGTCATCGCTAACGTCGACAGTGTCGTTATCGCTGACGTCAATAGTGGCAGCATCCCTGACACATACACATGTCAGTCTGACATGTCAGGTTTGACATGATGGCTTTATCTGATGATGTCATCTCATCCCTGTCATTTGTTTAGGTCAACCAGGATCTCTACAGTCGGGTCACTCGACCCGCAGACCCAACCTAATTCGTTCTTCCACCATTTGACTTTGTTTTTCTCTCATTTTCATCGTCTCAATCCCGGAAACCTCTTCGTGGACTGAAAATCAAGAAACAGGGATTAGAATATACCTGTTCGATCATAAACCCGCACGGCCAACTCCAAGCATCCTACCTTAACCGCCCAGCCGTCCGCATCTCTAACGACCCGTCCTGAATTCCAGGATTAGATTAGTGACTACTCACGATTAGTGAGGTTAATCGGTGATTAGTTGGGCGAAATCGGACGAACGATGCAAAATGACCGTTTTGCCCCTAGACGTGGGCAAAATGTTGAATTTTCATTTGGACGGTCAAATGGACTTTGACCGATGATCGTGACGTAGTTCAGGACGTCACGAGTTCATATACAGGTGACACGTTCAATTCCGACATTCGAGGAAGAAGTTATGACGTTTGAAAGTTTAAGGGAATTTTGGTAATTTTGGATAAAAAGGAGCAAATTGTTGACTTTTGGACTGGGGTGTCCAATGGCCGAGGGCCAAGGACCATTACGTAGATCGAGATGATACGAATCCGTAGGCAGGCGGCACGTCGAATTCGGACGTTTGACGACGAAGTTAGGGATCACAGAAGTTCAAGTGCACTATTGCACGTTTTACGAGACGGGTGTAATTTGGCAGCTAGTGGGCCCAGATATTTTAAGGAGGCCCAATGGATGAGTGACAAGTGTCACCCATCCACTGGCCCTTAGTTCCCATTCATGCATCTCCCCATTGCATCGATCATTCATTTTCTTCCTTTCTCCCTAAACAACCCGATCTCATTTCACCCAAAATCCAAAACCCTTACCCCTTTGATCATCCTGGTGAGTCCCAGAGGCTGAGAGGAGGAAGTGAGGATGATGGTGGCCTGCAGGCAGCCACGCCACCTTGGACGGCGGCCTTGGACCCGAGAACGTACTCGGTTAGACCCAAAATGCATTTATTTTCAATTTTAGCATTATGGCCTGTTTTGGATGGTTTGGTTGAATTAATTAGGTTGTTAGGAGGTTAATAGGAAGGTTTTGAGAGAGTTTGGACGTTGAGGAACCTCTGGGAAGGTTTTAGAAAAACTGGACTGTGAGCTTAGAATTGGACCGGTCGATTTTGGATGTTTTAAGGGTTTTAGATAATGGATTTAGGTTCCTAGGACTAAATAAGGAAGGATAGTATCGATTGGGAAGGAAATCGGTGAAAACTATACCGGGAATGGACCTGGACCGGTCACGCCGGTCCAAGTTGCAGAGAAAACCGGGCCGAACCGGTCGGATGAAGGTCAGTGACGATGCTACAGTACCGCGCGTGGAGCCCACGCGTAGTGGTATGTCGGGGCCCGTGAGGGCGCGTGGCCTACTTTTCGAGGATACTTCCAACCTACGAAATCATCTATTCGATGTAACAAACATTTTGGGACTGGTTTCGTGTCAATCGGACATCGTTTCGATAGGTTTCAGGGTGTCCGAAGGTTTAGGATCGGTTTTAAAAATAGTTAGAAATTCCGGAAAATTACGGGGCTTTAATGAGGGGTTATATAAGTAGTTAGTAACCCTCTAAATTAATTTGGACATGTTCGGGAATCCCAGAGGCGACGATTGACCCGGGAGACGATTATGACACGCGTATCGAGGTGCGGCTTCAGACAGTCTGTGACCGGACCTTGATTTCTAAACTGTGATGCATGCATAAATGTTTTATATGGATTATGAATATGATTCTATGATGTTGAATTGGATATTGGTGAATTAAATGTTTTCACACATTTCGAGGCGATTTACATGCTTGCACATAAATCGAGGTTTTCAGTTTTACTCTGATTTTCCATACTTATGGTTTTGGATATGATTTCATGAAATGGTTTTGGAATTGAAAAGGTAAACTCGGGTTCAAGACCCCTTTGTTTCGGAAACCCTCGGACTCGATGTCCTTTTTAGTTACATTCTCGGGCCAGAGGCCCAATTGATTCTCGAATCGATTTCGGATTTGGAAACATGGATCGGGCACGAGACCCATTTTACTTATGAACTCTCGGACTTGAGGTCCAGTTGATTTAATGAGGTATCAGGCCGGAGGCTCAGTTGGTTTACGATTCGGACTAGAGGTCCAGTTTGGATATGGATTCGGGCCTAGGGGCCAGCTATGTGTTACAAATGGTTTTTACGGGTCATGACGGTTTATGGGGACCGGCATGAACCCTTGAAAGGATTTTACGGGTCACAATGGTTTATGGGAACCAGCATGAACCCTTGAAATGATTTATGATTCATGACGGCTAGTGAGGGCCGGGCATGAATCCTGGAAAGGTTTAAAGAATGGTTTCAAAAGGTTTTTCATATGTCATCCTTTATATATGATTGTCTCCTCCGGGGAGGGTCGTTGGCCTAGGTGGACCCCGGAGTAGTCACGAAGCACTGACTGAGTGGAGTCGCCCCCCAATTGGGTGGCTTACTCTCAGGATGGGCATGGTTCGTTACCTCTAGGGAGGGTCATTGATCTACGGACATTGACCTGGGTGGACCCTGGAGAGACTTGGTTTTGAGACCCCGGTTAGCACGCACGTAGCTCTATATATCGTGACAGGTTCGGTGATATGAAATATAAGGGATAAACATGATTTCAATTGGTTGGGAAATTATGTTTTATGATGATAAATGGATTTGGGCTGAGATCCCACATATGTTTACTATGTTATGGTTTTCTGTAAATGGTTTTGGGCAGGAGCCCGTGTGACTTGTTTTTATGGAACTTGGGGCTGTGAGTGGACCATAAATAATAAAATAATTTCCGAAAAACCATTTCATAATAAACCAGGGTTTTAGCCCTCCGTTTTGAAATCACATGTATAACCCAGTTGCTGAAAACAAAATAATTCACATAAAGATCGTCATAAAAACGTTTACAGAGTCATCATAAAAACCATATTGGAAAACATCACCTCGTAAAACCAATAAATACCAACATCATTATCCGATCAAACCTGTTGGATCTATCCGAATCTTTAAACTTTTGAGTCTTTAAACTCAATCTAGGCCTCAATATAATCCAAGTCTTTAAACTCCCGAGTCTTTAAACACAACAGGCCTACGGGGGAAATATCAATATATCCGAGTCTTTAAACTCAATTCGGGTCTTTAAACCCAATCTGGGCCCGTCCCCTGTCAATCATAATCCGGGTCTGTAAACCCAATAACCAAATCCAGCAAATCCAATCCGTAAACCATTTGAAAACACTTTCTAAATTCATATCCAAACCCGAATCCGAAATCACTGGCCTGAAGCCCTTCCGGCATTCAGAACCGTCATTCTAAACTCAAATCCGGAAATCCACTTTTCCACTTTAAAACCAAATTTCGCTTTCCGAAATCCGATTTCAAAACCGAAAACCTTGATCACCAAATCATGTCTCAAATCCATTTATAATCCTTGAAAACCATTTATCGTTTGAAATCCCAAAAGCATGGCATCAAAATCATACTCACAATATTTCTTGAAAAACGTGCTAAGATACGCAATTTCTCGAAAACCGTGCCATTTCATAAAACAGGTATAAAGCATTCAATAATCAGGAAATCATAATGAAAACCATTAAATAAGTAATTAAAAACAGTTATGCATGCTCAGTTATATGGAAGAAGTACACTCACAGTTACCGGGCACGTCAATCGCGTCCCGAACGTCCTGTATGTTCCTCGTCCGCTTCGGGGATTCCCGATCCTGTCACAAGTCACCAAAACTCGTCACTAACACGTTAACTAAGGTCCTCCTAATTTTCCCCAATTTTCCCGAACTTCGAACGTAACGAACTGGAACCCTAAACCTTCAACCTAGTAGAACTAACCCTAAACAACGTCCGATCGTCCCGAAACCTATCCCAATAGATTCGTTACAATAAGTAGACAAAAAAACTAGTTGGAAGGTTCCCCGGAAACCACCGCACGCGCCCCCACGCGCCGTCCAAAGTGGCTACGCGTGGGCCTCATGCGCCTGCACACAGAACATTGTTCATCTTCTTCCTCAGCCACTCGACCGGTCTGAACCAGCGTGATCGGTTCTCCGTCCTTCCTCCACCATTTTTGCTCCTTCCAACTCCCCTAGTTTCGTCCTTGTCTGGGTAGTTGTTTCCACTAATTAATTCATGACAAACGCTACACAATCCTAACAACCAAAGCTCGAAGAAAACCCAGAAATGTCGAGTTTCTGTCTCCGGCCACCCACGACCACCGTAGGGCTCTAGGTCGATACCTAAGGTTCCTAAAACATTCCTAGAACTAATAGGATCACTAGAAACCGTCGACACTCCTCCAAACGTCACGACTTTCAAATTGAAACAAACGGTAAAAACAGAGGACTGTACAAGCTTACCCGGCCACCAGGTCTTCCCCCCATCACGGCTTCATAACCAGAAGCTCCCTAGGAATCCACTAAGTCCACTAGAACTCACCAAATACCTTGACTCAGCCCCAAACCTCACGACTAAACGTGTGAATCAAAACAGCAAAACAGAGCAACCAAAAGAAAATGGGGAATTACCTGCGTCCCGGCCGCCACCGTGAGCCCCATCGTGCCTACTCGACTCTCCTCCGGGCTCTCGACACCACCACAGTTTCAATTCGACGGTTTGATCGCTGGAAGTGCACAACCGTGCACGGTGGTCCTCGGCTCTGTGTCCTCTAATTTTGAATTCCTTCACACACAAACACTCCTCTCTTAATCCTCTCAATACTTCTTCTGCACTCTTAGCCCTCCTCTGAACACACTCACACACCCAAGAACTCACACACTCACTGCAACCCGATCAATTCCCTCTCAGGCCCAGTCTCTGTTTTCTCAACACAAACACAAGCACGACTACCCGTTTAATTGCACCGTGCAACATCCTAGAACCCACTACACACACACCACGTGTCCACAATCCCCTGGTCCAAACTCTAAATATCCAATCCTTCCTGTACACTTCGCCTTATCTGGTTTGCACAATTCCAATGTGCAAAAAGACCAAAATGCCCCTTGTGAGTCAAAATTACCATTTTGCCCTTCGCCGTTCTAGACCCGTAACTCACTAGTCCTACGTCCGATGAAAGTATGTCGCCTATCGTTGAACTCAGGATGATGAGATCTACCTAACGGTCCTCGGTCTACGTGTAAAAACCCTGTCGTGCTAAAAGTCAACTTTTCCCCCTTCGTCTACCCAAATTAAGGTAATGCCCTCAACCTTCCGAACATCATAACTTCCTCCTCGGATGTCGTAATCGGGCGTGCCACCTGTCTACGAACTCGTGACGCCCCGAACTATGTCACAGTCATCGATCAAGAAGTTTTGGCCAACTTCTTCACGTCGCACCACCGTCCACGGTTGTCCTCCCGCTCCCAAATAACCACCACTCGACTCGTGGAACCTTAAGGAACCCATTTCCAGCCTTAGTTTACATCAATTCGACCTCGAAAGAGGTTGACCATGATTAAGGGTTACAGAGATCGAACGGGGAGAGAGGGAAAACTCCTATTTATACCCTAAAATTTCAAAATTAATGTTATGCACTTCTCGTTTCTAACCCGTAACTTCCAATTCCAGCCTCCAATTTCCGCATGTCGCTTGTCTATGAATTTGTAAGCTTGAAACCTACGCAACAGTAAAAGTAAAACGACCAAAAATGTTTCAGAGAAAAAGTTGACCAACGGACCCCCTCCAAAACTAAGGGAAAACTATAATTTTTCTCGAAATATCCCGAAAATGACCCTAATTTCTAGTCTAGGTCATTACACAGGGAGGACAACGACATGAGGTGGGGAAGAGAACCAGGGTGGTATTCTAGTTACCACAATTGGTGGTACCATATCGTACCACCATATAGATTTATTGAATAATTCGTAAACATATATTATAATTAGACTTGTTCAATTTCATTTCAAGTCATTATTTCAAGATAATTTAAACAAAAATGAGCTAAATTATAGATTATTTAACTATTTATATATGAAAACTAAATGAATTATTCACTATGAGAATCTTCTTTGTTGCAAATATCATTTATTTGTTTTATACATATGAACAACTAAAAAACTTCAAAACTTTTAATTTTTTTACAGATTTGATCTTAAAATGATTATTTACGAGTTGAATAATTTTGATTATAATATATGTATAAAGATTATTTTATATATATATATAAATTATATAAAAAAGTACTACTAGAATAAGATATATATATATATATATTATCTAAAAATAAATATATAATAATTTAATTTATTAAATAATATTATTTATTAATTATTATATTAAATAATTCAACATATATAATTAATTAAATATTAATCTCATTTTTACAACATCCAAATATAAATCTCCCTTTTTGGCCCCCAACAAATATATAAATCTCCCTTTCAACTAATAATCTTTTCGTGCGGCATGGCATACACGGATACACGCATCCATCAATGTGAAATAGAGATAAGGCACGACGAAATTAATCACTTCAATTCATCCCACGTGTATCACATTAGCATTTCCAATATTCGTTTCATTAATTAAAAAGTAGCATAACATTTACCAGCAGCCAACCACCGCCATCCACCTGAAAGAAACATTATTTTGTATAGATTGGAATTCCAATCTCTCTAGATGGATTCCAAATGGTGTCCACGCCTATTATTGCCACTTCAAAATCACACGCCTTTCAATTCACAAATCATAAAATAATATTTTAATGACTCTAAACGGAATTGAACCGGATAATTTATAAAATTCAACATATGATATGAAAGTTAGATCTTATTCATTCATATGATATCAAAATGCTGCTTACAGACAAATGATTGTTTGGTAAAACAGTGAACTTTATTTCTTTGCAAAGTAGAGCTATATAACTCATGTTGTATGCTGTAGAAGTCTCAACTGTGGGAATAAAAAGAAAAATGTGGAGGGTAGTCAGTTTAAATGGGTAGGGTAAATCAGAGTTCTCTACAGAAGACATTCAGCTCAGAAGTCAGAACCAGGTCCAAATGAGACTGCAAAACCTACAACCCGCCTCCCGGTTTGAATTAGAGGAGCTCTATAACCTCAATGTGTTTAGTTCAGGGCAAGTTTCAACAGCTTAGTTGCGTCTAAATCTGAAACAGCCACTCCGGGAAACAATGGCGAATGAATTTCTTTTTCTTCGCTCAACAGTATGCCAAAAGAGTTTTCTTCTTCCACTAAACTTGTAAATGGAAGAATCTATATAAACCCACAGAAACCAGTGTCCTTTACAAAGAAACTTATCTCCGTCCATTTGCCCAATGCCGATTGTGGTTTCCAGGTTTCCCATAGGTATTCCTCCGCGCAAGCCCCTGCTTGGGGAGGTCATGCAACTCCATAACCTGCACCGTTCGTTGCCTCTTGGCTGCCAAGCAAAATAAGAATGCAGGCATACATAAGACAGTTTGAATTATGAACAAACTTTGAATCTACACTTATGAGTCCCGGTGTCCATTAAGACATACCATTCTCTGCTTGTTGATACCGTTCTTGGAGTTTCCTTTTTGTGGCTTCGAGTTTCACTTGGACTGCAACTTCATCTGAACATTTGAATTTCTAGAAGAACAAATACGTAAATCAGAGATCTCTTGAAACAAAAGATAAGATACTACGACAAGTAATTGTTACTAGCACTTACATCTTGCTGACCAGTTAGTTGCCTCTTTTGAGTAGCAACCTTATCTGTCTTTTGCTGGATCTTTGTTTCATTATTGACCTTTTGCTCCATACTTACTCTGGGAGGTCTTCCAGGGGCAGAGTCAATGTTTGAAGGCTTATTTGGCTTCACAACTTCTTGTTTCTTCACTTGTTCATTCTCCTTTTCCTTGGGTAGCACATTTGCCTCATTTGAAGACTGTTTTTTCTCCTTTATCATATTTTGTTTATCCACTGTTGGTTTTCTTCCATTTTCCCGGTACTTAGTGTGTTCCCCATTGTTTCGAGGATCTGAAATAACAATGGCCCATTCATAATCATGAGTCCAGAAAGGGAGAAATTCAATCAAAGAAGTGAATAGCACAAAGCTATCCACGAGAAACATAAAAGTTCGCAAATTCAACTCACTTCCAATATCATCCATGCCATCAAAGAACTTCACATGGTGAGGTTATTGGACACCCAGGACAACAAAAACCAATCAGTTTACAGAATCATATTGAAAGAAAGATATTTTCCTCAGTAAAAGAAAGAGTCCAGAACACGTTATATACCTGTGAGAAATCCATTGATGCGGAAGTAGCAAAGAAAGCTCCTTCATCCAAGGGAGGAGATGGTAACCCTTCTTCATCATCAAAAGATGGATTGACAGAATCCGACATAGCTTCTATCCCTACAATTTAATATATAAAATCATTTGGATAATCCAATGGAGATTTCTAAAAGTAGCATACCACATGTATAAAATTCCATAAAATCCATAACTCATACCGGCAATAGCTGTTGTAGCATTGACCCATTCATCTACCATGTCTTTCCATCCGCTGCAACCACAAAATCAAGTTAAAGCACAATGGTTTCAAAATCTAAGAATGCAACTGATCATGGTCCCATATAGAGCAAAGTATATAGATGTAAGGTTTTTCCTATCTACATGCATCGTGCATACAAAGAAGCTCAAATGATTTATCCATGTCTAAGGATTCTCTCAAAAAGCACCGTTTTAGCACACTAAAAGATTTACCGTAAAAGACACATTGAAATAAGAAGGGTCTGCAGATGTGCAGAAAAAGAAAGGGATTCCATGTGCTAAAAAAAAAGTGGGACCAGACAAAAGACGCAAGTACGTGTTGTAAACAAGACAATAAAAACTGAATGTGTAAGAAAAAGAATATGGCCTGATAAAAAAAAAGAAAAGAATATGGATGGGCAGTGATGAACAATGGTGAATTCTGATACTGGTTTTGGTCAAAAGACGAGAAAAACATATATGTGAATACTGAAGAGTAAATAAATACATTAGTTATATGTGGCTTATTAATGATCAATACAACAATGGTTAGAAGCAAGGTAAGTTGAAAGCACAAGATTTACAAGGTAAGGTAAATGCAGGCTAAGATATCAGAAGGGTACACGTTGGTAGGGAATTTCCCCCAATAGGCACAAAGAACAAATGATTGATTGACGAAATAGGGCATAAGAATTCATACTCGATAAGCGCCCGAGCAAGATGACGAATCTGCTTTGATCCATGCTTTCGGAGACCGTTCACTGCCTTTCCAATTTCAGTTGCCTGAAGAGAAGAATTCTTGTTAGTCTATGCAGTAGCAAAAATATAAAGTTGCCATCATTCAATAGCTAAACCAGATAAGAATTAAACCTTGAGAGTCTCCACATTGAGAGCCATAAACTGAAGCTTCCTCAAAGACTCCAATAACACCGTATCAGACTGCAACAGCATCAATTAAGTCAGAAACAGGAAAAGGTAAAAGCAATTTCTGAGCAGCCAAACAGGGCACCGGTTTGTAGAATGTAATCTCAAGGTTTGGGAGTTGAACGAAGCAGAATAAGAGAAACAAATGAAAAATGAGAAATTGGGAATTATAATTGGTACCTCTTGTTCAAATTTATGACAAAGTTCTTTGATCCTCAAGACCTCTCCAACAATTTGAGACTCTTCTTCAATCTCATCGGTCAAAGCCTCAGCTAATCCATAGCTGTAATTGCTAAGATGGTTCGTGTTCATCTCTCTCTGATCATCTCTACTGCTATTGACTTTGCTCTCTTTACTGGCCCCAGCCTCAACTTCTTCAATTCCATCTCTATCACATCCTCCGTCATCATATTCATCGCCGTCATCATCTCCTCCGTCCCCGCAAGCCACCGCCAACTCCACTTTGTCGCAACCCGAACACAGCGTCAATCGGCACGAAAACAACCGCTCTGCTATTCGATCCCTCCGCAATTTGAATTCCTTTGGGCAATCCGACGCCGCCACCATGATCGCATGGTCGATTATATCGAAAATATCCGAACTCGCAGTCCGAAAGTAATTCCTCCAGTAATTCAGTGAGCCCCCGGACTTGGTCGCCATGGTCACCCACCAAAAGAGCCGAATTTCCACACAGAATTGATCAGAAGATGAGATTTTAGCCAAAGCTTGAAACACGCTCGGATTGCAGGATCCAGAATTGACGTGATGGGATTCGAGAATTTCAGAATAGGATGGTCGGTTCTGGTACGAATTTGGTAGGGGATGATAGAGAATCCAGACCCAACCAACGTTTCTTGAATTGTATCAGTTTCTTTAATACACCAAGATTACAATTATATTCTCTTTCAAACCCACATCAATAGGATTTGAAAAAGATATAAGCATATACGATCAGAGATAGAAAGATCAACTATGATAAGCAACCCAAATCATCATCTGACCAAAAACATACGTGGGTTCGTTTCTCTAATATTCTGCCGAAACAAAAAATAAAAAATCCTCCAATTTTTATTTTTCTAAGAAGAAATATTGAAAAGATATATGACGCTATATAGAAGAAACATAGAAAATCACAATATCCGATAAATTCCCCTGTCTCTTGTCTCTCTTTCAAGGCCTGGTGTCTGTCTCTCTTAGCTAAAGTTCTAATAATCAAATACCAGGTGCTGCTGCAGAAACCAAAAAGGCCAGAGAGTTTTGATGTCAAAACCACTCCTTGAGAAAGGAGCAACTAAAATAAAAAATAATTTTATATTATGTAACTCTTCCGTGTTATAGTTTGAAAACTGATCAGGATGAGTTGCCTTTTTTTTTTTTTTTTAATTTCTTTTCCTTTCACCTGCTATCAAGATTTTAGGTTGTATTTTTATTTGTATTTTTGTAAATTCTCCTTCTCAATAAATATGTTCACACTGCAATTTTTCTTTTAAATTTTCCATTATTTCAAAAATTCAGACTTATTAGAGATTTTATCTCTATCGCTATGTTTGTTTGATAATGTTTCAATACAACATCATTTCTATAAAAAAAAAAAAAGTTAAAAGAGATATTTAATTGCAAACGTCGGGAATAATAACAAGTGTTATAAAAGTATTATATTTGAATAAAAATAGTAATTACCTTTCTTCTTTATTTATTACGAAAATGTAAAAAATTTTAATTTCTTTTTCAATGTTTGGGATAACTTGGGAATTATAAAAAAATAGTTTCCCTTTTTTTCAAATAAAAGGGAAATAGTTAAGTTTCTTTTTTTTAGTCCTAAATTAATCTCATCTTATAAATAGGAATCGTTTTCTAGTTTGGCCAAAAAAATAGTAAGAACAATTTACTAATAGTTATTCATTAGATAATGTATCCATGAATCTCATATATTCATCATCTTCGTCAATGAAAATAGAAATTTAATTCATCATCATGAAGCAGATTTTTTAAATTTTTTATGTATAAATAAAAACGGTGCCAACGAATAGTGTTATTGACCAGAAATTTGTGAAGGTAGATTTGAGGGGAAAAAGTGGGTCAACCAAGAGGATTTGAATAATAAAAAAAATAATAATAATAGGGAACGTTTTTACTCCGAGTCAACTCAGTTATGTCGCGATGCTTGGATTTGGTAACCGGGTTGACTGGAATGTGAACGCGGTGACGATTTTTTAAAGGAAATTTCAGATTTGTTGCGGGAGGCAAGAAAGGACGATGAGTCATTTATTTGTCGCTGTGAGGAAACTCGGCGCCTCGTTTGAATGCTATTCTCACCTGTTTGTGACCCAAGTTGGAGAATAGCTCTGAGGACACATGTCCATAATGAGGTGATGGTCAGGGTCTGTACCGGTTTCGTGGCGAAGAAAGGGCGCAACATAAGGTAGTGCAATGTTAGGTCAGGTGTAACACCCCGAAAGTTCGAGGATTTGAATATTGTAATTTAATGTATGAATTGACATTTTTACCCTTGTGAATGGATGGCCAAATTGTTGAATTTTTGATTGGTGGGTTAAATGGACTTTGACCAGTGATCATGACGTAGTTCGGGATGTCACGAGTTCATAGACAGGTGGCACGTCTAATTCGGACGATCAGGGAAAAATTTATGACTATCGGAAGTTCAGGGGCATTACCGTAATTTGGACTTTAGGGGCGAAAATGTTGACTTTTCGTTTGACAACTAATTTCCACATGACTTAAGGACCGTTAGGTAGGTCTCGATGTCCTGAGTCCGTAGACAGGCGGCACGCCGAAATCGGACTTCGTACGAGGAAGTTATGGTCAGAAACGTGAAATCGGGAGGTTCGCATCTCGGTTTTCGTGTCGAATATTTTATTCTGATATTCTGATTGGAGGACACCTGGATGAGTGACAAGTGTCACTCACCCATTGGCTAGATTGGATCATATCCACTATGGGTTTAAATACCATTAAAACCAACTTTTAATTCCAGCCATTGATCTGAAACCCCCAGATTTCATCCCAACCATTAATCTCATCCCTGAGACTTAATCTGGACCGTCCATTCCGTTGATCAGTTTCCCTCCATTTCTATATATTTTCCTACCGACACCACATTCTGCCCATTTCAACCATCACACCTGCATAGCACCTGGTTCCTGCGTTGTGAGTGGCTGGACTGGACTAGTGAGGCGGCAGACGGCAGTGATCACGGCGGCGGACGGCGGCAAGGCAGGCAGTCCTCAAAACCCGAAACGGTTTGAAAAACTCAGAATTTGAAACTTGATTTCCAACGTGTGTCTTTGATTTCTATTAACCCTAATCGATTCTAGGGACTAATAGGAACCTCAAGGGCTTGTTTTCGTGAGCTGAGAAGGCTTGAACGGAGGCTAAACGGCGACGGGAAAAACCGGGTTCTGTTCATCGAGGTAAGTCTCTGATCCAGTGCTTGTTTGATGATTTTAATTAGCTAGAACTGTTTCTGGGATTGAGACGAGTAATTAGGAACAAACCTGAACAAAAATGGTTGAGAATTGAGGGATTGGTGACCGGGTCATGATCGCGGGTCTGATCGACCCAGTTGCAGAGAAACGGGTCGACCCGTCTGAGGACAGGGGTGATGACGTGGCACCCTGTCAGACCTGTCAGTGACGTGGACCACTCTTGTGTCGAAACGTGTCACATGTCAGTGCACAGTCAGCACTGACATGTCAGTGATGTGGCCCAATCAGGGACTGCCACGTGTTACTGACATGTCAGTGACGTGGACCAGTGTCGTGCTGACACGTGGCACATGTCAGATCTGACACGTGGACTGACAGATCAATGAGGTGGACCAATAGGGTGTTGACACGTGGCACCTGTCAGAGTCTGACATGTCAGACCTGACAGCTGTCAGATGACGTCAACATGACATCATATTGACGTCAGTGGTGACGTCATGCTGACGTCAGCATGAACTGTTCCTGCGTTGACAGACGCGTTGACCGGCGCGTGGGGGCGCGTGTGAACAGTGTTTTTGGTGGGACCACCACCATTCTTTAGGTTTCGACGATCCGGATCCAATGGCGGTGGTTTCGGGTCGATCGAAGATCATTAAGTTGGTCAAAATGAGGTTTATTATCTCGGGAAACGCGTTCGGGCGGTTTTTCCGGGCCGGTTTCGGTCTAGGGTTTCATGGTTAAATGTTAGGGGTTTGTATTGACCTTTACGTATACTTTGGACATGACAGGGATTGTAGAACGAGGGTATACGTTCGGTTTTCAGCAGGATTGTACTGTGAGTGGGCCGTTTTCCTTAAACCCTTGCGTGCATAAATGTTTTCTGGTTTACTTATTTATATTCACATGCTAAAAACAAATAACGGTTTTGATGATATGGAAATTATGGTTATGGCACATTTCACGGTATTTGGGCATGAGACCCGTCTAATGAAACGTAACGATCGGTTCGGATTTTATCTATGTATACATATATGTTTTGCATGTGGATATCAATAAAATGTATTTAATACTGCACTGTATAGATCCATTCTTATGATACTGTCTCCTCCGGATGAGGTACCCCGGAGTGGTCACGGACGTCTAGAACGTCCAGCGTCTATGACGCTAAGCATCGGGGATGCTGTACCCGAACGGGGTTCGAGGATTGAACTCGGAATTGAGACCCGAGTGGCACGCGTAGCCTTGAGATTGTGACCTTATTGGACGTCAGGGACGTCAGACATCGGGGATGTCAAGATCGGAATGTATAGTGCAGTGGCTAAAATTATATTTATGGTTTTATTATATGCCTTATGATACATATTATATGACTTATGGTTTTAAATTCTGATGCATGCATGTTTGGAAAACAGAGGGGTAAATTATATGTTTTACTTACTAAACGATTTTATAAACTTGAGTTTCGACCCACTCACCCTTGATGTTTTGGTAACCCCTCCAGGTCGTGCTAATGAGTTAGAGGAGGAACCTGAGGCTGAGGCATAGATCTACTTCTGCGTACCTGAACCCCTGTTGGGTGGTGTACCCGCAGGTTTATGTTAGAGTCGTGCTCGCAACTTGTGATTTAGATTTCATCCCTTGTCTGACATCTGTTTATTTCGAACTTGATGTAAAACTTTAAATTGGTTTTTATGCATTTGAACGTTTAAGGTTAAAATTGGAACATTATTTTGGGTGTCAGACGGGAGCAGGGCACGTCCCCATGTGGTCCCAGAGAGGACCGGGGCGGGTCCTGTCATCAGGCCCAAGTGGGGCCCAATGGATAAGGTTTTTTTAATCTGACCCAATGGATAAGGCTGGTTTGCATATGTCGGGTGTCAAGGTACTGTCATATTAGTTTCATATTTATGATTTTGCTGAATGCCTTTTGTTTCCTCTTTGTTGTTGTGTTTTTTC
The DNA here is from genome assembly GCA_032719365.1 of Prinsepia uniflora. Lineage (NCBI taxonomy): Eukaryota > Viridiplantae > Streptophyta > Magnoliopsida > Rosales > Rosaceae > Prinsepia > Prinsepia uniflora. The sequence continues at coordinate 19,945,418 of CM064869.1, forward strand.
TTTTTCGAAAGAAAAAGTTAATTTGGACAAGGTCTTAATCGGCTTTGACTTTCTAGTAAACCATTTTTAATACTATTTAGATACAATCAATTAATTACATTTAATGATATATTTCATGTGATAATTAATTTTACTAATAATTAATAAATAGTTCAATGAGTATTGAGTAATTTAATTTATTAAAATATCACTATTTGATGTGATGATAAACAAATAATGAAATGAGTGCATCAAATGATTTAATTTATTAAAATAATATCATTTATTGATTAACAATATCACAATCAATTTGATGTGTCCAAATAATATTACTTTGTTATTATCACATACATAATTTAGAAACGGCACTAACATTCTTTAAAGTTTTGAATCCATTTCACATATATAACTTAATTAAAAATTGTTTAAAAACTACAAATTTACCCATGGAGTTAAAAATAGGGATCATTTTATATCCCTAAAGGATTCTAGTTCTACTGTCATGTGGTTTGTACTGAGTAACACATCTATACTTATATTTTCAAATTTTGTATTTACTACCTTGTGATCGTCAAAGTGTTACAATTTTTTTTTTTATAATGCAAAATTGTATTAAGAAGGTAAAGTCCAAAACCGAAAAAAAGGAGCAGCCAAGAACAATAGCAAACAGGAACAAAACAAGCTAAACCCCAACAGAGGTAAAAATTGAAAGCCAGAATATCTCACAAACCCGGTAGCCTATGACCTAATTACCATAAATATTCCAGTCATTAATAATAAGAACATTAGCAGCAGTATGCTTAAATTTAAAGCTACACAATCTTAATCGTATCATCCCCATGATTCGATCACAGACAGAGTTAGGATGCTTCCAAATATTAGAAAACACACGACTATTACGCTCAAACCAAATTCAGTACACCGAGACAGCCAAAGCTAGTTTGTTGGTTGTGAAAGAAAGAGCATTTCCTCTCCAAACAATAAAGATAGCATCCACAAAGAATGGCCAATGCGGATTCTCCAATGAACACCACATTTAAGCATAACACGCCTCCATATGCCACAAAAAAAAGAACAATCAAAGAACATGTGCTCATGAGACTCAATATCCCTCTCACACAATACACAAGAAGCAATAGGACTAACCGTAAAACAATTAACACGATCATAAGTAGCTAACCGGCCTCTGATAGCAATCCAAACAATAACATAGGCTCTCAGAATGTAGGCTCTTGACCAAACGAGATGGGACCAGGCCTTCTTTAAACGGCCACAGAAAAGCTTCCTCCACAGCGAATTAGAAGAGAAGATACTGTTAGCAGTAAGGGCCCAAATAAATTTGTCTTCAAGATTAGGCAAGGGTCGAATATTCACACATAATTTTTGAATAAAAGTCACAACATGATTCCTAGACAAAGGCCAGATCCATCTACCTGAGTCAATAACAGAAAAAACCAAAGCATTTGGATGGTTACGCAACTCCTCAATCCTTCTACCCATGACCGCCCCCAAAGGCCCATGGGAACACTACTAAGCCTGCCAAAAAAATTGTAATGACCTGGATCTCGAGGAAACATGAAATTGGAAAAATTAAGGAGAGAAGGATGATTTTGTCCTTGAGAAAGTCAAAATGTTGAGTTTTTTATTAGGACACCGTATGGGGGTTCCGAAAAGGCCATTACAATGGTCTTGAGATCATAAGTTCATAGACAGGCGGCACATAAAAATTGAAAAAATAGAAAGGTCTCGATCTCCCGGGTACATTGGCAGTCGTCATGCTGGAAATGAAGTTCTGTTAGTATCGTTCTTGGTCTAGGTTGTTGTAGGGGAATTTTTGTAATTTTCCTTGAGAGATATTTCCTTCCTTGTGGCTGCATTGGATTGGGACAAGTGTCCCTTATCTATTAGGAGTGTGTGTGCACCGTGTGAATATGTGTGTGTGTGTGTTTAAGTGTTTGTGGTGGTTCCCGATCGTGAGGAAAAAAAAAGGGAAGAGGAAGTGAAACAAGGGAAAACCATATGGAGATGAGAAAGGAAGTCCAGAGAAGAGAGGAAGGAAAAGAGAAAGAAAATCAGAAGGAAGAAAGGAAGGAAGGAAGTCTAGACGTGAGGGAAAGTGAACCCGTGAGGGTTTTATTCGGGTTTGAGCTTAGATGATCAATTTTCAAGCAGGGAACTTGGGAAACAAGTTAAGAGACAAGCCCTTAGGACAATTTTTTGGACACATGGAAGAGCTTGTATTGGACCTGGAAACCATGGCTGATAATCAAAGAATCAAACCATGTTTCTAAATTTAGTTTTCCTTGTTTTATGTTCATAGATCTTTTCCTTAGATAATTTTGAGTGGAGTAGAAGAAAAATGAGTGAAAACGGTTGAGTGTGGTGAGAGATAGAACTGGGTCAGGTCGCAGGTTGTACGACCTGTTTTGCAGAGAAAACTGAGTGAGGAAGATGAATAGTAATCGATACTGCAGCAGACGCGTGGCTCCCAAGCGCAGCAGGCGCTTGGCTCCTAAACGCAACCACTTTGGGCAACGCGTGGGGCGCGTGGGTACATTTTTCGAGGTAGGGTCAACATAGTTTTCAATGTTTTCGATGTTACGAATCTAATGGCGTATGTTTCGAGTCAATTGGATAACGTGTCGGGGTAGTTTTGGTTGTCTGAAGGTTTAGGCTTCGATTTAAATCCGTTTAAAAATCCCAAAAAATTATGGGATTAAAATAGAAGATATTTGGAATGGTTCGTGACCCTTAGATTTGAATTTTAATAGGTTTTGAGATTTCTAGAAATTACGGAAATGCGTGTAAAGCAGAATTCAATTATATGAATGGTGTGTGGGTGCACTTTCTTTCCCTAAACTACTATGCATATTTATGTGATTTAAATGAGTTTCTTTGTGTTTTTTATGATATTGAGTGATTAAGAATTTATCAGATTTTATGAATATTTAATTAATATTTTATCACACATTTTACGAGGATTTCCGTAAATCGGTTTCGGATACCCTTTTTTTATTGTAGTTTCGAATTAAACTTGGTATGTGGCATGGAATAATGTGATTTTGGAAATATTATGAATTCCATATGATTTCTCGACGATTTTTAGCGAAGTAGCCTAATGGCAAGTTTTTCGAGAATTGGCATTTGAGTTGTATTTAGGGTTTAGGCCTGAGGTTCTGATGATGGTTTGATTTTTGGTTTGAGTTATGTTATGGACATTTGGTTTCTCAGTATTCGTCATATAATATGTTGTGATGATGTGTGATATTGAGTTGTGATATGAGCATGAGTTTCTCTGAACTTGTGATGGGTGAAATGTTGTGTTGATTAGATGTGAGTCTCAAACGTCAAGCCTGGGGCTCCGGTTCCTGAGACTATGTTGTGATAACTCGAACGTCGAGCCTGGGGCTCCGATTCCCGAGTAAGTATGTGTTATGCCTACTGGTAGTGCACTTGTGATATTATGATTGATGTGGTGTGTGTGATGATTGATGTTGTGCTTGTGCGTCAATGTTGATTTATTGTTATGAATTTTGTGGTAATATTGATTATGGATTTTTGGTTGTTACTGTTGTGCTTTGTGGTAAGTTCCTAGAGATGCGTGTTGATGGATTTGGTAATCTCGGACGACGAGTTGGGCTTCGGTTTCCGAGTGAGTTTGTGATTTGCCTGCCAATGGGGTAGTTCTTTGGTGTTTGATATTGTGATTTGAGTATGGTTTGGATGTGATATGATTGTATGTAAGTGTTGTGACGATTCCCATGTGATTGATGTGTTGACTCGTGTATGCTTGTGAGTTATGTGGACTAATTTCAGAGTGTCACTAGATTTCTGGATTTATGGTTTTTACGTATTTCGTGCATAATAAATTGTGTTTTGTTTTAATCATAGTCAAATGATTTTCGTATGCATGTATAGTTTTGGAAAACGGAGGGTAAAAGATGGATGTTTTCAAATTATATTTTTTAAACTATTCATTTTTGTCCACTCACACGTTTTCTGGGTTTTGTAACTTTTCAGGGCTGCTGCACGAAAATCGAGGCTAGGGGGAGGAGGCATGAACTAGCGCATTGTGTTTTGAATCCTTGTTCTGAAAAGGTTTCTGTCATATGGGAGCAAGGCTCGTGTGTTCTATTCCAGTGTTTTTGGGTGGGGTCCTTTCAACTTGGTATCAAAGCTAAGGTTCTGGGTTGTGTTGTTGATTTCATCCCTCTGAGATGCAAGCCCCACACACGACCTAGTGATGAGATGAATAGATGAGCCCAGGATGATTATGGGGATGTTAGTGGTTCTAGATACTTTGATCAAACTGTGAATGTTATGCTCATTTATAAGAGAAATTGTGTATGATGGTTATTGTGTAAGCTTTCAGATGATCGTTGATTTTGTGTTTTAGTTGAGACGATTCAGTGTAATTGATTATTGATTGTCACGTATCAGGATGTTTTTCTATGTGTGCAAAATGTTATTGATGGATTTGATATGAATTGATTATGTTGGCATGTTCGTATATATGTTGGTGATGAGTATGGTTTGAGTTTTAGTCCTCGATGTGGAATGATAGCTCAGAAAAGACCTTAAGGTAGTATGAGCTTGATAAATGTGATATGGAGATGAAAGTGACTTTTTTCTTAGATTTACTTTAAATAGTGGGTTGGAACGGAGATATGATTATGTGATGTAAATGTGAGATTCCTCGATATTGGTGCCTAGGTTACGGAGTTTGTGATTTAGTTGAAGATTGGTTAAGTCGTATGGTAGTGTTTAAGCTCCGAAATATGAAGTTGGTTTAGTTTTGAAATTTTGAGGACGAAGTTTTTTTAACGAGGGTAGGTTGTAACGACCCGAATTTCGAGGAAACATGAAATAAGAAAACGTAAGGGGAAAAAGACGATTTTGCCCTTGAGAGAGTCAAAATGTTGAACTTTTAATTAGGACATTGTATGTGGATTCCAAAAAGGCCATTCCAATGGTCTTGAGATCTTAATTTCGTAGATAGGTGGCATGCCAAAATCGAGAAAAGGTCGGACGAAATTTACCGTTTTTCCCTTAAGTCAAAGAGTTGACTTTTCTTAGTCAAAGTCAAAATGTTGACTTTTTTACCGGTATGGTTTTTGGAGATTCCAAAGAGGCCGTTAGAAAGGTCTCGATGTCCCGAGTACGGCGGTAGTCTGCATACCAAAAACGGAGTTCGATTGGTTTCATTCTCGGTCTAAGTTGTTGTAGGGGCATTTTGGTAATTTGGGGTTAATTAGGGGCATTTTTGTAATTTTCCTTGTGAGATATTTTCTTCCTTGTAGCTGCATTGGATTGGGACAAATGTCCCTTATCTGTTAGTAGTGTGTGCACCATGTGAGTGTGTGTGTGTGTGTGTGTGTGTGTGTGTAGGTTTCGAGTCAATCATATACAGTTTTGAGGTAGTTTTGGTTGTCCGAAGGTTTAGGGTTCGATTTAAATCTGTGTAAAAATCTCAGAAAATTATGAGATTAAAATAAAAGATATTTGGAATGGTTTATGACCCTTAGATGTGAATTTTGACAGGTTTTGAGATTCCCGAAAATTATTGAAATGCGTAAGAAGTAGAATTTGGTTACACGAACGATGTGTGGGTGAACTTTCTTTCCCTAAACTGACACGCCACATCCCAATCTCCCCCCCCCCCCCTCCCCCGTGGTTAACGCGGGATGAGACATACTCCCGTCTAACACACGTGCCACCCGAGGTAACACGCGGGCCAGACAAGGGATAACCCGAAACCTGAACCCAATTGGCTCCCCGAATGCATAAGGATCTGGTGGAGGAGTGTGATGTCTCGGCCTCTGCTACAGCCCGCATCCACTATCAACAACTTGAAGGGCATTAAAAATAAAAAAAACTACGAGTGGACGAAAAATAAATAATTCAATAAAACACATTTCATAAAAAGACATTTATGCCCTTTAAGCAAAACTATGCATGCATTCGAAAACCATTAATTCAATTATAATAAAAACAGTTTATAAAACCAAAATAATTTCCTTTCTCAAATCCCTGGGCCTTAGCCTAAAATCATAAAATCAACCAGGTGTGGGAACTCAGCCCAAAACCGTAAAACACCAAAATCTGTAAATCCAAATCCAAGTGGGCCATTGCCCAAATCCCCAAACACAAATCCAGAAACACAGAAATATCATTTCGTAAATCTAATAATTCATGTTTACCAAATACCCATCCTCGGCATCCTAGATGCCTAGCGTCCTAGACGCTTGACGTCCCAGACGTCATATATATCACGGCTAAGCAACGCGTGCTGCCCGGGGTCTCTCCTGGTCCATATCTTTGACATCCCAGATGTCTGACGTCCCATACGTCTAATCATAGCAATCCTGCTTCTAAGTCACTATATGGTCCGGTCACTCCGTGTAATGACCCCTCCCAGGTAATGCGCCGTGTCTACTCCGATGTCCCAGACATGGAGTGAGACCTATCCATATATCCTCATCTTAGGATGGTAAATGGGAAACACCCTTATTAAAACCATTTCAAACATCTCAAAATATCTCAAAAGGGCCACCTGGAATTTCCATGAAACCATTATAAATCTATTTATTCAAATCCATAAATCCATATATGGGTCCTCGACCTGGAATCACATTTATAAACCACAACTGAGCCTCATTCCCGATTTCATAAACCAACTGGGCCCCCGACCCGATTGTATAACTCAAATGGATCTCAGCCGGATTCTCATTAAATCAACTGGACTTCATGTCTGAAGGTTTCCAAATCAGATGGGTCTTATGCCCGAGTTCAACTTTTCAAATCCAAAACCCTTTTCATCAAAGCATCACCAAAACATAAGCACATACAAATCCAACATAAAACTATACACCTCGAAATACGTGCAAATACATAAATCATAAATACCACAAATACGTATTCAAGACATTCAAAACATAGATATAAAATATATAAAACAGTTATGCATGCATCATATTTATAAAACAAAATTCCACTCACAGACCGTCCTAGCTGCCATCTCGTTATGCGTGCCATACGCCCTTCCAAGCCACATCACTATCACCGGAGCTTCCAAACCTGTCCAAACCATACTAGAGGGTTACTAACCACTTCATTAACCTCTCATTAAATCCTCGTAAGTTTTCCAGATTTTTAAACGTATTTAAACTCGTTATTAAACCTTTGAACACTTCGAACTATATCGAAATGATGCCCGATCGACTCGAAATTAAACCTTTGAACACTTCGAACTATATCGAAATGATGCCGCCTGTCTACGGACTCGTGACGACCCGATCTACGTCACTTTCATCGGTCAAAGTCAATTTGACCGTCGGAGTCAAAAGTCAACTTTTTGTCCAATTCCCAAGAAAAAAATGGTCATTTCACATCGTCCGTCCGAAATTCTCTGACTAATCCCCGATTAGTCCCGTTAATTCACGATTAATTACTAATCTAATCCTAAATTTCGGGACGGGTCGTTACATAAACTATTATGCATTCATATTTATATGATTTAAATGTGTTTCTATGTGTTTTTTACGATATTGAGTGATTAAGAATTTTATCAGATTTTATGAATATTTAATTAATAGTGTATTGCATGTTTTACGAGGATTTCCGTAAATTGGTTTTATATACCTTTTTTTATTATATTTTCGAATTGAACTTTGTATATGGCATGGATTAATGTGATTTTGGAAATATTATGAATTCCATATGATTTCTGGACTGTTTTACAGAGGTAGCCTAATGGCACGTTGTAACGACCCGAACTTTCGTAATTATTATTTTATTGTAAAATGATCATTTTGCCCCTGGGGGGGGGGAAGTTGACTTTTACCTCGGGAAATATTTAGGACTTTGACCCACGACCGTGACGTAGTTTAGGACGTCACGAGTTCATAGGCAGGTGGTACGTTCGATTCCGACATTCGAGGAAGAAGTTGTGACGTTCAGAAGTCTAGGGGTATTTTGGTAATTTGGTCAAAGAGGGGCCAAATGTTGACTTTTGACCCGGGAAGTCCAACGGACAAGGGCCAAGGACCGTTATGTAGGTCGCGTCAATACGAATCCGTAGACAGGCGGCACGCCAAAATCGGACGTACGACGAAAAAGTTATGGTCACGGACATAAACGCGATTAACCGAACTAACCGAGAATCGGATTAAAATAATATTAAAATAATAGAATCTGATCACTTTAATCAATTCAATTTGGACCCTTGGATGAGTGACACGTGTCACTCATCCCCTACACTCCCTAATACCAGGATCCTTGTTGGCCATTAGATTAATTAATCATTTTTCCCACCTCAAATCCTCACCCTTCATCCTATACTCAGACTCAATCTCAGCCCTTGATTCCATCTACTCATTCTGTTTTAAACCATCAGAGATTCACTCTCACATTTTCATTCTCTCAAAACCGTGTACCCTCTCACCCTTCGAACAAACACACCAGCACCTCACCACCCAACCTCACACACCAGGCAGCACCAGGCAGCCAACAGCCACCCCCAGACACCGGCCACCACCACCACGGACGGCGGCGCAACCCAGAAACCCCCCAGATCCGAGAAGGAACCCGAACAACCCAAAACCATCCAACCGTCCAAACCTTCACACCTGGACTCGAACAAACGCATGGATAGGTAGACTGGGACGGCTGGACGACTCAGACACTGACTGTACGGGCCACGACGGTGACACGGCGACGGTAAGCCCTAAAACCCGTGAGACCCCGATTTGCTTCCCTGTCTCGAACCGTTTGTTTTTTACATTAAAAATTGTTTGGTTGCTTTTGAGACATACTTAGGGGACCTAGACGACCATTTTGGACCAAGACTCGTGGCTGGAAGCTTGACGACTCGCCGGAGAAGACGACCAGAGCCGGCAGCCGGTTTTCCCGTCGGCTTTCAGGTGGTTTCTTCAACCTAAAGTCTCGTTTTGATTTCACAGAACCATAGAGCATGTTATGACGAGTTCATAGGAACAAATCTCACCAGAAATGGTGGTCGGGTTAATGAGAACTGATCGGGTTGAACCGTGGGTCTGCGATGACCCGGTTACTGTAGCTGATGATGTCATCATGCTGACGTCAGCAGTGACGTCATGATGATGTCATCCTGTCAGAAAACAGTCAGACCAGGGACTAATGGACTGCTGACATGTGTCCTCTGACACTGTTAGTGATGACGTCATGCTGACGTCATCATTACTGTAGCACAGTTGACCAGAGAGTTGACCAGCGCGTGGGGGCGCGTGTAAATAGTGTTTTGTGTGGGACCAGGACCATTTGCAAGGTTTCGACGATACGAATCCAACGGCGGTGGTTTCGTGTCGATCGGAGATCGTTAGGTTGGTCAAATTAGGGTTTGAAGCCTTGGGAAGCGTGTTCGGACGGATTTCCCGGGACGGTTTCAGTCTATGGTTTCTTAGTTGTTTAGTAGGGACTTAAAGTGACCTTTACGTATGCTTTGGACATGACAAAATCATACCTTAACACTTGGACGGGGCCTTACGCTCGAGATTGCAGCAGGATTGTACTGTGAGTGGGCCCTTGATTTCACTAAACCTCGGCATGCATAACTGTTTTACTTTCTATTATATCTATATGTGATTCAAGTAAAAGTATCTATTTATCCTGAGTATGATTTATGGCACGTATTACAATGTTTGGGCATGAGACCCGTCTGGTTGATTATGCACGGTTTTGAGTCATGTATATATATATATGGATTTCGATACTTATCTTTAGTACTGCACTGTATATATCTACCCTATGATACTATCTCCTCTGGATGTAGGTACACCGGAGTGGTCACGGCGCATTGCTTGTGAGGAGTCATTCTACGGAGGGACCGGACCGTAGAGTGACTCAGGAGCAGGATTGCTACTATCGGACGTCTGGGACGTCAGGCATCTAGAATGCCATACTCGGACTGGGTTCGGGATTTGGACTCGGGATTGAGACCCCGGGTGGCACGCGTAGCCTTGGGACTGTGACCTTATTGGGCGTCTGGGACGTCGGGCATCTGGGATGTCAGGGTTGGGATGTATAGTGCAGTGACTGAGATTATATTATGTTGATATTATTCTGCTTATGATTATATGATTTTGTGGTTTTTGATACTGATGCATGCTTTTCGGAAAACGGAGGGGAAAATCTATATGTTTTCGAGATGGTAAACTATTTTGTAAACCTTGAGTTTTTGCCCACTCACCTTTGTTGTTTTACTACCCCTCCAGGTGGTGCTGTTGAGGAGGAAGAGGAGAAGGATCCCGAGGAAGAGGCATAGGTTTACATTGCGCACCTGAACCCTACTGCTGCGTAGGTTGACACGTAGAGTGTCTAGAGTCGTGCTCAATAAAATGTATTCGGGAACTATCCCTTGTCTGACACTATTTGTATTCGGATTTTATGTTTGACGTTTGTGTGTTGGGTTATGTATGACTTAAATTTGGATTTTCTTTATGCATTTGAATTCCTAAGGGTAATTTTGGTATTTTGAGGTCGGGTGTCAGACGGGAGCAGGGCACGTCCCCGGGTGGTCTCAGGGGGATCGGGGCGAGTCCTGTCAGACGTTTTACGAGATTTGGCATATGAGTTGTATTTGGGGTTTAGGCTTGAGGTTCTGATGATGGTTTGATTTTTGGTTTTGAGTTATGTTATGGATATCTGGTTTCTCAATATTCGTGATATAATATGTTGTGATGATGTTTGATATTGAGTTGTGATATGAGCATGAGTTTCTCGGAACTTATGATGGGTGAAATGTTGTGGTGATTGTGTTGATTAGATGTGAGTCTCAGATGTCGAGCCTGGGGCTCCGATTCCTAAGACTGTGTTATGACGACGCGAACATCGAGCCTGGGGCTCTAGTTCCTGAGCAATTATGTGTTATGCCTACATGTAGTGCACTTGTGATATGATGACAGATGTGGTGCATGTGATGATTAATGTTGTGATTGTGCGTCGATGTTTATTTATTGTTGTGAATTCTGTGGTAATATTGATTATGGATTTTTGGGTGTTACTGTTGTGCTTTGTGGTAAGTTCCTCGAGATGCTTGTTGATGGATTTGGTAATCTCGGACATCGAGTTGGGCTCCGGTTCCCGAGTGAATTTGTGATGTGCTTGCCAGTGGGGCAGTACTTTGGTGTTTGATATTGTGATTTGAGTATGGCTTGGATGTGATAAGATTGTATGTAAGTGTTGTGACGATTCCCAAGTGATTGATGTGTTGACTTGTGTATGGTTGTGAGTTATGTGGACTGATTTCAGAATGTCACTAGATTTCTGGATTTATGGTTTTCACATATTTCGTGCATTATAAATTGTGTTTTGTTTTAATCAAAGTGAAATGATTTTCGTATGCATGTATAGTTTTTGAAAACAGAGGATAAAAGATGAATACTTTCAAATTATGTTTTTTAAAACTATTCATTTTTGTCCACTCACACGTTTCTTGATTTTGTAACTCTTCAGGGCCGCTACACGGAAATTGAGGCTCGGGAGGAGGCTTGAACTAGCGTGTTGTGTCTTTAATCTTTATTCCGACAAGGTTTCTATCAGACGGGAGCAGGGCCCGTGTGTTCTATTCTAGTGTTTTAGGGTGGTGTCCTATAAAATAATCTTTCCCCATTACCCAGGATACCATAAAAATATTGTCGAATACAATCACACAACTTCAATAGCTTACGCCAGTTCCAAGTGTACTGAGAAGGAAACTTTAAACACCAAAAAATTTTATCACGCATATAGAAGGCCTTAATCCAGTTCACCCACAAATTATCATTCTTATCATCGAAAAGGAACCAAATATATCTTGTCATCAAAGAGACATTCCATAGGTAAAGATTACGGATTTCTACTTTAGGCTTACATGCACTCCCCCAATCGACTTTAGCATAATAAAATCTATTAGAATGACAGGACCAAAGGAAGCATCGGAGGATACGGTCAATATCTAGAATTATCTTTATAGGGAGAAAGAGGTGGGAACCCCAAAAACAATAGTACTATAGAGCACAATTTGGATGAGAATCAATATGCCAGAAAAAAAAAAACACGATGCGCCCAGGCTCAAATACGATTCTGGATACGCTCCAAGAGGGGAGCACAATTTGGGAAGCTTAATTTCAAGGTAATGATAGGAACTCCAAGATACTTAACAGGTAATGAACCTTCTTGAACGCCAAAACAGCGTAATAATTGACCTTTCACTCTAAGTGACAGAACCCACCCCGATTATCACCCCGATAACTGAGGTGAACCCTACTCCCGTCTGACAACCCAACACAAAAGACCGAAATAACCTCACGAGAACCACAAATTACACTGTCAGACGAAGGAGAAATTAAAACACAATAAGCCAACCGTTATACAGAGCATAGTACTAAACAAAACAAAACTACACCCAGAATACACGCACAACGGAAAACTGAAACCACTCCGAGAAAACGCTCAAGTACTCTATGCCTCCGATGCTGCCTCAACGTCAACCCCCGCGCTAGCTCCACGACCTGGAGGGCAATTAAAAACCAGAAGGTGTGAGTGGACCATAAAGAATAAAAGTTTCAAAAACCATTTACATAAACAAACCAGGGTTTGGCCCTCCGTTTTGAAAACATGCATGCACAACCCATTTATTTAAACACAGTTATAAACCATATAATAATCATCATAAAAATATTTATAATTCCCAAAATAGGCATCATGAAAATAGTACGATAAAACACAAATCCAAGTTATCATTATCCGATCAAACCTGCTGGACATATCCGAGTCTTTAAACTCCCGAGTCTTTAAACTCAATCCAGGCCTCAATAATCCGAGTCTTTAAACTCCGAGTCTTTAAACTCAACAGGCTTACGGGGGAAATATCAATATATCCGAGTCTTTAAACCTAATAACCAGATCTAGCAAATCCAATCCAAAACCGTTTGAAAACCAATTCTAAATCTGTATCCAAACCCGAATCCGAAACCACTGGTTCGATGCCCTTCCGGCATCCAGAACCGTGATTCCGAAACCAAATCCAGAAATCCACTTTTCGACTTTAAAACCAAATTCCGCTTTCCGAAATCCGATTCTAAAACCGAAAACCTTGATCATCAAATCATGTCTCAAATCCATTTATAATCATTGAAAACCCTTTATCGTTTGAAATCCCAAAGTCATGGCATCATAATCAGAAATCAAAGCTTCCTCGTAAAACGTGCTAAAAACCGTAGCTTTCTTGTAAAACGTGCAATTATATAAAACAGTTATAACATATTCGATAATCATGAAATCACATGTAAAACCATAAAACAATTATAGAAAAACAGTTATGCATGCTAAATTATAGAGAAGGGGTCCACTCACAGTTACCGGGTACGTCACTGGCATCCCGAACGTTCCTCAACCTCCTCAGGGATTCCCGATCCTTTCAACAGTCACCAAAATACGTCACTAACACGTTAACAAAGGTTCTTCTAATTTTCCCCAATTTTCCCGAACTTCCAAACCGTAACGAACCGAGACCCTAACCTTCGATCCCGTCGAACTAACTCAATTTGACTTCCGATTAACCCGAAACCTAACCCAAAATATCCGTTACGACGTCTAGACCAAAACCCTAGTTGGAAGATTCCCCAGAAAACGCACCACGCGCCGCCCAAAGTGGCTGCACGTAGGCCTCATGCTCCTGCACTGTTCATCGTCTTCAACCTGCGTCCAGGCGATCTAGACCGGTTCAGCCAACCCGAACCGACGTGACCGGTTCTCTATCATCCGTCCACCATTTCAGTCTCTCTTTCCATCATTCTCTTCGTCCTCTACCCAGTAATCCATTCCCCTCAACCAAACACGACAACAAAGCCTCTAAACCATCGTCCCAAACTCGAACCCGTGACCAACACAAACCTCTGTTCCACAATCCGACCACTCGTACACTTCCCCTTCACGGCTTCACAACCAGAAGCTCCCTAGGAACTCACTAAGTCGACTAGCACTCACCAAACCCCTCGACTCGACCCCAAACTTCACGACTCAACGTCTTAACCTAAACCGGAAAACAGAGCATTTTAAGGACATTATGGAATTACCTGTGTTCAGGCCGCCGTCGTGAGCTCCGTCGTGCCCACTCGACTCCTCTAGTCCTCCTCTGTCCTCTGGACACCACCACCAGCCTCGATTGATCAATTACACGACAGCACCACCGCCAACACCCCTCTCTGTTTTTCTGAGAACTCTCACCTCTCACACACCCGAACTCACTTCAGTGCAACCCACACACTCACTAGTTTCCCTCTCTCTCACTGCTCTCACTCACTAGATCAACAAAACTCACACTCTCACCCAGCAACTGATCGATTTCACTCTCAAACCTCACTCTGTTTTCTCTCGAATGAACGACTACACAGCCCAAATAATTGGAACCGTGCACACGCCTAGAACCCACTAGACCTATGCCACATGTCACAATCCCATAGTCCCAATTCCAAAATATCCAATTGCACCTGTAAACTTGTCCTCATCCTCTTTTCACAAATCCAAAAGCACCCAAAAAGACCAAATTGCCCCTGTGAGTTAAAATTACCGTTTTGCCCTTCGCCGTTCTAGACTCGTATCTCGCCCGTCCATTGTCTGATGAAGGCATGCCACCTGTCATTGAACTCATGACGACGAGACCTACCTAACGATCCTAGGTCTACGTACCAAGACCCTGTCGTGCAAAAAGTCAATTTTTCCCCCTATTTTAACCAAATTACGGTAATGCCCTCAACCTTCCGAACATCATAACTTCTTCCTCGGATGTCAGAATTGGGCGAGCCACCCGTCTACGGACTGGTGACGTCCCGTACTACGTCACGGTCATCGGTCAATGCCCAATTGACCGCCCGAGCTCGAATTCAACATTTTGCCCAAACTAGGGGCAAAATTGTCATTCTACCCTAACGAACTAAAGCAACTAACTAAACACCAATTAAGCTCACGAATCCGTTACTAATGACTTTGCTAATCCGGCTCTCGGGACAGGTCGTTACAACCTACCCTCCTTAAAAGAATTTGGTCCCCGAAATTCCACAGCTCGTTCCCGACACCTGGGGTCTCCTACCCAAACCACAACTACTCCTGTCAATTTCCCATCTATCATCTCCACCTTGGGTATTTCCCAACACTCCCACCATACAACTAGAACTTCATGGTGTACGCAAGGGAAACTCTATGAAAAGAAAACAAAGGTATTTTAAAATACATCATTTAAGCGTATCCAATAGAATTCATAGAGTACTTCCTCACATACTACCACCTACACTTTCTGGAAACAAAACTCAAATCCTAACCCAGAAGCAATCTAGTCCTAAAGGAAATCCTAGATTGTGGGTTCACTTCAATAACCTCATATCGATCAGTTATAGTCACTCCTTTTCAATTCCTTCCGTCAGCCTTCAACGGAACTCACCGTAGTCCTGAACCTCGTCACTCCAAGTCACCTAGGGAAAGTCCGAAACACTACCCCGGGATCCAACAAAATAGGTACAACACAACCAACCAAGGAAAGTAAAAGTACCTGTCATGGCACCGGGTGCTGACTGAGCCTCCTGCTGAGTCATTGCAAACACTCGGTCCTGGGGTCCTGAAGATCTACCACGTCCCCTCAAACTACTAGTGGCACCACCACCTCCTCTGGTGCCTGCTGTCCCTGACGCTGATGCCGTGCTCCGTCCGGGCTCCTCCGCTCCTCGGTCTACTCCACCCTCTTGTGGTAACCGTGGACAATCACGTCGAAAATGACCTCGTTCCCCACAGTAATAACACACATCCCGACTGGTAGGACCAGGTCTCCCTGTGGACGCAACAGACGTCAGACTGGTTTGCAGAGTCGGCTGTGCTCGGTAACCACGGAACCCTGAACTCTGAAAATTACCAGGTCTGCCAAAACGATCATCGCCCGCCGACGATGCTCCACTGTAGTTGCCCACTTCGGTGCCCTCTGACTCAAAGCTCCAGAAAAAGGTGGCTCTCGGCATCGTACCGACAAGCTAGCCTCAACCTTTACCGCAACATCTGACAACTCTCGGAGGGTAGCAAACGATCCAGCCGTCATTATGGCTCGTATCTCACCTCGCAGGCCCAACGCAAATCTACGGCACTTCTCGGCTTCAGTTGCCACAAACGCAGGAGCAAAACGAGACAACATCTGAAACTTCTGTTCGTACTCAGCCACACTCATACTCCCCTGTTGGAGTTGCAGAAACACCTCCTCCTTGGTATCACGGAAAGAACGAGGGTAATACTGATCCAAAAACCGCTCCCTGTACGTCTCCCACGTCACTGTGTGGGCGTCCCAGCCAGACAACTCGAGGGTATACCATCACTCGTACGCCGTACCATCTAGTAAACAGGTAGCCACTAACACTTGATCCTCCGGTGGGCATCATATCACTGCGAAAATTCGCTCAAGTCCCGTGATCCACCTCTGGGCTTCCTCAGCATCTGCCCCACCACTAAAAGTCGTAGCCCCGAGCCGCTGGGATCACTCAATCGTAGCACTCTCCGCATCTCTCGCCGCGTCTTCAGGTCGTGGAGGGGTTCACGTCTCGGAGGCATAGTCAACCGCACGCTGAAAGTGGCATAGAATTAGTCAAACAACCTAAACACAACCTCGCAACAGACACAAACCAACAACCTATGCCCTGATACCAATTGACAGGACCCACCCCGATTATTACCCCGATAACTGAGGTGAACCCTACTCCCGTCTGACAACCCAATACAAAAGACCGAAATAACCTCACGAGAACCACAAATTACACTGTCAGACGAAGGAGAATTTAAAACACAACAAGTCAACCGTTATACAGAGCATAGTACTAAACAAAACAAAACTACACCCAGAGTACACGCACAACGGAAAACTGAAACCACTCCGAGAAAACGCTCAAGTACTCTATGCCTCCGACGCTGCCTCAACGTCAACCCCCGCGCTAGCTCCACGACTTGGAGGGCAATTAAAAACCAGAAGGTGTGAGTGGACCATATAGAATAAAAGTTTCAAAAACCATTTACATAAACAAACCAGGGTTTGGCCCTCCGTTTTGAAAACATGCATGCACAGCCCATTTATTTAAACACAGTTATAAACCATATAATAATAATCATAAAAACATTTATAATTCACAAAATAGGCATCATGAAAACAGTACGATAAAACACAAATCCAAGTTATCATTATCCGATCAAACTTGCCGGACCTATCCGAGTCTTTAAACTCCCGAGTCTTTAAACTCAATCCATGGCTCAATAATCTGAGTCTTTAAACTCAACAGGCCTACGGGGGAAATATCAATATATCCGAGTCTTTAAACCCAATAACCAGATCCAGAAAATCCAATCCAAAACCGTTTGAAAACCAATTCTAAATCCGTATCCAAACCCGAATCCGAAACCACTGGTCGGATGCCCTTCCGGCATCCAGAACCGTCATTCCGAACCTAAATCCGGAAATCCACTTTTCGACTTTAAAACCAAATTCCACTTTCTGAAATCCGATTCTAAAACCGAAAACCTTGATCATCAAATCATGTCTCAACTCCATTTATAATCATTGAAAACCCTTTATCTTTTGAAATCCCAAAATCATGGCATCATAATCAGAAATCAAAGTTTCCTCGTAAAACGTGCTGAAAACCGTAGCTTTCTCGTAAAACGTGCAATTATATAAAACAGTTATAACATATTCGATAATCATGAAATCACATGTAAAACCATAAAACAATTATAGAAAAACAGTTATGCGTACTCAATTATAGAGAAGGGGTCTACTCACAGTTACCGGGTACGTCACTCGCGTCCCGAACGTCCTACACGTTCCTCAACCTCCTCAGGGATTCCCGATTCTGTCAACAGTCACCAAACTACGTCACTAACACGTTAACGAAGGTTCTCCTAATTTTCCCCAATTTTCCCGAACTTCTAAACCGTAACGAACCGAGACCCTAACTTTCGATCCCGCCGAACTAACTCAACTCGACGTCCGATTAACTCGAAACCTAACCCAAAAGATCCGTTACAACGTCTAGACCAAAAACCTAGTTGGAAGATTCCCCAGAAAACGCCCCACGCGCCCCCATGCGCCGCCCAAAGTGGCTGCGCGTGGGCCTCACGTGCCTGCACTGTTCATCGTCTTCAACCTGCGTCCAGGCGATCTAGACCGGTTTAGCAAACCCGAACTGGCGTGACCGGTTCTCTGTCATCCGTCCACCATTTCAGTCCCTCTTTCCACCATTCTCTTCGTCCTCTACCCAGTAATCCATTCCCCTCAACCAAACACGACAACAAAGCCTCTAAACCATCGTCCCAAACTCGAACCCTTGACCAACACAAACCTCTGTTCCACAATCCGACCACCCGTACACTTCCCCTTCACGGCTTCACAACCAGAAGCTCCCTAGGAACTCACTAAGTCGACTAGCACTCACCAAACCCCTCGAATCGACCCCAAACTTCACGACTCAACGTCTGAACCTAAACTGGAAAACATAGCATTTTAAGGACATTATGGAATTACCTGTGTTCAAGCCGCCGTCGTGAGCTCCGTCGTGCTCACTCGACTCCTCTAGTCCTCCTCTGTCCTCTGGACACCACCACTAGCCTCGATTGATCAATTACACGACAGCACCACCCCCAACACCCCTCTCTGTTTTTCTGAGAACTCTCACTTCTCACACACCCGAATTCACTTCAGTACAACCCACACACTCACTAGTCTCCCTCTCTCTCTCTCACTGCTCTCACTCAATGGATCAACAAAACTCACACTCTCACCCAGCAACTGATCGATTTCACTCTCAAACCTCACTTTGTTTTCTCTCGAATACACGACTACACAGCCCAAATAATTGGAACCGTGCACACGCCTAGAACCCACTAGACCTACGCCACATGTCACAATCCCATAGTCCCAATTCCAAAATATCCAATTGCACCTGTACAGTTGTCCTCATCCTCTTTGCACAAATCCAAAAGCACCCAAAAAGACCAAAATGCCCCTGTGAGTTAAAATTACCGTTTTGCCCTTCGCCGTTCTAAACCCGTATCTCGCCCGCCCAATTTCCGATGAAGGCATGCCGCCTGTCGTTGAACTCAGGACGACGAGACCTACCTAACGATCCTAGGTCTACGTACCAAGACCCTGTCGTGCGAAAAGTCAATTTTTCCCCCTATTTTAACCAAATTACGGTAATGCCCTCAACCTTCCGAACATCATAACTTTTTCCTCGGATGTCGGAATCGGGCAAACCACCCGTCTATGAACTCGTGACGTTCCGTACTACGTCACGATCATAGGTCAATGCCCAATTGACCGCCCGAGCTCAAAGTCAACATTTTACCCAAACTAGGGGCAAATCGTCATTCTACCCTAACAGCCTAAAGTAACTAACTAAACACCTATTAAGCTCATGAATCCGTTACTAATGACTTTGCTAATCCGTCTCTCGGAACGGGTCGTTACACTAAGACTCTCCCCAACAGCAAACAAATGCCTTTATTTATATTGGGGGATAAACCCAAAATGTTTGAAAACCAGCTAATTGCATTTTAACAACAGGAAAAGAGAAGGCATCTGTAACGACCCGTCCTGGGAGTCAGGATTAGTAAAGTGTTTAGTGACGGATTAGTGAGCTTAATCGGTGGTTAGTTGATTACTGTTGGACTTTGGGCGCAGAATGACGATTTTGCCCCTAATTTGGGTAAATTTTTTACTTTTAGTTCGAACGGTCAATTGAGCATTAACCGATGACGGTGATGTAGTTCGGGACGTCACAAATTCGTAGACAGGTGGCACGTCCGATTTGGACAATCGGAGGAAAAGTTATGGTGTTCGGAAGGTTAAGGGCGTTATAGTAATTTTGGAGAAATAGAGGGAACGACAGGCGGCACGCTGTCATCGGACGTCAGACAGTTAAGTTATGGGTCTAGGAAGTTGAAGGGAAAAATGATAATTTTGGACTTAGGGGCATTTTGGTCTTTTTACATTGGGCCAATTAGATAAGGCCAATTGGATTTGTGGGATTGGATATTTATTTTCTGTTCAGAGAGAATTGGACACGTGGTAGACTTCCTAGAGGGTTCTAGTGAGATTGGATAGACACGGCTACAAAATGCACAATTTTAAACCGTGCAAATGTTCATCCTTCGCAGAACAGAGAGTGAGACGGTGAGGCTTTGTTGATCGATTTTGAGAGTGTGGGAAACTGTGGGACTTGGTGAGAGTGACAGAGAGAAGGGAGAAATTGGTGAGTGGCTTGTGAGTGAGGACTGTGAAAGAAATCAGGGTGGTGTGAGGTTTGAGTTCTCAGAAAAACAGAGAGGGTTGAGGTTATGGTGCAACCACAGATGATCAAATTGATCCAAACCAGTTCGACGGGTGGCTAGGACGGCTGAGGACCACTCTGTGGACGCAGAAGAGCACGGCGGCGAGAACGGCGGAGGTGAGATAGACGGCAAGCCCTATTTCCCCTGTTTTTCCCGTTTTATTAAATTCGAAAGTCGTGGCTTTTGGGGCTGAGTCGAGGGCTTTTGTGAGTTCTAGGAGACTCAGTAAGTCCCTAGGAGTTGTTTAAACTCGAAGCCGTGCAGGGGGATTGCGTGGTTGGCTGGGAACCGAAACAGAGGTGGCGGACAGTTTTTGTTCGAGCTTGGGGACGATGGGTTAGAGACTTTAATGTCTATCTTTTAGGATTGGAAATGGTTACTGGGAAAGGGACGAACCTAATGGGACTGGAAGGACTGGATTTGAGAAGGAAACGAGGGAGAACCGGTCACGCCGGTTTAGTACAGTTGAACCGGCTGACCAGAGGTTGAAGACGACCCTGTAGCAGGCGCGTGAAGCCCACGCGCAGCCCCTTTGGGCGGAGCGTGAGGGCGCGTGCGGCAGAGTCTGGGGAACCTTCCAACATAGTTTTTGGTCTAATCGATGTAACGAATCCATTGGGATAAGTTTCGGGACGATCAGACGTTGTCTCGGGTTAGTTCTAAGTGGTAGAAGGTTTAGGGTTCCGTTTAAAGTACGCTTAGAAGTTCGGGAAAATTATGGGATTTGAGTAGGACTTTTGTGAAGTAGTTAGTAACCTCGTTATGGGCTTTGGATAGGTTCGGGATGCCGAGGATAGCGGAATGGTTGGGGACGGCTTAAGTGCGCGCGTATCGAGGCGACGCCGAAATGGTCTGTGAGTGGACTTTGCTTTCTAACTCTTGATGCATGCATATATGTTTTTATATGTTTTTTTATACTTGATTCTATGATTTGATTTATGATTCTGATGGTTTATGATTTTTGCACGTTTTTCGAGGAAATTGCGAGATTTGACTGATATTGTGATTTGAACCTGGTTTTAATGATTAATTTCGGGATTTGAAATACGATTTGATTTCAATGAATGTAAAAGGATTTTGGAAAGTGATTTCGGGCTTAGAGGCCCAGTTTAGAAAAGTGGTTTGAAGAACGTGATTTCGGGTTTTTGAATCGGAATTTCGGATGACGATTCGGGATTCGATTTGGGACTTGAAAGTGGATCCGGGTTTGGGTTTGGAATGGTTATTCCGGATGCCAGCTTACGGAATGATGGTTGAGGACTGGGTTTGGATTCGGGATCCTGATGAGATTGGGGATTCAGATTCAGAAATGGAAAATGGTTTTCAAACGGTTTTGGATTGGATTTGCTGGATCTGGTTATTGGGTTTAAAGACCCGGATTATGGTTGACGGGGGACGGACCCGGATTGGGTTTAAAGACCCGGATTGAGTTTAAAGACTCGGGAGTTTAAAGACTCGGATAATTGATATTTACCCCCGTAGGCCTGTTGAGTTTAAAGACTCGGGAGTTTAAAGACTCGGATTATATTGAGGCCTGGATTGAGTTTAAAGACTCGGGAGTTTAAAGACTCGGATAGATCCAGCGGGTTCGGTGAATGGAAATATGATGTGGTTTTCAATAATGGTTTTTCGATATTTTGGGCAGTGGCTTGGATGAAATGGTTTTCGGTGGTTTTGGGCTGAGGCCCGGGATTTGAGAAAAAAGGAAAATGTGTTTGGTTTTCGTACATGTGTTTATGACATGAATTTGATATTCATGCATTGGTCTTTTGAACGGAGGGTATAAATGTAATTGTATTTTCTGTTAACTGTTTTTAAACTTATACTTTATTTTTGTCCACTCACAGTCTTTTCGTGTTTTTGATACCCTCCAGGTTGTTGCGGCGCGGGCTGTTGGCCGAGAGAGACGGAGACATCACACATATGATCCACAGTAGACTTTACGCACTCTGGGAAGTTCGGAAGTTTTTGGACAGTCAGATCGAGAATCCCTTGTCAGACTTACGTGTCACATGAAGGGTGGACGTCAGTTTAGCCTTCGTGTCATGCGTAAGTTATTTGGGATCGGGATTTAGCCCTTAATCCCGGGGGATTAGGGAGAAAGAGGTGGGAACCCCAAAAAACCATAGTACTATAGAGCATAATTTGGATGAGCATCAATATGCCAGAAGAAAAAAAAACACGATGCGCCCAGGCTCAAATACGATTCTGGATACGCTCCAAGAGGGGAGCACAATTTGAGCAGCTTAATTTCAAGGTAATGATAGGAAATCCAAGATACTTAACAAGTAATGAACCTTCTTGAACGCCAAAACAGCGTAATAATTGACCTTTCACTCTAAGACTCACCCCAACAGCAAACAAATGCCTTTATTTATATTGGGGGATAAACCCAAAATGTTAGAAAACCAGCCAATTGCATTTTAACAACAGGAAAAGAGAAGGCATCCCCAATGAGTAAAACAATAAGGTCATCGGCAATGGAAATGTAAGAAATAAGTACCTTGTCACACCTCCAGTGGAAACGGAACTTAGGGTTATAACAAATACACTTATCCATGATGAGGGAAAATATTTCCATCACAATCACAAATAAGTACAGAGATAATGGATCACCTTGACGTATACCTCTTTTCCCAGGAAAGAACTCAGCTAGCTCACCATTAATAACAATAGAGAATCGAGGGCTAGTAATACAAATGCTAATTCAACCGATAACCAAAGGGGGAAAGTTGAAAGCTTCCAAAGTAACTAATAAGAATTCCTAGGAAATTGTATCACATGCCTTAAGAATAACCACTTTGACAGCACAACTAGGCGAGCCGTAATTCAGAATATAGCCTTTGAATAACTCTTGAACCATAAGGATAGTATATCCTACTCTTCTCCCAGAAACAAAGGCCGACTGGGTCGGAGAAATGATAGAAGACAACACTGGCTTGATACAATTAGCTATAATCTTAGAGACGCATTTATATATAGTGTTGCAACAAGAGATAGACCAAAAATTCCACATAGAAGAAGGATTAGAAATCTTCGGGACTAGAGCAATAATAGTGGAGTTGAATTCTCTCAACAACTGAAAGCTAGAAAACACTTCCTTTACCGCGCTAATCACATGAGACCCAATCGCCAGCCAAGCACTTTTTGTTGGGAGTTAAATTCTCCCAAAAAAAGTGTTACAACTTTGGTAATCCTTCAGTTATTATGTTTAAAGTTTTTGTGGAATAATGATTTGTTTCAATGCGACTTACTGTTTAGCTTAAGTGTAGAGAGCATTTTTACACACCATCTGGAGCAACCAACTCATGCTTTATCTGCCATGTGTCCAAAAATCCTTTATGTTAAAGGATTCTAATTAATAATGAAAAAAGATATTATAAAAAATAATTAAATTAAAATGAAAAAACCCAACAACCATCGGAGCCTCCTCGAGCCACTCACCAACCTTTCCCTACCTAGCAAACTCTCATCTCTAAAGGGGACTAGAATGGGGGCAAGCCAGTGGCCATATCTCCAACTTGCCACTGGAAAACTTGAGTGAGTTTTTCCCTCTTAGCCACCAATTCGGATCCCTCCTTAGTCATTCCCATATATGGTCCATATGGCATCGGTGACGGGCCCCTCCATATGGTTCATATCACACCGGCGACAACTCATTTTTTCTTCATTGTTGACCAGCAATTCGCTGAGACTCACCGAACCCCCATCATGCTGCCCACCGCCTCCTCCTCTCACCGAACTTCTGTCAAATTCGGGTTTTATATTTGGGTTCCATAGTTTCAATTTGCGCTTGCATCATTTTTTGGAAGAATTGGATGGTTTCCCAATTGAGGATGAATAACGTTAGGTTCCAAGTTACTGAGGAAGTTTGGTAAGATGATTAAATGGTCCGTAAAGAATAGGCTTATTATGCTAAGTGCACCAGGAACACGTCATGAAATCTCAAAATGTACCAGGAAAGGAAATTTGCCTCAGTGTGTTGCGGGAATGGTCCTTGACGACGTTAATGTTTGCAGACGTGGAGTCGTCGTGGCACAGTAGGACCCAATTTGATGACCACGTGTGCGGGAAAATTGAAAATCGAATCGAAACATTGAGAATTCGAATTGGGGCTAAATTTTGTCCGCTAGGGTTTCAAGAAATCTGGGATTAGGGGCAGAAATTGGCTGTAGAATCGCAGGGGATTGCAGGGGTTTCAATCAGAGTGAGAGACGAGCTAAAAGACATCAGAGTTGAAGGATGCCTATTCGCTGAGAATTTGATGCAGAACAACCTGAATATGGTATGTTTTGCAACGATTTTCCTTTTCCTGGGTCTTGTATGTGGTGTTTGTTGAGTTTCCTAGTGTCGTTATGATAGGTTGAAGTCGATTTTTTTGCTAGAAACAAATTGAACTGTATGTTGATTCGAGGCCTTGTTGTTCAATGAGTTTTGTTGTTTTCTGAGTTTTTCTGTTTTATGAGTTTTGGGTATTTGTGCTAATTTTGGGTGTATGTGTTGTATTGGCTTTATTTATTGTATACATAGTCTGGCCAAGTTCCAGCAGCAAGTGAAGTTCTAGCGTGCCAAATTCCAATTGCACATACCTCTTCACCTGCCACAACCCCAACTAGAACAAGACAAAAAAGGTCTGCAAGGAAAGTCAGTACCCTTATTAGCCTACCTGTGTATCAAGCCCAGCTGCAAGAACAAAGTCCAGTTGCCAGTTCAAAGGGAAGAAGGATCAAGTCACCTGCCAATGCAAAAGGGATGAAAAAACGAAAGCCACCTCCAAAGCCAATGAAAACCAACAAATATTGCCTCAAGCAGGCAAAGGAATTGCTACCCCATTGGCATCATTAGTAGACATTAGAAGCTTATGGTGTTTGGATTTTTTTTAACTAGACATTCCAATCTTTTGTAATAATGCTGTATTAATAAACATTTGAACCATTTGATGTAATGGTCAAGTTTTTACAATGCCTTAGTTTGGAATTGCAATGGTGAAAGTATTTAGTTATAATCTCCAAAAATGGCACCAACTAGACCGAGAAGTCAATGCATGAATATTATGACAGGACCCGTCCCAAATCCCCCGGGATTAACGTGGGACATGCTTACTCCCATCTGACACGAAGTGTCAGACCAAGGATAATTCCATCCTTACCGAATAGGGACTACCAGAGAGCGCGAGGATCCCGAGGAGGAATGTGATGCCTCGGTCTCTGCTACAGCCTGCATCCGTGATCAACCTGAAGGGCATTCAACACATCAAAAGTCGTGAGTGGACAAAACAAACATTTTTAATACAACATTTCATAAAATGACATTTCTTATAATAACCCATCCCGAATTATCAGGATTAATTAAGAATTAATGACGGATTAGCGAGACTAATCGGGGATTAGAAGAGGATTAACGGGCGTTCAGGGCGAAATGATGATTTTGCCCCTGAAAATGGGCGAATCATTGACTTTTCATTCAGACAGTCAAATGGACTTTAGCCGATGAATGTGACATAGTTCAGGACGTAACGAGTTCATAGAAAGGTGGCACGCCTGATTCCGACGTTCGAGGAAGAAGTTATGATTTTCGGAAGTTCGGGGGCATTTTGGTAATTTGTTTGAATAGGAGCAAATAGTTGACTTTTGACCCGGGATGTCTGATGGTCGAGGACTGATGACCGTTATGTAGATCGAGGCGATACGAATCCGTAGACAGACTGTAACGACCCGTCCCCAGTATCGGGATTTAATATTATTTAATTATGATTTAGAATGACTAATTTGGGATTAGTTGAGTGAAATCGGACGAATTGTGCAAAATTACCGTTTTGCCCCTAGGCGTGGGCAAAATGTTGACTTTTTGATCGGGAGGTCCGATGGCCGAAGGCCAAGGACCGTTAGGAAGGTCTCGATGCCCTGAGTTCGTAGACAAGCGACACGTATCAATCGGAGTCTGGATGACCGAGTTATGGGCCTGGATGCGTGCGGGGCATTTTGGTAATTTCTGAACTAGGGGCATTTTGGTCATGTTACCCCTAGTCACGGTAGCAACCGCGGGGAACAAGTAATGCACCACCATGTGCGGTGGTTCTGAGTGCCCAATTGATTATTCAAGTTGTGTGCTGGAAAGTATGGATTGTTTAAAGCCTTATAGGCATCAGAACATGGCTGATTCATTCCTCAACGTGGACACCATTGTTAATTCGAGATTCGAACTTTGCGGGAAACATGTCTCAGTGGCCAGGTTGGCTTCCACGAGCTTTTAGGATGACACAAGTCGATTAAACTGAATGAGAGTTGAGTGGTCTTCATTCTGATACACTGAGGGTCGAGTGATAGAGATGAAAACCGTGGAAAACCATTTTTGGAATTTGAGAGGGAAAATTCGAAATTCAATCCTAGGGCCCTGAGGATCAAATTGGAGCTCACTTTCAACTTCCTGGGAGTGCCACGAACAGAATCATGGAAAGAAGGAAGCAAATTGGTGCCCAATTCACTCTGAACGGACATAACGACAGTAAGCTTGAGTCGAGGTTGAGTCGTGATCATTGGGTGATCAAATGATGAAATTGATTTGGGAAATGAGTTTCCCATGGTTCACTTATGCTGCTGGGTGAATCAATTGGAAGAAACCAGTTGAAATCGATGGAATTCGAAGCAGGAACAGTGATGGGTGTTCATCGTTGAATCGTTGGATTTTAGGTAAGAAATCGTGTAATTGAGTTTACAGACCTTTAATTGAACTTAAAACGAATCTATTTGAATGTTCAATTGAAAGGATTGAGGTTGAATTGACAGAGAACAGTTCGGGTCATCTCGCGGGCCAACTGGACCCGTTTTACAGACATACGGGTTGGGACGATGACACTGTAGCAGGCGCGTGGGTTTCACGCACAGCCACTCACGGCGGCGCGTGGGCACGAATCTCTAGGTGAGGTCAACATGAATTTTGTCCCATTTAATGTAACGAACATTTTGGAATTGGTTTCGTGTCGATCAGACACCGTTTCGATATTGTTCGGGATGTTTGAAGGTTTTAAGTCGAGTTTAAAAATCGTTAAAAATTTGGAAAAATTACGGGACTTGAATAGGATGTTAATGAAGAGGTTAGTGACCCTCTAATGTGATTTGGACAGGATTGGGAGTCCAGGTGTTAGTGACGGGGCCCGTGAAGGCCGATGGCACGCGTATCGAGGCGCACGGTTAAACAGTCTGTAAGTGGACTTTGGTTTTATAAATTCTATGCATGCCTAAATGTTTTATATGGATTATGGATATGGTTTTATGATATTGATTTGGATGATTGTGAATTATATGGTTTCACGCATTTCGAGGCGATTTACGTGGTTGCACGTAAATCAAGGTTTTTCCGGTTTTACACGGATTTTTCATACTTATGACTTTGGATATGATTTCATGAAATGGTTTTGAAATTGGGAAGATAAACTCGGGCATGAGGCCCAATTATTTTGGAAATCTCGGACTTGGAAGTCCAATTGAGTTACGTAATCGGGTCGGGGGCCCAATTGCTTTATGAAATCGGGCCAGGGGCCCAGTTGATTTACAATTCGGGTCGTGGGCCCAGTGGTTTACAAAATCGGGCATGAGGCCCAGTTGGATTATAAACGTGATTTCGAGTCAGGGACCATTGAGATGTTGTGAAATAATTTAATAAAACTGTTTTCCATATACCATCTCGATACGAGAATATGTGAAGGTCTCCTCCAGGTGTCTGGGACACTGGGGAAATCACGGTGCATTGCCTGCGATGGTTCATTATGTGGAGTTACCGGACCGTATAATGATTCAGGAACAGGATTTCTATGTTGGGCGTCTGGGACGTGGAGCGTCTAGACGCTAGGCATCTGGGATGCTGTACCCGGACTGGGTTCGGGGATTGGACTCGGGATTGAGACCCCGGGCAGCACGCGTAGCTTATGGTTATACCGTGAAATGTGACGTCTGGGACGTCGGGCATCTGGGACGCTAGGCATCTGGGATGCCGGTTATGGTAATGTGGTAAATATGAACTATTGGACCTATGAAATGGTTTTTCGGTTGGATTTATGGTTTACGATTTTGGGCTAAGGCCCTAATGCCTTGTTGAGCAAATGTTTTGGTTATTGGTTTTCGTGGCATGCATACGTTTTTAATGGAGGGCATAAATGTCTTATGAAATATGTTAATAAACTTACTTATTTTCGTCCACTCACAGCTTTTGTTTTTAATGCCCTTCAGGTTGATTACGGATGCGACTGCAGCAGAGACTGGGACATCGCACACCTCCTCCATCGATCCTTGCGCACTCTGGAAGCCCATTTTGGGCAGTGGCATCAGGTTATCCCTTGTCTGACACTTCGTGTCAGACGGGAGCATGACACATTCCACGGTAATCCCCGGGGGATTGGGATGGGTCTTGTCACAGACGGTACGTCGAATTCGGATGTTATTTAAGTAGTTAGTAACCCTCTAAATTAATTTGGACAGGTTCGGGAATCCTGGAGGCGATGATTGGCTCGGGAGAGGCGTATGTTACGCGTATCAAGGCGCGGCTTCGGGCGGTCTGTGAGTGGACCTTTCTTTCGAAATTGATGCATGCATAAATGTTTTATAATTGTTTTAGAACATGTTTTGTGATGCCATGAGTGAAATTTTTTGTGGTAGCCTAGGGTTTACGCATTTGCACGTATTTTGAGATTTCCTGTTTTATACGATGCTTGTACGTGCTAGGTTTCCAATGGGGGTTTAATGAATTGGTTTTGGAATTGGAAATATGAAATCGGGCATGAGACCCATTTGATTTATGAACTCTCAAACTTGGAGTCCATTTGATTTGACGAGGAATCAGACCGAGGGTCCATTTGAACTATACGATTGGGCCGAGGGCCCTGTTGGTTTATGAATCCGGGCTTGAGGCCCATTTGGTTGTAATCTCGGGCTTGAGGCCCATTTGACTGTAGTATCGGGCTTGAGGCCCCGTTGGTTGTGAAATCGGGCTTAAGGACCCATTGAGTTATGGTTTTGAGCTTAGGGCCCAGTTATTCGTAATATCGGGCGCGAGGCCCAGTTTATTGTGCAATCGGGCTTGAGTCCCAGTTCGGTTTGTGAAATGAGAATTCGGGCATGAGACCCTGTTGAACTGTGGATTTAGGCCGAGGCCTGTGAAATGGATTTAAATCGGATTCGAGGAATCCTATTGAGATGAATCGGGTATGAGACCCAGTTGAGAAATGTTTTGAGAAAGAAAGTATTTGGAAAATGTATATGAACCCTCCATATGATTGTATGGTCTCCTCCAGACGTCAACTTGGAGAGTCACGATCCACAGACCAGAATGGGTATCCCCATAGGGATCCCGTTCTAGGAGTGGGAGTTATGAGTTATGATGTGGTCCCGGACCAGATTCCGGAGAGATGATTGGACTAGATCCGGAGATAGAGCTCAGACTAGATCCAGAGATAGAGCCTCCCAGATGGAGAATTCCTGGGGGAAGACTCGGAGTGACACCCTGAGTAGTGTGCACACTAGTATAGATATGATAAAT
This sequence comes from Prinsepia uniflora, assembly GCA_032719365.1. Lineage (NCBI taxonomy): Eukaryota > Viridiplantae > Streptophyta > Magnoliopsida > Rosales > Rosaceae > Prinsepia > Prinsepia uniflora. Next base: position 19,975,298 of record CM064869.1, read on the forward strand.
CGTGACATATATCGGGGATGTGTTCCCTAGGGGCTGTGTACCTCGAGTTGGCATCTTCTCGGAAGTGTCGCGGATGGGTTATACGTATGCGCACGTATATGGTTACGGAAAGTGATTTGGGGGCGGAGACCCCGTGTTTTATTTTTTGGTATTTCACTGAGAATGGTTTTGGGCTGAGACCCACGTGAAGTGATTTGGGATGAGTCCCTATTGATTTGATTTCCGTATTCCATGTTTTAAGATTGTGATTTCGGGTTGGGGACCCAAATGGATTTTTGGTTCATGACGGTTTATGGGGACCGACATGAACCCTTGAAAGGATTTAAGAATGTTTTCAAATGGTTTTATGAACATTTTGATAAATGGTTTTTGAATGCATGCATATGCTTTTAATGAAGGGCATAAATGTCTTTATGTGAAAATGTTTTATTAAAATATTATTTTGCCCACTCACTTTTTGATGTTTTGAATGCCCTTCTGGTTGATCGCGGATGCGTGCTGTAGTAGAGATCGAGACATCACACTCCTCCTCCTACGATCCTGGCGTACTCTGGAAGCCCCGGTGAGGGCTAGAGACGGAATTTTTCGTGGTCTAACACTTCGTGTCAGACGGGATCAGGCGCGTCCCACATTAATCCTGGGGGATTTGGGATGGGTCCTGACATTTCTGCCCTTCATTAAAAATATGCATGCATTCGAAAACCGTTTATCAAAACATTCACAAAACCGTTAGGACCTTAGCCCAAAACCGTAAATCAAGTACATGGGAACTCAGCCCAAAATAAAATCCATAGGGACTCAGCCCAAAACAATACATGTGGGTCTCAGCCCAAAACTATAACCAAATCATAGAACACGGGGTCTCCGCCCCAAACCTCTTTCCGTGAAATCTCATACATAAACATATATACAACCCATCCTCGGCATCTTAGATGAGATGCCAACTCGGGGCACACAGCCCTTAGGGAACACATCCCCGATATCTGCCACGATTCATCTCTATAAGTATTCATACTACTCGGGGTCTCACTCCGAGTCTACCCCCAGGAATTCCACATCTGGGAGGCTCTGTCCAACATCCAGGATCTACGACGTCTGGATGGGTGTCTCCAGACCCAGTCTGAAACCATATCATAACTCTCACTCCTAGAATGTGCTCCCTATGGGGTTACTCATTCCTGGTAGTGGATCGTGACTCTTCAAGTCGACGTCTGGAGGAGACCAATCAAATCTATGAAGGGTATATACATTTTCAAAATACTTTCTTTCTTAACTGGGTTTCATACCCGAATCTCAATAGGATTCCTCGAATCCAATTCAAATCAAAGTTCACATGCCTCAGCCTAAGTCCACAATTCAATTGGGTCTCAGACCCGAATTCTGATTTCATAAACCACAACTGGGACTCAAGCCCGATACCACGATAATGGGGCATCGAGCCCGATTTCACAATCAACTGGGCCTCTAGCCCGAAATCACAACGAACGGGGCCTCTCAAGTCCGAAACCATAAATCAACGGGGTCTCAAGCCCAATTTCACAACCAACGGGGCCTCAAGCCTGATATTACAACCAACTGGGCCCCTAGCCCGAATTCGTAAACCAACGGGCCCCTCGGCCCGATCGTATAACTCAAATGGGCCTTCGGCCCGATTTCTCATCAAATCAAATAGACTATAAGTCTGAGAGTTTCCAATAAAATGGGTCTGATGCCCGATTTCATGTTTCTAAATTCGAAATCATTTCATTTAAACCATCGTAGAAAACATAGAACGTATAAGAGCCGTATAAAATCGAAACCTCGAAATACGTGCAAATACGTAACTACTATGCTACCACAAACAAATGCACTCATGACATCACTAAAAATGTATTTAAAGCATTTATAAAAATTTATGCATGCATCAAATTCATAAAACAAGTCCACTCACAAACCGTTCGAAGTCGCGCCTCGATACGGGCACTATAAGCCTCTCTCGGGCCAATCATCGTCTCTGGGGCTCCCGAACCTATCCAAATTGTAATAGAGGGTTACTAACTACTTAAATAACCCCTCACTAAAACCCCATAATTTTTCAGAATTTTTAGCTATTTTTAACATCGATCCTAAACCTTTGGACATCCCGAACTATATCGAGACGATGTCCGATCGACTCGAAACTAGTCCCAAATTGTTCGTTACATCGAATAGATGAAATTACATGTTGGAACCTTCCCCAAAGGACGGCTCACGCGCCCGCACGCGCCGCCTGAAGTGGCCGCATGTGGGAGCCACGCGCCAGTACTGTGCAGTCGTCTTCAACCCAGTGACGACCGGTCTGGCCGGTTCACTGGTTTGGCCGATCCAGTTGGACTGGCGTGACCGGTCTGACCCTATAACTCATCATTTTTCGTCCAATTCCTTCTAATCCAATCCTAATCTTCCTATTTCATCCATAGAAATCTATTGGTGTGAAGAAACCTAAAAAAAACCATTAAACCCGACCCGTTCAATTTCTCTTCTCACAATTCAATTTTCCAATCCTTCCCCTGGGCAACACCGCCCCTCTCCGCCGTAAAAACCCATCCCTAGGCACTCCAAATAACCCAAAGAACCTCCCCCAATCACTAGAATTCATCCCCAACGTCTAAAACCAAAAATGGAATTTTGAATGGAAAAATGCATACCTTCGCGGTTTCACGGCCACCGTGCACGGCCTGCGATCTTGCCACCACCTTCATCATTTCAATCTCCTCTCTCTGTTTCCCTCACGTGCCACAAGTATTGGATTAGGTTTAGGGGGTGGTGAGGGTGGTTTGTACAAAATGCGGGTTTCGAGTTTGCTTTGGCCAACACAGAAATATTTGGGCCCCACTTAGGACAAAAGGCCCTTTTTGCCTCGTAAAATGTGCCACCATAAATAGTTCCTCGGAACTTTCGTGAACCGTAACTTTTTCGTCGAACATCTGAATTTGACGTGCCACCTGTCTATGGATTCGTATCGACTCAATCTACGTAACGGCCCCCGGCCCTCGGCCATCAGACCTCCTGGGTCAAATGTCAACGTTTTGCCCTTGTTTAGGGGAAAAAATCGTAATTCCACCATGAATGTCCGTTAATCCTCTTTAAATCCCCGATTAGCCTCGCTAATCCGTTATTAAGTCTTAATTAATCCCGATAATTTGGGACGGGTCGTTACATATTAAGACACAAACACATATGTGGTTCACTCGAATAGGGCTACGTCCACGGAACAAATTTTTCGAGATGGTTTTATTGATAATAATAGTGTTTACATGTTTGTGGCCTTGAGTCATTGAGAGAGTATGTGAAGAGGATGTCTTCACATGTGGGGGAGGTGGATGAGATTGTTTTACAAATGAGGGGATGCCCTCCTTAAATAGGCAAAGGCTAGGGTTTCCATTTCATTATGGGCTTCATATTGGACTTAGGCCCAACCCAAGTACGGGGTGAAATCCCGCACGAACAGTAGTCCCCTAAGTCTTCAGTCAAGGTAGTGTCTTGACAGGGGACTTGAATAGTAGACCGAATAAGGACCGAACTAAGTAATTGCTGATCTGACTCGAACCCAACATGAAGCGTCGTCCAGTATGAAGTAATACTCAGCTAGAGGTTATGCTCATCACGAGGCTACTCAGCAAGAGAAGACACTCATCGGAGGCTTCTCGGCTTGAGGTGATCGCTCTATGCAAGACTGCTTGATGTGAGGGATGCTCGAATAGAGGCGACCGTTTTGTGCGAGGATGCTCGGCTGGAAGGCGGTCACTCTGTGCGAGGCAGCTCGACTAGAGGCAATCACTCGTGGAGGCGGCTCAGCCAGAGTTATCATTCATTGCAAAGTAGCTCGGCTAGAGGCACTGCTCATCGTGAGTATTAACTCAATATGAAGTGGGCATTCATTGTGAATTACTGAGGAGTACATGTGTACACGCACTGTCATGGGCAAAATAGATTAATCGATCGTGCCAATCGGCATTCGAATAATTTGATTGTTCCTAATAACATGAAATAATTTTATCGGTTAGTAAACCGAGATAATATAATAAGCTCAAATAATATTATTTGATGATTTGATGCATGTGGACTAATAAAAAATTAACAAAATATGAAAAAGAAATAAACAATAGGCCAGGTATTATACTCATAAATAATATGAAAAATGTGAAGTAATATTATATATGAGGATTTCAAAATGACATTGGATGCCATAGCAGCTCACAAATATCCATGTAATAAAAATACTAATATAATAATGTATTAGATGATAAAAATAATTAAGTCCATGCACTGTGTGCAACCAAGCTATTCAGCCTCATGGTTTATGGCTATTTACATGTTGAGTGATAATATAATAATTGAAAAGTATTGGCTCACACATCACATGGCATTGGATGCCTGACATCCCTACAAAAGTCATTGTAGGTTAATTAATAAGGGTGTGAAAAGTACGTGTAAGTGATGTGAAAACAATTAATGCAAATGACAAAAGTGTAAATCAATTGAAATATGTATGTCAAATATATAAATATTAATTTTAGATATTAAATAGTAACGGAGAAAGCAAAAGATGCTTATCTTTTTCTTCTTGCACACGATGCACAGGTTGCAACGACGATTGATGAGTGCGGCAGCGCAGCGGTGGCGCGTGACCGACAACATGGATCAATGGAGAACATAGAGTGAGCAGGTCGAAGTCCCCAGTTCCATCAGTGACGGTGGTGTCTTCAAGAGATACTGAGAAGGTTGACTTGTGTGCTGGTGAGGACGCCGATTGCCTCCGATGAAGATGGATGGCCCAAGTGGCGCGGTGGTCCTACAAGAGTGTTGCATGCTGTCGTTTGCTCACCACAATGGCATGGGAGGTGGTGCCTTCAGCGCCGATGGCTGACGGCGCGGCGGCTTTGCAAGGCAACGGAAAACCTAGCTCTTTTGCAACCAAAGGAGGATTATTTTCCATACAGAGCCACCCATGGGTTTAGTAATCCACAAAAACTGGGAGAAGAAAGATTTATTATTTATGGGCTTGCTCCATATGTTGTTTTTTAGTGAGAGACCATCAGTCCACAAATTTCATATTGACTAAAGCTAAATATTCTTCTGCCACATTATTGTAGCATAAAGTGATTCGTGGTTTTTATATATAGATTAGAGGATTTTTTTTTTTTGGGTTTCGACGGAGAGGAGAAAGAAAGGTTTTTGGGTACTTCTTGGTAGTGAGCTAATTTGGGTTTTTGGGTTTGGTGTTCTTGAATTTTCATGGTGTTTCAGCAAGTAAGTGAAGATAAAAAAGGAGCTCGACATGGATTTTTGTCGCGATTTCCACAAACGGCGCCAAACTGTTGATGCCAAAAATGGCACTAACGAGACCGAGAAAACAACGCATGAATATTAAGATACAAACACATACGTGGTTCACCCGAATAAGGCTATGTCTACTGAACAAACTTTCTAAGATGGTTTTATTGATAATAATAGTGTTTACATATTTGTGGCCTTGAGCCATTGAGAGAGTATGTGAAAAGGGTGTCTTCACATGTGTGGGAGGTGGATGAGATTGTTTTACAAATGAGGGGATGCCTTTCTTAAATAGGAAAAGGCTAGGGTTTCCATTGCATTATGGGCTTCATATTGGACTTAGGCCCAGCTCAAGTGCGGGGTGAAATCCCACATGAACACACTGTCCACACACATTCATCACATTCCTAAACCACGATCACATAAACTCATCACAAACATTCATAACATTCACATTCATCACAAAAGTTCATATCTTACAAAAGAAGTTCATCACATTTCATCGCATCCCATCATTCATAACATCCACTAGCTCTACCAATCTACCTCATACATAACAATTCACTACAAGCTGAAAGTCACCTTAAGGAAATCCTAAGCCTAAACATGCATAAGTCCTAGGCTAATGCCAATCAGTACAACCCAAGTCACCATAAGGGCAATCCTAAGCCTAAACACCTTCCTTTTCTCATTTAGAAATTTCTCTTCTCCAACGTCAAGCTTCCAAAGTAGCCCAGGAATTATTTTCATCGACCTTTTGTACATTTTTTGGGTCCAACCACTCCCAAAAGTCACACCCTTTGCCACGAGATCTCTGCCACCCCTGCATTATCAAACTCATCAGTTACCCAAGTATAAAACGACTACGAACCAAGAATTTATGAATTCATTCCAAAAAACTAATAAATTATCAATTCATTCCAACAAACCAATAAATTATCAATTAATTCTAACAATCCCAAATCTCTAACTATCAGTAAAACCAGGAATTCAAACCATACACATTATCTGTAAACCCATAAATTCAAACCCAAAGATTCAAATCTAAAAATTCAAACTCGGAAATTCAAACCCAGAAATTCAAACCCAACAATGCAAACCCAGAAATGCAAACCAAATTGGGAGGGATAGCCTTCTTACGCGACCATCTGGACAAACGAGAAACCTCCTCCCTGGGTTGTCATCTGTCCGCGAAGTCTTTATTATGGCCACCTTCCCACAAAAGCATCTTTGATACTCCTCAAACCCTCGACTCTCCTCCATACTTACACCTTCCTTATCGCTGCAATCCCCCTCTTTCATGTCGTATGTCCACCCAATCACAAATCCTACACTCCCAACACTACTTCCCACGAATTTGATGCTAGCAATGCCCCCAAAATTTTTGAAACCCTAGTAGAGGAATTATCCCAAATTCAAATTCTCTTAATGTTTCGATGTCCCTGGTACACCTCATTTTACACGTCCTCATCTACTGTGCCACGACGACCACACGTGTGCAAAGAGTGCTTCACGTCTGCGAACATTAACGTCATCAAGGACGGCATCAATAAGATGGTGCAACGGTAGTGACGGTGTTGCCGTTCCCGCAGCACACTGAGGCAAATTTCTGCTCCTGGTGCATTTTGAGATTTCGTGGCATGTTCTTAGTGCACTTAGCGTAATAAGCCTAAAGAATATTGGGTTAACTTGAAGAACCGCGAAGGTACAGTCTAGGTGTGGAGGGGCTGCGCTGATTGAGTTGGTTAGGAAAGCAATCGGTGATGAAGGAGGTAGCAGATGTGACCCACAGTTGGAGCATAGTATGGGCTGCCATGTGGGCTGACTTTTGAGGTGAAAAATAAAATAGATATTTTTGTACATATAATTAATTAAAAAATAATTTAATCAAATCTAAAATACCCAACGGTGGGCTGACTTTTAAATAAACTAGATATTAAGACGCATTGTCCTAACTATTTCAATTGGATAGATTAATCTGTCAATTAGACAAATTAACTATTTAGTCATACGTTTAGTGCTCGATCCAACCATATTAATCTAGTGGGACTATATTATATTAGTTAATAATAAATCTATATGTTATAAATATTAATTATATATTATTATTAAATTTATTATTATTGTTATTATTATTATTTTTTCTTGATTGTTAGTCATCCGACTATTTAATTATGAAAGTATTTTTTTATCGGATGTGGATCATATAAAGAGATTTAGCTTTATTAAGTTATTTGATAGTAGTAAACATTAATTTCGTATTATATTATCCTATCCAGTTTCTTATACAATATATCAAATATAGCCTTAGTCATAAGAAAAGAAAATTATCAATAATTTTGTCCTAACTTGATTTCTTTCCTAATAAAATAAAGGTTTAATACGAAGAAAATAAATATATTAAGAATTCTATCCTAATTTGATTTCTTGTCTACTAAAATAAGGATTTTTTTTTTCTCACACTAATATTCAAGCACCTCCTCAAAGTTGAAGATACGCTCATATTTAGGCAAAAATAAGGATAATTTTTTTTTTTTTAGATTTTAGATGTATTTATAGTTTTACGAACCTTCTTATTGGTCTTTATTATTAAACCTTCTTGTTGAGATCTGATTAAAATTCAGCATGAACTTGTTATCATAAACAAAGTTGTTTTTCTTAAATATAACCCAATTAGTTTTGGCTAAAAAAAAATTAACTCAGTGCTGCATAAACTCCCATCTACGCTATTTGTTACATGCGTTTACCTTTCATTTTAGTACTGAAGAACAAATTCAGAGAGAGTCTCATAGATGATTGATGGTTCCAGTCTGATTGGGGATGAGGGTTTCCCGGGTTGTGTTATGGGTGGGTTGGTGGGTGGATTACGGAGGCTGTACAAGTGGTTGTTGAAATTTTTATTTATATTTATTACCTTTAAATAAATTAAACAAACAATTTGGAATGTGAAACCATTGAAACCTCACTGACATCTGGTAGGAAATTGAAGAGTGACAAAAAATCCTACCACGATTAGAGGACGAGCAGAAGCTTGTGGCGCACTAGTTGCGGCCAAATCCCACCGATACCCACCCACCAAATCCCACCGATACCAGGCCCAAATTCCACCGATACCCACCAAATCCCACTGATACCCACCAAAGCCACAGACCGTATTCGAACCCACTCAAGCTCTCATTCTTTGTCCCCAATTTTTCCTTTTAACGAGGGAAAAACTTTCATTTTTGTTGTTGAGGATTGAGAATCAGGTCAGGCATTTGAAATTCTCAGTCGAAATGAAGAAGCATTGAACATGGGATTGATTAGGGTTGTTGCTTGAAGGTGGGATCGAGAATCTCGTAATTGAATCTCTTGGGTTGAAGTCGGAAACCCTAGTGTTCCAAGTTCGTCGGTGGCCAGATTGAGCTTGAGCGACCAGGCTTTCTTTCTTCTGGTCTTCATCGACTGCACAGTACAATCGTTTAATCCACTATTCTTTTAATTGTTCTTATGTTATTCAACTTGTTAATTTTGTTGGGAAATTGGAATCAATTTGTAATTTTGTTATGGACGTTGGGATCAATTTATATATTTGTATTCGGTGTCATGGCTCATTCCTAATCGGTGAGTTTCCTTCCGTTATTGGTCACCTCTTGGGTTGTCATGGTGCCTCGTGGGTCTCCGCCCCCTTCCTTATTTCCATCAATCCTGTTGGCCACTCTTGGTGTAACAACCCGTCTCGAATTCCAGGATTAGATTAGTGACTAATCAAGATTAGTCAGGCTAATCGGTGATTAGTTAGACGAAATCGGACGAACGATGTAAAATGACCGTTTTGCCCCTAGGCATGGGCAAAACGTTGACTTTTCATTCTGGCGATCAAATAGACTTTGGCCGATGACCGTGATAAATTTTAGGACGTCACGAGTTCATAGACAGGTGGCACGTTCAATTTCGACGTTCGAGGAAGAAGTTATGACGTTCAGAAGTTTAAGGGCATTTTGGTAATTTTGGATAAAAGGGGCAAAATGTTGACTTTTGGACTAGGAGGTCTGATGGCCGAGGGCCGAGGACCGTTACGTAGCTCGGGACGATACGAATCCATAGACAGGCGGCACATCGAATTCGGACGTTCGAAGGCGAAGTTACGGTTCAAGGAAGTTTCGGGGAACTATTGCACGTTTTACAAAACGACTTAACTTTTGGATTCTAGTGAGCCCCAGATATTTAGTTCCTGCCCAATGGATGAGTGAAAAGTGTCACCCATCCACAGGCCATCTTTATACATTCATGCATCGATCATTTTTCTTCATTTCAAACCCAACCCGATCTCACACCATTTCCTCTCCTCTGTGCAACCCAAACCATTTTCCCTTCACTTAGCCAACTTGAGGATGAGACAGTGAGAGACTAAGGACTGAGAGAAGATTGCTGGACGGCTAGAACCGCCGTTGACGGCGGCGTGGAGGAGGTACAACCCGAGAGGTACTCGGTTTACCCATTTTCTTTTTCTTATGATTTTGCACGATTAGGATCGATTCTAGATGATTAGGGTGAGCTTAGGGGGTCATTAGGAAGTTTTTAAGATGTTTTTGAGGGAGTTTAGATGGTTGTGAAGCCTTGGGAGAAAAGAAGAAAACTGGACTGTGAGGAAAAGGTTGGACCAATCGGGTTTGCTGTGCTTTAGGGGTAATAATTGATTTAGTTAGGTTCCTAGGATCATAACATGAAGAATAGGATCGATTAGGATCAAAACGGGTGAAAACTGGACCGAAAATGGACCTAGATCAGTCATGCCTGTCCAAGATACAGAGAAAATCGGACCGGACCGGTTAGATCGGTCGGCTGAAGGTAGGAGACAGTCTATAGTAGCAGACACATGTAGCCCACGCCCAGTGGCATCTCGGGGCATGTGGCCCATAATTTGGGAGTGTTTTCAACACGTGAAATCTTCTATTCGATGTAACGAATATTTTGGGACTGGTTTCGTGTCGATCGGACACCGTCTCGATAATGTTCGGGGCATCAGAAGGTTTCGGATCTGGATTAAGAATAGTTAAAAAATTTGGAAAATTACGGGGCTTTTGTCAGAGGTTAATTAAGTAGTTAGTAACCTTCTATTACGATTTGGACAGGTTTGGGAGTCCCGGTGATAGTGATTGGCTTGGGAGAGCCGTATGGCACGCATATCGATGTGACAGCTCGGACGGTTTGTGAGTGGACCTTGTTTTCTAAATTAGTGCATGCATAAATGTTTATTATATGTTTTTTAAAGACTTGTTTGTGATGCCATGAGTGCATTTGGATGAGTGGTTACGTATTGGCACGTATTTCGAGGTTTCGGCCCTATACGGTGCCAATACGGGTTTATATGTTTTTATTTGTCTAAATGAAATGGATTTGGATTTCAAATGGATAAACTCGGGTATGAGACCCATTTGGTTTTGTCTTGGGCATATGATCCTATTGATGGCCTATTAGTCTGAATCGTGGTTGCAGTAGGTGCTATGTGCACGGCGACAGACGATACGAAGCTTGCCTCCGGACTGGGATGTGTTCCTTCCGGAGAGGTCATTATGCACGATATGTGGTCGGGCAGCCTAGGGAGGCTCGACTTTGGAGTGCTAACAGTTCAGGATATCGATCGGTGATGAGTGCACCATGATCTTGTGGTGGTCGCGTCGGTTGATACGTTCACGGCGACATACCAGGATTGAGGGCGATCCTGAATGGATGGTTTCACACATCACTACGATCAGAGTCATGATTGACCCTTAGATATCGGGCAGGATGCCCAGCTGATGTCATATGTTCGGACACGAGACCCAGTTACTTTAGGGTTATGATTTCGGGCCAGGGACGCTACATGGATTTCCAGGTTCATGACGGTTTATGGGAACCGGCATGAACCCTTGTTATGTTATTGTGGTACATGACAGTTTATGGGAACCAGGCATGGAGGATGTTTTCTATATGTATATGAATGGAATGGATATTATGGATCATGACGGTTCAGGGGAACCGGGCATGAATGTTTATGTTATGTATATATATGTTCATATACCTTCCTTTACTTCTACTATCTCCTCAGGGTAAGGTCGTTGGCCTGGGTGGACCCCGGAGTAGTCATGGAGCACCGACTGAGTGGAGTCACCCCCCAGTTGGGTTCCTTACTCTCAGGAAGGCATGGATCATAACCTCAGGGCGGGTCAGTGGTCTACGGACATTGACCTTACACTCTGAGAGATTTGGGCTTAAGTCCCCGGGTAGCACGCGCGTAGCTTTGGAAACCGTGACAGGATTGGTTGTGTGAATTATATTTATATATGATATATGATTATGATATGTGATATGTGATGTGCACATGATTTGGGCAGTGGCCCGTGTACGTGGTTTTTTTTTATGGTTTTGGGCAGTGGCCCATATGGTTGAATCTTTATGATTCTTTCGATTATGGTTTTGGGCTTAGTTCCCACATGTGGTTCATTTAGTTAAATGGTTTTCGAATGCATGCATGCTTTTTAGTGAAGGGTACAAATGTCTTCGATAAACTGTTTTTACAAACTCTTTGTTTTGTCCACTCACAGCTTTTAATGTTTTGACTGCTCTTCAGGTTGACAGCGGATGTGGACTGTAGCAGAGACCGAGATATCACATACCTCCTCCGGATCCTGGCGCACTCTGCTGGCCCGAGAGGGCTAAGGTCGGAAATTTCCCTTGTCTGACACTCCGTGTCAGACGGGATCAGGGTCGTCTCCTCGTTAATCCCAGGGGGATTGGGGACGGGTCCTGACACTTGGCCTTTACTTCCTCAGAAAGGACCCACTGATTTTTCCAGCAGCTCTCCCCTTCCCTCAACTCTCAAAATTTCTTCCCCTACTCTCAATAACTTATGTTATGGATCTCGAATGGTGGATGGTAAGGTAGTTACTGCTATTTGCCTTCAAGATGGTGTGTTGGGTTCTCTGAATGGTGGTGGTGGGTCACCGAATGCTCCTGATGATGGTCTTGGGGCTGCTCCTAAGACTGCTGTTATTGGGACCTCCAATGTTAGCTATTGCAAGGCTGTGATTGGCTCTAACTCACGAGTTCGGTCGGCCCATACTCTCTCTTTTTGTAAACCTAAATTGGTGGATGGAAGGAAACTTGTGTGTCCCCCTAAGAAGGCGGCTATTATTGCTGCTGAAGAGTGGAAATTTTGTTTGGTTGGGTACTTTGTTGACAAAATGTTGCCTTTCTAAGCAATGAATATTCTTGCTAGGAATGTGTGGGCTAATTGGGGTTTTTTGGAGGTTGTTGTTAATGATAAAGGCATATATTATTTTAAGTTAAAGAATGAACATTCTTGTGCCTCTGTTCTTGATGTTGGGCCTTGGCATTTCGCGGGGTGCCCTATTTATCTTACCCGTTGAAAGACCGGGCTTGTTCTCTCCAAAACCTCCCACACCAAAGTGCCTATTTGGGTTAGGTTCTATAAGGTTCCTCTTGAACACTAGAATTTGGAGGGTTTTGGGCACGAGGCGAGTGTTGTGGGTAAGCCTTTGTTTGCTTCGAGTTTGTGGGAATTGTAAAGGCTTTGGCCATTTGGAGTCCTTGTGTTCTCTTAGTCGTCGACCTGAGGGGGATAATGGGACTAATTCTAGGGACCGTCCTTCTGTGGGTTCTCGGAAACTTTTGGGTCCATCAAATAAGAATAAGTCCTTGGCGCTAGATGCTCCTATTGAACTTTGTAGGCCTGTCTTTGTGGGTTTGGAGGAACCCAATTTTCAGGCCCTTGATACTACTCAGGTGGTCCCTGTGGGCTCAGCGACAATTGCCAACGAGGATGGTAGCCAAAGCTCGATTGTGCCTGATTTGTGCAGCCTTGATACTAGGATAGGAGAGGGAAAGGAAGCTCTCGGGGTTTCACCTCCAATTGTGATGGGTGGTGGGTCAAAGATCGGTTAGTCGCCTCCTCGCACTGATGACTTCTATAACCCTAATTCTTTTGGTGCGCTTGGCGGTTTGGTGGATGACTTGAATTTGGTGTAGGATGAAATCAATTCCTCCGAGACGAATCAGGCCAATAATGATTTTCTGGTCAGTGCCACTGCCAATTTGGGTATCACTAAAAAGAAGAAGGGTAAGGGCAAGAAAAAAGTCAAAGTATAATTGGTTGGGAAATTATCCTGGGTTCTCTCTATCCCCCATTCTCATGATTAGTGTGGGTTTTTGGAATGTTCGTGGGCTGAATGCAGCTTCTCGGCAGCTTGAGGTTAGAAAGTTTACTCTTGCTAATAATTTGTGTATTGTTGATTTGTTGGAAACTAGAGTTAAGATTCCGAGTTTTGCTGGCATGCCTTCCTCTATTCTTCGTAATTGGAATTTCTGTAATAACTACTCTTATCACTTCAATGGGAGAATTTGGTTAGGTTGGGATCCTAATGTGGTTATGCTGTCTGTCCTGAGTATTTCTGATCAGGTGGTGAACTGTCGTGTTTAGGTTCTGAGTTCTGGTACTACGGTGTTTCTTTCTATAATCTATAGGTTGAATGTTGACTTTACTCGTCTAAGGTTGTGGGAAAGTCTTAGTTCCTTTAATGATAGTTTGGGTGAGGCTCCTTTGGTTGTTTTGGGGGACTTTAATATTACCAGATGCCTTAATGATAGTACTGGGAGTATTGATGGTCGTAGAGGGGCTATCTCTACTTTCAATGATTGTTTAAGGGAGGTGGGTCTTGATGATTTGGGGTATACTGGTAATCACCTTACCTAGTGCAACCTTCAATTTGGTGGGTCTCTTATTCGGCGGAAACTATACCGGATCTTGGCCAATGAGGCATGGCTATTTATTTTTCCTAATTGCTATATGAAGTTCGTTAACCGTGGATCTTCAAACCACTGCCCTGGTTGTATTGATTTTGGTTTTCCTAGCTCTAACCATCGAGCCCCTTTTAAGTTCATTGATTTCTATGTTGACCAACCGGATTTTCTTGATATTGTTCAGCAAGCTTTTGATTCCGCGTGTCATGGTACTCACCAATACCGTTTGCTTGGGAGGTTAAAGATCTTAAAGGAGGCTTTGAAGCGTATTAATCGATGGCCTAATTGACACGACCGACCCCTAATCCACCAGGATTAAGGAACCAGTCATGCTCCCATCCAACTCACGTGCGACACGAAGGCTAAACATCCGTTCAACCCCCATGGAACACGTGAACTAGACAAGGGATTCCAGGTTTCTATCACTTGAATATCCAAGTTTGAACATCAAGGTTCGCATACGGCTGTGGATTTTATGTGTGATGTTTCCATCTCTCGTACAACAGCCCGTACCGTATCATCAACCTGGAGGGTTTGAAAACATAAAAGACTGTGAGTGGACAAAATAAAGTATAAGCGCAAGAAAACAGTTTGTAAAAACAATTACATTTATCCCACCATTTTAAAACTAGTGCATGCACTCGAATTCAATTCATAATAATCAGAAAAAAAAAAGTAGTCAAACCATTTCCGTTTCTTCAAATCCTGGGCCTCAGCCCAAAACCATGAAAGCATAGAAACCAGATCATAAGCCAAAGCATCGGAAAACCATTTAAAACCAGTATAAGATCATCGAAATCCAAAACACATTTAAAATCACATTTCTATCCATCGAACCTGCTGGATCTATCGAAGTCTTAAAACTCAATAATAATCCGAGTCTTCAAACTCAATAATAATCCGAGTCTTCAAACTCAATCCAGGCCTCAATATAATCCGAGTCTTTAAACTCCCCAGTCTTTAAACTCAATAGGCCTACATGGGAAATCATATATCCGAGTCATTAAACTCAATTCGGATCTTTAAACCCAATCCGGGCCCGCCCTCTTCATATCAAATCCGGGTCTTTAAACGCAATAACCAGATCCAGCAAATCCAATCCAAGACCATTAATCCATTTTCGAATCCAAATCCGCAATCTCATCAGGATCCCAAATCCAAACCCAGAAATCATATCCATATCCGTTTCCAAATCCGAATTTGAAATCATCATTTCGTAAGCCGACATCCAAAATCATGATTCCGAACCCAATCCAGAAATCCAATTTCAAGTTCTAAAATCGAATCCAGAATCGTCATCCTGAAATTCGATTCCAAAACCCGAAATCACGTTTACCGAAACCACTTTTATAAACTGGGCCTTAAGCCCGAAATTACTTTCCCAAAATCCATTTTAAATCATTGATGTCAAATCATATTTAAAATCCCAAAATCATGGTATCGAAACCTTTATCAAATCACAGTATAAAGTCATATCTTTTAAAACGTGCAAATATTTAATTACCTCGAAATACGTGCAAAATAGTAAATCATCAATATCAAAATCATAACATAGAAATCACGTATAGAAAACATAAAAAAATATTAATGCATGCATCACAAGTTTGAAAGCAAAGTCCACTCATAGACCGTTTGTGAAGCCGCCTCGATAAGCGTGCACATATGACGTTCTCGGCTAGTCCATTATCCTCGGTTTTCCCGAACCTATCCAAATCCCATAATAATGTTACTAACTACTTCTCAATTGCTATATCTAAGCCCCGTATTTTTCCTGAATTTTTAACTATTTTTAACCGAGATTTAAACCCTTCGGACATCCCGAAACATATCGAGATGATGTCTGATCGACTCGAAATCAGTGCCAAAATATTCGTTACATCGAATACTTTAAAAGTCATGTTGGAACCTTCCTTAAAAGACACGCCACGAGCCCCCCGCGGGCCTCCAAAAGGGGCTCCGCGTGGGCCTCATGCGCTGCTACAGTGTCGTCTTCAACCTTAGTTCAGCCCAGTCTGAACCGGTTCGGTTCAGCTGAACCGACGAGGGCGGTTCAACTTCTTTCCTTCTTCATTTTTTGTTCTTTTTCATTCCTTTCTACTTCTACAGGTTCCTCAAACTATTTCCTAGCTATTTATGTGATCTAGACACAACCTTAGGGTCTGTAAGTTACCTTCCAAGCAACCTGTAACTTTCAACTTGTTCCTTCTCTCTGTTTTCAAATTTCCAGCTAGCTCAGCTTCCCTTTCAAGCCCAATGGCTTCTTAACATCTGCTAGAACCTCACATGATCCAGCATTTGTATGAAAAACCATCGAAATACCAATTGCCATTTTTTGCATTAAAAGAGAATTTCATGGACTTAGACTTACCGTCCATCTCTGGCCTCGAACACAGCCTCAAAGGCTTCCTGAAGATCTCAAAAACATGACCCACTTAACCAATTCGATCCTTAACCCGTAAATCCAACTTCCCCATGTTCAACCCCAAACAGGGGACTTCTCGGGTTTCCTCAGCTACCACTGCCGTCCTCCGTCGTCGTGCCTCGCCATGGCCACCAGGAGTCTCAACATAGCCTCCCTTCCATATTTCCTTCACACCCTGCCACTATTTGATCAGGTTTGAGAGGATTGGGTTTCACGATCACCCCTGTCCCTCAGTTTTCTCTCACGGTCAAACCGTACAACCAACATATTCATGTTTAAATGTGTGTGAGGCGGTGCTGTACGTTCCATAAACCTCTAGAGCTGGGACAAGTGTCCCAATCCCATATAATCACCATCCCAAGACAGCCACGTGGCCGAAGTTCTCTAGGCACAGATCCCAATGCATCAAAAGGACCAAAATGTCCATGCCTTGACAAATTACCATTTTGCCCCTCATGTTCCTAGACCCATAACGTTATCATCCAAACTCCAATGAACGTATGCCGCATGCCGCCTGTTGTTGTCCAAAAAGTCAACTATTTGCCCTTATTCCATCAAATTACCAAAATACCCTCAAACTTCTGAATGTCATTACTTTTTCCTTACATGTCGGAATCGAACGTGCCACCTGTCTATGAACTCGTGATGTCCCTAACTACATCACAGTCATTGTTTAAAGTCCATTTGACCGCCCGAACAAAAAGTCAACTGTTTGCCCAATTCCATAGGCAAAATCGTCACTTCGCACCGTACGTCCGAAAGTACCCAACTAATCACCGATTAACTTTACTAATCCGTCATTAACTACTAATATAATCTCAATTTCCTGGACGGGTCGTTACAATTTCCCCCTTAGGGAATTTCATCCCCAAAATTCCGCACCTCGTACGTCTGTAACGACGCGGGGGAAATCAACTACTCTCACACCTGGGCTGCTTACCCATTGTCCAGTACCTACCAATCGAATTTATCCTGACAATTCCCAAACGGTCAACCTAACTCGGCCCAGCGAACCAACTCCACCGACTTTCAATCCATCTGCCGATCATTTCATTCACGGAGGTCAACACATTCCAACTTATGCCCGTGATACTTCTAACATCACGCCGGCCAACATCCACAGCTTCAATAACACCTGATTATGACACACGACTACCAGTCGTATCATCCTCGACTCAGTCTAGAGTCATGTGTACTGCGTACCAACGTCTCAGTCACTCGTGCGAGTCTGTAGGCACAAGTCCCACTTTTCAAACCAATTCGCAAGACAATGTCTTCCGTCCTCGATTACACCCATGCATCAAGACCTCGTCAAAATTCCGTATCACTTTTGTCAGTGATTTGTGCCAACTCTAATGGAGTCACAACGTACTCGCTCACACCACGAACTCAACCAATCATCTCACTGGTAGTTCCACTAACACCACTATTGTCCGCCTGTGGAAACTTCAGCCACGTCTTACACCACCTATCTGGAACTGGACCCTATCACCTATATGTCAATCGTAAACACACATGAGCATTAGTGTCCCACCAGCCACTCATGTCTCTAAGCATCCAGCGCACATCAGTACTGACTCCTGCCAACCAGTTAGATCACTCAGGATCACTTGAAGCCAGTCCACAACACAACTAGTCAAGCACGTCTGATTAGCAAGTTAACTAACAACAGAGCTCGGCACCAAGCCGATCACCAACACCCCTACCAGAACATCATGATGCACCTCCAATCGCATCGGAACACATCTCAGGTACATGTACCAAGCACAACCAACCTAAATCATGGTGCCTACTCCTAAACACGGTAGGTTCACCAATCAACCACATCGGTATCAACCATGTTCTACTACACCCAATGTCCATCCAACAATACCAAAGTCTTTCGGGAAAATCCAACTCAAGTCCCTTCCAAATCTCCAGATCTCCTGGGTCTCCTGACCAATATAAAATCCAATCACATCTCAACCACGTATACAGGGTAGACCCAACACTAGATCCAAGTCCACTACCCATACTTATGCAACCACAAACCACTCACATCATACACCACTCCAAGAGGTCAAGATATTCCACCTATGTCTTACAATCCGATCCCGATCCACTCACTCCTAAGTGGATCCCACTTACTATGTTTTAGACCACCGTATCGAATCTAATCGATCAAGAAAACCACACGTCTAGATTGTGGGTTTTCTTCAATAACCTCATATCGATGAGTTCTAGTCACTCCTTCCATTCTAACCTAATCTCTTCGTTCGTCACTATACCACAAAACTCACAATAATCCACAACCATGACATCACAAGTCAGCCTACCGTAATTCGACTAAACACAATCTCATGACACTCGCCACATGTAACGACCCGTCCCGGGAATCGGGATTAGCTTAGTGATTAGTGACGAATTAGTATGTTAATCGGTGCTTAGTTTGTAATGACCCATCCTGAAAAATAGGGTTAAAACGGTGATTAATGAAGGAGTAGTAAGCTTAATTGGTGGTTAGCCAGTTACGACAGGTCCGTTAGCGTAGAATGACGATTTTACCCCTAGTTCAGGCAAATTGTTAACTTTTAGTTCGGGCAGTCAAATAGACTTTGACCGATGACCGTGAAGTAGTTTGGGACATCACGAATCTGTAGACAGGTGGCACGCCCAAATCCGACATCCGAGGAGGAAGTTATGATGTTCGGAAAGTTGATGGCATTACTGTAAATTGGGTAAAATAGGGGGGAAGAGTTGACTTTTTGTACGATCGAGTTTTGATACGTTGACCTAGGATAGTTAGGTAGATCTCGTCATCCTGAGTTCAACGGTAGGCGGCACGTATTCATCGGAGTTAGGAAGTGTGAGTTACGGGTCTAGGAAGGTAGTGGCAAAATGGTAATTTTGGCTTAAAAGGAAGGGCATTTTGGTCTTTTGCACATGGGGATTTGTGCAATAGATTGGGACAAGTGGACGGTTGAGATTGAGACACTTGTGAGAGGGCTGTGAGATGGTGACACGTGCTAGGGGTCTAGTGGATTCCAGGATTTTGTTTACGGGTCCAAATAATTGGGGGTTAACCGTGCATTTGAGAGCAGAGACAGAGTGAGGCGGTGAGGACATCGATCGATTGCTGGGAAGGTTTGAGTGTTGTGAGCTGGTGAGAGTGAATAGGGAGAGTTGAGGAGTGAATTGGAGGGGTTGTGTGCTCGTGAGTGAGTGAGAAGGAAGGGTGAGTTCACGGGAAATCAGAAAACAGAGAGGAATTCGAGTGGTGGTGCTACCATATTCGACCAGTCGAGGTTGGTGGTGCCGTTCAGAGGAAGGAGGAGGACGAGATGAGCTACTTACGCACGGCTGAGCTCACGGCGGTGGCCTGAGCAGAGGTAATTTAGTGTTCTCCTGTAATTACTCTGTTTTGCCGTAAATTTCAAACGGGAAGTTGTGGGTTTTGAGTGTGAGTCGAGAGATTTGGTGAGTTGGGTGAGCTTCAGTAGGTCCACAGGAGTTGTTTAGTGTGGTTGCCGTGAAGGGGGAGTGGCTGGTTGGCCGGAAGGAAGAACAGGGGACAGACGAGTTCTGTGTCGAGTTTGGGACGATGATCTAGGGACTGTGTCGAGGTGTTAGAGTAAGGGGAATGGGTTGCTTAGGACTGAACGATGAGGATGGTGAAGAGAGGAGTCGAATTGGTGGACGGACGGCGAAGAACCGGGAACGCCGGTTCAGTACAATCGAACCGGTCGACCCGAGGTAGACGATGACACTGTAGCAGACGGGTGAGGCCCACGCGCAGCCAATTTGGGCGGCGCGTGGGGGAGCATACGGCGGTGTTTGGGAAAATGGTCAAAATGGTTTTTGGTCTAGGTGTTGTGACGAGTCCATTGGAATTGGTTTCAGGTTGTTCGGACGTCGTTTGAAGTTAGTTCCGCGAGGTTGAAGGTTTAGGGTTCCGGTTCGTTACGTTTAGGACCCGAAGATTTTTGTGGGAAATTAGGAGAGTCTTGGTAGACGTGTTAGTGACGTACTTTGGTGACTTGTGACAGGATCGGGACTTACCGAGGAAGCTGAGGAACGTACGGGACGTACAGGGCGCGAGCAACGTGCCGGTAACTGTGAGTGGACCCTTTCTCTAAACTCGAGCATGCATAACTGTTTTTAATTATGTTTTACGCTATTAAATATGTTTTTATGCTTCTCATACGGTTATATGTTGGTTTTACCTAATTGTACGTTTTTCGAGAAAGTACGGTTTTCAGCACGTTTTACGAGAAAGACTTGATTTCCGAGTATGATACCATGGTTTTGGGACTTAAATCTATAAAGGGTTTTAAATGATTATAAGTGGATTTTGATACATGATTTGAGGATCAAGGTTTTAGGTTTTAAAATCGGATTTCGGGAAACGAGATTTGGTTTTAAAGTTGAAAAGTGGATTTCCGGATTTGGGTTCAGAATGACGGTTCTGGACGCCGGAAGGGCATCAGACCAGTGATTTCGGATTCGGGTTTGGATGTGGAAATGGAAAATGGTTTTCAAATGGTTTTGGATTGGATTTGCTGGATCTATTTATTGGGTTTAAAGACCCGGATATTGTGATTGACGGGGGAGGGGCTCGGATTGGGTTTAAAGACTCAGATTGAGTTTAAAGACTCGGGAGTTTAAAGACTCGGATATATTGATATTTCCCCCGTAGGCCTGTTGAGTTTAAAGACTCGGGAGTTTAAAGACTCGGATAGATCCAGCAGGTTTGATCGAATAATGATGGCTTGGTATTTATGTTTTGTGTTACGGTTTTATGATGCTTATGATATGATTTCTATAACTGTTTTTATAATGATTCTGTAAATGTTTTTATAATGATCTTCACGGGATTTATAATTGTTTTCAGCAACTGGGTTATGCATGTGGTTTTCAAAACGGAGGGCTAAAACCCTGGTTTTATTATGAAATGGTTTTCGGAAAATATTTTATTATTTATGGTCCACTCACACCTTCTGTTTTAAATTGCCCTCCAGGTCGTGGAGCTAGCGCGGGGTTTTGACGTCGAGGCAGCGTCGGAGGCATAGAAGTTACGAGAGCGACCCCTGAGTGTTTTAAATTTTTCGTGTGCGTGTATCTAGTTTATCGGTTTTCTTTCTTTTGTATTTAGTACTATACTCTGTAAACCTTTTACTTCGGGATGTTTCATATAGTTTCTCATGCGTCTGACTGTGTTACTTTAGTAGTTTTCGTTGGTGTTGTGTCGGGGTGTCAGACGGGAGCAGGGTTTACCTCGGTTTTCGGGGTGAAACCGGGGTGGGTCCTGACATAGTTGGCTACTTTTGGACAGGTAGCGCAGAATGACGATTTTGCCCCTAGAATGGGCAAAACGTTGACTTTTAGTTCGGACGGTCAATTGGGCATTGGCCGATGACCGTGACGTAGTTCGGGACGTCACGAGTCCGTAGACAGGTGGCACGCCCGATTCCAACATCCGAGGAGGAAGTTATGATGTTCGGAAGGTTAAGGGCATTACCGTAATTTGGTTTAAAAAATAGGGACAATGTTGACTTTTTGCTGGACCCTTAGTTTTCACGTAAACTGAGGACCGTTAGATAGGTCTCGTCCTGAGTACAACGACGTGCGGCACGCTGTCATCGGACGTAAGACGGTTAAGTTGTGATTCTAGGAAGTTGGAGGGTAAAATGGTAAATTGAACATTGTAGGGGCATTTTAGTCCTTTTGCACTTGGGCCAATCAGATAAGGCCATTTGGGGAAGTGTGATTGGATATTTTAAACTGTGTCCATAGGATGATGGACATGTGGGGGACTCCTAGAGGGTTCTAGTCGAATTGGGTGTGCACGGGAACATTTTAGTGGCTGCTAATCGTCTATTTTGTTCATAGAGAGGGAAAAACAGGGAGCTGGAGACGGTGAGAACAATCGATCAAATTCCAGAGAGTGTGTGAGAGCTGATGTTTCTGGGCCTAAGTAAGTTAGTGCATGTATGTTTGAGTGAGATTAAGAGAGTTAGAAAGGTCGAGGGACGGTGCTAAGGGAGGAGAAAACCCGAAACAGAGCAGGGGACACCGTGCACGGCTGTGCACCCCAGTCGATCAAACCATCAAAATTGGAAGAGTGGTGGTGTTCAGTGACCTGAGAGGAGTCGTGTGGACTCAGTGGAGCACGGCGGAGCTCACGGTGGAGGTTAGAGAGCTGGTAAATTTCTCGGTCCCTTTTGCTTTCTCTGTTTTTCCAATCTGCTCAAAATGAAAGTCGTGATGTTTAGAAGGGTATCGAAGTTTTCTAGTGACCCTATTAGTTCTAGGAAGATGTGAGGGACCTTAGGGTTTGAACGGGAGCTTCGTGGTGGCCATTGGTGGCCAGAGATAGAAACTCGAATTTTCTGGGTTTAAGCTTCGATTTGGAAGGTATGAAACAGACTCGAATTTCATGTTTTAGTTAGCCTAAATGATCACATATGATAGAACAAAACTAATGGACTAAGTAGGAGTAGAAATGGTTGAAAATTGACTGAAAACAGTGAACGCCGGTTTAACCTAGACTGGACCGGTTCGAACCAGGTGAACCGGGTTCACCTGAGGTTGACGATGATATTGTTCACGCGCGTGGGTCTCACGCGCAGAAACTTCCAGACGCGCGTGGGGGCGCGTGAAGGGTAGTTTGGGGAATCTTCCAACACGACTGTTAAAGTATTCGATGTAACAAACATTTTGGCGCTGGTTTCGAGTCAATCAGACATCGTCTTGATATGTTTCGGGATGTCCGAAGGGTTTAGGGCTCGGTTAAAAATAGCTAAAAATACGGGAAAATTATGGGGCTAAAAGTATGACCTTTGTGATGTAGTTAGTGACCTTGATATGATATTTGGACAGGTTTGGGAAAACCGAGAATAGCGGAATGACCGGGAACGGCGTAAATGCGGGCGTATCGAGGCGACGTCGGAATGGTCTGTGAGTGGACTTTGCTTTCTAACTTATGATGCATGCATATATGTTTTTATATGTTTTCTATACGTGATTCTATGATTTGCTTTATGCTCTTGTTGGTTTACGATTTTGCACGTTTTTCGAGGCATTTACGGAATTTCACGTTTTACAAGATTTTGATGGATGTTGTGATTTAAACCTGGTTTAACTGATTTGATGTCGGAATTTGAAATATGAATTAATATTAATGATTTAAAAAGGATTTCAGAAAAGTGTTTTCGGAAAAGTGTTTTCGGGCTTGAAGCCCATATCAGAAAGTGGTTTTGAGAAACGTGATTTCGGGTTTTTGAATCGAATTTCCGGATGACGATTCGGGATTCGATTTGGGACTTGAAAATGGATTTCGAGTTTGGGTTCGGAATGGTTAATCGAGATGCCGGCTTACTGGATGATGGTTTCGGATCCGAATTTGGAAATGGATGATGGATGATGGATATGAGTTCTGGGTTTGGATCCGGGATCCTGATGAGATTGCGGATTCAGATTCGGATATGGATAGTGGTCATGGCATGGATTTTCTGGATCTGGTTATTGGGTTTAAAGACCCGGATATGATATGACGGGGGCGGGCCCAGATTGAGTTTAAAGACTCGGGAGTTTAAAGACTCGAATATTGATATTTCCCCCGTAGGCCTGTTGAGTTTAAAAACTCGGGAGTTTAAAGACTCGGATTATATTGGGGCCTGGATTGAGTTTAAAGACTCGGGAGTTTAAAGACTCGGATAGATCCAGCAGCTTCGATGAATGGAAATGTGATATGGTTTTCAATAAAGGTTTTCTGATGTTTTGGGCTATGCCCGGATGAAATGGTTTTTGATGGTTTTGGGCTGAGGCCCGGGATTTGGAAAAAAGGAACTTGTGTTCGGTTTTTCTTACATGGTTTGCTGAACCGGAAATATTGAATGGTTTTTATGACATGAATTTGATATGCATGCATTGGTTTTTGCGTGGAGGGTAAAAGTGCTTGTTTTCTGATAACTACTTTTGGAACTTATACTTTATTTTTGTCCACTCACAGTCTTTTCGTGTTTTCGATACCCTCCAGGTTGTTACGGCACGGGCTGTTGATCGAGAGAGACAGAGACATCATACCTGTGATCCACAGTAGATTCAGCACACTCTGGGAACGTCGGTTGATGTTAGGCAGTTGAATCGAGAATCCCTTATCCGACCTACGTGTCACATGGGGGTTGGACGTCAGTTTAGCCTTCGTGTCATGCGTCAGTTAGACGGGATCAGGATTTAGCCCTTAATCCCTGGGGATTAGGGGTGGGTTCTGTCACCACACAGGCCACACCCGGCATCACCAAGTACTCTTTCGATCCTGAACACATCCACACGTGTCCAAGATCAAGGGGGCTCACAAGTCCTGAAGTACCATCACTGCGTCACCCAGATCGACTCCAAAGCATCCAACACCCAACATCTAACACTAACTCAGACTCAAACACAACATCTCATTGTCTCAATCTCAACCTTCGGGATTTCCTGCCATGTTGGAAGTATGTCCATCTTTTCCAACCATGGGACTTCATCCTCAACGAGTATACCACCACCTGACTATCCGTCTAAACGTCAACTCCTCTATGGGACTTAAGAAAATCCACATCTCCTACGGATCACATTCATGTGTTCGTAGACAAGCCAATTCATCGACCAACTCGCATGTTGGTTATCACCATTTTTGCACATCCAAAGTAATGTCAATCATCATTCCTTCTGATGATCGCGTCTCAACCTTTCTGAAGGTCAACTCCGAAGATCACTATAACTCTCGGGATCACAATCAATGATCACTCACCTCAGACTCCTCAGTCACAATCCTCGAAGTCATCAATCCTTAGTCTCGAGGAGTTACCAAGTACCAACCTCAGCATCACCAACTAACAACACACTCCGTAACAGCCAACATTTGCCGACTCATTCGTCGGATCCTATAATATCTACGTAAACCAAACTCGTTCATGGTCAACCTGACCATACCAACCTAGTTAATCCAACACGGAACAGAGGTCCACCGTGTTTCCACTGCGCTACTTTGATCAAACCAATGGCATGCTAACCGTTCGTACCGACCATGACCTGCCCATGGTCATCATATCTCCCAGATTTTTTCGTGGTTCCTACTAAACACCGGCACCTCACGACTGGCCAAAACCTCAACTCACGATGTGCCCATCCTACCATTCACAAGCATCCCACCTCGTGGCACATCATCCTCTATCTCGTGCTCATAGCATACCAGTCCCGAACCTCTGCTCTTGCTAAACCAAAACCCTGAGTCGGGGAAAAGACTTCCCTCGTAATCCACAAATCTGAGCAACTCAATGCTCAACCAATGCCACATTTTTACTGGACTCGTTTAGAGTCATCCGCCAACCATCCACTACCTCAGCTGCATCTCGCAGCACCATTTCCAATTCGGTCGTACATCGGCCCAAGTCACAACCACCAACTAACCACAACCCTAACTCAGGTTTTCCAGACTAAACACTTACCCTGAGGTTTCTTCCCAAGGTATTCACAGTGACAAACTAGCCCACACAACAGGGTTCCTCCAATCATCATTGGGGTTATCAAGCCCAAGACATCCACCAGCTCACAACAACCTCACCCCTCGGGTCCATACTCTCGCTCTCCAATCACCATCCGGCCCAACAGGCCGCTGGTATCTAGCCCAACTGGCCCACAAGTACCATCCACGTGAAAAGGCTGTCGTTAGGCCCCACAAACCGACCAACCAACCAGCAATCATAGCACATCCACTAAATCACCATCCAAAGGTGAAACCCCCAAACACACACAGCAGACCATCTATCGGCTCTAACCTCTTTGGTACCATCCGGTTTCATCGACCTGGCACCCATCCTACCATAAGGTCCACCCAATCTAGGAAGCATACTACATCTCCGGCCTCAAGCCAACATAAATCATATCAACACCGCGTATCGGCGACCAGTACCCAAGTACTAGTGATCGTACCACTCTCCCTACCAACTATCACTCGCACGTCCAGGTTGATGACGGGTTGTTCCGCGTCGAGATATCACATCCACAGTAGCATCACATCACGCTAGCCGACAAACCACCTGCTCTGGAAACCAAAGCTTGCGCAGAGCGCACAAAACCTTGCTCTGATACCAATTTGACACGACCGACCCCTAATCCCCCAGGATTAAGGAACCAGTCATGCTCCCGTCCAACTCACGTGAGACACGAAGGCTAAACATCCGTTCAACCCCCATGGAACACGCGACCTCAACAAGGGATTCCAGGTTTCTATCACTCGAATATCCAAGTTTGAACATCAAGGTTCGCATACGACTGTGGATTTTATGTGTGATGTTTCCATCTCTCATACAACAGCCCGTACCGTATCATCAACCTGGAGGGTTTCAAAACATAAAAGACTGTGAGTGAACAAAATAAAGTAGAAGTGCAAGAAAACAGTTTGTAAAAACAATTACATTTATCCCTCCATTTTAGAAACTAATGTATGCACTCGAATTCAATTCATAATAATCAGAAACAAAGTAGTCAAACCATTTTTCGTTTCTTCAAATCCTGGGCCTCAGCCCAAAACCATGAAAGCATAGAAACCAGATCATAAGCCAAAGCATCGAAAACCCATTTGAAAACCAGTATAAGATCATCAAAATCCAAAACACATTTAAAATCACATTTCTGTCCATCGAACCTGCTGGATCTATCGAAGTCTTTAAACTCAATAATAATCCGAGACTTTAAACTCAATCCAAGCCTCAATATAATTCGAGTCTTTAAACTCCCGAGTCTTTAAACTCAATAGGCCTATGGGGGAAATCATATATCCGAGTCTTTAAACTCAATCCGAGTCTTTAAACCCAATCCGGGCCCGCCCCCGTCATATCATATCCGAGTCTTTAAACCCAATAACCAGATCCATCAAATCCAATCCAAGAGGATTAATCTATTTCCGAATCCGAATCTGCAATCTCATCAGGATCCCGAATCCAAACCCAGAAATCATATCCATATCCGTTTCCAAATCCTAGTTCGAAATCATCATTTCGTAAGTCGGCATCCAGAATCATCATTCTGAACCCAATCCAGAAATCCATTTTCAAGTTCTAAAATCGAATTTAGAATCGTCATCATGAAATTCGATTCCAAAACCCGAAATCACGTTTACCGAAACAACTTTTATAAACTGGGCCTTAAGCTCGAAATTACTTTCCCAAAATCAATTTTAAATCCTTGATATCAAATCATATTTAAAATCCCAAAATCATGGTATCGAAACCTTTATCAAATCACAGTATAAAGTCATATCTCGTAAAACGTGCAAATATATAATTACCTTGAAATACGTACAAAACGGTAAATCATCAATATCAAAATTATAACATAGAAATCACGTATAGAAAACATATAAAAATATGAATGCATGCATCACAAGTTTGAAAGCAAAGTCCACTCACAGACCGTTTGCGAAGCCACCTCGATACGCGTGCACATATGCCGTTCTCGGCTAGTCCACTATCCTTGGTTTTCCCGAACCTATCCAAATCCCATAATAACGTTACTAACTACTTCACAATTGCTATATCTAAGCCCCATATTTTTCCCGAATTTTTAACTATTTTTAACCGAGCTTTAAACCCTTCGGACATCCCTAAACATATCGAGATGATGTCTGATCGACTCGAAACCAGTGCCAAAATATTCGTTAGATCGAATACTTTGAAAGTCGTGTTGGAACCTTCCTTAAAATACACGCCACGCGCCCCCACGAGACTCCCAAAGGGGCTGCACGTGGGCCCCACGCACTGCTACAATGTCGTCTTCAACCTTAGTTCAGCCCGGTCTGAATTGGTTCTGTTCAGCCTAACCAGCGAGGGCGGTTCAACTTCTTTCCTTCTTCATTTTTTGTTCTTTTTCATTCCTTTCTATGTAACAACCTATCCCGGAAATTGGGATTAGATTAGTGATTAATGACGGATTAGTGAAGTTAATCAGTAATTAGTTGGACGAATTCGGACGGACGGTGCAAAATGACTATTTTATCCCTGAAATTGGGTAAACAGTTGACTTTTCATTCGGGTGGTCAAATGGACTTTGACCGATGACTGTGACGTATTTCGGGACGTTACGAGTTCATAGACAGGTGGCGCGTCCGATTCCGACATCCGAGGAGGAAGTTATGATGTTCAAAAGTTTGAGGGTAAATTAGTAATTTGGTTAAAAATGGGGCAATTTGTTGACTTTTTTAACGACATGGACTCTTCATGCAATTCGAGGATCGTTAGGTAGGTCTCGATTCCCTGAATTCAACGGCAGACGACATGCGTTCATTGGAGTTGGGATGGTAACGTTATGGGTCTAGGAACATGAGGGGCAAAATGGTAATTTGTCATGTAGGGGTATTATGGTCATTTTAAAGCATTGGGATTTGTGCCTAGGGATCAATACACATGTGGCTGCCTAGAGATGGTTGCTTTTTATGATTTGGACATGTGTCCCTTCTCTAGAGGGATGTGGAACCTTATTACATCGGTTTTAAATTTGGGGAGAATGGCTGCACGGTTCAATGTTCACACAGCAAACAGAGGAAGCCGATAGATCAACCCACCATACCTCCTTCGATCTTCTTTGTTTCTACTTCTTCTATGATTGAAAAAGAAAGGGTAGAAGGTGAGGATTTTGATGGTGCTGTCACGACGAGCCGTCGTGGACGGTGGTTTGAGGACTGGGGAAAACAGAGAGGATTAGGTGCCCTGTTTCAGTTAAATGGAAATTAGACTTTGGGACAAGAGAAGATCATATTGGTTACAAGAAGGATGTTTAGGAGAGTTTATTAAGTCGATCGAAACCAACTTCGAGGCCTGTCATGGACGGTGGCCATAGAACCCGTGACGTGGTAAGTTTTCTATACAAATGGTAACTTGAGGTTTAGATGGTGTTATTTACTATTGATGCTTAGGAGTTGTTTTGGATGATCCTAGGGACTGTTTGGAATCGAAATCAGGGGCTACGATGGCCGGAATCGTGGAATCGGAGAGGGGGGCCAGTTCGAGTTTTGCACGTTGATTGGGAGGTAAGGTTTCGTACTTAATTTCCAGATTTTAAAAGGTAGATCGAGGGTGTAGAGTAGGACGAAGCTAATAGGATTTAAATGAGTGAAAATGGTTGAGAATTGGATGAAAATCGGCCACGCCAGTTCAGGCTGGACCGGTTGCTCGAGGTTGAAGACGATGAACAGTGCAGGCACATAGCTCCCACGCACAGCCGCTTTGGGCGGCGCATGAGGGCGCGTGGGGCCTATTCTAGGCATGTGTTCAACATATGAAATGATATAATCGATGTAACTAACATTTTAAGACTGATTTAGAGTCGATCAGACATCGTCTCGATATGGTTCGGGATGTCCGAAGATTTAAGGCTCGGTTAAAAATAGTTAAAAACTCGGAAAAATTACGGGGCCTTAGTGGAAACTTAATAAAGTAGTCAGTGACCTTATTATGGGATTTGGACATGTTCGGAAAATCCGGTGATAGCGAATCAGCTGAGAACGGCATAAGTGCGCGCGTTTCGAGGCAGCGACGTAAATGGTCTGTGAGTGGACTTTGCTTTCTAACTTATGATGCATACATGTGAGTTCTATTGTGATTTGATCATGGTTTGATGATTTGATTTCGGGCTTTAAAATTTGATTTGATTTTGATGATTTGAAGTGGATTTTGGAAAGTGAGTTCGGGCTTGGAGCCCTATTCATGTGTTTTCAATAAACGAGATTTCTGTTTTGGAACTGGATTTCGAAAACGATTTTTGGATTTGGTTTTGAAACTTGAAAGAGAAAATTCTGGATTTGGATTCGGGATGATGATTCGAGATGCTAGCTTATGGAATCATTATTGCGAATTCGAATATGGATTTTCTATGGTTTTCACTTAATTGAAAAATGATTTTGGGTTTAAAGACCCGGAAAAATAAAAGAAAATCGCTGGATCTGGTTTTGAGTTTAAAGACTCGGTTGATTGACGGGGAGGGCCCTGGATTGAGATGTTTTGAGTTTAAAGACTCGGTTATGATATCCCCTGGGGACTGTTGATTGTGTTTTGAGTTTAAAGACTCGTTGATATCCTGGGAAGGCCTGATTATGCGCATGATTTTGAGTTTAAAGACTCGGGCACACTTGTGATCCAGCAACTCGCATGATTGATGTTTTTCACTGATTTTCAGATGTTTTGGGCAGTGGCCCGGATGAATTGGATTTGATGAGTTTTGGGGTTGAGTTTCCGTACTTTGAGATTGATTTGTGATTTTGGGGTTGAGGCCCTGGATTTGACTTATGGATTTGAGAAAAGGAAAGGATTCTGGTTTTCAATAATGATTTCTTATCTTGGATATGGAATGGTTTTATGGAATGGTTTTATGGAATGGATTTTATATGCATGCATTGGTTTTTGCATGGAGGGTATAACTTGTGTTTTCTTATGAACTGTTTTCTGAAATTACTATTTATTTTGTCCACTCACAGTCTTTTCATGTTTTCGATACCCTCCAGGTTGTTACGGTGCGGGCTGTTGATAGAGAGAGACGGAGACATCACACACGCGATCCACAGTAGAGTCTGAGCGCTCTGGGAAGTCCAGAAGATTTGAACGGTGTGTTCGGAAATCCCTTGTCCGATTTACGTATCACATGGAGGTTGGACGTCGGTTTAGCCTTCGTGTCGTACGTAAGTTAGACAGGAGCAGTGACTTAGCCCTTATTCGCGGGGGATTGAGGGTGGGTCCTGTCATTCTACTTCTCCAGGTTCCTCAAACTATTTCCTAGTTATTTATGTGATCTAGACACAACCTTAGGGTCTGTATGTTACCTTCCAAGCAACCTGCAACTTTCGACTTGTTCCCTCTCTCTGTTTCCACGTTTCCAGCTAGCTCAGGCTTCCCTTTCAAGCCCAATGGCTTCCTAACATTTTCCAGAACCTCACCTGATCCAGCATTTGTATGAAAAACCATCGAAATACCAATTGCCATTTTTTGCATTAAAAGAGAATTTCATGGACTTAGACTTACCGTCCATCTCTGGCCTCGAACACAGCCTCAAAGGCTTCCTGAAGATCTCAAAAACATGACCCACTTAACCAATTCGATCCTTAACCCGTAAATCCAACTTCCCCATGTTCAACCCCAAACAGGGGACTTCTCGGGTTTCCTCAGCTACCACTGCCGTCCTCCGTCGTCGTGCCTCGCCATGGCCACCAGGAGTCTCAACATAGCCTCCCTTCCATATTTCCTTCACACCCTGCCACTATTTGATCAGGTTTGAGAGGATTGGGTTTCACGATCACCCCTGTCCCTCAGTTTTCTCTCACGGTCAAACCGTACAACCAACATATTCATGTTTAAATGTGTGTGAGGCGGTGCTGTACGTTCCATAAACCTCTAGAGCTGGGACAAGTGTCCCAATCCCATATAATCACCATCCCAAGACAGCCACGTGGCCGAAGTTCTCTAGGCACAGATCCCAATGCATCAAAAGGACCAAAATGTCCATGCCTTGACAAATTACCATTTTGCCCCTCATGTTCCAAGACCCATAACGTTATCATCCAAACTCCAATGAACGTATGCCGCATGTCGTTGTACTCAGGGGATAGAGACCTAGCTAATGGTCCTCGAAATGCGTGAAATTGACTTGTCGTCCAAAAAGTTAACCATTTGCCCATATTCCATCAAATTACCAAAATACCCTCAAACTTCCAAATGTCATAACTTTTTCCTCGCATGTCAGAATCGGACGTTCCACCTGTCTATGAACTCGTGACGTCCCAAACTACGTCACAGTCATCGGTTAAAGTCCATTTCACTGCCCGAACAAAAAGTCAATTGTTTGCCCAATTCTAGGGGCAAAATCGTCCTTCGCACCGTCCGTCTGAAAGTACTTAACTAATCACCGATTAACTTTACTAATCCATCATTAACTACTAATATAATCCCAATTTCTGGGACGGGTCGTTACAGAGATAATCCCGATGTCTCTGAGCAGGTCTTGAAAGCGAGGGTGGATCTTGATGATTGTCAAACCTTGTTAAGAGATAATCCTCTTGATAATGACTTGCTATATAGAGAGAAATATTGTCTTCAGGCTTATACTGCCTGTTTATTACGGGAGGAAAGCTTCTTCCGGAAAAATTCTAGGCTCAAGTGGATGGCTGATGGTGATCTCAACACTGCTTACTTTCATTGTTCGGTCAAGAAATGTTCCAACAAGAACTGGATTTCTTCTATTAAGTTATGGGATGGTATTGTGACCTCTAATGAGTCAGAGATCAAGACTAAGGCAGTTTCTTTCTTTTAGAATCTTCTGGGTGTTCCCTTTCCAATGGTTAATTATAATTTCAGTAGGTTGATTGAGGATACTATTGGGGATAGGGAGGCTTTTAACATGGTGCGTGAGTTTTCAGCGGAGGAGATCCGTAATGTGTGTTTTTAGTTCATGTAAACCACCAGTGCTACAACCATCATCATAGAAATCACGTATGTAAAACATATAGAATAGTTATGCATGCATCACAGTTTAGAAAACGAAGTACACTCACAGTCCGTCCTATGCTACCACCTTGATACGAGTGCCATAAGCCTCCCAGGGTTAATCACCGTCACCGGGACTCCCAAACCTGTCCAAATCATACTAGAAGGTCACTAACTACTTCATTAACCTCTCATTAAAGCCCCGTAAATTTCCTGAAGTTTTAACTATTTTTAAACTCGATCCTAAACCTTCGGACACCCGCAAAACGATGTCTGATCAACATGAAACCAGTCCGAAAATGTTTGTTATATCGAATAGATGATTTCAAATGTTGAAAGTTTCCCCAAAAAGCTCTGCATGCCCCCCTTCACGCGGAATGAACCTCATACGTGTGAAAGTCACGTGTCTACTGTTCATCGTCTTCTTAATTGTGCAAACCGGTCTGGTCAGGTTCGGTTGGTCCGGTCTGGTCCAACTGGACCGGCGTGGCCGGTTCGGTCAATTCTAGCCCTTTCTTCAACCCGTTTTCACCCCAATTTCCTCCTAAACAACCCTCTAACTATTTTCAATCAATCCAAGGATTCAAAATGAGAAGAATAAGTCTAAAAACCAAACCTTCAAGTTCGATTATTAAACCGGCCGACCTCCATCGTTGGTTCCGTTACCTCAAACCACCCTTCAGCCACCATTCCAAGCCTATTTGGTTCTTAGCTACCTCAAACACATCCTCCAATTAATAGCATCGATCAACCATCACTAAATCACGGTTTGCCATTTTTGAATCCAAAAACAATGAATTCGTGCCTTACCTCCGAATTGCCACCACCGTGCACGACGGTGCACGAAACCAATCCCAGCCGACGCGTATGATCTCTAGCAACTCCCTAGGGTCATCCAGATCGATCAACAAACCCCCAAAACCAATATCACCATTTTTGAACCAATTCGGTCCCTTGCCACCGAACCAGGCCACCGTGCGCCACCGTCCACGACAACTCGACCCGTGGCCATCATTAGACTCGTCTCACCTCCCTCACTCACATTCATTCATAACCCAGAAGTAATGGATGAATTTTGAAGGGGTTATGGTTGGGTTGTGGTTCGGGTTTTACAAAGAAAATGAAGAAGATGATCGTGGAAAGGAGAGAGAGATGAGAGATGAGAGATGAAATGGACCAATTAGAGATCCCCTTTTTTTAGGGAAAAAGTCAGCAATGGATGATTGAAGGGCCCCACACAAATATCTGCCTAATTGGATTAAAATATTATATAATTACGAATCCCGAGATGTAAACCCTCGATTTCGATCCCGTGACCATAACTTCTCCGTTCGAAGTCTAATTTCGACGTGCCGCCTGTCTATGGACTTATGATGTCTCGATCTACGTCACGATCATCGATCCTCGTACGTTTGACTCCTCGAGCCAAAAGTCAACATTTTGCCCAACCTAGGGGAAAACAGTCATTTTGCACCGTTCGTCCGAATACTCTCAACTACTCCCCGATTAGTCATTCTAAACCATAATTAATTAATATATAATCCTGATGTTCGAAACGGGTCGTTATAACTGGGAGTATTGATGGTCGTAGAGGGGCTATCTTTGATTTCAATGATTGTTTAAGGGAGGTGGGTCTTGATGATTTGAGGTATAGTGGTAATCACCTTACCTGGTGCAACCTTCAATTTGGTGGGTCTCTTATTCGTCGGAAACTAGATCGGGTCTTGGCCAATGAGGCATGGCTATCTATTTTTCTTAATTTCTCTGTGAAGTTCCTTAACCGTGGATCTTCGGACCACTGCCCTGGTTGTATTGATTTTGGTTTTCCTAGCTCTAACCATCGAGCCCCTTTTAAGTTCTTTGATTTCTATATTGACCAACTTGATTTTCTTGATATTGTTCAGCAAGCTTTTGATTCCTCGTGTCATGGTACTCACCAATACCGTTTGGTTCGGAGGTTAAAGATCTTAAAGGAGGCTTTGAAGCGTATTAATCGATGGCCTAATTTTGATGTCTCTGAGCAGGTCTTGAAAGCTAGGATGGATCTTGATGATTGTCAGATCTTGTTAAGAGATAATCCTCTTGATAATGACTTGCTATATAGGGAGAAATATTTTCTTCAGGCTTATACTATCTGTTTATTACGGCAGGAAAGTTTCTTCCGGCAAAAGTCTAGGCTCATGTAGATGGCTGATGGGGTGATCTCAACACTGCTTACTTTCATTGTTCGGTCAAGAAATGTTCCAACAGAAACTGGATTTCTTCTATTAAGTTACAGGGTGGTATTGTGACCTCTAATGAGTTAGAGATCAAGACTGAGGTGGTTTCTTTCTTTCAGAATCTTCTGGGTGTTCCCTTTCCGGTGGTTAATTGTAATTTCAGCGAGTTGATTGAGGATACTATTGGGGATAGGGAGGCTTTGAACATGGTGCGTGAGTTTTCAACGGAAGCGATCCGTAATGTGTGTTTTAGCTCAAGCCTAATAAGGCCCTGGGGCTTGATGGGTTCAATGGCCTCTTCTTCTAGAAATCATGGAGTGTGGTGGGAAGTCATGTCATTGCGGCGGTTAGTGAATTTTTCTCTACTGGTTGTTTCTTGGTGAGGTTAATGCCACTATTATTACCTTGGTCCCTTAAGTCTCTAATCGCTCTACCATGGCTGATTTCCGTCATATTTCTTGTTGTAATACCCTGTATAAGATTATTTCCAAGCTGATTGCTAATCGGATTGTAGGGATTCTCCATTCTATCATTAGTGTGAATCAGTCGGCTTTTGTGGGGGGGCCGTTAGATTAGAGATAATATTTTGTTGGTTCAGGAGCTCATGTGTGGTTACCATCTGAATAAGGGAGTGCCTTGGTGTATGGCCAAGGTTGACATTTTGAAAGCGTATGATTCTCTGAACTGGGGGTTTCTCTTACAGGCTATGAGAGCGTTTAAGTTCGAACCTAAACTAATTGCTTGGGTGGAAAAATGCATATCCACACCTAGATTTTTGGTTGCTGTCAATAGGGAACTGGTGGGATTATTTGCTGGAAGGAAGGGGTTAAGGAAAAGGGACCCTTTTTCGCTGTATCTCTTTATCATTGTTATGGAAATCCTATCTCGGATGTTGAAGGCTAGGATTGCTTTATGCCCTAGGTTCAGGTATCACTAGAGGTGTGGCAAAGTGGGCCTCACTCATTTGGCAATTGCGGATGATTTGTTTGTTTTTTGTCATGGTGATAGGTATTCTGCTAAAGTTATTAATGATACCTTAGCGGTGTTTTCTAGGGCCTCAAGGTTGGTCCCTAATCTGGCCAAGAGTAATGTCTTTGGGGCAGGAGGGTCTAATCATCTTCTGGGTCAGATTATGAGGATTTTTGGGTTTGGTGAAGGGTCCCTGCCTATCCGTTATTTAGGCATCTCTCTGATTTCTTCCGAACTTGGGTTCTATGCTTGTCGTCCTCTTTTGAAGCTTATAGAAGGTCGGATTAGTAGTTGGGAGCACCGTAAGCTTTCTTTCACTGGCCGGTTGCAGCTAATTAAGTCTATGTTGTCTAGTGTACATATTTTTTGGTCCTCTCATATCTTCCTCCCGAAGAAAATTTTTCCTAACCTGGAGCTTAAGTGCCGAAGATTCTTGTGGTTTGGTAATGTTTGTGGGAATTATTATGCTAAAGTTGCATGAAACCAAATTTGCAAGTTGAAGGTGGAAGGTGGTTTGGGGTTGCGACGCCTTCACTTGTGGAATGTGGCTCTGATGGCTCGTCATATATGGTCCCTGTTTGATGTTGAGAAGACCAGTCTTTGGTGTAGGCGTGTCAAGAATTATTTTATTCGTGGAAAGTGTTTTTAGTGTCTCCTACTCAGTGTTCTTGGAATTGGAGGAAGTTGCTGAAGGTAAGACATCTTGTTAGGCCTTTCATTAAGGCAGTGACTGAGAATGGGATTGATGTGTTTCTATGGTATGATTATTACCTAGAAATGGGCCCGTTAGGAGTTTTGGTGGGTAATGAGATGGTTGGAGATTCTGGGTTGGCTGCTCATGCTAGGGTTAGTTCTATGATCAATGGCTCGAGCTGGTGTTGGCCTTCTTCTTTTTCTCCAGTTATTAATTTGATTAGTACTGCTGCTGGGTGGATGTGCCCTAATGTTTATGTTCCTGATTCTTATCGCTGGGTTGCTAATCCTTCTGTGAGGTTTTCTACTTCGTCCTTGTGGAATAGCTTGTCTCCTTCGAATCCTAGTGTCTCTTAGCATCGTTTGGTATGGTTCTCTGGTCATATTCCTAGGACGAGCATTATATTGTGGCTTGCTATTCAGTGCAGGTTGTCTACGTTATATGACCTAGGACGAGCATTATATTGTGGCTTGCTATTCAGTGCAGGTTGTCTACGTTAGATGGATTGAGGAACTTGACTGCACATGATAATGGTATGTGTTTTCTTTGTAATCTTGCTGCTGAATCTCATTCTCATCTATTCTTTGAGTGTCAGTTCTCTGCTTATGTGTGGGAATGTGTTTTTCTTTGATGTGGGATTTCGTGACAGCTTTTTTCGTGGAACTATCTTATCCCCCTGCTTACCAGCTGGTGGGGTGGTAAGTCTTTCAGATCTATTGCTTATAAACTTACTCTTGCTGCTTTCATTTATGGGATCTGGCTGGAACGTAACCATCATGTGTTTGGGCACCTCCAAGGTCTCCAGATGCTATATTTCTTTCTATTTGTAATATGTTTAGGTCTTGTTTAAGTACTTTGATTATTAGGGTTTCAAATATAAATGTATTGGAAGCTCTAAGATGAAACATTAGCCTTGTTATTGTGGAGGTCCTTTCTGATCTTCTATGGTTTTCTTTGTTGGGTTTGCTTTAGCTCTGTGTCCGTTGTTGAGTTGTCTCTTTGTTTTCATTGGAGCCAATTTTGCTGGTGTTATATAAACAAAAATAATAATTTGGAATGTATTAAATTAGTGGGTGTTGAGCGGTAAATGTTCAAGTAGCTCAAGTTAGCTGCATTTTTTTCCGCAGCCTGTGACCAGCTGGATGGAGATGGCGAGATTGTAGCAGTCAACGACTGACATGAGATCATACAAGTCCTGGTCATTTCTACGGGTGGGGAGTGGGATGCCTTCGAGGCTTCTGCATAAGAGATCGGCGCCAGACTAGAGGGGATGGGGCGGAGAGCGTAGGCATCGTTGGGCCTGAAGGTGTAGTCGCCTAGAACTAGGATGGGCTAGTCGACATTGGGCTGAATGTGTGGCCACACGGGCTGACTACAATTGGGCCTGTGGCAACGCCGCTGCTGGCATGTGCTCTAGGATTAATATTTAGGGAAAGTGTTGGGTCACAAAGTGAGAGATTTAATATATATATATATATATATATATATATATATTAAGTTCCACTGTTGGAGTGAGA
This sequence comes from Prinsepia uniflora, assembly GCA_032719365.1. Lineage (NCBI taxonomy): Eukaryota > Viridiplantae > Streptophyta > Magnoliopsida > Rosales > Rosaceae > Prinsepia > Prinsepia uniflora. The sequence continues at coordinate 20,013,685 of CM064869.1, forward strand.
TTGTTGGTGTTTTAGTTCCATTGATCCGCACATAATCACTGAAGCGTGGGTGATCCAGTGGTTGCGTATCTGGAAGAATCTACGATATTGTCAATTAAGGTGTGTTTATTTACCAGTAGTAGGAAAAAAATCAAAGTAAATGATTTACGATACTAGTACTCTTATATATACTTGCAAATAGTTAATCAATAAATACGTGAGGTTCATTCTAAATAGATAATCTAATTATCCATTTTGAGTAATGAGATTAATTAAGGGGAATGTGTTAATAATTTCCATTACCTCATTTTATGATATTTTTTTTACTAAAATGCATTACAAATTTAAAATAATTATAAATAATACAAGATAATAATTGAAAAAAATTTAAAACCTAGTTTAAGAATATTAATTATAATAGTTCTAAGTAATAATTTTCTCATGTGAATCAATCCTTATTCTCCGAGTCACTTTATCAACAATTAAAAATTAGGTTTACAATATTTACCAATGAGCTTTTTGTACTAAAAAAAAAATTTGCATATTTTCTTTGATTTTATTAATGAATAATCACAAAAAGAATATATGACATTTTGGATTTGTTATTAATGACTAATTAATTTTTTTAATGATGTCAAGTATGCGCATCACTAGGGCTGGGCACATGGAACCAAAATACCGAAACCGTACTGTTTCAGATCAAACCATACCGAAAAAAAACCGAATAGTAAAACCGTTGTAGGATTGGTACGGTACCGAAACCGTACCGATATAATTCGGTACGGTTTCGGTATCGATATTTTAAAAAACCGTCCCGTACCGATACCGTAACGAATTAGAATAATTTTTTAAATAATTAAATTTATTTCTTATTTGTTTATTAGGCCTTCTTCAAGAGTTGATATGACCATACATGTCTTAATTTAGCTTCTAAGAGTTGATATCTTGAACTTAGTGCAACTTTTTCAATACATATTTGAAAACTTAAGTCCTTCATAAATGTAGTTTTGCTTTTTCTTTAGTCTTTTCCTTGCTTTATAATCACAAACAAAATTTTGGCTCAAAACCGAAACCGTACCGAACTTAATTGGTACGGTACGATCTGGTTTCACTTTCAAAATATTGAATACCGAACCGTACCGTACCAATTAAAATTAAATAGTATGGTTCTGGTATCGATCAATTTTGTACCATACCGAACCGTGCCCACCCCTACGCATCACACTTCTTAATCTTGTTTGTTATATAAGCATATTTGATGGTATTTGGCCAACAAAAATATGTTTAATATTAAAAATTCAGTCATCCAATCTATAATGAAATTCTTGAGTTGAGTAATACTAGTGTATATATAATGATGGTCTTTAGTAGCTTTTGTTGTAGTAGAATACATATTAATATATAAAAAAAAATTATTTTATTTTTGTATAAGGACAATGTAGTAATTAAGTTAGTTTTTATTCTGATTCATAAAAATTAGTAACCAATAACAATGAAAATCAAACCCACAATGTATATGATTAAGTTAGTTTTTATTCTGATTTATTTTGTTGTAGTTTTGAGTTTTTCTTTTTGGGTACTCTTTTTTTCCTCGTCAGATTTCTTCCCAGACTAACTGAAATTTATGATGAAAGTTTTAATGAGGCCACTCGGACCTTGTGGTGCACCCAATCATTGTACTCTCACATTATTCCTTTTTCCATGAAGCCCTTCTTTTAATTAAAAAAAAGGGCAATTAACTCATAGGTCCCTATTAACATGTAAATTTATTCAAAAACTTGCATATAGAAAAATTAAACTCATAGATCCTTTGACTAATCAAATGACTATATAATTTAAAATAGACCATAGTTTTTATATAAATTACAACTAATGTCATCTAATTTTAAACTAATCCAACAACAATCTAAAAAGCACTTACCAAAATTTATCATGATTTCAACATTACTTTTTATTTTTTTATTATAAGATTATATTGAGGATTATTAAAATATTACTCTTATTTATATATATTTTTTCACTTGCTCATTTAAAAAGTAATATGAATATCTAATCTAACTTAAAGTAAGATAATTAAAAGCAGTAATTCTTCAAAAATATTTTTAAATTTAAAAATTCTTTATCTTCCGATATTAAATAATTTGGTTAATTTCATATAGTTTAGGGTTTAATTCTTAAATTTTGTACCAAAATTCAAGAATTAAACTCTATGTCGTACAAAATTCAAGAATTAAACCCTATGTCGTACGAGTTTTCATCATCATCTCTACCCCACCCTCCACCCAAAAAAAAAAAATTTATATACCCTACCGTTGAATCCCAGACAATACGGATTTTATTTTTTATTTTCTAGAAAAAATTCAATCGTAACTATATACAATATATATAATATTTATTATATGTATAATATAATAAAGGCTCCAATAGGTCAAAGAAATTAAACACTATGGGGCACAAACCCTAGGAATGAAACACTATCCCTACAATCAATAGCATCCATTGGTTGAGGATGATGCTGTGCCACAACATTCGATCGGTGGAGGCGCTAGGTGTCGGAGAACCTGACTCTGCAATTTTCTTCCCTCTTTAGTTGCTGATCTGCATCTGCTTCTCAATGATGCATGTATTTTTGCCCTCTTTTTTTGTGTTTGGCGTTGTAGGTCTGTATGAATATATACAACATATATAAACTAATATTCTTGCATAGCAAGAATAAATATAACCGAAGGGAAGGAACCAATAATAAGGTCCTTCCTCCCAAAACGAATTGGATTGAATTATTATGTATGAACCTTTGTTCTCCAAATCAATAACATTTAGTACTCGATTGACATAATAAATTTTTTTTCCCCCACAAAGGAGTCGTTTGCGGTGGTAACGGTGGTGGTTGTGGGTGTTGTCGTGGTGGCTGTGGTGGTTGTCGATGAGATTTTGAATCTTAAGTAGAGAAAATGAAAGTTGAGATTTTAAGGTTTTTATTTTCAATTTACTGATAAGTTTATGACTATGTAACCATCATTTATCAAATTATCATCAAAGAAAAATAGAATTCTAAATGAAAAACATAAATATTTATAAACTATCAATCTAATATCAACATAAACTAAAAATTCATAAGAATTTAAAATATCAATCTCATGAGCTAAGATATAAATTCAATGTCCACAATACTTAAAACATCAACATCACGAGTCTCAAAGAACAAACACGATGGGAGGGTTAGGGTCTCTGCGATTTTCTTTTAAGCTTTTACAATGAAACAATGTCGTTTTGTCTAAAATAGCTATCTAAAATTTTTCATTAATTGATTTGAACTGATTTTCTTCCTACACTTTTATCTTTTTCAATTCTCCACTTGTTTTTGTCCATTAATTTTATTTTGACTTATTCAATATGATGGTAGATGAGTGTACAATGAGAAAATGTGAGTGTGGATATTAATGCCAATATTTACTTATATATTTGGTTGGAGTTGGATTTTTACGGTTTTTCTTCTTTTAACCACAACCAAAATTAATTAGTTGGTTCGGTCCAATTTTTTTTTTTCTTTTTTTAATTTGATTGACCAAATTGTAGATTGATAATATTGATTTGGTTTTTGAATTGGTTCAGATTTCCAAATTTCTAAATTCAGTTGCACATCCCTAAACAAAATAGTTTAGTTTTTTCTCTTCTCTTTTTCGGATTCGGTCCTTTTTGTTGGTTTCCGATTTCGAGGCCCAGCCCATTTTCTCTTTGAACCAGCCCTAAAAAAACAAAAATTAAAATCTAAAACGGTAACGACACGAACCCCACTGACCGACTCTTGCTCGCACTCTCTCTGAAGTGGGAACGATCTACTGTTCTGCATTTCTCTCCAGTTTAAGAAATCATAATTATTGAATCAACCCTCTCTTCGCCTTAGCGCAAGAAACCCTAATTCTTGAATCAACTCTCTCTTTGCCTGCAATCAATGGATGACAATGATCCATTTTCGCGCTCCACCACCCTCGATCAGTGGCAATGCCCTCCGACTGACCCAGATGACCTTCTTTCTTCGCAAGATTCAGAGTCTGTCTCATCTTCCTCCGACACCTATATGGTCGGCTTTATCATCGCCAACATAGCTGGAATTCAATACTATTCAGGCACTATCAGTGGCCGAGAAATGGTGGGTCTCGTCCGTGAACCTCTTAATCCCTACGATTCTAACGCCATCAAAGTGCTCAACACCAGAACAGTTCAAGTGGGTCACATTGAGCGCTCCGTGGCTGCCGCCCTAGCCCCGTTGATTGACTCGGGTATGATTGCGGTGGAAGGCATTGTTCCCAATGTGCGCAACAAGGGTAAAAGATTCAAGATTCCTTGCCAAGTTCACATTTTTGCAAGGGTCGATGCCTTCCAATTTGTGAAATCGGAAATTTCTCGATCGGGGTTGCAGTTGATTATGGATTCTGATGCATCATTCACTCTATCCGAGGCAGTGGTGGTCAAGGAGAAGAAGGCTGAGAGGGGATGCAAAAATGTGGATGAGATATTTAAGTTGGTGAATGAGAATGCAACCGAAAGTGGTGCCTTGGAAGCGTTGGTTCCTCCAAAAGAAGTGATCAAATCAGAGCTGTTTATTCACCAGAAAGAAGGATTGGCATGGTTGGTTCACAGGGAGAATTCTGGTGAATTGCCTCCCTTTTGGGAAGAGAAAAATGGGACTTTTGTGAATGTGTTGACCAATTACAACACTGACAAGCGTCCGGAGCCTCTAAGAGGAGGGATTTTCGCAGACGACATGGGGTTGGGTAAGACTTTAACGTTACTTTCTTTGGTTGCGTTTGATAAATATTATAGTGATCTTCCTGCTTCAGTTGGTATTAGTACTGTGAATGTTAGCATAGTAGATGATAAAGAAATGGTAGAGGATGAGGGTCTGTCTGTTTCTGTTAGTAAGAATAGTAAGAGGGGTAGACCAAGTAATAATGGCACAGGGTTGCGAAAAAAAGGCAAAACTGAGGATACTAGTGCACACAGCTATGGCAAAGCAAAGTTTGCGATTATGAATGACAAATCTTCTGATGATAGCAGTACCAAGATGACATTAATTGTGTGCCCTCCTTCTGTATTTTCGACTTGGGTAACACAATTAGGAGAGCACACTAGGCCAGGTAGCTTGAAGGTGTATATGTATTATGCGGAGCGGACTAGCAATGCTGAGGAACTTAAGAAGTATGATATAGTGTTAACCACATATAGTATTTTGGCGAGTGAAGCTTTCTGGTCGGGGTCCCCTGTTAAAGAGATTGAGTGGTGGCGGGTGATTTTGGATGAGGCACACATGATTAAGAATGTGACTGCTAAACAAAGCCAAGCTGTTACTAATTTGAATGCTAAGCGAAGGTGGGCTGTTACGGGAACACCAATCCAGAATGGCTCATTTGATTTGTTTTCTTTGATGGCATTCTTGCGGTTTGAGCCTTTTTCTATTAAGAGCTACTGGCAAAGCTTGATACAGCGTCCACTTGCTCAAGGCAACCAAAAGGGGCTCTCACGGCTGCAGGTAATACCTAGCTACCTTCTTATCTGTTTGTTTTGTTGTAATTTGTGGTCTATGAACTGATTTTTATACATGTTACTTGCATTTTTCTCCTTGTTTTGGAAAAATATTGGGAAATACTAGAATAGCTTGTCTGGTAACTTTTTTTAAATTTATTTTTGTAAAATGGAACTTCAAATTGAAAATGACATAATTTTGCATTTTTAAGATTTGAGAATGCGTCTGATAGCTCAATTTGAAAATGATTTTTCCATATAAAACAGGGAAGCATGTCCGGTATGAATATAAATAAATAAGAAAAATGGTATATACATGCTTGATAGAAATGTTTTCAAATATAAATTATAATGGTGGCGGTGGTGATGGTTGAGAGAATGGTGGAGGATCGCAGGGCTGGTGGTGGAAATGGTCACTGGGGGTGATGGTGGTGGTTGGGCACGTAGGGTAGCAATAGTGGTGGGTTGTGAAGGTGAGAGTGGTGGCAATGGTGGTGAGTGTTTGGCAGCAATGATAATGGGGTGGTAGTGGTGACAATGGTCATGGGGGTATATGAAGATGGAGGTGGGACAAAAGGCAACGGCTATGAGGCTTATGATGGGGGTGGCGATAATGTGTTGGAGGTACGGTTGTTGATAGGGCTTGTGGTGGTTAAAGATGGTGGTGGTAGCAATGGTACAATGGTGGGGTTCAAAATGGCAGAGATGGATGAATGTGGTGGTAATGGTGGTGATGGTGGTGGTGATGGTACAATTGTGGGGGAGAAGAATGGAGAGATGGTGAATGCGGCGGCAGCGATGGTGGTGGGTGCGGATGGTTCTGGCTCTGGCGACGGTAGCGGCAGCAATGGTGGCAGGGATGACGGAGTTGGTCACCCTGGTAGTATGGTTGTGGTTGTGGTGGTGTATACATCTTTATTTGATTTTTTTTCCCATTAAAACTTCAAATTTGTTTTGTATGTATTTCACTTTTTATATTTTGTTTGGGTTGTATCCTCGAAAACCCGAGAAACACCAGTTTTGACCTTTTACAAGTGATAGACAAATTGCTGTATTCCTTTTATTCATATTTCAAACTTACTTTTCAAAAATCTAGTACCAAACACGTTTTACAACTATTTTTCTTTCTAAAAAATGAAAAGTAGTAATCAGAGACGTTAACAAACTAGCACTTAGTCTTTTTCAAAATTTTAGAATCCTTTTACGTTATTTATGTTGCTCTTTCCACATATGATAATAGAACTTATCTGGAAGTTTATCTTAAGTCTGTCTGGGATTTGTCTGGGATCTGAAGGTTATGATACTTCCTCTTCTTTATTTCACTTTTGTTTTTCAATTTTTTTCCCCTCAAAGATAGCCTAAAGGATTAATTCAGGGAGAGTTACTTGAAATGATTCTTGGCACATGACTTTAGTATCTCATAACCTTCAAACCGAACTTCATTTGACCATCCACCCTCCCATCACTTTGCAGTTAGGATCTGGAGGAGAGAAATTTCTTTCCTCCGAAAGACGTATTTAGATGATGGGAAAGAGACAAAGACATTGTTGGTCCATGACTTACTACCAAGACTTTTTATTCTATGCAAGGCTGAGCAGTCCTTGGATGTAATTTCAAGCATAATTTTGGTGCTTTACTTCGATTTTTCATATTTCTGTTTCCATTTTTCTAATAGTTATCCTATCATGTTTATCTGTTTGCATTCATTTTTTATTTTATTTTATTTCTAAAAATCCAAGTTGTGCCTAATACGTTTACTGATAGTTTAGGTTCTTATGGCAACCATTTCTCTGCGAAGAACAAAAGACAAGGGTCTGATTGGATTACCACCTAAAACTATAGAGACTTGTTATATTGAACTCGCTGGCGAAGAACGTGATCTGTATGATCAGATGGAGAGTGAAGCAAAGGTTGTCGTGCAGAATTACATTAATGCTGGCAGCTTAATATGCAAATATTCCACTGTACTTAGCATAATCTTACGACTTCGCCAGATCTGTAATGATTCAGCCTTGTGCCCTTCTGGTCTCAAATCACTTCTCCTTTCAAACAATATTGAAGGTATTGGCAAGGTTTTTATATTGATGCATGTTTTTTATTTTTCTTTTCTGCAACTTCGTATTACTTCACATGCATACTATCTGGGTTTGAACTCAACTATTACTTTAGTTCACAGTTCTCACAATCATAATTCTTTTTCTCTTTCACTGGTATACATAAGTTTCTAAGTTTCAGGGGTCTTTGTTCTACTTTTTACATTCTTCCATCCACATATTGTTCGGTATTTGTATATTATCCCATCCCAGATTGGTAGCCATGTATTTCTTTTGACTTCTTTGTCTACATTCTTATGGCATGTTTACGTACCAGGTATTGGTATGAAAAGAAAGGGTATCCTTCCCTTATCTGAGATCCCTACATTTTCTACAGAGCAGGAATACAAAACTAAGTGGGTCCTACATCCCAAATTAGGCATCGAATCAAGTAGTGTGGGGTTGTTTTGTTACCTATACTTTTTCCCACCCATTCCCATTTTTACCCATACCTGGTAGTAAAGGGGTCTATTACATTTTTAAGAATATCCTGAGGGTGTGTTTTTTAGTTTCTCCTGTTTTTCTAACTGTTCTGACCACATGAAGTAAAGTGGCATGTTATACTTTACTTTTTTCATTTATTACCATTTTTTACCTTTTCCATTTGTAAAATTGACAAAATTTGGTACCTAGGTTCTCTCTGTTTTTGGAGTAAATTCAGACAGACAATGAGTAAAATTGTAATTTAAAATATGGAAATATGTTCAAAGTATCATGAACTCCATTAACCGAGCATGAACGCACAAATCCCTATGTGCTTATGCATCAACACCTATGGAATTTTGTAGTGGTTGAGTACTGATTTACATTCTAGTGGCAATATTTTCATCCATAAGGCTGTCAGGAAATATCCTTATTCCACACAAATTAGAACCATAATACCATATGAGTTCCTAGGTGGTCGTCATTTAGTTTGGAAAATATATCTCAATGGATGAAATCCTTGATGAAGGTACTAGTTCATGTCCATTATCAATTCAAATATTCATGTTTTAAGACCTACTTTTTCTTTTCCCTGGACCATAGATTTGGCAAGTCTTTCTTATTTCTTCTATTGGTATCCAAGACCTAACCATGTTCCCCTAGTTGATAACAGTGTTGAGAGCTTAATACAAATGAATTCGCTACTCCCATCTGCATATTTTCCAACTGTTTCCCTGCTAATAATTTGTTATGATGTATTCTTGATTCATACATGGAATAAGTAGCATGATTCATTCTCGTTACTGAATTTAACTTCCATTTCTACTACTTAATCTATGTTTCTTCCATACTCGTAGGGAACTGCTGTCTATGAATTATATTAGATTCATTTTACAGCAATTAAAACTCCGTACTTGATCTTTACAATGCAATGAATAGGGATCACATGTGCATATGCTGCCATATAGTGGCATTCCCATAAACTTTCATTTGCTTTCATATGATTTTTTCACATTTTATGTTTATTCTGTACTTACAAAAGTCAATTCTGAGCAGATGTATCCAAAAACCCTGAGCTGCTTAAAAAGTTGGTTGAGGTGCTGCAAGATGGTGAAGATTTTGACTGTCCTATTTGCATCTCTCCCCCTTCTGTTATTGTCATTACTTGTTGTGCTCACATTTTCTGCCAACCTTGTATTCTGAAAGCCCTAAAGCGCACAAAACCCTGCTGCCCCCTTTGTCGCCATCCTTTATCCGAGTCTGACCTGTTTTCAGCCCCCCAAACATCTTCTGATACTGAGAACATAGTACCCTCAAAAACAACCATGTCTTCAAAAGCATCTGCTCTCTTAAAACTTCTTGTTGCATCAAGGGATCAAAGCCCACTTGCAAAATCAATTGTGTTTTCCCAATTTCGAAAGATGTTGATCTATCTTGAAGTGCCGCTGAAAGCAGCCGGTTTTAAGACCTTGCGCTTGGATGGGTCTATGAACGCAAAGAGAAGGGCTAACGTTATCAGAGAATTTGGGGTCACAGGAGAGGATGTACCCACAATTTTGCTTGCAAGTCTTAGGGCTTCAGGGACAGGTATAAACCTCACAGCTGCATGTAGGGTCTATTTGTTTGAGCCGTGGTGGAACCCTGCAGTTGAGGAACAGGCAATGGATCGTGTTCACCGGATTGGGCAGAAGGAGCATGTGAAGATTGTCAGGTTGATTGCCCGGAACAGCATTGAAGAGAGGATATTAGAGTTGCAGGAGAGAAAGAAGAAACTTGCAAAGGAAGCTTTCAGAAAGAAGGCCGGAAAGGATCAGAGGGAAATAGGAGTTGATGATCTTCTTGGACTCGTGGCCTTGTGAGTTCATCATGTTTTTTGTGATTGCACATATTTTTTGAGTTGCCGCCATGGCCTCTCCTAAGAAGCAATGCTTTGGATTATCCCTAGACAGGCTTAACCTTTTGTTCACTTGACATCTCATGAGGTTTCAATTTTATTGACCATGACATAGTTTCTACAACTCGTTGCGCTAACATTCAGTTGTACTAGTTTCCCCTGTTAGTGGTAATCTGGGTGTAAGAACATGAATATGTTGGAAGGAATGCTTTGTTTGCTTTTTTTCTTTTTTCTTTTATTTTTAATTCTTACCATAATATTACGAACAAGCCCTAATTCCTACACTCCATCTCAATGTGGGGCTAAAGAAAAACTCACCCCCTACGTCCGAAATTCAAAAATCGTTTTGGGGTCACTTAATTAAATAAAAAATCAATAGGAAAAATGAAAAAGGAATGCGGCACAAAGATTTGGGTAACTTAATTAAATGAAAAAAATTAATAGGAAAGACAAAAAGGGTTGCAACATAAGGACTTCTTTGGAGGTCATTCATCTCAATACTTCTCTAGTTCAAACTCTCTTAATTTCGAAGTTAATGTTCATTAGCTTGTAAAATGTAAGAGTATGTAAGGCATAGCTTGGCCCAATCCCTTCACACCCCAAACCCCCACGCGAATCTACTAGTGACCTAAACTTGGGGAAGTGAAAGTGTCCTTGCCCAAAATGTTTTTCTCGTTTTAGAAGTCGAATATCCCGAGGCAACACTAGTTGGACCTCTGCACAACACCTAGTATGAGGAGCGAGGGAGACGAACCACTCGTAGGGTCTCTTTCTTGTTTGTGAAGTGTAGAGAGTGGTGCTGGATGAGCTGAGTGTGATGGGCCTTTACCCATGGTCGATCCCTGAATGGGCAGACCAAGAGGCAAGAAGGTCTTTTACCTCAAGTGCAGACATGCCACTAGTAGAGACTGTTATTAGACAGTGTAAATAGGTTCCATTTTCAGCCCAAAAACTTTTCTTCTGATGAAAACAATTGTGAGGCAGGCGGACAAGAATTAGCATGTTCTGTTCTTTTATATGCCTTTGTTAAGGACTTTAAAATATTTTCCTTTCCAACATAGTCCAAGTTCAGAAGTTATCTCGCCATGATATTCAAGCTGACGATGATGTTATTTCAATAGTCAGGCGATCAATGATCCCAAGTTACCTCAAGTCGGAATCAAAGTATTCCGGCTTGGATGCTACTGGTAGCTAAGCATTTAGAACCAATGCACAAGTATGGTACCCCGACTTAGTAAGTCGTGAACCATGCTTGGATGATGTATCCCGATTACCATGTACTAATTAAGAAAACTCGATTTATATAGAAATATAAGTACAAGTACCAAAATGTAAAAGTACGAGAATTAAATGATAACTGAAGTCACAAGTATAGAAATGCAAACTATTTCTTTCACATTCAAGCCCGTATCAAGCAAAAAATAATAGAAATCATTAACTGAAATGAATATCAGTTTGAAATCATGGCATAAGATGGCAGAGAACTAAAAGCGACGGTAAGACGTCAAAAAGAAGATTTGAGCACTTTAGTTATTATCCATGAACTAGAAATCAGAATGAATTTCCGTGAACTGGTAGTTGGGATGACTTTCTGTGAGCCGGTAGTTGGGATAATCAGTCGTTATGACACTGAGCGGTCAGAAAGAAGGTTAATCATCTGCGATCCTTGATCGATAATTTAAGAACTGGCAGTCAAAATGAAGTTAATCCTTATGACACCGAGTGTAAGAAAGAAGATTAGTGTAGGAAAATGAAACTAACCATTATGACATTACTGCTGGAGCGGTCAGAAAGATGGTTAGACAGTTGCATAAATTCCTCGACGGGGTGAGAAGAGAAGCTGCATCTTGATTTTCTAGGTCGAAAGAAGCCGTTTTTTTCGCAAGAGCCAGTCTTTGTTAAACCATAAAACCTTGGTTAAAGGTGTTCATAAGTTCAGAAATTGAGTGAGATCAATTTTCTAAGTTTGATTGGTTGCTTGTTCGTCCTTTGAGAAGCTGGGTTCTTGTCCATTTATAGGCAGTGAAGAAACTATCAACTTGCCAAGTTGGGTCCCGTGTGTGTCTCATGCTGCCTTTTTTTGTTGGAAACCTCATCTTTTCCTCTATTTTCTTCGTGTTGTCAGCACCGCTCACACTTTTCTTCTTCTCCATGCTCAAAATTGCTTAGGCTAGGATTGTCTTTTGCTTTGGGCCTTTAATTCCTTTCGAACCATTGGTTTCGACCTGAAAGAATTTTTTTGGGTGTAAACATTTCCCCATGAATTTGAAATTTTTTTATTATAAAACATTTTAAATTCACATGATCACACTTTCGTCCATCTTCCAATTCCATCTGTTCCTTTGGCGGTTCCAACCACAGTCTCCTATAGCTCTACCATTCTTACTGTGAACTCATCGCATTGTCCCATATCTAGAAAAAAAATCATGACTTCCAAGCTCATCCCTCAACGAAAAGATAATAGGGATGATTCTCCTAACTTTCCCATCCCAGAACCCACCGCTGTGACTCCCCGAGTTTGCGGTATGGGCTTTGAACCCCTTTCAAGAGCTTCTCGTGATATCTTGGAGTTCCTAAAGGATGATGGTGAAGTTATCCGTAATCCTTGATTCATGATCGATTATGATCATTTTTTTTCTCTAGTTCTTTGTTGGAAGGACTCTTCTTCGAGCAGGGTGATAGCTCTCAACCTTCATTTGAGGTCTCGACCTTCATTTGAGAGACTTCCAAGCTCCGCTCATATATCAATGGAGATTGTTTCCCTGGGTGAATCTGGACCTTGCATGACAGGACCCGTCCCAATCCCACTGGGACCACCCGGGGACGTGCCCCGCTCCCGTCTGACAATGACTCTAAATATACCAAAATTACCCTTAAATAAAAACCGAATACTTAAATAGATAGATTACGTACTACAACAGTGTTTAAAGCGATACTGTCAGACAAGGGAAAGTAAAATACAACACGTGAGCACAATAGTCAGAGTACATTTATTCGGTGCTCAACCTACCCACAAGTGGGTGTACAGGTGCACAGCTAAGCAAACTAAACCTCTGCCTCCTCCTCCTCCGGGTCCTCCTCTATTTCCGTGTCAGGGTCTGGAGGGGTCAGTAAAACAAGGGTGAGTGGGCCAAAAATAACAGTTTATAAATCAATTTAATAATAAATAATCATAAGGTTTTACCCCTCCGTTTTCCAAATCTTGCATGCAGTGAAAATATAATATTATAATGAAATCATAACAATAAAACCACAATAATAATCGAAAGGTGAAACTAACATATCAGTGCACTGTAAAACCCAACCCAAATGATGTCACGGTTCTAAGGCTACGCGTTGCCACTCAGGGTCTCACACCCGAGACTCTCTAGGTACATCAGCTCCCGGTATCCCGGTCACTGCCCGAGGTATATGAACATGCCTTCCTGAGAGAAAGCAGCCCAACGGGGGTCAACTCCACTCAGTCAGGGCCCCGTGACTACTCCAGGGTCCACCCAGGCCAACGACCCTCCCTGGAGGAGACAATATACACAGGTAGGAAAGTACAGTACAATAACAGTATAGTTTACCCTATGTCCCCCTGGACATCCCAAACAAACTCCACATGTAATCCAAACGGGTCTCATGCCCAAAACATTGTAATAGCATATATAAACAGTTCATATAAGACTCATCGAATCATAAGTGGAAATAGTAAAACAGTTTATGCATGCAAGCCTTTTATAAATCAAACAGCCCACTCACACTTGGTCCTTGTTGCTCAACGATCTCTAAAACCTGTATTTTTATACCTGAGGGTTACTTAAGGACCCTATAACATCAATACTAAGACCCTAGAACAGATCTGCCTCAAAATCGCATCCCGGGCACTATTCCCGGTGCTTCAAACCCCATTTTGACTAATCTAACGATCTCCGATCGACATGAAACCACCTCCATTGGATCCGTATCGTCGAAACCTTGAAAATGGTAATGGCCCCACCAAAATCACTGTTCACACGCGCCCCCACGCGCCTGGTCAACGCGTGGGTCAACGCTGCTACAGTACTGCTGACGTCAGCATGACGTCATCACTGACACTTGTCAGGTGACACGTGGCATGTTCTGATTGGTCCCTGGTCTGAAAACCTCTGACAGGATGACGTCATCATGACGTCAGAAGTGACATCAGCATGATGACATCATCATGCTACAGTACCGGGTCAGCCCGTTTGACTGGAATCGTGTCGCCGTCGACCCACGGCTTGACCCGATTCCACCGTACGATTCCGGCCACCATTTTCGACGGGGTTCATCCCTATAGGGTCGTCTAGGTCTGTTCTATGGTTCTATAACCTCAAAACGGAAAGAAAACATGAAGAAACGTACCAGTGCGTCGTTGAAACTCACGGTTAAACTCCGATCGTCGTCTCCAGCGATCCACGCCGTCTCCGTCGTCCAAACCGGTCCCAATCGACTCGTCTCTCACCCTAGGACATTTCTATCACCAAACAATCGATTTCCTAGCATCAAAATAAGTTGGTTCGAAACAGGGGATCAAAACGGGGCTTTCGGGTTTTGGGTCTTACCGCCGCCGTGTCGCCGCCGCAGGCCGCGCCGTCGTCCAGTTACGCTCCTGGGGTCCTCACGGTGCAGACTGGAGCTTCCCCTGCGTCGAGGTGGTGTGGATGTCACGGTTTGCTTCCTGGACCCGATTCCTTAGCGTTTCGGGTCTGTGTTTTGCACGGTTTGTGCAGGGCAGGGAGGTGGACGGTGGTTGCTGGTGGTGCACGGTGATGATCAGTGGGTGATGGTGGTGCTGTTGGTGGTTGGCTGGTGGTGTGAGGGCTGCTGGTTCGATCGCCTGGGTTGAGAGAAAATGGAAAGGAAGGTGCACGGGTTAAGGGGGATGGATGTGTGTTTGTGTGTGTTTGAGAGAAAACAGGGAGTGATCGTGCATGAAGAAGAAAAAGCAGAATAAATGAAGGGCTGGGATTCATTTGGGCAGAGATCCAAGGGCTGGGGTTAATTGGAGGGAAAATAAATGATTATAAAATGGTTAAATAGTGAAATGTTGCTTTATTGGAATAGTATGGGCTTGGATGGGTGACACTTGTCACTCATCCACTGGTTTGATTTAAATATTAGTTTGGCACGGATTCCCGTAATAAATTAATATTTTATTCCGTTGTTCTCGGTTCGTAAATTCCGCTAAAACGCTTCCTTGACCATAACTTCTTCATACGAACTCCGATTTCGGCGTGCCGCCTGTCTACGGATTCGTGACGTCCCGACCTACGTCATAGTCATGAGTCAAAGTCCAAATTATTTCCCGGGTCAAAAGTCAAAGTTTTCCCCCCTTCAGGGGCAAAATAGTCTTTTCACATTAAAATATTATTATTTTCGATCCAGGTCGTTACATTGCATGGAAGCATCTATTTTCATCTCTGGGTAATGCAAGCCTTGCATGTCCTTGGAAACAATGGGTTCAAAGGATGCAACAAATGTACCTAGGCTAGCTCTGGAGTAACGAGATCTATCATCTGGTAAGCCTCTCTACTCTTTCCATTACTCCTGATTATGGTCTTCTACGCTCAGTGTTGTGCTTCTGGAACAGGAGTACAAATACGTTTGATTTTTTATTTGGGCCCATGACGCTGACTCTTCTGGATATGGCTGTCCTGTTTGGGCTGTCATTATCTGGAGATATGGCTGATTTCACTTTCTTTTTTTCATCCAACTCGGAGGAGGATCTTGGTCCTTCATTCATCAGGTTGTCTCTGGATTTCCCTTATGTACTTTTTCTTTCTGTCAATTTGATTGGAATGGGCAGCACAAGACTGAAAATGAGTTTGAAAATCTTTGGCTAGACTGGCTCGTGGGCCTAACTCATGAGGAGTCCAACACTGAAGTGGACCCCGCTGGCTGAAGTATTGGCTTCTGGTTCCAACATAGCTCTAAGACCCCTTCTATTGGCCCACATATATAGCATTCTACGCTCCATAGTCCTCCACCCCACAAGATCGGCTCATTTGAATGGTCCCCTCTAGATGGTTCAAGTATAGCCGAACTGGGCGTTTCCTCAAATCTAGTGCTGAACAATCGAATATCGTAATGATGTAGCCCTAGTCCAATTGTTGATGTCTCTGCCTCTCCTCTCCTTTTTTACTACAAACTACATGTCCTTCTTTTGCACGATGTCTTCTCACCCTCGAGATGTAATGACCCGTCCTAAATTTTTGGGATTAATTAAGATTAAATGGGGGATTAGCGAGACTAATCGGGAATTAGTCGAGGATTGTCGGACATTCAGGGTGAAATTCTGATTTCGCCCTTGGACGAGGGAAAAAAATTGACTTTTTACTTGGGAGGTCAAATGTACGAGGACCATTACGTAGATCGAGTTGACACGAGTCCCTAGACAGGCGACACGTCGAAATCGAACATCGTACAGGAAAGTTATGGGTCACGAAAAGTCCAAGTACTATTTATGATGGCACGATTTACGAGGCAATGAGGCGTTTGTCATTTAGTGTGGGGCCCAGATATTTATTTAAGTACCAATGGATGAGTGACAAGTGTCACTCATCCATTGCTCTTTTCCCTTCATACATGTACCTACCATTTTCCCCTTCTCATTTGAACCACCCCGAAACCCAAACCACCCAATTCTCCTCTCCTTTGCTAGATTGATTGAGGACCCCTGAGAGTGAATGAGATTGAGGGAAAGACTGAGAGATGTCGTGGGAGGCAACATGACCGTTGTGGACGACGGAGGAGCCCAGAACATAGGTAAACTGTAACCCGCAAATTTTTTAAATTTGATTTTTGTTTCTGGACGTTTGGAGTGGTTTGTGTTGATTGGGTTTTG
Organism: Prinsepia uniflora; assembly: GCA_032719365.1. Classification (NCBI taxonomy): domain Eukaryota; kingdom Viridiplantae; phylum Streptophyta; class Magnoliopsida; order Rosales; family Rosaceae; genus Prinsepia; species Prinsepia uniflora. The sequence continues at coordinate 20,030,447 of CM064869.1, forward strand.
TTTTTGGTGGTTGTACAAGTCCTTTGGGACTGGAATCAAAGGCGGAGGACAGTGGAGCAGCTCAAGTCTAGAGCTGGAAAACTAGGCCATGAGGATCAAATCGAACAGGTAAATTCTAGGCCGTTTTTTGCGTGTTTTGAGTCCATAGATCGAGTCCTTAGGTCCATACGATCAAATAGGGACTAACAACATCAAAAACGGACCAAAAATGAAGGTTTTGGAACCGGGTCAGGGTCGCGGGTTTGTGCGACCCGGTTGCAGAGATCCAGGTCGACCTGGCTCAGTATGGACAATGATTACGTGGCAGGATGATGTCATCATCTGTCAAATGACAGGCCACGTGGCCAATGGGACACTGCCACGTGGTAGTTGTCAAGTACAATAAGCCTGACATGTTAGACCACATGGACCAATCGGGTGTTTCCACGTGGCAGACTGTTAGAGGTGTCAAAGGACACTTGGCAGACATATGAACCAATCGGCGTGTGACACGTGGCACTGTCAGAACCTGTCAGATGACGTCATGCTGACGTCAGCGTTGACTTTTGACCATCCACCTTTGACCCGCGCGTGGTCGATGAACACTTGAAACCGAACTCGCCCATCCTTTATAGGCAGAAGGACGCGAGAACCCATCTGAGTAAGAAACCGCCTTTTTTCTAAAATCCGCCTCCTGCACTATACGGCTTTTTGTCTTACTCTTTCACTTGAATTAAGAAACCCGGCTTGCTCCCGGTTAAGTGTCCTTTAGACCCTTCACCCGTTTAGGCACGTATTTTGAGGTGGAACCAGGACCATTTTAAAGGTTTCGACGATAGGAATCCAATGGTGGTGGTTTCGAGTCGATTAGAGATCATTAGGTTAGTTAAATTGAGGTTTAAAACCTAGGGAAGCATGTCTGTGACACGTTGACTTTTTTGAGAATGTTGAGGATTTTTTATATGGACTTTTATAGATTAGTAGTAACCTTTGAGTATGATTTGGATAGGTCCGGATAACCCGGAGAGGTTGGATTAGCCCGAAGAGGCTTATGGCACGTGTATCGAGGCACATCTTGGACAATCTATAATTGGATCTTGTTTTATGAATATGATGCATGTATAAATGTTTTATATGTGCTTATGTACATGATTTGAGATGCCATGAGTGCATGTGTTTTTAATGTGATTTGTTGGGTATTTTCGTAGAAAATGTCATATTGCATGCAGTTCGAGATTTCTATTTTATATGATTTTTGGGTTTTAACCGAGTATACTTCATGCACTAGTTATATGTGATTCTGAAGGTTTTACGGAGATGCGTGAAACCGATGAATTGATTTACAATTTTTGAGGATTTCACGGAGATGCATGGAATCGAGATTCGGGTACAAGTCCCAGTTGAATGATGATTTGAAGGTGGTTTAAAAATGAGAAATGGTTTTCAGTTTTGGAAATATCTTTCGAGCGTATGACCGAGTTGTTTTGAGGTTTGACTTAGAGTATAATCAAACGTGAGATATGTCGGGCTGTGACCTAGTTATGAGTTTCATGAAAAAAATTTCGGGCATGAGACCCTGTTGTGGATTTGATAGGATTCGAGGAATCCTGGGATATGAAGTGTCGTTGGACACTAGTTTTCAAGTTGTGACCCATTTGATGATATTTCGTGCAGATGGCCCTATGAGTAAGGATGAAAATATCGATATCGACGGATATATCACTAGTCAAATTTACGGATATCTTGCCGTAAATATCAGTATCGATATTGAGATCGTTTACGGTAAACCAAAATAATGGAAATTCGATCTAAAAGTTGGAAATTTGGAATGAAACTTTGGGAAAATCTTAAGTGCTCAAAGATGGTTATATATAACTAATAAAATTATAAAATAACTTTGATATAATAAATATATGATGAATAATAAGATGTAATATGATTCTGACGATAACTAATAATATAAAATCTTAAATATAAACGTAAATTGAAGTGAGTTACTATAATTGAAAGTTAAAATAGTTAAAAACATAACAATAAATGTACAAAAATTCATTGTAAGAAAAATGAAAAAATAAGTTTAAAATATTTAAAATTGAAAAAAAAAGATGAAAAAATATGACCAAACTTTGTTAAAAAATTGGAAATAATGGATATATTTAAAATTGGACAAAAATGAAAAAAAAAACACCAACCTTTGTTGAAAAATTGGAAAAAATGAATAAATGAATAACAAGGGATGTAACGACCCGTCCCGAATTCCGGGATTAGTTTAGTGACTAATCTCGATTAGTGAGGTTGAACGGTGCTTAGTAGGGCGGAAACGGACAAATTGTGCAAAATGATCATTTTGCCCCTGGTCGTGGGCAAAATGTTGACTTTTTGATCGGGCGGTCAAACGGACTTTGACCGATGACCGTGACGTAGTTCGGGACGTCACGAGTTCATAGACAGGTGGCACGTTCGATTCCGACATTCGTAGAGAAAGTTATGATGTTCGGAAGTTGAGGGGTATTTTGGTAATTTTGGTCAATTGGGGTCAAATGTTGACTTTTTGACCGGGAGGTCCGATGGACGAGGGCCAAGGACCGTTACGTAGGTATCGTCGATACGAATCCAACGACAGGCGGCATGCCGAAATCGGAGATTCGACGACGAAGTTGTGGTCACGGGAACGAATTCGAATTACCGAACGAACCGAGCGTTTGATTAAAATAATATTAAAATAGGTGAACAGTAATTGACGAATCTGGACCCTTGGATGTAGGCCACGTGTCACTCATCCCCACCTTCCCTAAAATCTGGATCCTTGTTGGCCATTGGATTATTTAATCCATTTTCTCCCCTTAAACCCTCACCATCCATTCAAACCTCAGATTAAATCTGGGCCCTTGATCTCATCTCTTTCTTCCCTTCATCTACTGATCACACTCATCCCTCTCACTCTGTTCTTTCTCCCACCCGAAACACATACGCACACAACCTACATGAACCACCTCACCAATCTCTTCTGTGTTGGTGTGTGAGTGAGATGAGCTGCACGGTGAGGCTTGAGAGACGGCGGGGGGACGACGGAGACGGCGGAGACGACGGCGGCAAAACAAAAACAGAGGAGCAAAAATGCAGAAATTGGAAGATCGTTATGGACTGGATTTTGATCGCTTTAGAGGGATGTATGATGTTCCTGGAGTCGAGCTAGGCATGCTGGTGGCCACGGCGGCGAGGTAAGCCTCGAACCCGTGAACCTGTTTTCGGGTGAAAATGGAAGAATGGGTTTTAACATATTTCGATCGATCTGGTGATTAGGATGATGATCTAGAAGGTGAGACGAGCCTCTGGGGATCGTTTTCGAAAGAAATGGTGGCCGGGATCGTGCAGACACGACGGTTGCAGGTGGCTGGTCTGCACACCTCCACGAGCAGGTAGTGAAACGAGGTTGTTTATTAGTTTTTAAACCTCAGATCAACTGGAATTAATGAGACGATCTTGTAGGAACAAAAGGAATTGAAAATGATCGAGTAATGGCTGAGAACCAGTCGGGTTGGGCCGCGGGTCACGGTGACCCGTTTATCAGACAACCGGGTCAGAACGGTGACACTGTTCACGGCGCGTGAGTTTCACGCGCAACCACTCACGGCGGCGCGTGACGGCGCGTTGGGCACGAATCTCGAGGTGAGGTCAACATGACTTCTGTCCTATTTAATGTAATGGACATTTTGGAATTGGTTTCGTGTCGATCGGACACCGTCTCGATATTGTTCGGGATGTCCGAAGGTTTTAAATTAAGTTTAAAAATAAGTAAAAATTCGGGAAAATTACGGGACTTTGATAGGATGTTAATGATGAGGTTAGTGACCCTCTAATGTGATTTGGACAGGATTGGGAGTCCCGGTGATAGTGGTGTGGCCCGGGAGGGCCGGTGGCACGCGTATCGAGGCATACCGTTAAAACGGTCTGTGAGTGGACTTTGGTTTTATAAATCCTATGCATGCTTAAATGTGATATATGGTTTATATACATGATTTCTATGATGGTATTTGTGAGTATTGATTTCGGGTATGTTGCACGTATTTCGAGGTATTTTTCGTATTTCACGTGTATCGGGATTAACGATTTATTTGTGGTTTTGCGTGCTTGTGGTTAAATAAATAATATGATAAAACGGTTTTTATATTGGAAAGACGAACTCGGGCTTGAGGCCCACTTGTTTTGGAAATCTCGGACTTGGAGTCCATTTGAGTACGTAATCGGGCTGCGGGCCCAGTTGGTTTATAAATCGAGTCGTGGGCCCAGTGGTTCATAAAGTCGGGCATGAGGCCCAGTTAGATTAAAATGATGATTTGGGGTCAGGGGCCCTATATTTAATAAATGTGGTTTCGGGTCAGGGACCCTAAATGGAAATGTGTTGTTTTATGGAAAATTCGGGCAGGGCCCATTGTGATGTTGTGAAATGAATTAATAAAAACTGTTTTCCATATACCATCTTGATACAAGGATATATGATGGTCTCCTCCAGATGTCTAGGACACTGGGGAAGTCACGTTGCATTGCCTGCGAAGGGTCATCATACGGAGCAGCCGGACCGTATGATGACTCAGGAGCAGGATTGCTATGATTGACGTCTGGGACATCAGACATCAGGGATGTCAGATATATGGACCCGGAGAGACCCCGGACAGCACGCGTAGCTTATGAAACCGTGAGATATGACGTCAGGGACGTCTAGCATCAGGGATGCTGGTGATGGTAATGGTAAAATACGAATTAATGAAATGGCTTTCCGGGTGAATTTGTGATTATATGATTTTAATGGATTGATGTTCATTTATGGTCGTGGGTGGTGACCCACATGGTTGTTTATGTGTAGTTGCGGTATTCCACAGTTTTGGGCTGAGTTCCCACACTTGGTTTTTGGTTAACGGTTTTTGGGCTAAGGCCCTAATGGCTCGGTTGAGCAAACGTTTTGGTTACTGGTTTTCGTGGCATGCATACGTTTTTATTGGAGGGCATAAATGTCTTATAACTGTATTTGATAAACTTATTAGTTTTGTCCACTCACAGCTTTTGGTTTTAATGCCCTTCAGGTTGATTACGGATGCGATTGCAGCAGAGACTGGGACATTGCACACCTCCTCCATCGATCCTTACGCACTCTAGATGCCCCGTTGGGCAGTGGCTCTTGGTTATCCCTTGTCTGACACCTCTTGTTGGACGGGAGCAGGGCACATTCCACGGTAATCCCGGGGAGATTGGGATGGGTCCTGTCAACTTGGTATCAGAGCACGGTTGCTCTTTTGTGCGCGCAGGTCGAGGGTGTGATGTCTCATTGGGCTGCAATTCGTTATCAACCTGATGGATAGTTTTTGGGTTTGGATAAGTGGATGGAGTGTGATTGGCCCGATACGCCGTGCGTTAATGTGATTCGACCCAAGTGGGGTTGATTGTGATGAACTGGTATTGTGGGACCGTCGGCTCGGTCATGTGATATTTGATTTTGGTGCTGCTAGGTGCAGCCAGTTTCGGGGAACCTTATTGAGTAATGGTTAAAAAATGTGAACCCTTGTGGTGGTTTCTAGTGTGAGGGATGTTGATTCATCGGAGTTGGCCGATGACCATAGTGGTGGAACCCACATTGAGTTGATGGTAGGATTGGATTTGACGTCTATTCGATGTCAGGATCGCGGGGTCGGTCAGGTTGTGGATTTAATATTACGGAAAGTGGTTGGGTTAGGGTGAACCATAGGGTGTGATTGTGGAACTCTAGTATTAAAAAGGTAAACCTTAATTGTGGCTAGTGGATGAGAACTTGTGCTGCGACGAGCGGTTGAGGTCATGGATGACCATGTGGATGACTCTGGTGAGTTTAGTTAGAACTATGGGATTCGATCTACGGATACGGTTCTGAGATAAATTATGGAATCCCGTGTTGGATCGGGTATTGGTGTGATGTGTGGATGCGGATCTCGATAGCAATGACAGTTAGTCGGTAGTCATATGGAGATGACTGGCTATCGAGAGTAATTAGTGTAGTTATAATACTTGGGGATCAGGGGACGTTCGGGGAACGTTCATTTTCCTGATGTGGATTGTCAGAGTGGTGGTACCTATAGTCGTGAGGTACGGGATCGTCGTTCCGTATGAACGGAGATCCAGGGTTGTCGTATTTGCACACGGTGTGCAGTATGGATGTTTGCGGGTTGGTACTTTTGTGCTGATGCTAGTATGGATGCCTGTGTGCTGATACTAGTGTTGTTGGTAGTGTGTTGGTGCTGGTACTAGTACTGGTGCTAGTGTCGGTGATGGTGTTGACGATGAGCCACAAGTTGGGGTGTGACTCCGTCATGATGAACATATGTTTGGTCTTTGAGATTCGGTAGTGGTTGAGTGATGGACTGGATGGGATCCAGTTAAGATTGTGATGTGTTGGGATAAGTCCCAATAGTGGTGAGATAACCAGCGATGAATGGATAAAAAGGTATAATTGAGAACTTGGGAAACCGAGTGTTGAACCTGTAAAGGTTGGGATGTGCGAACGGATCGACTGTGTACATGTGGTTGTCCAAGTGAGTTGAGGAGGTAGGAAGTCTAGTGGTTATACTTGACGTCTTGTTGGGAGCATGTCTGTTTCCAACATAGTTGGAACCTTAGTGTCGAGGAGAGTTGTAATTGGGGAACGAGAGTGGTGCTCGTTTTTGGTGATTGGTATTCCGAAGTCATTGGGGTTGACTTCTTGTTTTCTGCCCTGGCAGACATTGACTGTAGTTACCAGTACGTTGAGCGTGTATTGGTTGGTGGGCCCATGTGTGTTGTGAGGCCGTTAGGAGGAGCTACGTATTCGAAATTAGGTAAACGAGATTTTTCATTTTCTGCTTGGTGGCAGACGATGTGGGGTCACATGACGTGGTGAGTACAGTGAGTTTTGTTGCATCCACGTAGGATGAGTTTTGGAGTCATAGTGTTGGATCATCCTTGGGTTTTCCTAGGTGGAATGACAAGGATTGATACAAGGTAATCCGTGAGAATCCGCAGTCTCGACGTGTCTCGTCGTTGACTGATCTGTCTAGTTGTGGGAGTCGGTTGTCGATCGTTGTGGCGATCTAGGATTTTGACGTTATAGTCAGGGACATAGTGTCTATCTGGGTCGTGATCTTGATGATTCAGATAGGGGGAGAGTATATCACTCTTACCGTGGTACGTGAGTCGTAAATGACGGGATTGAACTTCTTTTCGAAGTGGGGCCGTACGGTATTCTACTCGGGTGAGTAGGTTTTCGAGGTAGTTGAATTTTTGTCAACCTTAGACGTGTGGAGGTTGGATTGGCTTCCCTATGAAGTCAATCAAGTGTATTGAACAGGTGACCGATAGGTTCGGTTTTTGGTGTGTCTTGGTAAATGTGAATGAGATTTCGGGATTTGGAATCGAATTTCTGGGTGACGATTCAGGATTCGATTTTGGAACTTGAAAGTATATTTCTGGATTTGGGTACGGAATGATTATTCCAAATGCTAGCTTACAGAATAATGATTTCGGATTCGGATTTGGAAATGAACTAAAAATTTGATGTCTGGACTTGGATCCGGGATTTCTTACGAAATTGCGGATTCGGATTCGGAATTTGAAACTAGATGATGGGTGGGGTTTCGATTTGTCTCATGTTGGATTGGACAAATGGTGCTCCATTATTGGAACGTTTTTGGCTATGACCTAGGTGGTTGTAGTCTGGTCATTAGATAGATGTGTGTACTTCGTACATGGTTCGAGGTACAATACTTGTAGACTTGTGATGTCTAGTTATGGTATACGGGTTATACCAAGGTGTGTCGGTGAGCGTGTTGGTAGCCGGATTAGTTCCGATACCATGGGATTAGTCGAGGTCGAGGATCGGACATTGGATACTATGCAATGGGTCATGGTATTTCCGATGAGTCTAATTACACACAGGTCGTGTGAAATGTCGGTAAGGGTATTTGTGAGTCGAGTATGTTGGTGGCATGTGTAGCCACGAGTTAGTCTAGTGTCAGTTTTCGACTGACAACAACTGTGTGGTGACAGATTGTCAGGATGTGTCAACATAGATTGTTGAGTAGGGTCAGCTGACTCCTAGTGGGAGTGGGAAAGGAACCGTCGAGTTGTTGCGTCAACGAGAGGGTAGTTTGGACAAGTGGTGTCAAATTCGAAACAAGTAGTTTCAGTCATTCGACGGGGTCGAATGTAGTTATTGCGTTTTGAGTATTAGTGGTACGTAGAGTGCAGACAAGTTTTGTCTGATTAGTTGGTGTACGGGTGTACACGTGTTGCGTGGTCGATTCCACTTTCCACGGGGTGTTTGTGGAATCAGGGTAGTCGAGTTTCGAGAGCGAAACTAATTAAGGAGGGAAGAACGTTTGAGTTTAGAGCGGTTGGAATTTCGAGGACGAAATTTATTAAGGAGGGAAGATTGTAACGACCCGTCCCGAATTCCGGGATTAGTTTAGTGACTAATCTCGATTAGTGAGGTTGAACGGTGCTTAGTAGGGCAGAAACGGACAAATTGTGCAAAATGACCGTTTTGCCCCTGGTCGTGGGCAAAATGTTGACTTTTTGATCGGGCGGTCAAACGGACTTTGACCGATGACCGTGACGTAGTTCGGGACGTCACAAGTTCATAGACAGGTGGCACGTTCGATTCCGACATTCGTAGAGAAAGTTATGATGTTCGGAAGTTGAGGGGTATTTTGGTAATTTTGGTCAATTGGGGGTCAAATGTTGACTTTTTGACCGGGAGGTCCGATGGACGAGGGCCAAGGACCGTTACGTAGGTATCGTCAATACGAATCCAACGACAGGCGGCATGCCGAAATCGGAGATTCGACGACGAAGTTGTGGTCACGGGAACGAATTCGAATTACCGAACGAACCGAGCGTTTGATTAAAATAATATTAAAATAGGTGAACAGTAATTGACGAATCTGGACCCTTGGATGTAGGCCACGTGTCACTCATCCCCACCTTCCCTAAAATCTGGATCCTTGTTGGCCATTGGATTATTTAATCCATTTTCTCCCCTTAAACCCTCACCATCCATTCAAACCTCAGATTAAATCTGGGCCCTTGATCTCATCTCTTTCTTCCCTTCATCTACTGATCACACTCATCCCTCTCACTCTGTTCTTTCTCCCACCCGAAACACATACGCACACAACCTACATGAACCACCTCACCAATCTCTTCTGTGTTGGTGTGTGAGTGAGATGAGCTGCACGGTGAGGCTTGAGAGACGGCGGGGGGACGACGGAGACGGCGGAGACGACGGCGGCAAAACAAAAACAGAGGAGCAAAAATGCAGAAATTGGAAGATCGTTATGGACTGGATTTTGATCGCTTTAGAGGGATGTATGATGTTCCTGGAGTCGAGCTAGGCATGCTGGTGGCCACGGCGGCGAGGTAAGCCTCGAACCCGTGAACCTGTTTTCGGGTGAAAATGAAAGAATGGGTTTTAACATATTTCGATCGATCTGGTGATTAGGATGATGATCTAGAAGGTGAGACGAGCCTCTGGGGATCGTTTTCGAAAGAAATGGTGGCCGGGATCGTGCAGACACGACGGTTGCAGGTGGCTGGTCTGCACACCTCCACGAACAGGTAGTGAAACGAGGTTGTTTATTAGTTTTTAAACCTCAGATCAACTGGAATTAATGAGACGATCTTGTAGGAACAAACGGAATTGAAAATGATCGAGTAATGGCTAAGAACCAGTCGGGTTGGGCCGCGGGTCACGGTGACCCGTTTATCAGACAACCGGGTCAGAACGGTGACACTGTTCACGGCGCGTGAGTTTCACGCGCAACCACTCACGGCGGCGCGTGACGGCGCGTTGGGCACGAATCTCGAGGTGAGGTCAACATGACTTCTGTCCTATTTAATGTAATGGACATTTTGGAATTGGTTTCGTGTCGATCGGACACCGTCTCGATATTGTTCGGAATGTCCGAAGGTTTTAAATTAAGTTTAAAAATAAGTAAAAATTCGGGAAAATTACGGGACTTTGATAGGATGTTAATGATGAGGTTAGTGATCCTCTAATGTGATTTGGACAGGATTGGGAGTCCCGGTGATAGTGGTGTGGCCCGGGAGGGCCGGTGGCACGCGTATCGAGGCATACCGTTAAAACGGTCTGTGAGTGGACTTTGGTTTTATAAATCCTATGCATGCTTAAATGTGATATATGGTTTATATACATGATTTCTATGATGGTATTTGTGAGTATTGATTTCGGGTATGTTGCACGTATTTCGAGGTATTTTTCGTATTTCACGTGTATCGGGATTAACGATTTATTTGTGGTTTTGCGTGCTTGTGGTTAAATAAATAATATGATAAAACGGTTTTTATATTGGAAAGACGAACTCGGGCTTGAGGCCCACTTGTTTTGGAAATCTCGGACTTGGAGTCCATTTGAGTACGTAATCGGGCTGCGGGCCCAGTTGGTTTATAAATCGAGTCGTGGGCCCAGTGGTTCATAAAGTCGGGCATGAGGCCCAGTTAGATTAAAATGATGATTTGGGGTCAGGGGCCCTATATTTAATAAATGTGGTTTCGGGTTAGGGACCCTAAATGGAAATGTGTTGTTTTATGGAAAATTCGGGCAGGGCCCATTGTGATGTTGTGAAATGAATTAATAAAAACTGTTTTCCATATACCATCTTGATACAAGGATATATGATGGTCTCCTCTAGATGTCTAGGACACTAGGGAAGTCACGGTGCATTGCCTGCGAAGGGTCATCATACGGAGCAGCCGGACCGTATGATGACTCAGGAGCAGGATTGCTATGATTGACGTCTGGGACGTCAGACATCAGGGATGTCAGATATATGGACCCGGAGAGACCCCGGACAGCACGCGTAGCTTATGAAACCGTGAGATATGACGTCAGGGACGTCTAGCATCAGAGATGCTGGTGATGGTAATGGTAAAATACGAATTAATGAAATGGCTTTCCGGGTGAATTTGTGATTATATGATTTTAATGGATTGATGTTCATTTATGGTCGTGGGTGGTGACCCACATGGTTGTTTATGTGTAGTTGCGGTATTCCACAGTTTTGGGCTGAGTTCCCACACTTGGTTTTTGGTTAACGGTTTTTGGGCTAAGGCCCTAATGGCTCGGTTGAGCAAACGTTTTGGTTACTGGTTTTCGTGGCATGCAGACGTTTTTATTGGAGGGCATAAATGTCTTATAACTGTATTTGATAAACTTATTAGTTTTGTCCACTCACAGCTTTTGGTTTTAATGCCCTTCAGGTTGATTACGGATGCGATTGCAGTAGAGACTGGGACATTGCACACCTCCTCCATCGATCCTTGCGCACTCTGGATACCCCGTTGGGCAGTGGCTCTTGGTTATCCCTTGTCTGACACCTCTTGTTGGACGGGAGCAGGGCACATTCCACGGTAATCCCGAGGGGATTGGGATGGGTCCTATCAAGGGAGGGGAAAAAGAAATTGGGGAAAATGAATAAAAAGGGAGGGGGATAAAAATGGAAAAAAATGAATAAAAAGGGAGAGAAAAAAAAACTGGAAAAAATGAATAAAAAGGAAGAGAAAAAAAAAATCTGCACTTGGATAAGGAGGGGGGGGGGGGGGGGTCGAACCCGTGACCCCCCAAACTTAACCCAAAAAATATCTAAAGTCATCTCTGCTACCCTTCATTATTGTTATTTTATATCGTTTAATATATATAAGTATACACATTACCAGTGATCCCTAACCTTCAGCCGGGTCCGCAACTCGAGTTTTTCGACCTGGCGGCATGACCCGACTCAATCTCCTTCGTTTTACGTCCGATTTTCACGAATTAATAGTGCATCTTCATCGTTTTGATCTTAGGAAAGGATATGTGGGCTCAAAACAAGACAATTGTTCGATATTTTGGCGAATTTCTTTCCCCCCTTCTTATGTGCCGCCGGGTCAAAACACCAAAATTTCGGCGATATTTACCGATATTTTCATCAATGCCTATGAGTGATCCTACAGGTTAGAGTCCCGGAGGATCGGATTAGAGTCCCGGTCGAGGATGACATTTAGGTTCGAGTCTCGGGTGATATGACGCTCGTCTCCGAACTGCGGATGTGTTCCTTCCGAAGAGGTCACGATGCACTGCCTATTGTAGAGCAGCCGCTGGAGGCAATGGCCAATGGAGGCTCGACTTAGGAGTGCTGATGTTATCCTCTGAGATCGATCGGTCATGTGTTCACGATGATCTAAAGACGGTCGCAGTAGTTGATGTGTTCACGGCGACATGCTAGGATTGTGAGCAGTCCTGAGCTATTTGCACATGTGCTAGGATTGGAATCGTGACTAACACTGAGATGAGAATTGGGATGAGTTCCCACGTGTTCTACGATTTGGGCTGAGGCCCCGTACTTGTTTTTCTATGATTTGGTTTTGGGGCTGAGACCCTACTGAGGTACTGGCTTCGATTAAGAAGCATTTTTCACTGAATTTGATTTGGGAAGCAATACGTCATGCTTCCGAGAAAGTATTTGAAATGCTGTTTTATGATGCATGCTTTTACGTGAAAGGTATATATGTCTTTTCGATTAAATTGTTTTTGAAATGTTTATTTTTGTCCATTCACAACTTTTATGGTTTTTAATACCCTTCAGGTTGATCGCAGATGCGAGCTGTAGCAGAGATCGAGATATCACATGCCACCATCGATCCTAGCGTACTCTGGCTAATCCCTAGCGGGTGATGAGTTTATCTCTAGTCTGACACCCGAGCAGAGCATGAGATTACTCGTAGAGTGACGCGCAGGTGCTGGATGTGATGTCTCTACAGTGGTAACAACCTGTCATCAACCTGATAATTGGGGTGGGAGTATAAGGATTAAGTGGAATCGAACCCTGGTTAGGTTATGTTTGGCACGTGGTGCGATGGTTTAGGGTTCGATTGACGTAGGATGCCGTGTTTTCGAGAGGTTTGATCCCGAGTAGGATCGATGAGCATGTGAATCCAACGGCTTAGAGCCGTAGTGTTACTGGTGGATGGAACCTAGTCGACCAGTTGTCCCAGTATGACGACTTTGAGAGTCGGGACCATTGGGCGATCATGCCATAAAGGGGATTGTGTCAAAGTGGTATTAGTGGAGGTCGTGGACGACCCTAGTTGAGACTGTTGGGAATAGGAACGTTTGATCCTATTTGGCATGAGATGCCGTGTTTCAATGTGTCGAATCCCGGAGGGATGTCGACTGGCAAGGGATGCCATGGTATAGATGTTGTGTGGTTTGGTATGGTATGTCGTGATTTTGGCATGCCGTGGTTGAGCAGTGTTAGACACTGAGTAGGGCCAAGTTTCTTGTGGGCCCGGTGGCTGGAAGTCGTAGAGTTACGAGTGGATGAGGTCCTTGGATAGTGGTTACTAGTTGGTTGTGACAGGACTCGTCCCAATTCCCCTAGATTAACGTGGGACGTACCTGCTCCCGTCTAACACCGCGTGTCAGACCAGGGATAAACTCGTCATCTGCTCGGGGTTCATCAGAGTACTCCAGGATCGGCGACGGCATGTGATGTCTCGATCTCTGCTATAGCCTGCATCCGCTAACAACCTGAAGGATATTAACATCATAAAAGTTGTGAGTGAACAAAACAACAGTTTATTAAAAATTATTTATATCAAAAGACATTTATACCCTTCACGTAAAAGCATGCATGCATTATAAAATAGCTATTTCAAATACTTTCTCGGAAGTAAGACGTATTGCTTCCCAAATCAAAGTACAGTGAAAAATGCTTCTCAATCGAAGTCAGTATCTCAGTAGGGTCTCAGCCCAAAACCAAATCATACAGGGTCGCAGCCCAAAACCAAAATCAAGGAAAACCAGAATGGAACCTCAGCCCAATCCATAAAAGACGTGGGAACTCATCCCAATGTCAGTCACAATTCTAATCCTAGCACATGTGTAAATAGCTCAAGACCGGTCACAATCCCAGCATGTCACCGTCAACACATCACTCACTGCGACCATCTCTAGATCATCATGAACGCATCACTGATTGATCTCAAAGGATACCATCAACACTCCTAAGTCGAGCCTCCCTCTATCATTGCTTCCCTCGGCTGCTCGATAATAGGAAGTGCATCGTGACCGGTTCATACGCCCGAAAGATATTTCCAAAGCTGAAATGACACAACCCACCCCCAATCCCCCGGGATTAAGGGTAAGTAATGCCCCCGTCTAACCCACGTGCGACACGAAGGATAAACACCCGTTCAACCCCCGTGGAACACGCAAGCTATACAAGGGATCCCAAGAATATTTGAAACGATGGTGAGGGAACTTCTACAACCATCTAGAGAGGGCCAAGTGTCCCAATCTCTGTGGACACCAATCCCAAGGAAAGCCAAGTGTCACAATCCTAGTGGCACGGATCCCAATGCAACCAAATGACCAAATTGCCCTACATGACAAATTACGAAAATGCCCCTTGACTTCAGAACGTCATAACTTCTTCCTCGAATATCGGAATCTGACGTGCCGCCTGTCTACGGACTCCTGATGTTCCAAACTATGTCACAGTCATTGGCCAAAGTCTGTTAGACTGCCTGAACCAAAAGTCAATGATTTGCCCATTCTAGAGGCAAAACCGTCATTTCGCACCATCCGTCCGAAATTACCCAACTAATCACTGATTAATTCCACTAATCTGTCATTAAGCACTAATCTAATCCCAAACTCCGGGACGGGTCGTTACATGAAAACCAGTTCTCATTACTAAAACACTTTCAAATCATCTTTCAACTAGGATTCATACTCGAATCTCGATTTCACGCATCTCCATGAAATCCTTCAAAATAGTGAAACAGTTCCTTGATTTCACGCCTCTCCGAGAAACCTTCAGAATCACATAAAAAATAAGCACGTAGTACACTCAGCAGGAGCCCAAACATCCTATGAAACAGAAATCTGAAACTACATTCAATAACGCATTTTCCTCCGAAATGCCAAACACTTCATATTTAAATCACATGCACTCATGGCATCTCAAAACATGCTCATAAACACATATAAAACATTTATGCATGCATCATATTCATAAAACAAAGTCCACTCACAGACCGTCCATGTTACGACTCGATATGCATGTCATAAGCCTCTTCGGGTTAATCCGACCACTCCGGGTCATCCAGACCTAACCAAAACATACTCAAAGGTCACTACCAACCTAGACAAGTCCATAACAAGAACCCCTCAACATTCCCAAAAAAGTCAACGTGTCCCAGACACGTTTCCCTAAGGTATAAACCTTAATTTGATCAACCTAACAATCTTCGATCGTCTCGAAACCACCGTCATTGGATTCGTATCGTCGAAACCTTTAAAATGGTCCTGGTTAGCAGTGAACAGTAAAGTCAACGGTTGACAACAGCAGTGACGTCATCTGACACGTGTCAGTTTGACATGTCAAGTCTGACAGGATGACGTCGTCGATGATGTCGTCATCGTCACTATCCTCTGTCCGGGTCAACTCGGTTCACTGTTTTGCATCGCACAGACTCGCAGACCCAACCTGATTTTTTCTCTCTTGTTCTTGGTCCGATTTCTAAGTCGTTGCTTCCAATCTCTTCGCCTCAATCCCAGGAGGGGATCCATATGATCAAAACTATAGAAAACAGTATAGAATTTTACTTGGAATAGATGAATAGTCTTGCTAATTTTCCTCCGTCGACAGCCCTCGATTTCGGCCACCTCCGTCCGTGGTTTTGGTCCCGTTGAAGTTGTCTGGTCCCTGTGAACCTATTTTGGTCATTAGAACAATCCAACAAACCCTCTAAACCCAACCTAAAATTTGGACCCATAAAATCGGTTTCGGGTTTACTAGCCGTGACCTCCTCCACTGTCCACGGCGGTCCTGCCACCTCCCACAGTCTCACTCGGTCCCTCATTCGTCCTTAGTTATCCTCAGGAGTAGCCCTCAACATTGGGCCAGTTCGAGCAAGTCCGACCCAATTTTTTTGGGCTTGGACCGAGCCGGGCTGGGCTTATGTAATATTATGAAAAATACCGGGCTGGGCTGAGCGGGCTTAGTCATATAAATAAAAGCCCAAGTAATTTATCGGGTTGGGCTTTTATCAGGCTTATTAGGCCAGGCCAAATAACCCAATTCGAGTTGAGCCCAATTGGGCTTTTTTTACAATTATAAATTCAGATTAGAAAAAAATTTAAAAAACATACAAAACAAAAATAATAGTAGAAAAACCTACTTGAGGGTGCAAAACGTGGCCTCATTAAAACCTTACCCTCAAAACCCTTTAGGGAAAAAAAATAAAAATAAGGAAAAAGAGTACCACAAGCACCCTTCAAGTTCAAATCATATTTACTATACTATCAATTTAAATGATTCATGGCCATATTACAATTTGATCCGTTCAAAAATTATATTACGAATTTATCAATGAATGGTCTCACTATCACTCTCAACCACCTCAACATCACTATCTATCATCCAATCTGGTATCGATGCTTTAACATTTATTAATTCTTCTGCCCATTTCTATTGTAGAAGAGCATCATGCATTCTTGAACTAGCCAACATCCAATCTTTCAAACAAATTAATGTTTCTATTGTACTAGGATTCAAACTTACCCTATTTTCAGACACAATTCTACCACCTGCACTAAAGCATGGTTCTGAAGCTACAGTAGATGCCGGAACTGTTAGCACATCACAAGAAATAAGAGAGAGAATATGATACAATGGTTGATTTGATTTCCACCAACCCAAAAGACTAAAAGAATTATCATCATCAACCTCACATGTTGGAAAATCAAGATAAATTTGTAAATCAGAGCCGGTGGTAAAACTAGAATGTGAAACCTTAGCTTTTTTCAAACTTTTCATAGAGAAATTTTGAATAATAGGTAAAGATATTGAACTAGGACCTTCACTCAAAGGACTAGAAAACAGATTCATAGATGGCACAATATGACTCTTACTAATCACAACCTTTCTCTTATAAACATCATATAATTCAAATAATAATTGCTTAATGTTTCTGATTTTTTGACTAATTTTGTGTTCCTCAATATACATTAACTTTAACCATTCTTCAATTAGAAACAATTTAAACCTAGGGTCAAGAACAGTAGCAAAATAGAAAATTGTAGGAAACTCATACCAATATTTATTAAATTTCTCCTTCATCTTAATCAAAGCATTGTTAAACAAACCAAAGTTATCATAAACAGAAAATGTTTCATGAATATTTACTAAACAACTAATAACACGACACCAGTAAACACCAGAAAATACCTTTGTTGAAGAATATACCAAAGTTACTCCAGAAAATACCAAAGTCACACTAATAAACACCAGAAAATACCTTTGTTGAAGAATAAAAAATAGACAAAAACCCACACCAGTAAATATTTTCAGTAGGGATAGCTAAATTGGAAGAACTTGTTTCGTTAATCTTATGGACATATCTATTCAAAGAAATTTTATATTGTAATGCCAAATGCAGAAGTTCATAGGTGGAATTCCACCTATGAGGCACATCATTATCAATGTTTTTTTTGGCATATCAAAGTCCTTACAACATGGTACCCATACTTCATGCCTTTTATTAGAACTATTCATGCTACGTATAACATCAATAATTCTATCAATAGATGGGGACAAAATTTCTAATCCATCCTGAACAATCAAATTTAATATATGACAAGAACAACAAACATGAAATAAATTTTTAAGCAAACCATCAATCATAAGAAGATTAGGAAGTTCAAGTGCAGCTTTGTCATTGTTTGATGCATTGTCTAATGACAAAGTAAATATTTTGTTATGAATGCGCCAAGATACCAATTCATCAAAAATATGAGAGGCTAGTGAGGATCCACTATGTGGATACTCAATCAATTTAAAACAGTTTATTCTCTTATTCAATAACCAATCTTTATCAATAAAATGTGCTGTGAAAGACATGTAACCCATTTTTTGTCGTGATGACCAAATATCAGAGGTAAAACAGATTTTGAAATTAAGTTTATCAAAAACAACTTGCAAATCATTATTCTCTTTAGAAAACTTTTTCATCACATCCTTTTTACAAGTAGAAGTTGAAATTCCTTTATATTGAGGACAGAAAGCACGCTGAATCATGCCTTTAAAATCATGATTTTGAACAAATGAAAATGGCAATTCAGCTCTAACATTAAAATCTACAAGTTCTTTACAAGCAACAACAATATCATAAGCAAAATTGTCAAATTTTCAGCAGAATTAGTATTCAATAACATTTGACTAGGATTAACAGTAGCTTGTGCAGTCTTATGTCTTTCTAAATGATGTTTTAAATGACTAGTCCCAAGGGAGGGAGTACCACCTAATTTAGTTTGAAAAATACTACATATAACATCAAATACTGCAGCACCTTTTTTCATTTCAGGTTCACCATTTTATTTTATAGAACGAACCCTCGAAAAAAATCCCAAACATCACTGGTTAATCTATGTTCAACAGGTACAGTTTGAGAATTAGCTGAATCATTTAAAGGTGCACCGACACTTGTTTGATTCACACTAGTATTATCAATTATAAAGATTGAAATAATAGCATATATTACATTCAAAGCTTGAGCATAATATCAAACTAAAACCAAATCTCAAACCTTTAGGCGCTTACGACTTTATGTGAGTCCTTGTTCCTTGGAAATAAAAAATATTTCCAATTAGAAAACAGATTAACCATGAGCGGGGAGTTCAGAAATCTAAATACCTAATTCCTTCTGTTGCAATCAATTAGATACATGAAAACCATGCCAGCTACTCATTTTAAAAGTATAAATAAATATTGATCAATATGTAAACAAAGGATAAACAATAAAAGAACAAAAAAACAAACTAAGCTTATTCCACAGAGTACTCATTTTCACGACAGTTTCAGTGGCCAACTTTAAGTGCGGCATATTGGAATAGGTTTAGAAAAGTGGGGCATATTGTAAGTCTGGTACCCCATAAGGCTAAAATACTATCCACACATGCGTGGCGATTGGTGGGGTTAGACTTTTAAAATAGAAGCATCACTTGCCACAGAAGTCTGCCATTTACTTTGAAATTGTTACTCATGGCTAACGAAAGTCATATAACATTATTGTTTTATATTATAATGAAAATTGGGAAGCACAAAACAAAAATGTAAATTAACATCAAGCAAAATTGATTTTCCTCACATTAGAACCCATCTGGTACAGAAAGCTTTAGCGCAGACAAAGCCCTATTAATCAAACAAAGCCCTAAATTAAGAGTAGACAAAGCCTAAATTAACATCGAGCCCTATTAATCAAACAAACGAAAATCAAGTCATTAATCTTTAGCGCAGACAAGAAATTTCATGAATGAATATGTGCAGAAAGCTTTAATCTTTCTTCCCCGGAAAAAAAAATTGGAACCCATCTGAATTCTAGAAATTCAAATACAAATTCAAAGGGCATAGTAATCGATCGAAGAACAAAATCAAACAAAAAAATTATAAGATTTTAGCGGAGGGAGAGGAAATACCTGAAGGCGGAAGGTGAGGCTGAATTTGGGGGTTTCTTTTGGTATCAGATTGAATGGCCTTGCCTTGGTCTTCCTTGTGTTGAGTGAGTGTGATGTTGAGTTTTGTGAGGACTAAGATCTGAGGACTGAGATCTGAGTTTGAGAGAGGGAGATAGAATAAGAGATAATGCGGCTGGGAGGAGAATCAGATTCAAAATGTATAATATTGAGAAAGTTGAGAGTGAAATTTGTTTAAATATGTGCACATTAGGGCTAGGATTTGTATTGGATATTGGGTTGTATAAAATAAATGAGGTTGGGCTTAGGTTGGGCTTGAGATTTGGGTTTGGGCTGAAATATTAGTATTAGCTATTAGGAATTTAGGAATGGGTTGAGTATTTTATATATTCGGGCTTATAGATCGGGCTTATACGGGCGGGTCGGGCTGGACTTATCGGGCTTTATCAGACCCAAGTCTATCAGGTTTAAACACCCTAAGTCCGAGTCCAGCCCATAACCTTTGGACCGGGCTGGCCCACGACCCATATCGGACGGGGTCGAACTTTTTGTCAATGGGTCTAACGGATACCCACAAACCCATAGGCTTCTGGGCCAAATGGTGAGGGCTATTGAGGAGCCCTCAATCGAACCAGCAAGGGGGTGGGGGGAGGGCTTTGAGTGGTTTGGGTTTCGAGTTTGAATGAAACAGATGAGGATGAAGGGGTGGGTGCATGTATGTGTGATGATAGGCAATGGATGAGTGACACTTGTCACTCATCCATTGGACCTGGAAAAAATATCTAGGGCCTACTCAAGACAAAAGTTCACCCGTCTCGTAAAACATGCAATAGTGCCTTGAAACTTTCATGACCCGTAACTTTCCCATCAAATGTTCAATTTCGACATGCTGCTTGTCTACGGACTCGTATCGACTCGATCTACGTAACGGTCCTCGGTCCTCATGCATTGGACCTCCCAGGTCAAAAGTCAACTTTTTGCCCTCATCTAGGGGCAAAATTGTAATTTCGCCTTGAACGTCCGACAATTCTCGACTAATCCTCGATTAGCCTCGTTAATCCTCAATTAGCCTCACAAATCCTCGATTTAATCTTAATTAATCCCAAAAATTTGGGACGGGTCGTTATAGGTTGAGTACCAGTTACCCTTGTATGATGACTTTTCGGAGTCCAGAGCGATGGATCAGTCATGATGAATGTGCTGCAGTGAGCGGCTGGGTTTATGATAACCCGAGTTGAGATTGATTGGACAAGTTACTAGGAGTATGGTACTTGTGGACCGGATCCTGAGGTGGACCGATCAGTGGATGTTACGTGTTGAGTGGTTGGCACATGCGGTGAGTTGACCACATGCGTACGGAGTCTCGATAGCGGAGCGTTTCTGGGGTTGGTCTGCACACGGATGTGGCAGACGTTGCTATCGATAGACGTGGACGAGTCTTATCGAGTTGGATAGGCTCATGTTACAGTGACGACTAAGACGATGGAGATTCCCGATGATACGGAGGTGTGTGAGTGTCGCTCAGTGCGAGCAGAGACTTCTAGATTTGACTCGGTTACACCCGAGTGCGACCACAGAAGGTGATGTTAAGTTTTGGGTGTTGGCAAGTGTGCCCCACTACCTCAGTGGAGGTGACTGGGATGAGTGAGATATGCCAGAGAGTGTTGGATGGAATTCAATAGTGATCAGATGGTTCCGAATGACATTGAGTGTGTCTAAGTGATGTAATGCCAATGAGGGCTTGGATTGTGAATGGGATGGTAGACGTGCCCTAGAGTAGCAAACATGTGACTTCGGTGGGCATTGAGCGGGACAGATAGGATCCCGAGTGGCCCAGTGCGAGGCACGGGGTATGCCTGGTTTGGTGATCAGTTCCCTAGTGATGCGAGATTTGAGGCATGCATGTGTACTCAGGGGTTGTAACTATAAAGGTGGAAACGTGAGAATTAGGTAGTGATGGATGACGTCCTTTTGGATGTACATAAACGGTATAAAACGGACAGGCGTTAGGTACTAAGTTAGATTGTTTATGGACATCCATCCACGTGAGGGAGTCCAGGAAGTCTAGTGGTAGGCTGATGTCCGAATGAGTTGAGGACTTGAGAGTCCATTGCGAATTGATTTTGGTCGACTGCGAGTGACCATACCTCCTGAGTTTTATATAAGCTTGTTTGAGGAGAAATCTGATTGATGAAACAGGATCATCAGTGAGAGTATGCTTCCAACATGGTTGCAACTTCTCTTGATTCCCGAAGTCGATGAAGGAGACTTCTCATTTTCTGCTCTTTAGCAGGTGAAGTTTGGTGTCGCAGGATAACGTAGGATGAATTTTGATGTCATCATATTGGATCGTCCTTGATTCTTCCCTAATTGGGATGACGAGGAGTGATATGACAGTGAAAATGTTTCAAAGAGGGTGTAAGGCCCTATGAACCGAAGTCTAGTCGTTATCGAGGAGAATCGTATTGCTGATTATGCTAAACTAGGAATATAGGAGAATCGTATCGTAACGACCCCAAGGTAAGACGAAATTACTATCCAACCTCTGTCTTGGATAGGTGGATGGGTATGTGTTGGATATAAAGATAAAGATTGGTAACGCTCGAACTACGCATTAAATTAAACACGTAATTTAAGTATTGTGCAATTTAAACCCTTTTTGTGCAGTTGTAGTATTGGTAAATAGGGATCGTTCTTAACCGGGGAAATTAGGGAACATTAATAATTTGTTAGTGAGATAGAATAATGAATAAAATAATAATGAACTAATGAATAAAATAATTAATTAATAAATAATTAATGAATTAATGAATAAAGAATTAAAGAATTAAAGAATAAAGAATGAAATAATAAAAAATAAAAAATAAAGAATAAAGAATTAAATGAGAGGTTTGAAAAGATTGTAATTATAAAATAAAGAAAACAAGTAAAAATAATTAAGTACTTAATTCTACTTCTACTTTAACCTTTATACAAGTGGACTTTCTTTAAACACAATTTTTACTAACACTCTAACATCATGCTCATATTGAATCAATCACGAAATTCTACCTTAATCATTTCAAATATATTCATACAGTTTTCATATTATAAATGCACCTAATAGCGGATCATTACATACAATATGATTCACCTTAAGTTTGTGATTTAATGCGTCGAACAGCGATCAAACATTAAATCTCTTCAATTCTATCCGAAATGCCCCGAACAACGGATCAACATGTAACTTCGAATTGAAGTTTAAGCACTAAAATATATGAAGTAAAAGAAATTCAAAAAGTAGAACACATGGAGATTGCATTTTTACTTACAAATGTTAAAAAGAAAATATCAACACATATATTGAACTATAAGTAAAACCAATAACAATAACAATAATTTAAGTAGAAAAATATGGTTTTTCACAAGAATCACCGAATAGCGGCAGGAAACTTGTGAAGATGAAAGAATAAATAGGAATTCGGTCTTAAAAACTCTTGAATTACCTTAGAATTACTTGGTCTAGGTATTTTTTAAGGAAAACATAAAAATGTGTTTAAGAGCTCTCAAAGAAAAATCACAAGAACAAAGTAAAGAAAAAATGAAATTAAGAAATAAAATTTAAAAAAACATAAATTAAGAACAATAATTAAAGGAAAACTAATTAATAAGAAAATTTACAAGAAGTTAAAATGGTCCCCAAAATGTCTCTCAAAAAAGAGAAAAAAGAAATACTAAAATGAACTAAGAAAAGAGAATTAAGGGGGAAAATGGGGACTCTTGTTACATGAAATGACCTCCCTATTTATTGAGGGAATGCCAAAAATATTCAAATAAAAATACAAAAATAAAATAAAATAATGAACAATGATGAACAATGATGAAATTGGGGATGATTTGGATTGAAAATGGGCTGAATTGTGTAGTAAATCTGCACAAAAGTGGGCAATTGGAGTAGCAGCACGCTGCTGGGATTGGACTGATGCATCAGCAGGCTGCATCTGGGAGAGCAGAGCATGGCTCGGTGGCAGGTCACTGGCAGGAGTAGGTGGGCGTCGGTGGAAAGCTGCAGGTGGGCGTGGGCGAGCCAGCGTGATGAGCACTGACAGGTGCAAAGTTGTTCGGTGAGCACTCTCCGCAATGATGAGGGAAGTTTGGTAGGCGCGCTTCGGCGACCTGGAGTGGATTGGGTGCTGGATTTCGGGCCGTACGTGGGCTTGGACCGTGGGCTTCGCTTCAATTCGTACGCTGGGCTTGGGTTGATTAAATATTGGGCTAGATTTTTTTTCTTGGGCTGCAAATTTAATATGGATTTAGTAGTTTCCCTCCGAATTTCGTGCATAATTTCTTCGTTCGAACTCCGATCGGAACAATTCTTTCTCCAAAACGCTCCAAATTCCAATCTTTATTTAATTCTACAAAAATATCACAAAATATATTATTATTTCCAAATGTTTATTATTTTAATATTAAAATTCAAGTATAAAGGGTATAAAATAATATAAAATAATGCTTAATTAACGATCTACCAGAGATTGTGATGGATTGAGGTTGGCCTCGTGGCGAACGGTTGAGTACCGAGCCGTGTTCGAAGTGAAGATTGGTACGTGATTGAATGTAGCTTGAGTGCAGTCCTTGAGCAGGCCGGATACTGCCTTGATGATTAACATGATGTGGGTGCATCTATGAGTAGTGCACGTTGGACGATGGGATTGACCACAGTTAATCAGTATATTTGGGTTTGGAGTTACTAGAGAAGATAAATGTTATGTCTAATAGATGGAGTCCTGAATGACATGAGATAGTAATCGGATTGGATCCGATGGTGATAGTTCGACGAGGACTATGAGCTAACGTGGTCCGACATAATGAGGGACTGGACGTCGAATATGGTGTGCTAGAGCAGAGTGGATTGATAGGGTTTAGTGATTATGTGAGCCGAGAGCTCAGGACCATGTGGGCCAGAGGAACCCTAGTGATTATTTATGTGATTATCCTTGCTAAGGCAAGTATTCGATGGCGTCCAGATACACCCAAGAGGGGTGAGATGTCGATTGATGTATCGATATGATGAGTGATGTGACAGTTCGAGACTTGAGACGAAGCGGGATTTCCGAATAGGTCATTGACTGACATTAGATACGATGTGGGGACTCGAGAGCGAGTCGATATCAGAGTAGCGCAACAAAAATGCAGTGGGGCCGAGAGTTGTCAGCTGGTCATGATAGTTGTCGATGGGATTGGCTTCCGCACGAAGTCAATCTAGCATGTTATGGTAATTGAATGAATAGGTATCTGACGGGTTCAAATTGGTATGTAGTGATGGGACTCGAGTGAGAGTTATCATGAGTTTGGGAAAACGAGAGAGTTGGCTTATGTGAGTACAAAGGCCGATAAATGCTGCAGATTTGAGTATGGCCTGCTAGGTGACATTCGTACCATTGTGTGGTAGAATCTAACAGATGTTTGCCTAATCGGACGCTGAGTAGTATGTCAGCTTCGATTGTCGGATGAGAAGAGTCGTCAGGCTGAAAAGCCGATTTGATATCAGCTTAGTATATCAGCCCTGTTGGAGTGAATGACATGTGAGATAGACGGGTATCAGGTCTCGAGTGAGACTTACGAGCCGACGTGTGGTTTCTCGAGATTCAGAAATCGACTCTGGTTTGTGAGAGTTGAGTTGGAACTTTGGAAGCTCTGGTGACAGTAAGTACCGACGTGGATTGTGGATTGTGTCGGACGTGTACGATTACACGAGAGTGCCCCGAGTTGGAGGCATGATTGGATTTCCACGGTTTAGTTGCGGAATTGGGTCATGAATTTTGGGGACGAAATTCTTTAAGTAGGGAAGATTGTAATGACTTGTTCCAATTTTTTGGGATTAATTAAGATTAAATGAGGGATTAGCGAGACTAATCGGGAATTAGTTGAGGATTGACGGACGAGGGCAAATGCCCTTGGATGAGGGTAAAAAGTTAACTTTTGACCCGGGAGGTCAAATGCACGAGGACCGAGGACCATTACGTACATCGTGTTGGACATCGTACCGAAAAGTTATGGGTCACAAAAGGTCCCGAGTACTATTTGCAATGGCATGATTTACGAGACAATGATGCATTTGTCATTTAGTGTGGGGCCTAGATATTTATTTCAGGACCAATGGATGAGTGACAAGTGGCACTCATCCTTTGCTCTTTTCCCTTCATGCATGCACCTACCATTTTCCCTTTCTCATTCGAACCACCTTGAAACCCAAACCACCCAATTTTCCCCTCCCTTGCTAAATCGATTGAGGACCCCTGAGAGTGATTGAGGTCGAGGGAAGGACTGAGAGATGTTATGGGAGGCGACAAGACCGTTGTGGACTGCGGAGGAGCCCAGAATACAGGTAAACCGTAACCCATAAGTTTTTGAAATTTGATTTTTGTTTCTGGACGTTTGGAGTGGTTTATGTTTATTGGGTTCTGTTTTTTGTGGTTGTACAAGTCATTTGGGACTGGAATCGAAGGCGAAGTACGGCGGAGCAGCTCAAGCAGGGAGCTCGAAAACTGGGCCATAAGGATCAAATCAAACAGGTAAATTCTAGGCTGTTTTTGCTTGTTTTGAGTCCATAGATCGAGTCCTTAGGTCCAAACGATCACATAGGGACTAACGGCATAAAAAATGAACCAAAATGAAGGTTTTGAAACCGGGTCAAGGTCGCGGGTCTACGCGACCCAGTAGCAGAGATCCGGGTCGACCCGGCTCAGTGAGGACGATGACGACATGGCAGGATGACATCATCATCTGTCAAATGTCAGGCCACGTGGCCAATGGGACATTACCACGTGGCAGCTATCAGGTACAGTCAGCCTGACATGTCAGACCACGTGGACCAATCGAGTGGTGCCACGTGGAACACTGTCAGAGGTGTCATAGGACATGTGGCAGACACGTGGACCAATCGACGTGTGACACGTGGCACTGTTAGAACCTATCAGATGACGTCATGATAACGTCAGCGATGACGTCAGTCGTTGATTGCTGACGTTAGCATTAACTTTGGACCAGCCGCCTTTGACTCATGCGTGGGGCGCATGGGCACGTATTTTGAGATGGGACCAGAACCATTTTAAAGGTTTCGACGATACAAATCTAATAGTGGTGGTTTCGAGTCAATCGGAGATCATTAGGTTAGTTAAATTGAGGTTTAAAGCCTAGAGAAACGTGTCTGTGACACGTTTACTTTTTCGAGAATGTTGGGGAATTTTTATATGGACTTGTATAGGTTAGTAGTAACCGTTGAGTATGATTTGGACAGGTCCGAATGACCCGGAGAGGCTTATGGCACGCGTATCGAGGCGCAGCTTGGACAGTCTGTGAGTGGACCTTATTTTATGAATATGATGCATGCATAAATGTATTATATGTGTTTATGAACATGATTTGAGATGCCATGAGTGCATGTGTTTTTAATGTGACGAAAATTCCATATTGCACGTAGTTGCACGTATTTTGAGAATATGATTTATGCTATGCTTTGATGATGATTTTGATGGATGATTTTATACTGTTTATACGTATTTTGTTCAATGATATTGGGTTTGAATGTGAATTTGGGCTTGAGACCCATTTCGATAAAATATGATTTTGGATTCTGGTTTCGAAATGATGATTTCGGATTCGGATTTGGAAATCGATTTATGGATTTGGATTTGATGAAATGGTTTTGAAATGGTTTTGAATTGGATTTGCTGGATCTGGTTTTGGGTTTAAAGACCCAGTGATTGATGTGACAGGGGCAAACCCAGGATATTATTTGAGTTTAAAGACTCGGTTATTGATTTCCTCTGGAGGCCTAATATTGAGTTTAAAAATTCGGAAATTTAAAGACTCAGAAATGCCTGTTGAGTTTAAAGACTCAGATATATATTGAGTTTAAAGACTCAGATGTGATTCAGCAGGTTCGATTGATTGAAATGTGTTTTGATACGTGGTTCTGGATTTCTGGGATATACTTATTTTTTTTCAAATGGTTTTCATATGTTTTGGGCAGTGGCCCAGATGATTGGATTTACGGTTTTACACGTGATTTGGATTTTGGATTTTTGGACTGAGTTCCTAGACTTGATTTTTATTTATGGTTTTGGGCTAAGGCCCGAGATTTGAGAAACGGAAATGATTTCTGGTTTTCATAAATGATTTTCTTATGTTGAAAATGAAATTGTTTCCATATGCATGCATTGGTTTTTCAATGGAGGGCATAAATGTTTTTTCTTATAAAATGTGTTTCATGAACTTATTATTTATTTTTGTCAACTCACAGTCTTTTCTGGTTTTTCGATGCCCTTCAGGTTGATGCGGTGCGGGCTGTTTTTGGTGAGACTGAGATATCACACACGATCCACGGTGGTTTCTGCGCACTCTAGGAAGCCGAATGTTGTTTTGGACCACTGAACTGGAATCTCATGTCTGGCTTACGTGTTACATAGCGATTAGACGGATGTTTAGCCTTCGTGTCGCACGTGAGTTAGACGGGAGCATGGCACATCCCTTAATCCAGGGGGGATTGGGGGATGGGTCGTGTCAAGACAAGCCCCGAATAGTTGTAGGGCTGAAGTTGGATCTGGGTTATTAAGTTGAATAATGAATAATGAAAAGGTCTTTTGTCAGATTTGATCGTGATGAAGCATGTAAGTGATGCTGTAAGTTATAAATATGTGTTTTCTCGATTTCTATGTTGTAAATTGTGTATGTGTGACTGTGGTTATGATGTTTAATGTGGTTTTATGTGAACTTGTGTTCTGATATTGCTAGATGTGTGTGGCTGCTAAAGGGATTGTGTTGTGATTTAGGATGTGAATATTCAAATAAGGAGTTGGACACAAATTTGGGATATTGGATTAAACTTAAAGGTTTAAATTTCGAGGATGAAATTTCTTTAACGGGGGTAGGTTGTAACGACACGGAATTTCAAGGACAGTTAAAAATTGGAAAATTCATGTGGAAATTACCATTTTTCCCATAATGGGTCAACAATTGACTTTTTTATTGGGGTAGTTTTTTGATATTCCGTAAAAGTCGTTGCGAAGGTCTCAGCCTCCTAAGTTCATCAACATGTGGCATGCTGAAAACGGAGTTTGGACGATTGGGGTTAAATTGAATGAGGGAATTTTGGTAATTCATATTGGAGATCTCTCTTGTGGATGAATAAGATAGGGACAAGTGTTCCCTTATCACTTATGGATGTGTGTAACCGGCTTGGGTGATTATATGATGTTTGGTCCCAAAATGAGCCTAACATGATCAGACCCACTAGGGGATCTAAGACCAGCCGTGTGGTGCTTTGGACCCACTGGGGGCGACGTCGATCTCTAGCTTCCGTTCGGCAAGTGACCTACAGGATAGAGGAAGAACTATACACCAGTGGGGTGCTGGCCGAATAGACTCATATGCTTAAGTCAGTAAGCGTATGAGAGTGTCGGATAGAACGTGAAACCCAATGGGTGCCAAATAGCGTGGGTGTGAGTGTCTAATGGCAACAATAGTTGGAAGCCGTTACCTTTGTGAAAGGGTCTGAGGGTATTTATATTGATCATAAATATGGTGGTTGAGCACTGTTTAGGAGCAGGTTCCATGTTGTG
Organism: Prinsepia uniflora; assembly: GCA_032719365.1. Taxonomy (NCBI): domain Eukaryota; kingdom Viridiplantae; phylum Streptophyta; class Magnoliopsida; order Rosales; family Rosaceae; genus Prinsepia; species Prinsepia uniflora. The sequence goes on from CM064869.1 coordinate 20,059,565, forward strand.
GTTGAGGGTCAACCACGTCCCCCTTGGGTTCTAGGGTAGGTGCTAGGTGGTGCCTAACCTGTTGGTGTGGACAGCTGGTGTGAACAGTGGAGGGGTGTCGAGCCAAGATGCTGAGTGACGTGATTGCCCAGCCTACCGAGTGTGATCCTGGACTGGCTGCCGAGGGAGATCCTGCACTAGCCGCTGATTGGTTTGTTCCTTCCAAGGGTCGGATTGTGTTTGTTTGTACGGAGTGTGGTTGGACGATATGGTATCAACATAAGTCCTCTAAGTCTTTGACTGAGGTAGATTTCCTCGGTCGAGAACTTGTAACCTAGGCTGATACACGTCGACCAGCCAGGGGAATGTACCACGGAGCCCTCCAAGTCATGGACTGAGGAAGTGTGTTGTCTCAACGGGTGCAAGCTAGTCCCCAAGTCAGAACGGTGACACTGTTCACGGCGCGTGAGTTTCACGCGCAACCACTCACGGCGGCGCGTGACGGCGCGTTGGGCACGAATCTCGAGGTGAGGTCAACATGACTTCTGTCCTATTTAATGTAATGGACATTTTGGAATTGGTTTCGTGTCGATCGGACACCGTCTCGATATTGTTCGGGATGTCCGAAGGTTTTAAATTAAGTTTAAAAATAAGTAAAAATTCGGGAAAATTACGGGACTTTGATAGGATGTTAATGATGAGGTTAGTGACCCTCTAATGTGATTTGGACAGGATTGGGAGTCCCGGTGATAGTGGTGTGGCCCGGGAGGGCCGGTGGCACGCGTATCGAGGCATACCGTTAAAACGGTCTGTGAGTGGACTTTGGTTTTATAAATCCTATGCATGCTTAAATGTGATATATGGTTTATATACATGATTTCTATGATGGTATTTGTGAGTATTGATTTCGGGTATGTTGCACGTATTTCGAGGTATTTTTCGTATTTCACGTGTATCGGGATTAACGATTTATTTGTGGTTTTGCGTGCTTGTGGTTAAATAAATAATATGATAAAACGGTTTTTATATTGGAAAGACGAACTCGGGCTTGAGGCCCACTTGTTTTGGAAATCTCGGACTTGGAGTCCATTTGAGTACGTAATCGGGCTGCGGGCCCAGTTGGTTTATAAATCGAGTCGTGGGCCCAGTGGTTCATAAAGTCGGGCATGAGGCCCAGTTAGATTAAAATGATGATTTGGGGTCAGGGGCCCTATATTTAATAAATGTGGTTTCGGGTCAGGGACCCTAAATGGAAATGTGTTGTTTTATGGAAAATTCGGGCAGGGCCCATTGTGATGTTGTGAAATGAATTAATAAAAACTGTTTTCCATATACCATCTTGATACAAGGATATATGATGGTCTCCTCCAGATGTCTAGGACACTGGGGAAGTCACGGTGCATTGCCTGCGAAGGGTCATCATACGGAGCAGCCGGACCGTATGATGACTCAGGAGCAGGATTGCTATGATTGACGTCTGGGACATCAGACATCAGGGATGTCAGATATATGGACCCGGAGAGACCCCGGACAGCACGCGTAGCTTATGAAACCGTGAGATATGACGTCAGGGACGTCTAGCATCAGGGATGCTGGTGATGGTAATGGTAAAATACGAATTAATGAAATGGCTTTCCGGGTGAATTTGTGATTATATGATTTTAATGGATTGATGTTCATTTATGGTCGTGGGTGGTGACCCACATGGTTGTTTATGTGTAGTTGCGGTATTCCACAGTTTTGGGCTGAGTTCCCACACTTGGTTTTTGGTTAACGGTTTTTGGGCTAAGGCCCTAATGGCTCGGTTGAGCAAACGTTTTGGTTACTGGTTTTCGTGGCATGCATACGTTTTTATTGGAGGGCATAAATGTCTTATAACTGTATTTGATAAACTTATTAGTTTTGTCCACTCACAGCTTTTGGTTTTAATGCCCTTCAGGTTGATTACGGATGCGATTGCAGCAGAGACTGGGACATTGCACACCTCCTCCATCGATCCTTACGCACTCTAGATGCCCCGTTGGGCAGTGGCTCTTGGTTATCCCTTGTCTGACACCTCTTGTTGGACGGGAGCAGGGCACATTCCACGGTAATCCCGGGGAGATTGGGATGGGTCCTGTCAACTTGGTATCAGAGCACGGTTGCTCTTTTGTGCGCGCAGGTCGAGGGTGTGATGTCTCATTGGGCTGCAATTCGTTATCAACCTGATGGATAGTTTTTGGGTTTGGATAAGTGGATGGAGTGTGATTGGCCCGATACGCCGTGCGTTAATGTGATTCGACCCAAGTGGGGTTGATTGTGATGAACTGGTATTGTGGGACCGTCGGCTCGGTCATGTGATATTTGATTTTGGTGCTGCTAGGTGCAGCCAGTTTCGGGGAACCTTATTGAGTAATGGTTAAAAAATGTGAACCCTTGTGGTGGTTTCTAGTGTGAGGGATGTTGATTCATCGGAGTTGGCCGATGACCATAGTGGTGGAACCCACATTGAGTTGATGGTAGGATTGGATTTGACGTCTATTCGATGTCAGGATCGCGGGGTCGGTCAGGTTGTGGATTTAATATTACGGAAAGTGGTTGGGTTAGGGTGAACCATAGGGTGTGATTGTGGAACTCTAGTATTAAAAAGGTAAACCTTAATTGTGGCTAGTGGATGAGAACTTGTGCTGCGACGAGCGGTTGAGGTCATGGATGACCATGTGGATGACTCTGGTGAGTTTAGTTAGAACTATGGGATTCGATCTACGGATACGGTTCTGAGATAAATTATGGAATCCCGTGTTGGATCGGGTATTGGTGTGATGTGTGGGTGCGGATCTCGATAGCAATGACAGTTAGTCGGTAGTCATATGGAGATGACTGGCTATCGAGAGTAATTAGTGTAGTTATAATACTTGGGGATCAGGGGACGTTCGGGGAACGTTCATTTTCCTGATGTGGATTGTCAGAGTGGTGGTACCTATAGTCGTGAGGTACGGGATCGTCGTTCCGTATGAACGGAGATCCAGGGTTGTCGTATTTGCACACGGTGTGCAGTATGGATGTTTGCGGGTTGGTACTTTTGTGCTGATGCTAGTATGGATGCCTGTGTGCTGATACTAGTGTTGTTGGTAGTGTGTTGGTGCTGGTACTAGTACTGGTGCTAGTGTCGGTGATGGTGTTGACGATGAGCCACAAGTTGGGGTGTGACTCCGTCATGATGAACATATGTTTGGTCTTTGAGATTCGGTAGTGGTTGAGTGATGGACTGGATGGGATCCAGTTAAGATTGTGATGTGTTGGGATAAGTCCCAATAGTGGTGAGATAACCAGCGATGAATGGATAAAAAGGTATAATTGAGAACTTGGGAAACCGAGTGTTGAACCTGTAAAGGTTGGGATGTGCGAACGGATCGACTGTGTACATGTGGTTGTCCAAGTGAGTTGAGGAGGTAGGAAGTCTAGTGGTTATACTTGACGTCTTGTTGGGAGCATGTCTGTTTCCAACATAGTTGGAACCTTAGTGTCGAGGAGAGTTGTAATTGGGGAACGAGAGTGGTGCTCGTTTTTGGTGATTGGTATTCCGAAGTCATTGGGGTTGACTTCTTGTTTTCTGCCCTGGCAGACATTGACTGTAGTTACCAGTACGTTGAGCGTGTATTGGTTGGTGGGCCCATGTGTGTTGTGAGGCCGTTAGGAGGAGCTACGTATTCGAAATTAGGTAAACGAGATTTTTCATTTTCTGCTTGGTGGCAGACGATGTGGGGTCACATGACGTGGTGAGTACAGTGAGTTTTGTTGCATCCACGTAGGATGAGTTTTGGAGTCATAGTGTTGGATCATCCTTGGGTTTTCCTAGGTGGAATGACAAGGATTGATACAAGGTAATCCGTGAGAATCCGCAGTCTCGACGTGTCTCGTCGTTGACTGATCTGTCTAGTTGTGGGAGTCGGTTGTCGATCGTTGTGGCGATCTAGGATTTTGACGTTATAGTCAGGGACATAGTGTCTATCTGGGTCGTGATCTTGATGATTCAGATAGGGGGAGAGTATATCACTCTTACTGTGGTACGTGAGTCGTAAATGACGGGATTGAACTTCTTTTCGAAGTGGGGCCGTACGGTATTCTACTCGGGTGAGTAGGTTTTCGAGGTAGTTGAATTTTTGTCAACCTTAGACGTGTGGAGGTTGGATTGGCTTCCCTATGAAGTCAATCAAGTGTATTGAACAGGTGACCGATAGGTTCGGTTTTTGGTGTGTCTTGGTAAATGTGAATGAGATTTCGGGATTTGGAATCGAATTTCTGGGTGACGATTCAGGATTCGATTTTGGAACTTGAAAGTATATTTCTGGATTTGGGTACGGAATGATTATTCCAAATGCTAGCTTACAGAATAATGATTTCGGATTCGGATTTGGAAATGAACTAAAAATTTGATGTCTGGACTTGGATCCGGGATTTCTTACGAAATTGCGGATTCGGATTCGGAATTTGAAACTAGATGATGGGTGGGGTTTCGATTTGTCTCATGTTGGATTGGACAAATGGTGCTCCATTATTGGAACGTTTTTGGCTATGACCTAGGTGGTTGTAGTCTGGTCATTAGATAGATGTGTGTACTTCGTACATGGTTCGAGGTACAATACTTGTAGACTTGTGATGTCTAGTTATGGTATACGGGTTATACCAAGGTGTGTCGGTGAGCGTGTTGGTAGCCGGATTAGTTCCGATACCATGGGATTAGTCGAGGTCGAGGATCGGACATTGGATACTATGCAATGGGTCATGGTATTTCCGATGAGTCTAATTACACACAGGTCGTGTGAAATGTCGGTAAGGGTATTTGTGAGTCGAGTATGTTGGTGGCATGTGTAGCCACGAGTTAGTCTAGTGTCAGTTTTCGACTGACAACAACTGTGTGGTGACAGATTGTCAGGATGTGTCAACATAGATTGTTGAGTAGGGTCAGCTGACTCCTAGTGGGAGTGGGAAAGGAACCGTCGAGTTGTTGCGTCAACGAGAGGGTAGTTTGGACAAGTGGTGTCAAATTCGAAACAAGTAGTTTCAGTCATTCGACGGGGTCGAATGTAGTTATTGCGTTTTGAGTATTAGTGGTACGTAGAGTGCAGACAAGTTTTGTCTGATTAGTTGGTGTACGGGTGTACACGTGTTGCGTGGTCGATTCCACTTTCCACGGGGTGTTTGTGGAATCAGGGTAGTCGAGTTTCGAGAGCGAAACTAATTAAGGAGGGAAGAACGTTTGAGTTTAGAGCGGTTGGAATTTCGAGGACGAAATTTATTAAGGAGGGAAGATTGTAACGACCCGTCCCGAATTCCGGGATTAGTTTAGTGACTAATCTCGATTAGTGAGGTTGAACGGTGCTTAGTAGGGCAGAAACGGACAAATTGTGCAAAATGACCGTTTTGCCCCTGGTCGTGGGCAAAATGTTGACTTTTTGATCGGGCGGTCAAACGGACTTTGACCGATGACCGTGACGTAGTTCGGGACGTCACAAGTTCATAGACAGGTGGCACGTTCGATTCCGACATTCGTAGAGAAAGTTATGATGTTCGGAAGTTGAGGGGTATTTTGGTAATTTTGGTCAATTGGGGGTCAAATGTTGACTTTTTGACCGGGAGGTCCGATGGACGAGGGCCAAGGACCGTTACGTAGGTATCGTCAATACGAATCCAACGACAGGCGGCATGCCGAAATCGGAGATTCGACGACGAAGTTGTGGTCACGGGAACGAATTCGAATTACCGAACGAACCGAGCGTTTGATTAAAATAATATTAAAATAGGTGAACAGTAATTGACGAATCTGGACCCTTGGATGTAGGCCACGTGTCACTCATCCCCACCTTCCCTAAAATCTGGATCCTTGTTGGCCATTGGATTATTTAATCCATTTTCTCCCCTTAAACCCTCACCATCCATTCAAACCTCAGATTAAATCTGGGCCCTTGATCTCATCTCTTTCTTCCCTTCATCTACTGATCACACTCATCCCTCTCACTCTGTTCTTTCTCCCACCCGAAACACATACGCACACAACCTACATGAACCACCTCACCAATCTCTTCTGTGTTGGTGTGTGAGTGAGATGAGCTGCACGGTGAGGCTTGAGAGACGGCGGGGGGACGACGGAGACGGCGGAGACGACGGCGGCAAAACAAAAACAGAGGAGCAAAAATGCAGAAATTGGAAGATCGTTATGGACTGGATTTTGATCGCTTTAGAGGGATGTATGATGTTCCTGGAGTCGAGCTAGGCATGCTGGTGGCCACGGCGGCGAGGTAAGCCTCGAACCCGTGAACCTGTTTTCGGGTGAAAATGAAAGAATGGGTTTTAACATATTTCGATCGATCTGGTGATTAGGATGATGATCTAGAAGGTGAGACGAGCCTCTGGGGATCGTTTTCGAAAGAAATGGTGGCCGGGATCGTGCAGACACGACGGTTGCAGGTGGCTGGTCTGCACACCTCCACGAACAGGTAGTGAAACGAGGTTGTTTATTAGTTTTTAAACCTCAGATCAACTGGAATTAATGAGACGATCTTGTAGGAACAAACGGAATTGAAAATGATCGAGTAATGGCTAAGAACCAGTCGGGTTGGGCCGCGGGTCACGGTGACCCGTTTATCAGACAACCGGGTCAGAACGGTGACACTGTTCACGGCGCGTGAGTTTCACGCGCAACCACTCACGGCGGCGCGTGACGGCGCGTTGGGCACGAATCTCGAGGTGAGGTCAACATGACTTCTGTCCTATTTAATGTAATGGACATTTTGGAATTGGTTTCGTGTCGATCGGACACCGTCTCGATATTGTTCGGAATGTCCGAAGGTTTTAAATTAAGTTTAAAAATAAGTAAAAATTCGGGAAAATTACGGGACTTTGATAGGATGTTAATGATGAGGTTAGTGATCCTCTAATGTGATTTGGACAGGATTGGGAGTCCCGGTGATAGTGGTGTGGCCCGGGAGGGCCGGTGGCACGCGTATCGAGGCATACCGTTAAAACGGTCTGTGAGTGGACTTTGGTTTTATAAATCCTATGCATGCTTAAATGTGATATATGGTTTATATACATGATTTCTATGATGGTATTTGTGAGTATTGATTTCGGGTATGTTGCACGTATTTCGAGGTATTTTTCGTATTTCACGTGTATCGGGATTAACGATTTATTTGTGGTTTTGCGTGCTTGTGGTTAAATAAATAATATGATAAAACGGTTTTTATATTGGAAAGACGAACTCGGGCTTGAGGCCCACTTGTTTTGGAAATCTCGGACTTGGAGTCCATTTGAGTACGTAATCGGGCTGCGGGCCCAGTTGGTTTATAAATCGAGTCGTGGGCCCAGTGGTTCATAAAGTCGGGCATGAGGCCCAGTTAGATTAAAATGATGATTTGGGGTCAGGGGCCCTATATTTAATAAATGTGGTTTCGGGTTAGGGACCCTAAATGGAAATGTGTTGTTTTATGGAAAATTCGGGCAGGGCCCATTGTGATGTTGTGAAATGAATTAATAAAAACTGTTTTCCATATACCATCTTGATACAAGGATATATGATGGTCTCCTCTAGATGTCTAGGACACTGGGGAAGTCACGGTGCATTGCCTGCGAAGGGTCATCATACGGAGCAGCCGGACCGTATGATGACTCAGGAGCAGGATTGCTATGATTGACGTCTAGGACGTCAGACATCAGGGATGTCAGATATATGGACCCGGAGAGACCCCGGACAGCACGCGTAGCTTATGAAACCGTGAGATATGACGTCAGGGACGTCTAGCATCAGAGATGCTGGTGATGGTAATGGTAAAATACGAATTAATGAAATGGCTTTCCGGGTGAATTTGTGATTATATGATTTTAATGGATTGATGTTCATTTATGGTCGTGGGTGGTGACCCACATGGTTGTTTATGTGTAGTTGCGGTATTCCACAGTTTTGGGCTGAGTTCCCACACTTGGTTTTTGGTTAACGGTTTTTGGGCTAAGGCCCTAATGGCTCGGTTGAGCAAACGTTTTGGTTACTGGTTTTCGTGGCATGCAGACGTTTTTATTGGAGGGCATAAATGTCTTATAACTGTATTTGATAAACTTATTAGTTTTGTCCACTCACAGCTTTTGGTTTTAATGCCCTTCAGGTTGATTACGGATGCGATTGCAGTAGAGACTGGGACATTGCACACCTCCTCCATCGATCCTTGCGCACTCTGGATACCCCGTTGGGCAGTGGCTCTTGGTTATCCCTTGTCTGACACCTCTTGTTGGACGGGAGCAGGGCACATTCCACGGTAATCCCGAGGGGATTGGGATGGGTCCTATCAAGGGAGGGGAAAAAGAAATTGGGGAAAATGAATAAAAAGGGAGGGGGATAAAAATGGAAAAAAATGAATAAAAAGGGAGAGAAAAAAAAACTGGAAAAAATGAATAAAAAGGAAGAGAAAAAAAAAAATCTGCACTTGGATAAGGAGGGGGGGGGGGGGGGGGGGGTCGAACCCGTGACCCCCCAAACTTAACCCAAAAAATATCTAAAGTCATCTCTGCTACCCTTCATTATTGTTATTTTATATCGTTTAATATATATAAGTATACACATTACCAGTGATCCCTAACCTTCAGCCGGGTCCGCAACTCGAGTTTTTCGACCTGGCGGCATGACCCGACTCAATCTCCTTCGTTTTACGTCCGATTTTCACGAATTAATAGTGCATCTTCATCGTTTTGATCTTAGGAAAGGATATGTGGGCTCAAAACAAGACAATTGTTCGATATTTTGGCGAATTTCTTTCCCCCCTTCTTATGTGCCGCCGGGTCAAAACACCAAAATTTCGGCGATATTTACCGATATTTTCATCAATGCCTATGAGTGATCCTACAGGTTAGAGTCCCGGAGGATCGGATTAGAGTCCCGGTCGAGGATGACATTTAGGTTCGAGTCTCGGGTGATATGACGCTCGTCTCCGAACTGCGGATGTGTTCCTTCCGAAGAGGTCACGATGCACTGCCTATTGTAGAGCAGCCGCTGGAGGCAATGGCCAATGGAGGCTCGACTTAGGAGTGCTGATGTTATCCTCTGAGATCGATCGGTCATGTGTTCACGATGATCTAAAGACGGTCGCAGTAGTTGATGTGTTCACGGCGACATGCTAGGATTGTGAGCAGTCCTGAGCTATTTGCACATGTGCTAGGATTGGAATCGTGACTAACACTGAGATGAGAATTGGGATGAGTTCCCACGTGTTCTACGATTTGGGCTGAGGCCCCGTACTTGTTTTTCTATGATTTGGTTTTGGGGCTGAGACCCTACTGAGGTACTGGCTTCGATTAAGAAGCATTTTTCACTGAATTTGATTTGGGAAGCAATACGGCATGCTTCCGAGAAAGTATTTGAAATGCTGTTTTATGATGCATGCTTTTACGTGAAAGGTATATATGTCTTTTCGATTAAATTGTTTTTGAAATGTTTATTTTTGTCCATTCACAACTTTTATGGTTTTTAATACCCTTCAGGTTGATCGCAGATGCGAGCTGTAGCAGAGATCGAGATATCACATGCCACCATCGATCCTAGCGTACTCTGGCTAATCCCTAGCGGGTGATGAGTTTATCTCTAGTCTGACACCCGAGCAGAGCATGAGATTACTCGTAGAGTGACGCGCAGGTGCTGGATGTGATGTCTCTACAGTGGTAACAACCTGTCATCAACCTGATAATTGGGGTGGGAGTATAAGGATTAAGTGGAATCGAACCCTGGTTAGGTTATGTTTGGCACGTGGTGCGATGGTTTAGGGTTCGATTGACGTAGGATGCCGTGTTTTCGAGAGGTTTGATCCCGAGTAGGATCGATGAGCATGTGAATCCAACGGCTTAGAGCCGTAGTGTTACTGGTGGATGGAACCTAGTCGACCAGTTGTCCCAGTATGACGACTTTGAGAGTCGGGACCATTGGGCGATCATGCCATAAAGGGGATTGTGTCAAAGTGGTATTAGTGGAGGTCGTGGACGACCCTAGTTGAGACTGTTGGGAATAGGAACGTTTGATCCTATTTGGCATGAGATGCCGTGTTTCAATGTGTCGAATCCCGGAGGGATGTCGACTGGCAAGGGATGCCATGGTATAGATGTTGTGTGGTTTGGTATGGTATGTCGTGATTTTGGCATGCCGTGGTTGAGCAGTGTTAGACACTGAGTAGGGCCAAGTTTCTTGTGGGCCCGGTGGCTGGAAGTCGTAGAGTTACGAGTGGATGAGGTCCTTGGATAGTGGTTACTAGTTGGTTGTGACAGGACTCGTCCCAATTCCCCTAGATTAACGTGGGACGTACCTGCTCCCGTCTAACACCGCGTGTCAGACCAGGGATAAACTCGTCATCTGCTCGGGGTTCATCAGAGTACTCCAGGATCGGCGACGGCATGTGATGTCTCGATCTCTGCTATAGCCTGCATCCGCTAACAACCTGAAGGATATTAACATCATAAAAGTTGTGAGTGAACAAAACAACAGTTTATTAAAAATTATTTATATCAAAAGACATTTATACCCTTCACGTAAAAGCATGCATGCATTATAAAATAGCTATTTCAAATACTTTCTCGGAAGTAAGACGTATTGCTTCCCAAATCAAAGTACAGTGAAAAATGCTTCTCAATCGAAGTCAGTATCTCAGTAGGGTCTCAGCCCAAAACCAAATCATACAGGGTCGCAGCCCAAAACCAAAATCAAGGAAAACCAGAATGGAACCTCAGCCCAATCCATAAAAGACGTGGGAACTCATCCCAATGTCAGTCACAATTCTAATCCTAGCACATGTGTAAATAGCTCAAGACCGGTCACAATCCCAGCATGTCACCGTGAACACATCACTCACTGCGACCATCTCTAGATCATCATGAACGCATCACTGATTGATCTCAAAGGATACCATCAACACTCCTAAGTCGAGCCTCCCTCTATCATTGCTTCCCTCGGCTGCTCGATAATAGGAAGTGCATCGTGACCGGTTCATACGCCCGAAAGATATTTCCAAAGCTGAAATGACACAACCCACCCCCAATCCCCCGGGATTAAGGGTAAGTAATGCCCCCGTCTAACCCACGTGCGACACGAAGGATAAACACCCGTTCAACCCCCGTGGAACACGCAAGCTATACAAGGGATCCCAAGAATATTTGAAACGATGGTGAGGGAACTTCTACAACCATCTAGAGAGGGCCAAGTGTCCCAATCTCTGTGGACACCAATCCCAAGGAAAGCCAAGTGTCACAATCCTAGTGGCACGGATCCCAATGCAACCAAATGACCAAATTGCCCTACATGGCAAATTACGAAAATGCCCCTTGACTTCAGAACGTCATAACTTCTTCCTCGAATATCGGAATCTGACGTGCCGCCTGTCTACGGACTCCTGATGTTCCAAACTATGTCACAGTCATTGGCCAAAGTCTGTTAGACTGCCTGAACCAAAAGTCAATGATTTGCCCATTCTAGAGGCAAAACCGTCATTTCGCACCATCCGTCCGAAATTACCCAACTAATCACTGATTAATTCCACTAATCTGTCATTAAGCACTAATCTAATCCCAAACTCCGGGACGGGTCGTTACATGAAAACCAGTTCTCATTACTAAAACACTTTCAAATCATCTTTCAACTAGGATTCATACTCGAATCTCGATTTCACGCATCTCCATGAAATCCTTCAAAATAGTGAAACAGTTCCTTGATTTCACGCCTCTCCGAGAAACCTTCAGAATCACATAAAAAATAAGCACGTAGTACACTCAGCAGGAGCCCAAACATCCTATGAAACAGAAATCTGAAACTACATTCAATAACGCATTTTCCTCCGAAATGCCAAACACTTCATATTTAAATCACATGCACTCATGGCATCTCAAAACATGCTCATAAACACATATAAAACATTTATGCATGCATCATATTCATAAAACAAAGTCCACTCACAGACCGTCCATGTTACGACTCGATATGCATGTCATAAGCCTCTTCGGGTTAATCCGACCACTCCGGGTCATCCAGACCTAACCAAAACATACTCAAAGGTCACTACCAACCTAGACAAGTCCATAACAAGAACCCCTCAACATTCCCAAAAAAGTCAACGTGTCCCAGACACGTTTCCCTAAGGTATAAACCTTAATTTGATCAACCTAACAATCTTCGATCGTCTCGAAACCACCGTCATTGGATTCGTATCGTCGAAACCTTTAAAATGGTCCTGGTTAGCAGTGAACAGTAAAGTCAACGGTTGACAACAGCAGTGACGTCATCTGACACGTGTCAGTTTGACATGTCAAGTCTGACAGGATGACGTCGTCGATGATGTCGTCATCGTCACTATCCTCTGTCCGGGTCAACTCGGTTCACTGTTTTGCATCGCACAGACTCGCAGACCCAACCTGATTTTTTCTCTCTTGTTCTTGGTCCGATTTCTAAGTCGTTGCTTCCAATCTCTTCGCCTCAATCCCAGGAGGGGATCCATATGATCAAAACTATAGAAAACAGTATAGAATTTTACTTGGAATAGATGAATAGTCTTGCTAATTTTCCTCCGTCGACAGCCCTCGATTTCGGCCACCTCCGTCCGTGGTTTTGGTCCCGTTGAAGTTGTCTGGTCCCTGTGAACCTATTTTGGTCATTAGAACAATCCAACAAACCCTCTAAACCCAACCTAAAATTTGGACCCATAAAATCGGTTTCGGGTTTACTAGCCGTGACCTCCTCCACTGTCCACGGCGGTCCTGCCACCTCCCACAGTCTCACTCGGTCCCTCATTCGTCCTTAGTTATCCTCAGGAGTAGCCCTCAACATTGGGCCAGTTCGAGCAAGTCCGACCCAATTTTTTTGGGCTTGGACCGAGCCGGGCTGGGCTTATGTAATATTATGAAAAATACCGGGCTGGGCTGAGCGGGCTTAGTCATATAAATAAAAGCCCAAGTAATTTATCGGGTTGGGCTTTTATCAGGCTTATTAGGCCAGGCCAAATAACCCAATTCGAGTTGAGCCCAATTGGGCTTTTTTTACAATTATAAATTCAGATTAGAAAAAAATTTAAAAAACATACAAAACAAAAATAATAGTAGAAAAACCTACTTGAGGGTGCAAAACGTGGCCTCATTAAAACCTTACCCTCAAAACCCTTTAGGGAAAAAAAATAAAAATAAGGAAAAAGAGTACCACAAGCACCCTTCAAGTTCAAATCATATTTACTATACTATCAATTTAAATGATTCATGGCCATATTACAATTTGATCCGTTCAAAAATTATATTACGAATTTATCAATGAATGGTCTCACTATCACTCTCAACCACCTCAACATCACTATCTATCATCCAATCTGGTATCGATGCTTTAACATTTATTAATTCTTCTGCCCATTTCTATTGTAGAAGAGCATCATGCATTCTTGAACTAGCCAACATCCAATCTTTCAAACAAATTAATGTTTCTATTGTACTAGGATTCAAACTTACCCTATTTTCAGACACAATTCTACCACCTGCACTAAAGCATGGTTCTGAAGCTACAGTAGATGCCGGAACTGTTAGCACATCACAAGAAATAAGAGAGAGAATATGATACAATGGTTGATTTGATTTCCACCAACCCAAAAGACTAAAAGAATTATCATCATCAACCTCACATGTTGGAAAATCAAGATAAATTTGTAAATCAGAGCCGGTGGTAAAACTAGAATGTGAAACCTTAGCTTTTTTCAAACTTTTCATAGAGAAATTTTGAATAATAGGTAAAGATATTGAACTAGGACCTTCACTCAAAGGACTAGAAAACAGATTCATAGATGGCACAATATGACTCTTACTAATCACAACCTTTCTCTTATAAACATCATATAATTCAAATAATAATTGCTTAATGTTTCTGATTTTTTGACTAATTTTGTGTTCCTCAATATACATTAACTTTAACCATTCTTCAATTAGAAACAATTTAAACCTAGGGTCAAGAACAGTAGCAAAATAGAAAATTGTAGGAAACTCATACCAATATTTATTAAATTTCTCCTTCATCTTAATCAAAGCATTGTTAAACAAACCAAAGTTATCATAAACAGAAAATGTTTCATGAATATTTACTAAACAACTAATAACACGACACCAGTAAACACCAGAAAATACCTTTGTTGAAGAATATACCAAAGTTACTCCAGAAAATACCAAAGTCACACTAATAAACACCAGAAAATACCTTTGTTGAAGAATAAAAAATAGACAAAAACCCACACCAGTAAATATTTTCAGTAGGGATAGCTAAATTGGAAGAACTTGTTTCGTTAATCTTATGGACATATCTATTCAAAGAAATTTTATATAATGCCAAATGCAGAAGTTCATAGGTGGAATTCCACCTATGAGGCACATCATTATCAATGTTTTTTTTGGCATATCAAAGTCCTTACAACATGGTACCCATACTTCATGCCTTTTATTAGAACTATTCATGCTACGTATAACATCAATAATTCTATCAATAGATGGGGACAAAATTTCTAATCCATCCTGAACAATCAAATTTAATATATGACAAGAACAACAAACATGAAATAAATTTTTAAGCAAACCATCAATCATAAGAAGATTAGGAAGTTCAAGTGCAGCTTTGTCATTGTTTGATGCATTGTCTAATGACAAAGTAAATATTTTGTTATGAATGCGCCAAGATACCAATTCATCAAAAATATGAGAGGCTAGTGAGGATCCACTATGTGGATACTCAATCAATTTAAAACAGTTTATTCTCTTATTCAATAACCAATCTTTATCAATAAAATGTGCTGTGAAAGACATGTAACCCATTTTTTGTCGTGATGACCAAATATCAGAGGTAAAACAGATTTTGAAATTAAGTTTATCAAAAACAACTTGCAAATCATTATTCTCTTTAGAAAACTTTTTCATCACATCCTTTTTACAAGTAGAAGTTGAAATTCCTTTATATTGAGGACAGAAAGCACGCTGAATCATGCCTTTAAAATCATGATTTTGAACAAATGAAAATGGCAATTCAGCTCTAACATTAAAATCTACAAGTTCTTTACAAGCAACAACAATATCATAAGCAAAATTGTCAAATTTTCAGCAGAATTAGTATTCAATAACATTTGACTAGGATTAACAGTAGCTTGTGCAGTCTTATGTCTTTCTAAATGATGTTTTAAATGACTAGTCCCAAGGGAGGGAGTACCACCTAATTTAGTTTGAAAAATACTACATATAACATCAAATACTGCAGCACCTTTTTTCATTTCAGGTTCACCATTTTATTTTATAGAACGAACCCTCGAAAAAAATCCCAAACATCACTGGTTAATCTATGTTCAACAGGTACAGTTTGAGAATTAGCTGAATCATTTAAAGGTGCACCGACACTTGTTTGATTCACACTAGTATTATCAATTATAAAGATTGAAATAATAGCATATATTACATTCAAAGCTTGAGCATAATATCAAACTAAAACCAAATCTCAAACCTTTAGGCGCTTACGACTTTATGTGAGTCCTTGTTCCTTGGAAATAAAAAATATTTCCAATTAGAAAACAGATTAACCATGAGCGGGGAGTTCAGAAATCTAAATACCTAATTCCTTCTGTTGCAATCAATTAGATACATGAAAACCATGCCAGCTACTCATTTTAAAAGTATAAATAAATATTGATCAATATGTAAACAAAGGATAAACAATAAAAGAACAAAAAAACAAACTAAGCTTATTCCACAGAGTACTCATTTTCACGACAGTTTCAGTGGCCAACTTTAAGTGCGGCATATTGGAATAGGTTTAGAAAAGTGGGGCATATTGTAAGTCTGGTACCCCATAAGGCTAAAATACTATCCACACATGCGTGGCGATTGGTGGGGTTAGACTTTTAAAATAGAAGCATCACTTGCCACAGAAGTCTGCCATTTACTTTGAAATTGTTACTCATGGCTAACGAAAGTCATATAACATTATTGTTTTATATTATAATGAAAATTGGGAAGCACAAAACAAAAATGTAAATTAACATCAAGCAAAATTGATTTTCCTCACATTAGAACCCATCTGGTACAGAAAGCTTTAGCGCAGACAAAGCCCTATTAATCAAACAAAGCCCTAAATTAAGAGTAGACAAAGCCTAAATTAACATCGAGCCCTATTAATCAAACAAACGAAAATCAAGTCATTAATCTTTAGCGCAGACAAGAAATTTCATGAATGAATATGTGCAGAAAGCTTTAATCTTTCTTCCCCGGAAAAAAAAATTGGAACCCATCTGAATTCTAGAAATTCAAATACAAATTCAAAGGGCATAGTAATCGATCGAAGAACAAAATCAAACAAAAAAATTATAAGATTTTAGCGGAGGGAGAGGAAATACCTGAAGGCGGAAGGTGAGGCTGAATTTGGGGGTTTCTTTTGGTATCAGATTGAATGGCCTTGCCTTGGTCTTCCTTGTGTTGAGTGAGTGTGATGTTGAGTTTTGTGAGGACTAAGATCTGAGGACTGAGATCTGAGTTTGAGAGAGGGAGATAGAATAAGAGATAATGCGGCTGGGAGGAGAATCAGATTCAAAATGTATAATATTGAGAAAGTTGAGAGTGAAATTTGTTTAAATATGTGCACATTAGGGCTAGGATTTGTATTGGATATTGGGTTGTATAAAATAAATGAGGTTGGGCTTAGGTTGGGCTTGAGATTTGGGTTTGGGCTGAAATATTAGTATTAGCTATTAGGAATTTAGGAATGGGTTGAGTATTTTATATATTCGGGCTTATAGATCGGGCTTATACGGGCGGGTCGGGCTGGACTTATCGGGCTTTATCAGACCCAAGTCTATCAGGTTTAAACACCCTAAGTCCGAGTCCAGCCCATAACCTTTGGACCGGGCTGGCCCACGACCCATATCGGACGGGGTCGAACTTTTTGTCAATGGGTCTAACGGATACCCACAAACCCATAGGCTTCTGGGCCAAATGGTGAGGGCTATTGAGGAGCCCTCAATCGAACCAGCAAGGGGGTGGGGGGAGGGCTTTGAGTGGTTTGGGTTTCGAGTTTGAATGAAACAGATGAGGATGAAGGGGTGGGTGCATGTATGTGTGATGATAGGCAATGGATGAGTGACACTTGTCACTCATCCATTGGACCTGGAAAAAATATCTAGGGCCTACTCAAGACAAAAGTTCACCCGTCTCGTAAAACATGCAATAGTGCCTTGAAACTTTCATGACCCGTAACTTTCCCATCAAATGTTCAATTTCGACATGCTGCTTGTCTACGGACTCGTATCGACTCGATCTACGTAACGGTCCTCGGTCCTCATGCATTGGACCTCCCAGGTCAAAAGTCAACTTTTTGCCCTCATCTAGGGGCAAAATTGTAATTTCGCCTTGAACGTCCGACAATTCTCGACTAATCCTCGATTAGCCTCGTTAATCCTCAATTAGCCTCACAAATCCTCGATTTAATCTTAATTAATCCCAAAAATTTGGGACGGGTCGTTATAGGTTGAGTACCAGTTACCCTTGTATGATGACTTTTCGGAGTCCAGAGCGATGGATCAGTCATGATGAATGTGCTGCAGTGAGCGGCTGGGTTTATGATAACCCGAGTTGAGATTGATTGGACAAGTTACTAGGAGTATGGTACTTGTGGACCGGATCCTGAGGTGGACCGATCAGTGGATGTTACGTGTTGAGTGGTTGGCACATGCGGTGAGTTGACCACATGCGTACGGAGTCTCGATAGCGGAGCGTTTCTGGGGTTGGTCTGCACACGGATGTGGCAGACGTTGCTATCGATAGACGTGGACGAGTCTTATCGAGTTGGATAGGCTCATGTTACAGTGACGACTAAGACGATGGAGATTCCCGATGATACGGAGGTGTGTGAGTGTCGCTCAGTGCGAGCAGAGACTTCTAGATTTGACTCGGTTACACCCGAGTGCGACCACAGAAGGTGATGTTAAGTTTTGGGTGTTGGCAAGTGTGCCCCACTACCTCAGTGGAGGTGACTGGGATGAGTGAGATATGCCAGAGAGTGTTGGATGGAATTCAATAGTGATCAGATGGTTCCGAATGACATTGAGTGTGTCTAAGTGATGTAATGCCAATGAGGGCTTGGATTGTGAATGGGATGGTAGACGTGCCCTAGAGTAGCAAACATGTGACTTCGGTGGGCATTGAGCGGGACAGATAGGATCCCGAGTGGCCCAGTGCGAGGCACGGGGTATGCCTGGTTTGGTGATCAGTTCCCTAGTGATGCGAGATTTGAGGCATGCATGTGTACTCAGGGGTTGTAACTATAAAGGTGGAAACGTGAGAATTAGGTAGTGATGGATGACGTCCTTTTGGATGTACATAAACGGTATAAAACGGACAGGCGTTAGGTACTAAGTTAGATTGTTTATGGACATCCATCCACGTGAGGGAGTCCAGGAAGTCTAGTGGTAGGCTGATGTCCGAATGAGTTGAGGACTTGAGAGTCCATTGCGAATTGATTTTGGTCGACTGCGAGTGACCATACCTCCTGAGTTTTATATAAGCTTGTTTGAGGAGAAATCTGATTGATGAAACAGGATCATCAGTGAGAGTATGCTTCCAACATGGTTGCAACTTCTCTTGATTCCCGAAGTCGATGAAGGAGACTTCTCATTTTCTGCTCTTTAGCAGGTGAAGTTTGGTGTCGCAGGATAACGTAGGATGAATTTTGATGTCATCATATTGGATCGTCCTTGATTCTTCCCTAATTGGGATGACGAGGAGTGATATGACAGTGAAAATGTTTCAAAGAGGGTGTAAGGCCCTATGAACCGAAGTCTAGTCGTTATCGAGGAGAATCGTATTGCTGATTATGCTAAACTAGGAATATAGGAGAATCGTATCGTAACGACCCCAAGGTAAGACGAAATTACTATCCAACCTCTGTCTTGGATAGGTGGATGGGTATGTGTTGGATATAAAGATAAAGATTGGTAACGCTCGAACTACGCATTAAATTAAACACGTAATTTAAGTATTGTGCAATTTAAACCCTTTTTGTGCAGTTGTAGTATTGGTAAATAGGGATCGTTCTTAACCGGGGAAATTAGGGAACATTAATAATTTGTTAGTGAGATAGAATAATGAATAAAATAATAATGAACTAATGAATAAAATAATTAATTAATAAATAATTAATGAATTAATGAATAAAGAATTAAAGAATTAAAGAATAAAGAATGAAATAATAAAAAATAAAAAATAAAGAATAAAGAATTAAATGAGAGGTTTGAAAAGATTGTAATTATAAAATAAAGAAAACAAGTAAAAATAATTAAGTACTTAATTCTACTTCTACTTTAACCTTTATACAAGTGGACTTTCTTTAAACACAATTTTTACTAACACTCTAACATCATGCTCATATTGAATCAATCACGAAATTCTACCTTAATCATTTCAAATATATTCATACAGTTTTCATATTATAAATGCACCTAATAGCGGATCATTACATACAATATGATTCACCTTAAGTTTGTGATTTAATGCGTCGAACAGCGATCAAACATTAAATCTCTTCAATTCTATCCGAAATGCCCCGAACAACGGATCAACATGTAACTTCGAATTGAAGTTTAAGCACTAAAATATATGAAGTAAAAGAAATTCAAAAAGTAGAACACATGGAGATTGCATTTTTACTTACAAATGTTAAAAAGAAAATATCAACACATATATTGAACTATAAGTAAAACCAATAACAATAACAATAATTTAAGTAGAAAAATATGGTTTTTCACAAGAATCACCGAATAGCGGCAGGAAACTTGTGAAGATGAAAGAATAAATAGGAATTCGGTCTTAAAAACTCTTGAATTACCTTAGAATTACTTGGTCTAGGTATTTTTTAAGGAAAACATAAAAATGTGTTTAAGAGCTCTCAAAGAAAAATCACAAGAACAAAGTAAAGAAAAAATGAAATTAAGAAATAAAATTTAAAAAAACATAAATTAAGAACAATAATTAAAGGAAAACTAATTAATAAGAAAATTTACAAGAAGTTAAAATGGTCCCCAAAATGTCTCTCAAAAAAGAGAAAAAAGAAATACTAAAATGAACTAAGAAAAGAGAATTAAGGGGGAAAATGGGGACTCTTGTTACATGAAATGACCTCCCTATTTATTGAGGGAATGCCAAAAATATTCAAATAAAAATACAAAAATAAAATAAAATAATGA
Source organism: Prinsepia uniflora (assembly GCA_032719365.1). Classification (NCBI taxonomy): domain Eukaryota; kingdom Viridiplantae; phylum Streptophyta; class Magnoliopsida; order Rosales; family Rosaceae; genus Prinsepia; species Prinsepia uniflora. Next base: position 20,079,784 of record CM064869.1, read on the forward strand.
ACAATGATGAACAATGATGAAATTGGGGATGATTTGGATTGAAAATGGGCTGAATTGTGTAGTAAATCTGCACAAAAGTGGGCAATTGGAGTAGCAGCACGCTGCTGGGATTGGACTGATGCATCAGCAGGCTGCATCTGGGAGAGCAGAGCATGGCTCGGTGGCAGGTCACTGGCAGGAGTAGGTGGGCGTCGGTGGAAAGCTGCAGGTGGGCGTGGGCGAGCCAGCGTGATGAGCACTGACAGGTGCAAAGTTGTTCGGTGAGCACTCTCCGCAATGATGAGGGAAGTTTGGTAGGCGCGCTTCGGCGACCTGGAGTGGATTGGGTGCTGGATTTCGGGCCGTACGTGGGCTTGGACCGTGGGCTTCGCTTCAATTCGTACGCTGGGCTTGGGTTGATTAAATATTGGGCTAGATTTTTTTTCTTGGGCTGCAAATTTAATATGGATTTAGTAGTTTCCCTCCGAATTTCGTGCATAATTTCTTCGTTCGAACTCCGATCGGAACAATTCTTTCTCCAAAACGCTCCAAATTCCAATCTTTATTTAATTCTACAAAAATATCACAAAATATATTATTATTTCCAAATGTTTATTATTTTAATATTAAAATTCAAGTATAAAGGGTATAAAATAATATAAAATAATGCTTAATTAACGATCTACCAGAGATTGTGATGGATTGAGGTTGGCCTCGTGGCGAACGGTTGAGTACCGAGCCGTGTTCGAAGTGAAGATTGGTACGTGATTGAATGTAGCTTGAGTGCAGTCCTTGAGCAGGCCGGATACTGCCTTGATGATTAACATGATGTGGGTGCATCTATGAGTAGTGCACGTTGGACGATGGGATTGACCACAGTTAATCAGTATATTTGGGTTTGGAGTTACTAGAGAAGATAAATGTTATGTCTAATAGATGGAGTCCTGAATGACATGAGATAGTAATCGGATTGGATCCGATGGTGATAGTTCGACGAGGACTATGAGCTAACGTGGTCCGACATAATGAGGGACTGGACGTCGAATATGGTGTGCTAGAGCAGAGTGGATTGATAGGGTTTAGTGATTATGTGAGCCGAGAGCTCAGGACCATGTGGGCCAGAGGAACCCTAGTGATTATTTATGTGATTATCCTTGCTAAGGCAAGTATTCGATGGCGTCCAGATACACCCAAGAGGGGTGAGATGTCGATTGATGTATCGATATGATGAGTGATGTGACAGTTCGAGACTTGAGACGAAGCGGGATTTCCGAATAGGTCATTGACTGACATTAGATACGATGTGGGGACTCGAGAGCGAGTCGATATCAGAGTAGCGCAACAAAAATGCAGTGGGGCCGAGAGTTGTCAGCTGGTCATGATAGTTGTCGATGGGATTGGCTTCCGCACGAAGTCAATCTAGCATGTTATGGTAATTGAATGAATAGGTATCTGACGGGTTCAAATTGGTATGTAGTGATGGGACTCGAGTGAGAGTTATCATGAGTTTGGGAAAACGAGAGAGTTGGCTTATGTGAGTACAAAGGCCGATAAATGCTGCAGATTTGAGTATGGCCTGCTAGGTGACATTCGTACCATTGTGTGGTAGAATCTAACAGATGTTTGCCTAATCGGACGCTGAGTAGTATGTCAGCTTCGATTGTCGGATGAGAAGAGTCGTCAGGCTGAAAAGCCGATTTGATATCAGCTTAGTATATCAGCCCTGTTGGAGTGAATGACATGTGAGATAGACGGGTATCAGGTCTCGAGTGAGACTTACGAGCCGACGTGTGGTTTCTCGAGATTCAGAAATCGACTCTGGTTTGTGAGAGTTGAGTTGGAACTTTGGAAGCTCTGGTGACAGTAAGTACCGACGTGGATTGTGGATTGTGTCGGACGTGTACGATTACACGAGAGTGCCCCGAGTTGGAGGCATGATTGGATTTCCACGGTTTAGTTGCGGAATTGGGTCATGAATTTTGGGGACGAAATTCTTTAAGTAGGGAAGATTGTAATGACTTGTTCCAATTTTTTGGGATTAATTAAGATTAAATGAGGGATTAGCGAGACTAATCGGGAATTAGTTGAGGATTGACGGACGAGGGCAAATGCCCTTGGATGAGGGTAAAAAGTTAACTTTTGACCCGGGAGGTCAAATGCACGAGGACCGAGGACCATTACGTACATCGTGTTGGACATCGTACCGAAAAGTTATGGGTCACAAAAGGTCCCGAGTACTATTTGCAATGGCATGATTTACGAGACAATGATGCATTTGTCATTTAGTGTGGGGCCTAGATATTTATTTCAGGACCAATGGATGAGTGACAAGTGGCACTCATCCTTTGCTCTTTTCCCTTCATGCATGCACCTACCATTTTCCCTTTCTCATTCGAACCACCTTGAAACCCAAACCACCCAATTTTCCCCTCCCTTGCTAAATCGATTGAGGACCCCTGAGAGTGATTGAGGTCGAGGGAAGGACTGAGAGATGTTATGGGAGGCGACAAGACCGTTGTGGACTGCGGAGGAGCCCAGAATACAGGTAAACCGTAACCCATAAGTTTTTGAAATTTGATTTTTGTTTCTGGACGTTTGGAGTGGTTTATGTTTATTGGGTTCTGTTTTTTGTGGTTGTACAAGTCATTTGGGACTGGAATCGAAGGCGAAGTACGGCGGAGCAGCTCAAGCAGGGAGCTCGAAAACTGGGCCATAAGGATCAAATCAAACAGGTAAATTCTAGGCTGTTTTTGCTTGTTTTGAGTCCATAGATCGAGTCCTTAGGTCCAAACGATCACATAGGGACTAACGGCATAAAAAATGAACCAAAATGAAGGTTTTGAAACCGGGTCAAGGTCGCGGGTCTACGCGACCCAGTAGCAGAGATCCGGGTCGACCCGGCTCAGTGAGGACGATGACGACATGGCAGGATGACATCATCATCTGTCAAATGTCAGGCCACGTGGCCAATGGGACATTACCACGTGGCAGCTATCAGGTACAGTCAGCCTGACATGTCAGACCACGTGGACCAATCGAGTGGTGCCACGTGGAACACTGTCAGAGGTGTCATAGGACATGTGGCAGACACGTGGACCAATCGACGTGTGACACGTGGCACTGTTAGAACCTATCAGATGACGTCATGATAACGTCAGCGATGACGTCAGTCGTTGATTGCTGACGTTAGCATTAACTTTGGACCAGCCGCCTTTGACTCATGCGTGGGGCGCATGGGCACGTATTTTGAGATGGGACCAGAACCATTTTAAAGGTTTCGACGATACAAATCTAATAGTGGTGGTTTCGAGTCAATCGGAGATCATTAGGTTAGTTAAATTGAGGTTTAAAGCCTAGAGAAACGTGTCTGTGACACGTTTACTTTTTCGAGAATGTTGGGGAATTTTTATATGGACTTGTATAGGTTAGTAGTAACCGTTGAGTATGATTTGGACAGGTCCGAATGACCCGGAGAGGCTTATGGCACGCGTATCGAGGCGCAGCTTGGACAGTCTGTGAGTGGACCTTATTTTATGAATATGATGCATGCATAAATGTATTATATGTGTTTATGAACATGATTTGAGATGCCATGAGTGCATGTGTTTTTAATGTGACGAAAATTCCATATTGCACGTAGTTGCACGTATTTTGAGAATATGATTTATGCTATGCTTTGATGATGATTTTGATGGATGATTTTATACTGTTTATACGTATTTTGTTCAATGATATTGGGTTTGAATGTGAATTTGGGCTTGAGACCCATTTCGATAAAATATGATTTTGGATTCTGGTTTCGAAATGATGATTTCGGATTCGGATTTGGAAATCGATTTATGGATTTGGATTTGATGAAATGGTTTTGAAATGGTTTTGAATTGGATTTGCTGGATCTGGTTTTGGGTTTAAAGACCCAGTGATTGATGTGACAGGGGCAAACCCAGGATATTATTTGAGTTTAAAGACTCGGTTATTGATTTCCTCTGGAGGCCTAATATTGAGTTTAAAAATTCGGAAATTTAAAGACTCAGAAATGCCTGTTGAGTTTAAAGACTCAGATATATATTGAGTTTAAAGACTCAGATGTGATTCAGCAGGTTCGATTGATTGAAATGTGTTTTGATACGTGGTTCTGGATTTCTGGGATATACTTATTTTTTTTCAAATGGTTTTCATATGTTTTGGGCAGTGGCCCAGATGATTGGATTTACGGTTTTACACGTGATTTGGATTTTGGATTTTTGGACTGAGTTCCTAGACTTGATTTTTATTTATGGTTTTGGGCTAAGGCCCGAGATTTGAGAAACGGAAATGATTTCTGGTTTTCATAAATGATTTTCTTATGTTGAAAATGAAATTGTTTCCATATGCATGCATTGGTTTTTCAATGGAGGGCATAAATGTTTTTTCTTATAAAATGTGTTTCATGAACTTATTATTTATTTTTGTCAACTCACAGTCTTTTCTGGTTTTTCGATGCCCTTCAGGTTGATGCGGTGCGGGCTGTTTTTGGTGAGACTGAGATATCACACACGATCCACGGTGGTTTCTGCGCACTCTAGGAAGCCGAATGTTGTTTTGGACCACTGAACTGGAATCTCATGTCTGGCTTACGTGTTACATAGCGATTAGACGGATGTTTAGCCTTCGTGTCGCACGTGAGTTAGACGGGAGCATGGCACATCCCTTAATCCAGGGGGGATTGGGGGATGGGTCGTGTCAAGACAAGCCCCGAATAGTTGTAGGGCTGAAGTTGGATCTGGGTTATTAAGTTGAATAATGAATAATGAAAAGGTCTTTTGTCAGATTTGATCGTGATGAAGCATGTAAGTGATGCTGTAAGTTATAAATATGTGTTTTCTCGATTTCTATGTTGTAAATTGTGTATGTGTGACTGTGGTTATGATGTTTAATGTGGTTTTATGTGAACTTGTGTTCTGATATTGCTAGATGTGTGTGGCTGCTAAAGGGATTGTGTTGTGATTTAGGATGTGAATATTCAAATAAGGAGTTGGACACAAATTTGGGATATTGGATTAAACTTAAAGGTTTAAATTTCGAGGATGAAATTTCTTTAACGGGGGTAGGTTGTAACGACACGGAATTTCAAGGACAGTTAAAAATTGGAAAATTCATGTGGAAATTACCATTTTTCCCATAATGGGTCAACAATTGACTTTTTTATTGGGGTAGTTTTTTGATATTCCGTAAAAGTCGTTGCGAAGGTCTCAGCCTCCTAAGTTCATCAACATGTGGCATGCTGAAAACGGAGTTTGGACGATTGGGGTTAAATTGAATGAGGGAATTTTGGTAATTCATATTGGAGATCTCTCTTGTGGATGAATAAGATAGGGACAAGTGTTCCCTTATCACTTATGGATGTGTGTAACCGGCTTGGGTGATTATATGATGTTTGGTCCCAAAATGAGCCTAACATGATCAGACCCACTAGGGGATCTAAGACCAGCCGTGTGGTGCTTTGGACCCACTGGGGGCGACGTCGATCTCTAGCTTCCGTTCGGCAAGTGACCTACAGGATAGAGGAAGAACTATACACCAGTGGGGTGCTGGCCGAATAGACTCATATGCTTAAGTCAGTAAGCGTATGAGAGTGTCGGATAGAACGTGAAACCCAATGGGTGCCAAATAGCGTGGGTGTGAGTGTCTAATGGCAACAATAGTTGGAAGCCGTTACCTTTGTGAAAGGGTCTGAGGGTATTTATATTGATCATAAATATGGTGGTTGAGCACTGTTTAGGAGCAGGTTCCATGTTGTGGTTGAGGGTCAACCACGTCCCCCTTGGGTTCTAGGGTAGGTGCTAGGTGGTGCCTAACCTGTTGGTGTGGACAGCTGGTGTGAACAGTGGAGGGGTGTCGAGCCAAGATGCTGAGTGACGTGATTGCCCAGCCTACCGAGTGTGATCCTGGACTGGCTGCCGAGGGAGATCCTGCACTAGCCGCTGATTGGTTTGTTCCTTCCAAGGGTCGGATTGTGTTTGTTTGTACGGAGTGTGGTTGGACGATATGGTATCAACATAAGTCCTCTAAGTCTTTGACTGAGGTAGATTTCCTCGGTCGAGAACTTGTAACCTAGGCTGATACACGTCGACCAGCCAGGGGAATGTACCACGGAGCCCTCCAAGTCATGGACTGAGGAAGTGTGTTGTCTCAACGGGTGCAAGCTAGTCCCCAAGTCAGCTGAATAGGAATGGTCATGTGTCAAAAATAGGGACAAATATTGTTAGAAGGCATCCAATTGGTCGCAATGTACCTTCTTACCGACTAGGGCAGCAAAACGAGTCCATCCAATGCCGCCGAATGGCCAAGCATGTACATGATGAATTATCTTGATGGGGCCCAACCGGTCGCAATGTTCCTGCTTGCTGATTGGGTAATGCGAGCATGCCGCGCCAGGTGCTGCTGATTGGTCGAGCATAGATAAGATGGAATGTCGCGATGGTGCTCAACTGGTCGCAATGTGCCAGCTTGCCTATTGGGTGATGCGAGCATGTTGTGCTAGGTGATGCCGATTGGTCGAGTATGGACAAGATGGATGTCGCGATGGTGCCCAACCGGTCACAATGTGCCTGCTTGTCGATTGGGTGTTGCGAGCATGCTGTGCCAAGTGCTACCGATTGGTCGAGCATGGACAGGACGGGAGTCCTAATCGGTCGAGGTAGGTATACCTGACGAGCAGCCGTGAGTAGTCTTTGATGCCGATTAGGTCAGACTTTAGAGCTCCGGTGGTGTTCGAGAGCTGAGAGGTCTCACTTTTCCACTTTTAGCAAAATAACTTTCAGAGCGCAAGGTTACTTCCGACTAAAACTTTAGACTACCGAGCGGAATTACCCAGAAATCGTCTACCAATTCAACCATACCTACCGAGCAGCAAGAACAGGTAAGCTGACTCACTTCTGTTTGATAATTTTGTTCGGTATGAGTAGAGGGCACTTAGCTGTAGCTTTTTTTCGATATTTATAGATGTCAGAGTCCGAGTGAACAAATGGATCTAGGGCTAGGTCCCCTCCAACTTTTGGTGGGGAAACATTGTCTCACTCAACAAGTGATGTGCAGGTGACCGTAGTGGTTTGCCATCCACTAATGGCTCCTCGTTGATCAGAATTTCCTATGCATCCTCTTCAAGTAGTGATAGTTTAGATATAGTGTTTAGGTTGCCGAGGAAGGAAGTGCGGCATCAAAGTGAGGGTGTCGACCCAAGACCAAGTGCAAGGCAGACAAGAGGTAAGGAGGATAGCCCTGATGCCAAACGACCAATAAAAATAATAAATTAGCAAGGTGCCGATCAAGAGGCACAATCCTCTTCCCCGCCCGTCATCGTATTGGAAAGCGACCAAGAGGAAGGTGAAATGCCAGGGCAGTCATCAAGCGAGTCAGAGCATGAAGGCGAGCCACAGTCGAAATGTGCAATCGACTATGAATAATTTTATGATTATTAAAAATTTGTTAAAAAATAAAATTTAAATGAATAGAAATTAAATTTTTAGAATTTATAAAATTTCAAATTTAAATAACATAAAAATAAAATAAAATATAAACATCTAATTTGATGTTTGTTTATAAATAGTAATTTTAAAATAACTTTCTATATAGTATTTAAACTTAAAATGTGTAGCATTTAATTTCAAGTTTTTTATTTTTTTTTTAATTTTAAATTCCTCTAATTATGCATTCAAACAAAAGATTATGTCTATAGAAAACTTAAAATTCTAACTTTTTAACAAATCCAAACACTTGCAGCCACCGGGTAACAAAGCGTGCTAAGGCTTTCCATTAGTTTTCCGTCAACTAAAAATAAATCGAGGGCAAAGTTGGAACATTAATTTGACGGGTAAAAGTATTTAATTTTTTAACCAAAAAATGACGTCAAATAGAGAATAAAACGACATCCATATCATTTATTTATCCAATATGTGGCCATCCACACATCCGAAAGGTAAGACTTCATCCCCATTCGGGGTGACTTCATCCTAACTACAAACTGCTCCTAATTATTTTCAAACTGAATCATAAAATACGGCCTATGAAAGTGAGTTTGCCAAAAGCACACCCAATTAGGCGATACTCGTTACTCACGGCTTGAATAATTTCCCCTCCTATTGTCGAGATTATCAAATATAAAACACATACACATGGACATGTGAATAATAAGTTAACCGGAATTTGAAGCAGAATTAGCAATACCCAATCAAATAGGCGAAATATTTCCTGGGAGTTTTATTACGACAATAATTTTTCGACCGAAAGAAATGTCCATCCTATAAATAAAACGGGTGTATAAAGTGGATGGAAAAGTTGTACTCGTAGCGTCTATCAATCTATGCAAAAGGATTTCCTCCAATGGATGCGACAGGTCCTTGTGTTAGGACATTCCTGCAAAAATAAGCAACTGGCATCAGCTCAAAAAAAGTCACATGCACAAAACAATGTGTACATCACAATGCGTACAAAATGGGGCTCGTTGGGTGAGTAGGATTGAATTAAGTAACTCATAGAAGGAAACTTACTTCATCTAATCCGACTATTTTGAGTGAATTGAATTGGATAAGTTTTTTTCGACATCTATCCCACTCTAAACCCCTTGTAATGAACACACATCTATTTTTACATTCAAAATACATTGAGTTTATTAAGCTATCCAATCAAATCAAATCCTGCTCACTAAATATAGACCATAAGCATACACAACATAACATCAATGTCAAGCATCTATTACTTAATACCAGGAAACTTAAGAGTTGCGGAAACTTAAGAGTTGCTAGCATCAGCAGGGTGTACACATTCAGCTTTTGTGGTACCAGTACCACCCACACACTGGCTAATGTAAGACTCGATGTCCATAGTGAATATCCCACCCTCATAATTTGATGATCGGATAGAAAAATGAAAACAGAAATGAGACATCAAGTGTAACTCAGATTTTTGAGTCTATCGGCTAACATATCTCAAAACATGGCGGTGTTCTAATAAAAACTCACTAGCCCCATTAGGACATGTTTCCTCAAAGCTTCCAGTCCTGGTTTGCATATATAGATGAATCACAAATTCTTTCCTATTCTCATGAAGCTTTTTGTTTGTACATTGCAGAAATACAATCAGATTCCAATTTAGATCCCTCACTCTCATTAACGCGATTTATCACTTTGTCTTCCGCTCGTTCTTATAACCCCCCTTCTCATATCAGATGTGTAACTTCAACAAAGCATAATAGCAATTCAAGCATCAAAGAATCCAATTTGTATGATGGATCAGTGGTGCTCTACCCAAATAAAGTTGAAGACCACACAAAAAGATGAAATATTAGAATGGCTGCCATTTTAGTACTTTGGTGTTGGGATTGTAAAGTGAGCTAATGACAGAGGTATTTGACAACCATTTTCTTTTACTTACAAGGACACATGACCAAATCTTAACTATTAAAGACAACCCAAAATTGACAACTATGGAAAAAAGTTCTGACAAACTAAAACAATGCCCTTAAACCATTAAAAAATATCAGGTTAATCGCTAAAGGCATAAGGTTTGGCCTCAAGTTTTGGACGATTAGACCCTAAACTATAATCTTTCACATCATCACTCCTAGCAAAACACCCTTTCCCCCTCCCAAAAACCTTCTAAAAGTCCAAGTCCTAAACTATTAAACTCCAAACAACACCCTTAATTTCGTTAAGGACAAACAATTGAAATTACAATTTTACAAAAGTGGGGTTTGACTTGAAATCCCTTGAGGATAAGCAAGTAAAATCAAAATTCTTAAAAAATGTGTTTGTCCTTGGTTGTAAGAAATAGTTGATTGTCTTTCTATGTAAGCTTGGTTATAATGGCGTCCCTAATGTAGTTTCCCTTGTAACATTTTGCCTAAAAGACACGTCACTTTTGTACATTTCCAAATGTAAGCGTCCAACCCTCCGACTACAAAACGTCAAACAAAAAATAAATAAAAAACTGGAGCCAAAACACAAGCACATAAAGCCAAACATAGACTACAAGGTTCTCTGCAATTCTGAAATATGAACATCCAGTGCACTTTGTTGAAAAAATTGGCTCAGCAAAATACCAAGAATTAGGGTTTGACTAGGATTCCAAATGCTGAACCAGAAAATCTGAGTTTTTCTAGTATTTCCATATAGGATTAGGGAAACTATTCCATAGCCCTTTAGGGAATAGGAAATAAGTTGTCTTTCCATCTCCAAAGCGCAATAGGAATTGTAATATGCTAAGGAGTGTAACCCAAATCCTATACATTATAAATAGACCTCTTAGGAGTCCTTACATCTACACAGAAAATAAGATAGCAGTAAACAAAGAAGTCACACACGGGTATAAGAGCAAAAGAGTGATTTGAGAGAATGTGAGCTAGGGGTTTAGGGATTAGGTCAGGATTCTACATAAGTTCTTGTAATCTTGTTATTTTCATAAGTGTTAGTGATCTCTCAAGGAGATCACATGAGGACGTAGGCAAAGATTAGCCGAACCTCGCTAAATTCTTGTGTTCGTGTGTGTGGTGTGTTTCCTTTATTGTTCATCTATATTTCACATTATCTCAGCATCATCCTACTGTTTGCACGATCACGTAAAGTCTATCAAGAAACAAAATCAACAAAGAGATAGAACTTACAACAATGACGTGAAGGATGTGATCAAGCTATTCGACGGGAAAGAGAACTTCATTGGCAGAGGAAGGTGAAGAACGTCCTGATCCAACAAGATCTGCAAGAGGCTCTTCTCGGTACAAAGAAAAGGCCAACTAGCACAACAGATGCGCACTGGCAGAAGATGGACAAGTGGGCGAAGAGTTTTATAGAGCAGCACCTTGCTGGTAATGTATTGCTTCATATCGACAAGGACATGAATTCTAAGGAAACATGGGATAAGTTGGAGAAGCTCTACAAGGGTAAAACTTTATCCAACAAACTCTTCTTTAAAGATGACTATTCAACCTTCAGATGGAAGAAGGGGGAGACTTGCAAGAACACCTAAGCAAGTTTCATAATTGTGTTGTGAATTTACCCAAGGTGGATGTAAAATATGAGCACGACGACAAGGCACTCTTAATGCTAAGATCACTACCGCCTTCGTGCAAGCACCTCAAGACCACATTGATGTTCGGTAAGGATACTCTTAAGTTAGATGAGGTTACCAAAGCTATTCAGTCCTATGTCAAGATGGACAAGAACACTGAAAGCTGTCAACCACAAGACCTTTAATTTTAAAGGCACAGAGAGGCAGGTCAGAGAAAAGATCGGATAAATTAGGCAACAGGTGTAGGTCAAAACCCAAAAGAAAGGATAAAAAGAGTTTTTTGTATGTGGTGCTTCAGATCATTAGAAGAAGAACTGCAACATATGGAAAGAAAGGAAAGCAAAGGCAATGGCAAGGAACTCAAACACAGCCAGTGTTGTAACTTCTGACGATTACAATGGAGAGCTCCTTGCAGTAACATCCAGCTCCAGTTCTTTCGAATTTTGGATACAGAATGTTCATTCCACATGTGTTCTATCAAAGAATGGTTTGATACATATGAGGAAACCAGCAGCGGAGAAGTGTTAATGGGAGATGACTCACCACTTACGATCCAAGGTATCGGATCAATTAAAATTAGCATGCACAACAGGGTTGTTAGGACATTGGGCAAGGTCAGACACATTCCAAAATTGAAGAACCTTATATCTCTCGGTACCTTTGACAAGGCAGGGCTAAGGTACTCAGCTGAAAGAGGGATACTCAAGGTTGTCAAAGGATCCCTTGTCGTAATGAAGGGAGAAATCTAACCTAATCAACTATATAAGCTTCGAGGAAATACAGTAGTAGGTGGAGCAGCAGTATCTACGGAGGGTGATACAGACGACAAGACTAAGCTTTGGCACTTTAGGCTAGGGCACATGAATCAAAACGGCTTGCAAGAGTTACACAAGAAGAATATGCTAGAAGGTGTCAATTATTGCAAACTAGATTTCTGCAAGTACTGTATCCTTGGGAAACAAACAAAGACGTCATTCAAGCTTACAAATAGTGAGGAAAGAAGCAAAAATCTGTTGGAGTATATTCACACAGACGTTTAGGGCCTGCACCAACCAGATCCAAGGCAGGTTCTAGGTATTTTACCACATTCTTAGATGATTTTTCAAGGAAGATTTGGGTCTATTTCAAGAAGGAGAAATCTAAAGCTTTCACTAAGTTTAAGGAGTGGAAGGCAATTGTAGAATTCAGACTGGACGAAAAATCAGATACCTAAGGAGTTACACGGAGGTGAATATAAGGACAATAGCTTCCTAGAGTTTTACAAAGAACAAGGCATTACAAGACATTTTACGATGAAGAACTCCCCAAAAAAATGGTGTTGCTGAGGGGATGAACAGAACTCTCATGGAAAGAAAGAAGCATAAGATTTTATGCTGGATTATCATATATGTTCTAGGCAGACGCAGTTAACCATGCTTGCTACTTGGTTAATCGATCACCATCAAAGGCTCTCAATTCTAAGTGTGCAGAAGAGGTATGGACTGGAAAACTCGTAAACTACTCAAAATTAAGAGATTTCGGTTGATGTGCTTATGTCCATATTCCAAGTGATGAGAGGACCAAGTTAAAGCCTAAGTCACTCGAGTGCATATTCATTGGTTTTGATAAAGATCACAACTGATCACAGGAGAATGAGGATCAATCTCCCTAATCTGCTGGGCCTAAGTCAACAGAATCATCTCTGATTCTTTCCTGTGTAAATCTATATCTATTTGATTCTTTCCTAGTTTATCTAGATGTACATACCTAGCTTAGCTATCTAGAGTCTGTTTAAAGGACTACTGTACACAATTCTAATTAAGTGAATACATCAGAAAATTCTATACCTTACATGGTATCAGAGCACTAAAGGTCCACCGAGCAAACCCTAGGTAAACCCTAATCCAATGGCCGCCCAAAACCCTAATCCATAAGCCGCCCAAAACATCCCACCATCACCTCCATCACCACCAACCGACATCACCCACCCTACTTTCCCCTCCCTCATCAGCATCAACACCGCTGCCCAGCTCCCTGTCAAACTCACCTCCACCATTTTCTTCCCTTAGCGTGCCCAGTTCAATGCTCTCCTCCGTGAGTATGACCTCATGGGTTATGTGGATGGCATCCATCCCTGCCCACCTGCTGCAGAAACTACACTTCGTGCCCTCTGGATCCGCTAGGACCAGCTTCTACTCCATGCCATTCTGGCATCCGTGTCCCCCCAGGTCATCACCCTCATCGCTGCTGCACCAACATCAACATCTGCTTGGACCCGCCTCACTCGTCTCTACGCGAGCAAAGCCAGAGCTCGTGTACTGGGGCCTCAAGGAGTGTTTAACCCTCCTTCGCCAGGACTCACGGCCAGTCTCTGATTACCTCCAGAAGGTACGTATCATTGATGATGAACTCGCAGCAATTGACACATCATTGTCCGACGACGATCTACTTCTTCATGTCCTCAATGGCGTTGGCCCAGAATTCAAAGACCTAGCTGCTGCTGTAAGGTCCAGAGACACGCCAGTTCCCTTTGAGAACCTGCATGACATGCTGGTTCAGCACGAAATCGCAGCCAACAGAGCTGCCCCCAACCCCCCTCCCTCCACCATCATTGCCAACGCAGCCCACGCAGCCCATGGCCCGTCTTACAACCACCAAAACCATGGCTCTTAGACCACAGATTCTCCACCCAGCTCTTTGACTGTCGTGGTCCTCCTTCCCAGCGCTCCGGACCGCCCCACACCAACCAGCACAGGTCCAACAGCACCCCCGGCAGTGGCTACCATGGGTTTTGCCAATGGTGTGGCACTCAAGGTCCCAGTGCTAAGCGCTGTCCCCAGCTCCAGCACCCATCCTCTCAACCCCCCGTGGCTAATCCTACTGTCCAGAGCCACTCCTCACCTTGGCTCCTTGACTCCGGCGCCTCCCATCATGTGACTCCTCACCCTCAAGAGCTCTCTGAGGCCACTCATTACAGTGGTCCAGATGAAATACTTCTTGGAAATGATAAGGGGTTGCAAATCACCCACTGGTAATACTTCCTTACCTTCCCCCTCCTCCCACTCCTTTCACCTTAATAACGTCCTTTGTGTTCCTCATATGACCAGCAATCTAATTTCCATTTCCCAATTCAACAAAACAAACCATACTTCCATTGAGTTCTTTTCTAATTGTTTTCATGTGAAGGATCTCAGCACGGGGGCGATACTGCACCCCCGGCAGGTCCAACAGCACCCTCGGCAGTGGCTACCGTGGGTTTTGCCAATGGTGTGGCACTTAAGGTTACAGTGCTAAGCGCTATCCCCAGCTCCAGCACCCATCCTCTCAACCCCCCTGTGGCTAATCCTACTGTCCAGAGCCACTCCTCACCTTGGCTCCTTGACTCCGGCGCCTCCCATCATGTGACCACTCGAAGCAAATCAGGTCACTCCAAATCCCATAATATTTTCTTCCTTTCAAAATACCCCCGTCATCAAGTATATGCCACACTAGCCGCCCATTCTCCTGAATCATCCACTTACAAACAAGCCTCCAAATATCCCCACTGGATCCAAGCTATAAAAACTAAGTATTCTGCCCACCTCAACCAACATACATGGTCCCTGGTTCCCTTACCCTCTCATGCCAATGCTGTTGGATGCAAATGGGTCTTTAAAACAAAACGACATGCAGATGGCACCATAGAAAGGCACAAAGCCCGTCTAGTCGCCAAGTGTTTTCACCAAACTGAAGGTCTTGATTACCAAGAGACCTTTAGTCCAGTTGTCAAACTTGCTACCATCCGAGTCGTACTTACTATCGCTGTCTCCCTTGGCTGGTCTATTCGTCAAATAGACGTCACCAATGCATTCTTGCATGGCACTCTCACAGAGGAAGTGTATATGCAACAACCTCCTAGTTTTACTGATCCACAACATCCCAATCGTGTGTAGACTCCACAGCTCTGTACGGCCTCAAACAGGCCCTCAGAGCCTAGTTTGAACGCTTCAGCACCTTTCTGTTCCAAAATGGGTTCACTCAAAGTAGGGCAGATCCCTCACTATTTATTTTCAAGACCTCGGCCACTCTCATGTTCCTTCTCTATGTTGATGATATCATACTAACAGGTAGCTCTACATCTGCCCTACACACTTTCCAAAACACCCTGTCCCCGTGAGTATGCCATCAAAGATTTGGGACAACTCCACTATTTCCTAGGTGTTAAAGCCACCCCCACTCCCGCTGGCCTTCATCTAACCCAAAACAAATACACCACAGATATCCCTACCCATAGTGGCCTCTTAGACTGCAAACCTGCTCCCACACTCGTGGCCTCCAAACAGCTCATCTCAGCCCACACAGGAACTCCCCTGCCTGATGCTTCTCTCTACCGCCAACTAGTGGGTGCCCTTCTATACTTAACCTTAACCCGCCCAGATAAATCTTTTGCAGTCCAGCATGCTGCTCAATTCATGAGCCATCCTACCGATCTACATCTTACTGCGGTCAAACGAATCATCCGTTATCTAAAAGGCACCATTGAACTTGGCATCACCATTCACAAATCCCCCTTCCCCCTCAGATTACATGCTTACTCAGATGCAGATTGGGCAGGCTGTCCTGACACCAGACGTTCAGTCACAGGGTTCTGCATCTTTCTAGGCCCTACTCTTATCTCCTGGTGCTCAAAGAAACAGAAGACATTATCCAGATCTAGTTCTGAAGCGGAGTACAGAGCCCTAGCTTACACTTGTGCAGATAGCATTTGGCTCCTTAATCTACTCCATGAACTCACGTTTACCCCTCCCCTGCCCATACAGCTCCACTGTGACAACCTGAGCACCTGCTACATGTCTCAGAACTCAGTTTTCCATGCTTGGACAAAGCATATAGCCCTGGACTATCACTTCCTGCGAGAAAGGGTGATTTTTGGCACTCATCATGTTCAGTTCGTCCCCTCCATGTAGCAACTTGCCGATCTGTTCACAAAGGGATTGTTCACAGCCCGCCACAACACCCTTACAACCAAACTTGTCACCCATCGGGTGCCTAGTTTGCGGGGGGATGTTAGACTATGTATATCTAACCCTAGAACACATTGTACATTAGTTCCTAGGTTAGACCCGTGTACCTAAGTTCCTAGTAGAAGCTAGACATCAGTTAAGTAACAGGTAGACAGTTACCTGCAGTTACATATATAGGACACTTGTCCTATTACAATTAGAAGCAGTTTAAATAGATAAGAACTGCTCTGTCTTATCCCTTAAACAAACCTGTATAAATATGTCATATTGGCTGTAATTAAAACACACAATTCATGAATTTCTACATTAGCTATCTAGAGTCTATTTAAAGGACTACTGTACACAATTCTAATTAAGCGAATACATCAGAAAATTCTATACCTTACAGGTTTCAGTGAAGGAGTGATAGGCTACAAGTTATGGGATTTCATAAACAAGAAGGTAGTCTTAAGTAGGGATGTAATATTCAACGAGAAGAATATGCCCTTAAACCAAAATAAGAAAAACAATGAAAGGACTGATGTTGAAGAAGAAACAACCAAAGTTCCTCAACCCCAACCAGTCATGGTAGAAAATCCAGCTCAGGTGGAGTATGAGCAAGTGGATTACGAAGAGGAGTTTGATAAGGAAGAAGTAGAGCAACAGCATCAATCACCAGTACAGACGCAGGTGGAGCCACACGTGCAGAACCAAGAATCCCTGGTTCGCACAACACTTGTAGAATAGTTTCAAAGGAACATAGCATTGGACAAACTTGTCCGAAGTTGTAAGAAACCAGAAAAGTATGGTTTCGAACAGGATGAAGTGAATTATACTCTAACAATCAGTCAAGGAAATCCAACCAAATATCAAGAAGCTATAGAAAGTAATGAACAAGAAAGTTAGATGATGGCTATGTCAGAAGAGATGGAATCTCTTGAAAAGAACTCTGTTTGGGAGTTAATTTCTAAACCAAAGGATAGAAAAACAGTTGGTTGTAAATGGGTGTTTAGAAAGAAAGAAGGAACACGTGAAAGAGACGCAATGAGGTACAAAGCCAGATTAGTGGCTAAGGGATACTCGCAGAAGGAGGGAGTTGACTATGATGAGATATTCTCACCAGTAGTTAAGCATACTTCAATTAGATTGCTATTATCTATAGCAGCTCAGCAAGACATGGAGATCGAACAAATGGACGTAAAGACAGCGTTTCTACATGGTGATTTAGAAGAAGTCATCTACATGGTTCAGCCAGAGGGGTATGTCGAAATAGGAAAGGAAAATGTGGTTTGCAGATTGCAGAAGTCACTTTACGACCTAAAGCAATCTCCAAGGCAATGATACAAACATTTTGATTCCTATATGCTGAAAATTGAGTTTTGAAGATGTTTATATGATTGTTGCGTTTACTATCATATGTTCGAAGATAGTAAGATTATACCATTACTACTTTATGTAGATAACAAGTTGATTGCATGTCAAGATATGTCTAGAATTCGGAAGTTGAAGATGAAACTAAGGAATTTGACATGAAGGATCTAGGACCTTCACAAAAGATCCGTGGAATGCAAATACGGAGGGACAAGAACAATGGAAAAGATTTGGTTATCACAACCTAAGTATATTCAGAGTATTTTGGAGCACTTCAACATGAATGAAGCAAAGCCTGTGTCCACTCCAATAGCAGCCCACTATCAATTAAGTGTGCGACAAAGTCCAACTACAGAACAAGAGTTGAAGGAGATGAAGAAAGTACCCTATGCAAGTGTAGTAGGGTGTCTTATGTACGCAATGGTTTGCACCAGACCTGACTTAGCTCAAGCAATGAGCGTTGTCTCGAGGTATATGGCAAATCTAGGTAAGGAGCACTGGTCTACAATTATGTGGATCCTTCGATATTTGAAGGGAACAAAAATCTGGGCATTTTGTTTGAAAAACAGCAAGGAGAAGCATATGTGCTGGGTTATGTGAATGCAGACTCCGTAGGGAACTTAGACAGAAGGAGGTCCACAACAGGTTACGTGTTCACATGTGGTGGTGGCCCTATTTGCTGGAGGTCTACTCTACAGTCTATTGCAGTATTGTCTACAACAGAGGCAGAGTACATTGCACTGGAAGAAGCAGAAAAAGAAGCAATTTGGCCAAGTGGTTTAGCAAGGGAGTTCGGAATCATTCAGAATTCTGTGGTGATTAGGTGTGAGTGAGAGTGCTATCTTCTTAGCAAAGAATCAAGTGTTTCATGGGAGATCAAAGCATATTGATGTCCGCTATCACAGTATAAAGGATTGGATTGACTCTAAGGAGGTGATAGTCGAAAAGGTCCATACAAAGAAAAACTATCTTACTAAAACAGTTATACTAGAAAAGTTCAAGTATTGCTTGAACTTACTCAACCTTACCTCGCGCTAAGGTGTTGGGTGGAGCACCTCCTCTCATGAGGTGCAGTAGGGAAAAAAAAGTTTCTTTTTGCCAAGGTGAAAGGTTCTTGAAGTATTTTCCAGAGTTGCTTGAAGAAGGTTCAAAGACATTCTGGGTTTTCAACGGTCATTTCTTGGTTTTGACTCACTGAGGTGGAGATTGTTGAAAAAATTGGCTCGACAAAATACCAAGAATTAGGGCTTGACTAGGAATCCTAGTTTGACTAGGATTCCAAATGTTGAAAAAAAAATGAAAAAATTATAGGACCCAACAAATATGTTTTAAAACTATAAAAGCATGGATGATAAGCAGATAAGAGAATTCTAGGCCTTAGGAAGCTAGATTTAATGGCCAAGAAAATAGATAAAACTATACAAGTATCTTTAGAACCCACATATGAAATAAGTAATTGCAAAATAATCCAGTATTTTTGTAGAACAGTGTACACATATCCCTAGTTAGTTATAGTACACTTGTCCCTAGTTAGTTATCTAGGCAGTTAACACTTAGAAACAGATAATGAGATAACTGTTCACACTTATCTCAATACCTTCATACTTGTATAAAATCAGCCGTTTGGCTTGTTAATATGAATCAATCCGATTCATGTAAATTCTACAATTTTACATGATTCGATACAAAAAACAAATACCAGGCCACATATTTTCAAGTTTACCTATTTTGGTTTGACATCTTTTGGATTGACTAGAAAGAAAAGCTAAATCAACTTTGTTTTGAGAGGTTTAGATCCCTTTCGCTATGATGACCATGGAAAACACCTTTAATTTTTTAGGTGATTCCATTCCTCTGGACTAGTACTCTTCTAATTGTTTAATTCTTCTTTCTCGGTTATCACATAATTTCATTAAATTTGTATTTGCACTAGCCCACTTTTCCTCACACCAGGATAACGATAACAATATCACGGAAATAACTGTATAATAGCCATGATGAAAGAATATTATAATCCAAACGAGTAGAAAATCAACTTACGGAATCTGAGAGTTATGTACTTGCCCTGGAATGTTGACTGTCAAGCCCCCTATATCAAATTAAAATTGCATTCAATGAAAAGGATATGATTGATATGGTCAAATATGATGCGTTCAATCACCATTGGATAAACAGATATACAGCCTCCGCCACAGTTGCAGGGTAACAAGAAGAACAGAAAAGAATGTAGCTTCGCTGGCACTGAAAAACTTACCTTCTGCTGCAGCTGAAATATATGGCACCTCAAGTACCGGATTTTGGGGAAACCATGCCTGAGTCGAACCTCCAAGGAAAGAGGCTTGCAATTGGGCATTCGGGACAGAAGCTTGTAAGGAGCTCATATCCAAAAACTGAAATAGAATAGATAACACAAGACAATTAGAAATCAAGATTCTATATGTGATGTTGCAAAACTCCATTCCAAATCCCGGATGCAGATAAGCATACCATATTATTCTGATCCAGATCTGTACTATACGGAATATCAAATGGGTTACATGATTTGTGGTCCGTGGCATGTGACTTAATTTCTTCCTGTAATTTGGGCGTTGAACAAAAGAAATTATGTTACTAATACGCTAATTCCACTGAACAAACCACAGAAAAATACTGAAGCAACAGAAGGGTAAAAACCATTTGAGGAAGCACATGTGGAGCATATAATTGCCCCAAGAAAACATGTGATAGCAGATCAGGATCTTGAGATTCACTTTGAGAGACAGGTTTCTGAATCCCATCTTCACCAGAGTCCTGCAAAAAAGTCACCCAGATGAGAGGAAGAACATGAATTTAAGAAAAATATAGGGTGGCTGCAGAAACCTCAAATCCCAAATAAAGGCCTCCAGCAGACAAAACCTTGTCTGTTGCTCCTGGTTCACTAGCCTTCTTAATTCCCTCCAATGGAAGGTGTTCAATAGAATCTTCAAAAGTATTCCATGACTAATCAAAAACAACATATCAACTTGATTACACTCCCTCACTTTGAATAGAGTTTATATTCATATTCAAATAATAAAAAAATTAAAAGAATGATGCCGGTATGCACAAATTCTCCATGGAACCCAAATAAATATTTGATGACAGTGTAGTTCTGATAATAAAGAGGCTTACCTGAGCGCTTCTGGTATAAGAAGCCGTGACATTGGGCCAACTATCACTCCATGGACTAGAAATATCTGAAGGTCTATGAACGCTAGAATATTCAAATGATGGCCACTGCCTGCTTGTATTTGATGATGAGATTATATCAAAATTTCCAACAGAACATTCACCATTGGAAACTATATTTTCTGAGGTAATATTTTCAGTGCCTGAAGTAGAATCTAGGGGCTGAGGCGTGTCAAACACTGCCCATCCTTCACTTTGAGGGACAGACTCAGGTACTGGTTTATCCAACGTTGCATCTGACTGCTGCTGTGGAAAATCAGCAAAAAACTCCAAGGAAGAAGGTGAGAAAGCTTGAGGTTGGTTGATACTCATAGACACATCTGAAGACGATACAGACGATTGAAATAAATCTGTGGATAGAAAAGAAGATGCAGCTGGCAGCTGAAACAAATCAATGGAAGAAAATGCAGAAGAGCCTTCTGGTTTATCCTGGGACTTGAAAACGTCCAGGCATTCCGTACCTCCAAAAAGAGATGAACCCGTTAAAGAAGTCGATTGATCCTGAAATATTACAGCAGCTTGTTGAGGTTTGACAGCATCTGTTAATGCGCCTGAATTAAATGACTTGACAGACATGGAATGGCTATCAACTGAGCCGAAACTTCCGGAGGATACAGTTCTCTGAACAATAAAACAAGCAACAAATGTCAGGAAAACTTACCCAACTTATGCCATAGAGTTGATATATTATGATCTCTTGCCATACTCATGTTTCCAGACAGATGCTTGAAAGATCAAAAGAAGATGATGCACATAAAATGCCACAAACCAAACAAAAATTAAAATAATCAACCAACAGCAGCCTGCCAATGAAGTAGGATGCACGATAAAGGACCATCTTTTGGATTCTGAAGAGAATGATGCCTAAGAAAGGACCCTCACTTTCTCCCAGCCCTCCTGAACAACGCCCCCTAAATAATCATAAAAAAACACTTTCCCTACACATCCAAGTCTTTCCATATGTTTAGGCAAGCATGAACCCTCAATTGTCCAACGTCACATATGTTTCCAAAAGGTTCTCGTTACTTTCCTATATATATATATGCATGTCGATTTTCAAATCTGAGACAAAAAAGTTTATCATGTTTTTTAACAGTAGTTGAACTCAATGAAATCAACGGCGTCGTGAAAGCCGTGCTTGTTTATTTTACAAGAGTATGTTTATATGTATGCACATAGATGCACATAGATGCATGCACGCATGCCTACATATAAACATATACACAAGCATGGTTTTTCACCGGTCGGGATATCCCTTACAGAAGAATCCAATGAACACCAAAAAAAGGAAAGCCTTACATCGAATTCAAGAAACTATATCTTGAAGATGTCCCCAAAGTGTTTAAAACATCAACATCTCCTCTTCCCTTATGTGTCTGTATTCAAGTGTATGAGTGTATCTATAATGTATTATAAATTCAGTTGTGAATAGGCCATCTACCAAAGTATGATAACGAAAAAGCTTAATTAAAGTTAATTATGATGTTTTTCCATTCAGAAATAGTCCTCCAATCCATATGTTAAGTGGCCAAAGTCATCTATATTGGACATCGAGAAAAAAGCACAGAAACGCTATGTCACAATGGGAATATTAAAGAACACCTAGTTGAAATTAGTGTTTATTGGTCAGTCCAAAGAAAACCTGAACATTGCAAATCATTTTCATTAAAAGCAAGTTACAAGAAAACAACCTGCGGGCATGGTATCCCCACTGCACCACTCTTGGAATTTGTCTCCAAATATGTATTTTTCTCTTGGCTGCTTACTTCAGTTTGATTATCCAATGAAGGGGGAAAAGAAGAGCTGCCGAATCCAATCTCATTCAGAGAAATGGGAGACTGTACTCCGGATCTAGATGCATCACCTCCACTTGACACAGAGTAATCTGAAACTCTTGAACCAGAGCCCTCATTCGCAAACCCATCTTCATTCATTTGATCACTTAAACGGCCAGCACTGTAAACAAAACTAGACATGTTTCCATCATATCGACCTCGATCAGAACCAGGCTTCCTTGTAAGCCCAGCAGGTTGTTTCCCATACCGTCGATCTTCATACTGATAATCATATGGTGGACTTTGAGAATAAGAATGGTAAGAACTAGAACGCCTTGTCCCATCTTCATGGATCCTATGGCTCTGCAAGAGATAGCACAAGTTAGCCCCATAATGTTGGCAGGGCAAAACAATTCAAAGTGTAATATAAGGATATTGGTGCATAGAGTTACAGGCCATTCATTCTGTTTTTAAAATGATTAGCATGATGTTTCTGAACTTTCCAGAAACAAAAAAAAAAAACAATGAGTTGTTTCATAATTTCTTCAACGGAACCACATTTCTTTAAAGCTCCAAGAAAGAAAATGACCTGAAGAAATAATTTAATCAAATAAAAACCCAACACCTTATCCCATCTCTCCTCGAATACGCCACTGTACGTCCGCCTCAACCTCCACCTCCCCAAGTCCCAAAACCCTCAAGTTCCTGCCTCTACAAACTTTACTGCTGGAGTAAGAAATTATGAAAACCAAACATTCACATACGGAATAAACGCACAAATTATCTAAGCATAATAAAGAAAATCAAAAGAGTGATGTATTTTCCAGCCAACCATGTGGTTCCTAAGTCTACCACAATGGCGGGGGCAGCTATGCTAGGTCGAGGGCATCTAATCAGCTAGTAAGATAGGAAAATTTGGCATAGTAATGCAGGACAGGATTGAGTTGTAACAAACAGTAACTTAGCAGGAGCGGAAAAAAAAGAGCACAAACATACAAGAACAAAACTTAATGATAGATTCTAAAATCACTCCTAGAGTTCTAAGCCTCACACCTAGAGATCCTTAGGCACCTAGGTTTACGTTGCATCGCACAAACCTGAAGAGAAGCAAAGCGCCACAATTTTTCTTCAATTTCAAATTCTCCATATAGCCGAGCCTAGTAATGTGAGCTTGTAACTAATTGGGAGGCATTAGAGTGATTGATTGTGTGGCCCCCAAGCTGAGGTTGGAAAAGGTGTTCTTTATGAAGGTATAGAAGCTTTTGTTCTATTGAATTAATTAAGATATACAGCAGTAGTGTGTTTTATACATACCTAGACTAGACCTAACTAGAAAAGAAATAAAGACTATCTAGACTAGGAAGTTTATACATCAGGAAGGAATCAGTATTGATTCCTGTTAACTAATCCCAGCAGATCAGGGAGATAGGATAATCAATAATCTGTGATCTGGTGGACCCGTGGAGTATCCTTAATACGCCCCCGCAAGACGGAGGAGCCGTCAGTGATGCCGATCTTGGTGCACAGTAACTAAAACCGGGGTCTAGGCAGGGGTTTGGTGAAAGCATTGGCCAGCTGGTCATCAGTAGAGACGTGGGACACCTGGAGCTGACCACGGGTGACATGATCACGAACAAAGTGATAGTCAATGTCGACATGCTTCATACGAGTGTGAAAAATAGGATTGGAGCAGTAGTAGGTAGTTCCAATGTTATCACAGGAGCTGGTTGGTGTGGCGGAAAGGGTGAGACTCAGCTCACGGAGGAGGGACTGGACCCAGATCAGTTCTGCTGTGGTGGATGCCACAGCCCGATACTCTGCTTCAGTGGAGGACCTGGAGGCTGCACGCTGTTTCCGGGAACTCCAGGAGATGAGGGTGCCACCTAAGTAGACTAGGTAAGCCGTTGTGGACTTGTGGTCATCCTGGTCCCCAGCCCAATCAGCATTCGAATAGGCACGTAGAGAGTGAGTGACGCCATGGAGATTGGAGGTGGTCTTACGGTGGAGATGGAGGCCAAAAAACAGTCCCCTTTAAGTAACGAAGGACCCGTTTGAGAGCTTGCCAGTGGAGATCGGTTGGGGCATGCATAAACTGAGAGAGTTTATTGACAGCAAATGAAACATCAGGTCGTGTCAAGCTTAGGTACTGCAAACTCCCGACAAGGCAACGGAATAGGGTGGCATCTGCTGGTGGAGAGCCATCATGCAGGTGCAATGGAGGGGAAACCGCCAAGGGAGTGGCCACAGGCTTGGCTCCATCCATACGGGCCAAGTGGAGCAGGTCATGGATATACTTGTGTTGTGATAGGAAGAGGCCGTGTGCAGTAGGAATGACCACGCCTAGGAAATAGTGAAGGGCACCAAGGTCCTGAATAGAGAATCGGGTGGCCAAAGCTTGGATGAATTGAGAGATGAGTGTTTGCTTGTTCCCTGTCACAATTAGGTCATCAACATAAACCAGAAAAAACAGAGTGCTGGAACCTTGCCTGAGGAGAAAGAGGGAGGTATCTGAGCTGGCGTGCACAAATCCTTGGGTGAGCAGGAAGGACTGAAGCTCTGTGTACCAGGCCCGGGGGGCCTGTTTTAGGCCATAAATGGCCTTACGAAGCCTACATACGTGTTGGATGCTGCTGGTCCACAAACCCAGCAGGCTGGGCCATGTAAACATCCTCATGGAGAGTGTCGTGGAGGAAGGCATTGTTGATGTCCAACTGTCGGATAGGCCAACCACTGGTTATAGCCAAGTGTAGGACCACACGGATTGTGGTTGGCTTGACCACGGGACTGAAGGTGTCCTTGAAATCCACTCCTAGGCACGGATGATACCCTTTGGCACCAAGGCGGGCCTTGAATCGGTCTACGTCACCAGTAGGTGTCCGCTTAATACGGAAGACCCACTTGTTCCCAACAATATTCTAACTTGGGTGAAAGGGAACAAGCTCCCAAGTCCCATTCTTTATGAGAGCATTCAGCTCATTGGACATGGCTGCTCGTCATTCAGGGTCTTTCTTGGCTTGAGATACACAGGTGGGCTCGACCAAGGTAGGTAAGTGGTGCTTGGTGGCGGTGAGAGCATAGGAGTGAACTGGTTTTACAGTTCCTGTTTGAGTCCGGGTTAACATAGGGTGGGTTTTGGTGGGTTGGAGCGGAGGAGGACTCGAGGGAGGTTGAGGGCGCCTGGTGTAGGTGTGCAGGGGGGGTTGCTGGGGGGCACTAGTGGTCTGAACAAAGGCAGCAGGGGCTGCGGCAGAGACAGGGGCAGCAGGAGGGCTGCTGGTGGCAGGGAGCAGGGGTGCGGGTTGTGGGACTGGAGCGGGGGGCGATGCTTCTACATGTTCCTGCAAGGATGATGTGTCGAGAGAGTCCCGTTGGTGAGCAGGAAATGGCGCTGGTGGCGGTGGCGTGACAGATGGCTGGTGAGGGATGTGTGTGACAGGAGGAATAGTAGAGAGCCACGTGGTGTAGGTTTCAGTGGACACACTAGAGGATGAGGGGAGGGAGGTGGTGGAAGGGAAGGTGGTCTCATCAAGCTGTACATGGCGAGAGGTGTAGAGTTTGTTGGTGGATGGGTCATAGCATAGATAAGCACTTTGGTGCACGGAATATCCGAGGAAAAGGCAGGGTTGAGAACGAGGTTGCAGTTTGTTGGAGGTATATGGCATGAGCCATGGATAACAGAGGCCGCCAAAAGTCCGGAGTTTGGCATAATTGGGAGTGGCATTGAAAAGAGTAGTGTATGGACATTGGCTTTGTAGGAGAGGAGTGGGGAGGCGATTGATAAGGTAGACAGCCGTCTTGAAGGCATAGGACCAGTAGATGAGGGGGAGGTGGGCTTGATGAAGGAGTGTGAGACCAGTTTCAACAATGTGTCTATGAAGCCTTTCGGCTACACCATTGTGCTGAGGAGTGTGGGGAGGGGTGAGAAGATGATTGATGTCATTTTCAGCAAGAAACGGTTTCAGTTTGATGAATTCACCACCACCATCAGTGTAAAGAGAGATGACGGATGAATTAAAGTACTTTTCAACCAAGGTTTTGAAGTCTTTGAAGGTTGGATAAACATCTGATTTTTTTCGAAGTGGGTACAGCCAGGTATATTTCGAAAATGGTCAACAAGTATAAGATAGTAGGAAAAACCATCAATGGAGGTGTAGGGGGCAGGTCCCCACACATCACTATAGATTAAGTCCAGAGGACGAGTGCTATTTAAGGAGGAAATGCCAAAGGGATGGCGATGACTTTTATTGCAAGCACAAGAATCACATATAGGTTCTGGAAATTTAGAAGAAAAATGAACATGAAACTGACTTAAGACACTTTTGAGGGTTTTGGACTGGGGGTGACCAAGACGGCGATGCCAAATGTGAGGGGAAACTGTCACGGCCACCATTGCTTGAGGCTTGTGAAGATGAGCAGGCGACCACTCGTACACATCATCCTTACTCGGGCCTTGTAGGAGAACCGCCCCCGTGCTGAGATCCTTCACATGAAAATAACCAAGAAACAGTTCAATAGAGGTATTATTCAGCTTATTAAACTGGGAAATGGAAATTAAGTTGCAGGTCGTGGATGGAGCACATAGGACATTTTTAAGTTGGAAGGGGGGGGAGGTGGGAGAAGGAAGGAAGGAGGAGCCTATATGAGTAATAAGAAGGCCATTACCATTGACAATGATGATCTCATCAGGATCGTTGTAGCTGGTAGCATCAGAGAGATGGTGGGAGCTGGTTGCTACATGATGGGAGGTTCCTGAATCAAGAAGCCAGCCAGAGGAGGAGGCCTGAATGGCTAGATTGGCCACCGGAGGTGGCGGGGCAGACTGCTGAAGGTGAAGGCAGCGCTTAGCACTGTGGCCTTGAGTACCACACCATTGGCAATAGCCACGGTATCCAGTGGGCTGGGAGGATGAGCGACGGTACTGTCATTGGACTACTGGTGGGGCCGGTTTCTAGGGAAACGGTGGCTGTCCATGGGCTGAAAGTGGGACCGCTGGCCAGAGGAGCCCCTAGTGTTGCGGTTGGAGGGGTAACCGCGAAAGGATTGAGTTGGGTGGGTTGTTATTGGAGGGGTGGGTGCTGCGTGGGCTGCACGTTTGGAAGTAGCCTCATGTTGAACAAGCATATCATGAAGGTTTTCAAAGGGAACAGTGGTGTCCCTGGACGGCACAGCCGCTGCAATTTCCCTGAATTCAGGTCCAACTCCATTAAGAACATGGAGAAGAAAGTCATCATCAGATAGTGGTCTGTCAATGGCAGCCAGCTCATCTGCAAGAACCCGAATTTCCTGCAGGTATTCAGAAACTGGGCGGCAATCTTGCCTCAGAAGGGTCAGCCGTTCCTTGAGGCCAAGGACACGGGCCCTGGCTTTGTTGGTATAGAGGTGAGTAAGCCGTGAAGTTGGTGCGGCTGCAATGAGTTGGATCACCTGAAGGGAAACGGAGGCCAGAATGGCATGGAGCAGGAGTTGATCCTGACGGACCCAAAAATCATGAAGGGTTGTTTCTGTGGTGGGTGGGCAAGGTCGAGAGCCACCAACATAGCCCATTAGATCATACCCTCGAAGCAGGACATTGAATTGAGCTCGCCACGGAAAGAAGGTGGTCGCAGTAAGCTTGACGGGAAGTTGGGCTGCAGTGTTGATGGTGACGAGGGTGGGAAGATTAGGGTTTAGGTCGCCGGGGGTTGGTGGGAGGGTGGGATTGACAGGAGCGGCAGTGGTTTGAACAGAAGCAGCGGTGGGTTGGGCGGCCATGGATTAGGGTTTTTTATTTTCTAGGGTTTGCTCGGTGGAGCTTTTAGAGCTCTGATACCATATGAAGGTATAGAAGCTTTTGTTCTATTGAATTAATTAAGATATACAGCAGTAGTGTGTTTTATACAGACCTAGACTAGACCTAACTAGGAAAGAAATAAAGACTATCTAGATTAGGAAGTTTATAAATCAGGAAGGAATCAGTATTGATTCCTGTTAACTAATCCCAGCAGATCAGGGAGATTGGATAATCAATCTCCTGTGATCTGGTGGACCCGTGGAGTATCCTTAATATTCTTATCTTTTCATCATTTGGTGACGTCATATTAAGTAAGTCCTATAGCAATCATCAAACAAACAACATGCAAGCCGTATTAAGCACGACCTATAGCAATCATAAAAAAGAAACGATAGTTTATATGCAGGCGTAAACTTGAGAGAACATGAAAGAATCCTGTCGGAAAAAAAAAAAGGAAATTAAACCTAAAACTTAAATAAACAGGAAAACTATTCTTAGTCCCTTTATAGTTAAGGGAACTAAACGTTAGGCATCAGCCTTTATTGAAAAAACAGAAACTTTTACCAATACCACCTGAACTTTACCTCTTATGAAACCTGACCACCAAGACATTTGTTTTGTAACAGTTAAACCACCTACAGTTAAATCTGTTTTTACCGCAAAAAAGTCATGTGCAACCTGTTTTTGCCCCAACTACAGTTAATGGGAACTGGGAAATTGGATACACAGTGACAAGAGCAATGGAGGGGCTGCTGGGTATTGGGAATAGCCATAAAAACTAGTTTGATGAAAATAATCTTGAAAAAGATAGCATCTGACTCGCACATGACAGTTTTTTTACCCAAAAAAAACTAACACAGCTAAATGCAAGTGATTATTTGTCACAAAACAAATGTCCAGAAGGTAAAATTTGCACCCAAAAAAAAAAAGTTAAAGTGATCAAATGTCTAAATTTTCCTTTTGAAAGAAAATACCTTAAATATAAGATACTAAACTCTAGGCACCTAAAGACTAAAATACCGATGACCGTTCTCCATTATTGTTCTTCCATCTCTTCCATATGTAAACCCCATAAGATTTGTGGTTTCCTCATCACATAGAAGTCTACGAGGATAGACATCCTATTCATAATAAGACTAGTATTCCTAATAGAGTCTATAAAAAGGAGGCTGCTGCCCTAGTTTGAGGGCGTCTAATCAGCTAGCAAGATAGGAAGCGTGAAAACAGAAGCAAAACCTCAATCCTAGGGGACATAAATAGATTAACAAATATGTAACTCCCTACTGCTTGTAACGAAGTCAACCTCCCCATCTCCCAAATAATTAACATCGACATCAATTCCCTACATTGCACACTTAGCTTCATTCTCCTTCAAAACAGAGAGGCCCCGAAAACATTCAACAACCGAATTAGCAATAAAACCAAAATCATGGACATCAACAAGAAAGAAAAGTGATGGGGATTAGTCCACCACAACACATGAGGCAAATTGAGGATTCGACATCACTAACTTCAAGAACACCCAACTGGCCAACTGGGTTCTCATTAGCATAGATTGAATTTTTTCCACTTTATTAATTTTTCATCTTTATGTTATATAGTTTGTCTGATTTCACCTTTTTAATATTTTAAGAAAGATTTTTGTTTCTCTTGTCCACGTAACATGACTTTGTTAATGCACAGGGTGCCATGTGGTAAAAAAAATTGAAAGCTCCTACGGCAAACTAGAGTTTTGTCCACCAAAAGACCAATTATAGGGGGGAAAGTGAGACAAGTATAACAGTTTGAGAGCTGAAAAAAAATATTTGAATAGTTAAGTAAAATTTTATTTGAAGAACAATATATATGTCAAATGTGGGTCAATTAAAGCCTTTCATAGTAGCATATATCGTCATGGACTCCCCATGACATTATACATCACTATCTGTGCAAAAACAATATATCCTACTATCTTTTTTTCGCCAGGGTTTACATCTTACAATCTCCTACACAACGATTTAACTTCGCTTTGTGGGCCCCTCACATTTAGCATGCCTTGAGCCCAGGAAGAAGAATAAGTGTTGGGAAAAACACGTGCAATAAGAATTTTGACACAAGTTTTGAACTAGGTTTGCCACAAACTTACAAGTAATAAACATAGCTTTATTAATTCTCCATATTAACAAACAGAACCTACATTAACTTAAATCTTCACACCAAATATAGTTATTCTCAAGCTTATAAAGTTTGTTTGCCAAAAAAATACTTAAAAAGGTTTGTTCGAAACCAAAAAAAAAAAACAAGGGTATAGATCTAATACAAAATTACCTAAATATTAAAAAGGCTGTTAAGCCAATTTACCCCCCTGAACTTTTCCTCCCTTTCCAAATCCTTCCCCCCCAACCCCCCCAAATTTTTATTTCAGCCAACTTCCCTCACGAACTATTATTAATAGGCAATCTCCTCCATATGGTTATATTCCATCTAAATTTTCGTCAAAAATTTCACATTTCAAGCTACGAAACATATCAAATAACAGTAATAAAGAAAAAATGACTCATAATGAATCATATTGAACGACCAACATGTGACTTTTGGACAATAATTGGATCAAATGTGAGTAAATATGATGATAGGAAGTAAATTGGCTAACTAATAATAGTTTAGGATGGAAATTGGCTAAAATAAAAGTTCAGGGGGCAAAATTGGCAAGGGAACACAAGTTCAGGAGGCGTAAAAATTACTCTAATTAAAATATAGGACATTGACGTGCTATAAATGCCACATATTCAGTATGGATACACTATCCTACCATTTAATGCAAGTTTCCATCATTTTCTGTTTTTCAAATATATCAATATTTATGCTGATAATTCCGTAAATCTTTGTTGTATTTTGGCTTAGATTTTAGGTCAATTAGTTAACCCTTTATTTGGACCAATTATGACGCACTATTGTTAGCTATTCGTTTCCATGTTTGTACGAATCTGGTTTCCTGTCCTATAAGGTTTATGGGTTTGTACTCCTTATAGGATTAGGTTAAGTTAGACTAGTATATAATTGGCACATTGATTTCTCTTTATTTGGTGTGCGTGCAGCCAAATATTTGTGAAAGGCCTAAAAACCTTTCTTATGTTTTGATTGTGGTGGTGCCGCACCATTTGGTGAGAGAGTGTTTTGGTGTATTCGGGATTTGGGTTTTGGGTTTGAGAGAACTAATCTCTTTTGTAATCTCCTTTGTTATTAGTGGAATTTCCTCGCCGGCTTCGCCTGTGGACATAGGCTTTATAACCGAACCACGCAAATCCTTCATGTTCTTTGTGGACTATTAGTTTCCATATTTTTCCTTCATAATTGTTATATTGTTTTGAGACGCTTCTGCACAACAATCTTAACTACCAATATGTACGCCAACATCGTCATTTTAATCCAAAGTGTTACCTGCATATCTCTTGGAGGCTTTTCATAGGTCTTTCCCCCGGCATATTTTCTATCCACATAAGCACTTTTTATGAACTCACGGATTTTATCAACTTTGCTGCAAGAAGAAAATGACATAAAAGCTACCCCCAGATACACGTATGCTGGACATTTTTCACAATAAATCATATAGCTATACCTGTTGTCAGGCAATCTCTGCCTTTGAAGGTCCCAATCTTTCAAATAAATTTCCCTGGCACGCTGAAAAGAGTGAATGTCTGATTAGAATAAGCTCAGCAAGCCCTTATATCCAAAGAAAAAGAGAATTCAGCAGATACCTGGTTACCGCCATTTTGAAGTGCCTCAACTTCTTGCGAAGTAAACTTTGACATGGATACTGACTTCACACGATGAGTAAACTCACGACTACAGAACAACAAAATATGTATGATTCCATCAGTGAAAATAAAAGAAAGGTGAATCAGCACATGTAGCATGCCAAGCTTAACAGAATTAGCTAAATTGATACAAATTCCCCACCCATAGGGAAAATGCGAGATCACTTAGAGATGTTAAGGTGCACCATAGTTACTTAAAAACTACATTAAGTAACAATATGCTGAAGGTTTCGAGATTTCGACACTCATATTAGCTGAAGTACAAACTGAAGGTTAAAAAAATATAAAAATCTTAAACTGTAAAAACTAATCATCCAAACTTGCACGAGACAATCATTTTAGAGCCCAATGGCTCAGAAAGAAAAGTGTCAATGCAACAGTCAAGCTTCTTTGCAGAGGAAAAAGTATTAATAACTATTAAAAAGTAAAGGAAAATTAAATAAAAGAATAAATCATGAAGGAACACATCCTGATGCAAAACACAAGACTCTCTCTATAAATATACTCAGTCATTTAAATATACTCAGTCATTCAAATATACTCAGTCATTCAAATATACTCAGTCATCCAAGCATTTTCAGTTAATCCTGTTCATTTAATAAGTGTGGATACTACACAAGGAAATTGACAATCAATTTATCTCTAAAGGAACTTTACAATTCATTTAACTCCCAAAGGATACTGTTTACAACAATAACAGAGAACTGACAAGGCAAAATATTTTAAGAACCACTCCATCAGGCATTGCTGAAGCACTCTGATTAAATGAGAAAATTAAAAGCCCCTCCTCTGTTACCCATCCTGTATCCTATACAAGTGGAAAAAGAAAAGAAAAAACCTAAAATCCCTACTTCATCTTACATATTTCCAAGGGTTCCAAAACAGTCTCACCTGGTGCAACTTAACATAATTTTCATATCTGAAGTTGTTCTCAATGTCTTATCTGTGTGTTAGTAAGAGCTTAATAATTACAACTAAATATGATGTGGTTGGTAATTAAGAGCTTAATAATTATAACTAAATATGCTGTGGTTAGTAATTTTTGGCATAATTACACTGGCTGATTGACTAATCCAAAAGTCTTGGCACTTGTTTAGTTGAGCTAGCCACTTTATTAAAGAGCAGCTAGACAGCCCAAAAACAGACAGTATCTGGAAATGCAGCTCCTTTATGGCCCAAGTGGAATTTCAGTAATCCAACACATGCACAGGCACAAACTAGTTATAATGAAGGATGATGGACAGCATAGCTCTTGCATAAGTACTAAGAATCTACCTGGTTAAGAAAACCTTAGAAAGAGAAACTAGCCCATGTGATAAAAAAATTAACTGTATTTTTGTTGTGACCAAGAATATAACCTTGCGTCATTTTTTTATATTTCCAATGCATTCTGAAGACAACCTACTCCTGTATGTTCTGCCAATAAAGGAGCTAGGGAGAAGGAGAGCGAGCGCACATGCAAAACAGAAAGGAAGCTGCATGTCACTAAGAATGGGAAGTAGGGAACAAAAGCTAACTTCCTGGATATTTTTAGGAAAACTTTACTGGTTAGATATCTTTGAATATAGTGGTTGTAGAGGGAAAGTCTGGAATTTATAGATTTGAAATGAGTACTAGAAAATTCCATAAGCATAGTAGGGAAAAATGCATCAAATTTAACTTATGGATGTTATACGAGGCACAAAATTATATGTCAAAAAGCTTCCTATTGTTGTCATGATAATAACAGTAATGATAAAAGAAAACCACAAACCATACAGAGATGTTGATAACCACCTATTAAGGCTATCCTCCTTATTTAATGCATTAAATTATGTCCCCAAATTTTTTATTTTATTTTTTTTTTTTGAATATACTAAGCTTTCAAGAGTCGTTGCTTGCTTCCTCAATAAGCAGTTTAAGACCTTCCTGCTTTTCTCAAAAAATCCACTCATTCGCAACATTGAGAAATCAGTTCTAGAAAAACAGAAAAACATTCATCTTCTTTAAGAAGCTACCAGATGATTCCAGAGGCAATCTTTAGATAACAAGTAAAAAACCAAATCTTTTTTACATGCAGCAGTTGATAGATAACGAAGTTTACAAATCAAGGTGCAACAAGAAGCATGTTGACCAATACATGCTGCAAAAAATGCACAGCAAACCACTTAATTCGTGATTTATAAACACTGAAAAAATCCCATTTCGGAATAATCCAATCTCCACATACAGGTAAATAAGCGATTGGGAGTTTTGGATTCAACTAAACTTTTATACAATCACATAAACACTCCCGATTTGCCTCAAGCTTCAATATCCATTTTAGTGGCCTTGTTGCACAGATGACAACAAGCAGAAATGTTCATCTGAAGCCCATGTACCCTCAAATTCTAACTAACACTTAGAGATAGTAACGCAGTTGTGAACTTCGCATAAAATTGACTCAAACGAAAAAATAAGAGTCAAAGCCAGATTAAGACAGTTTCCATTTCCCGATAAATAAATAAAAAACTGTTCTGCAATTTCAAGATCATACTTAGCAGTAAATACAATAGTAAGACGATGATTCAGGATACAATAAATTTGGGTTAAATTATTTGGGGAATAACACTCACTGTATGCCACTGCAAGTAATGCAAACGAACGTCCAGAAATTCGTGCAGACATACTGAGGACCCTGTATGTTAAAACAAAATTGCATTGAATAGAAGCCTCTAGCTGAAATAAAAACTGCCGAGACAACTAAAACACATAGAGAGAGAAGTGTACCAGACTATTACAATTGATGCATCTTCGATTTGGCGGAAGCTTCATGAGGCCTCGTATAATCTTCTCATTTCGCTCTTCCTCTTTTCTACTTCCCATTTCTTTCTGGAAGAAAAATTAAACCCTAACCAGAAGAAAAAGCAAAAGAAAAGGAAGAACGGAAACGGAGGAGGCTTTAGTGTTGCTTGGCTTTTTTTGCTGGGGTTTTTGAATTTTGAGAGAGGGGAACTGACTCTGGAATCTGAATGACTGAATCAGTTTTTGATTGGGACACCAAACCCGCTCTCTGCCTTTCCTTTATAAAATCAGTTTTTCCTTTTTAGGCCGTTCCATGACATGTCGGCCCAATTATTTCACTTAACTATAATATATGCCATTATCAATTTATATATAATAGTTGCATTTTCAAGCCTCGACGAACAATTGCATCTTCGTTGGCATCTGGTCGTTAGATAGTTAGGCTATGTTTATTATGTGGTATAAAAAATTGAATAAGATAATATAATACAAAATTGATATTTGATATCACTTATTAATTAGACATTGTATAAGTTAATACAATTGAATACTTTTATACAGTTCAAATACATTTAATACCTTCTAAATTGTCCGTATTAAATAGTCGGATGACTAGTAATCTTGAAACGCGTAATAATAATAATAATAATAATTAATTCTAATTTAATAAAAAATAATAATATATATCTAATTAATTAAAATAAATTATTATTATTAATATTAATATATATAATTAATATTTATGATATAAATATTTCATCACGTACTATATTATAATCCAACCAGTATAATATAGTCGGCGTTTTAATCTGGTAGAGCACCAAACGCCCGACTAAATAGTCAGTCTATCCCGTGGACAGATTAGTCTATCCCGCTGACAGATTAGTCTATCCCGCTGACAGATTAGTCTATTCGATTGAAACAGTCAGTACAATACGGTGTACCAAACTAGACATTACTGTTCATTCTGTCACTATGTTCATCAGCATAAATCATAAAAAGTGAAAAATGAGCCTCACTTTAAACGCACTAGCACAGTAGCACTTAACATCAGTAGCTAGCTCATATCTTCTTCTTTTTTTAATAGAGAACAAAGATGAAAAGAAAATAGAAAATTTGAGGAAATAGATTGAAAGATTTGGATATGTATAATTATCTAATTTCAATGTACCAAATAATAGTAAAATTATAATTTCGCAAAAATAAATATACCATGTAGAGAAATGAATGACAAATGTGAAATTACAAACGTCGGATTAGACTAGGGATGGGCATAAATTCGTTAAAATTATTAACCGATTCACTCCAAACTATTATTTACTCAATGATTTAATTTTGATCGGATAAAAATCAAATTGTTTGAGAATTCAAATCACTCCATTAGTAATGGTTTTGTTTTGGATTTTTATTTTTGAAACTCGTTAAATCCAACCAAGCCGTTAAAATATATATTAATTTTTAAATTTACCATATAACCTTACATTGGATTTTATGCTTTAGATTTTTATATTTTGGTTGCAATGTATAGATAAAAGAACTTCAAGATTGTGAATGTATAAATAAAGAAAACTTGTTTGAAAGTATGATGTCCACCAATACAAATTGTGAATATATGGAAGAAGGAATCTTAAGATGCTTTGATTGAAAATGTAATTATTTAAGTCTATATCATTTATATATTACATATTTTTTTATTAAGTTTAAATTGTTCATATTGATCCAAACCGAACAATTAGTAACTATTGACGGCTCCTGAACTTGATTGTCGGATAGACTAAATTATCTACTAGTGTAAAAGAAACTCCACAAGAGTGGATTTTATTAATAAATATAAAAGATACATGTAGTTATGAGGACTTAATGAGCACCTCTCAAATGCATCAATACACATAAATAAAAGTTTGATAGAAATAAGAAAAACAAATTACAATAAAATCTATAATTAAACATACAATGTCCAAATACAGGTTCATATAAGCAAAATTTATCAAAACAAATTATTATAAGAATTCCCACAATGGTAAAAACTAAGAATAAGAAGGCTATGAGTTTATCTACTAGCCAACTAATCAAGGAACCGATCAAATCAATTTCACCAATGTAACAATATACATATTAAAAAAAAACTTTTTAGATTAAATGCCCTATGAACAAGAAAAACAATCTCAAAATGCCCCGGGAACATAAATTTGTCTCAGGTTGATGCAGAAAAAGGTACATCGTCAAGACCATTACCCAAACTAACTGACGGTTTCGCTAGCGTCGTGTAGAAGAGGGCTAGTTTCGACTAAATTTCCAACGTGGACACAGCGTAAGTAAAAGTGGGACCCTAATTTGGTGGATGTGGAAGGTGAGTGTGAGAAGTCGACGCAAAATCGATTTGGGGAAAATTTTTGCTAGGGTTTCACAGAGAATCATGGAAGGTTGAAGACGGAATCAATAAGTCTAGGGGCTTCGAAGGTTGCAATCGGACGTGAAGGCGACCTCAAATCCGTAACAAGAAGACACCAGTTTTTCGACAACCTGATTATCGTAAGTTTGAAATCTTTTAATTTTGTAATGTTCTTTTGTCTGAGAATTAATATATAATTGTTTGTTGATAATGAGAAGGTTTTTACATTAGAGATTCGAATTTTCTGCTGAAGTCAATGGTTGATAATGAGAAAGATTTTGAAATTGGAAATTTGTCATTGTATATTGAAACTGTTGATAATGAGACAGGTTTTGAAAGGCTATTTTGGCATTGTTTACTGAAATGAATGGCGGATGGCAATGTGTACTGATATTTAAAGGGTTTAGGGTGAGCACTTTGTCGTGGATTGGGTTCTAATTGAATTGAATAATGCGGAAAATATCAGTGGGGGTATTTGATAAGCACATATTTCATCACCTTTTCATCTCAATTTCCTTTTCATTTTACTTTGTTATATCCTTAATCTTACAATTTCTAACTTGTTTAATGTTTTTAGGTACCAACCCAAAAATGTGAAGTAAAAAGGTTAAATTGGAGCAAAACCACACAAGCTATCAAGAATGGGCCAAGACTTATAAAGATTAGATCAAGATTCATCAAGATGGGTCAACACTATGTTCATATGTGCAAGAAGGCTCAAGATTATGCCAAGATTCGTTCTTGGAGAAGCCCAAAAGAAGAAGTGGATTAAAAGTTACAAAACATAAATCTGCCTGTGCAGATTATCTCACTTCCACGGACCATTGTGAACGCCTCAGATAGAATCAGAACATGAGTAAGGTATGGTTGGAAAGCTCTAGAAGTATAGTTTCCAATGGTTCAAGAATTACTCAAATCGGAGTCCTACAGCCACAGGAATTTCTGTTTTGGTGAAGCATAGTCAGTATGTGCAGGAATGATTACTTGTTTTACTAGGAATTGAAGCCTTGTACGTTTTCCAGCTGTTCCATCCTCTAAAATTCCAGTAAGCAACCCAAATTCCAAGTAAATTAAGGGGAAGAATTTCCCCTTTTTAATTAGGATTTGTTTTCCTTTTTTAAATTAGGAGTTTTTATTAGCTTGTTAATTAAGTTTTGTATTTATTCTTTCATTAGGATTTAGAATACATTTTACCTTTAGGACTTTAATTTAATTAGTTTAATCTTTTTCCTTTTAGAATTAAATTGTGAACTTTTATTTATTTGAGGATTAATTTTCTCCTATAAATAGAGAGACTTAGGTTATTTGTAAGGGTCGCTTATTATTTACACTAAAGCTTTGCTTAAACCAATTTTCCCTTTTTAATAAATTCGAGATTTCTTGTGCAAAAATAAACTACACCATCCTCCATAAGTCGCCAATCCTCCATTGTCATATAAAGCATATTCCCGAGTGTCTCACCAAGAGTGTCGAACCACCTAGCATCTATAGGGCGTATTCCCGAGGATTCAAAGTGTAACTCAATCTCTTAACCCTGTAGTTTTCTCTTTGTATTTGAATATCGTATTTATTAGATTGATCATTAATTTTATTATGGTTCTATATTTTATATTGATTTCAATAATCTTCCATGTTATGTTTATGCTTAATGCTTGATTAGATATAGGGCGTATTCCCAAGTCTAGATCATTGAAAGTGTATAGGGCTTCTTCCCGAGCACGTACTTAAAATTGATATGAAAATTGATATGATTTATGAATGAGTTACGTTAAAGATGAGCTGACCATGTAAATAATAGATTAGGTTAGTTTAGATTTACTTTAATTACTTAGGACTTTAAAATCAATCTCTTTACCCCCAATTAATCAATCAAACGATAATCATACTTAGGTACCCTCAATCCCCGGTTAAGAACGATCACTATTTACCAATACTACAATCTACAAAAAAGGATTTTTAATTGCGTACGTTTCCTTAAGTGTTGAGTGTGACTTTGTGTTTACTTTAATGCTTAGTTTTTGCGTATCAGTATTGGGCAGTGGTGTGGAGGTATGGGTTAAGTTGGCTACCAGTTTTGGGTTCCTAAATAGGGTTGAAGTTAGCTTAGAGTTTGGCTTATAGTTTGGCTTAGAAGGGTTGGCTTACAGTTTTGGGTTTTTGTATAAGTGATTGTTGATTGTGGATTTGTAATATAACGGGTAAATGCACAAGGTCATGGATTTGGGTCAAGCTTTAGGGTCATGGGTTTGGGACATGATTTAGTGTGACGGGTTTTAGTGTGATTTGGCTCTCTATTTGGATGAAAGGGTTTTGGTTTAGAGTTTGAGTTTCTAATGTGTTCCTTTTTGGTTATTTGGTTTAGGTGATTGTGATTGTGTTGTATCGATTGGATTACACCACGGTGGATTGATCGTGAAGAAAAACAAAGAGCCGAAATACGAGGATGGCTCACTGACTTGGTATGATTGGTGCAGTTAGGACTACATGTCGATTTTAGAGCTACAAGATATGGTTAAGTTCACCAAGTATCCCGCTAATATGGTTGAATTCTACATGAAAAGAAGAAGAGAGTTTTACTTAATTAGTAGAGA
Source organism: Prinsepia uniflora (assembly GCA_032719365.1). NCBI lineage: Eukaryota > Viridiplantae > Streptophyta > Magnoliopsida > Rosales > Rosaceae > Prinsepia > Prinsepia uniflora. The sequence continues at coordinate 20,119,433 of CM064869.1, forward strand.
TGATCAACTTTTGGAATTGGTTGCCAATGCAGCCAAGACCATAGATAAGATCGCCCATGCCTACTGCATACATGCTGTGGAAGGGCTAGTTTTTTATGAGATACCCCTTGCTATAGAACCAACGTCGCCGCAGCAGGAAGAGCCTTTGGATCCTAAGCATGTGGCTCCTGAGTGTGTGGCTCTTGAGTGTGTGGCTCCTGAGTGTGTGGCTCCTGAACATGTGGCTCCTGAGTGTGTGGCTCCTGAGCATGTGGCTCTTGAATGTGTGGCTCAGGAGTGTGTGGCTCTTGAGTCTGTGGGATTTGAGTGTGTGGATCATGAGACTGTGGCTCCTGAGGCTATGGATGAAGAGAATTTGGATGAAGAGTTGGTCAAGAAAAGAAGAAAGAGAAGGAAAGAGCAAGTGAGTGTTGACGACATTTGCAGCAGTGCTAGTACTGAAGATAGTGACAGTGCTGATGAAAACTATGCTGCATTTGAAGAAGAGCATGATGATAGCGAGGAGGATGAGGTTGTTATGGTAGATGAGGATGATGAGTTTTTGAGGGAGAGACAAGTGAAGGGTAAAGGAGTAAAATGAGTGAAAGGTAAAGCAGTTAAAGGTAAAGGAGTAAAGGAAAAGGAAAGTGATTTTTTATGATAGTGATGAACATTTCGAAGATGATGGTTTCAATCAAGGGGATGTGGACCTCATAGCAGTGAGTGATGATGAGTTGTTTGGGGACTTTAGTGCTTATAGGTATAATGACGGACAACCACAAGTGCAGGAAGATGATTTACCCCTATCACCAAGAATTGGCAACATGCAGGACCCAAGTTCTGATGAAGGTAAGGTTGTAGTTCCTACGAAAAGGGTTAGAGATAAACCATTGCCAAAAGCAGGAGAATTCATTCCAAGTGTAGACATGGAGAATCCACGATTTGAGATTAGGCTAAAATTTCAGGATGCTGCTACATTTAGGGAAGCAATCAGAAAATATTCAGTCATTAACGGTAGAGAACTAAAGTTCTGCATAAATCAATGGGACTGTATTCAGGTTAAATGCACTGATGAATGTCCATTTACTATCTTGACTTCTTCATTCGAAGTCAGTAAGTGTATGCAGATTAGAGAGTTGAATGAGGAGCATGTATGTGGAATTGGGACTCAGAACATTATGCCAATGTGAAATAGCCGGTGAAGCAGTATGTTAGGGAGCTTACTAGTAGCAAGTGGGATTTTTCTGAATTCCAAGCCACGGTGTGTTCTGATACTAGGTACAACCATCAAGAGCCACATGCTACAGGGCAAGACAAGTTATTCAGGAGCTAATTGAAGGATCATGCCAAAGGCAATACGAAAAAGTTGGAGAGTATTGTCTGCAATTGTTGAGGATAAATCATGGATCAACTATAGTGCTAAAATCTGAATTGGAGGAAGATGGGGTTGCGAGATTTGAGAGAGTTTATGTGTGCTTCAAGGCCTGCAAGGATGGATGGATGAAAGGGTGCAGATCTTTTTTGGGTTTGGATGCCTGCCACATTAAAGGCATTCACTCAGAACAAATTCTATTTGCAGTAGGTGTGGATGCCAACAATGGGATGTTTCTTGTGGAATATGCGCTGTGTGAGGTGGAAAATTTCAGCTCTTGGAAGTGGTTTTTAGAGATTTTCAGCAAGCCTTGATACTCCAAAACAGCCATAGGTTTTTGTTGATGACAGACAAGCAGGAGAGGTTGCTAGAAGCGGTTGGTCAGGTTTTCCCCAATGCGAAGCACCGTCATTGCCTTACGCACTTGTATGAAAACTTTAACCAAACTCATAGAGGGATGGCTTTGAGGGAACAAATGGATAATATTGCAAGGGCCACTACCATTCCCTGGTACCAGGAAGAAATGAGGAGGATGGAAGAGCTTAGTCCCAAGGCATCCCAATGGGTAAGAGAACGAGATCCCAGGCAATGGTGCAGGTTCCATTTCCGAACTGATTTCAAATGCGACATTCTACTAAATAACCTATCTGAAGCATTCAACAAAGCCCTAGTATCCTATAGAGCCAAGCCTGTATTGTCTATTTTGGATAAGGTAAGGCAATGCATAACTGCCTTAATGGCTAAGAGACGGGACGAGGGTGGACTTTGGAATAGGGACCTTGTGGGAAAGAGAATTCAGGCAATCTTAGAGGATTATAAGAAGAAAGGGCAGAGGTTAATCCCTACACATTATGGGCATAACATATTTGAGGTCCTCCATCCATTTGGTAGACGACTTTCAGTAGACCTCAATCGTTGTACTTGCTCTTGCAGAAGGTTCGACTTAAGTGGGATACCCTACCCATATGCATGCAATGCAGTAAGCCACAGTAAGGGCAATCCAGAGCTGTTTGTACATCAGTGTTACCATTTAGAGGCCTATACGAAGACATACGAGGGGATCATCCATCATGTCCCTAGTAAAGACCAATGGGAGAAAGTAGGTGCCCCAATATTGAAGTCTCCTAAGTATCACAAGCAGCCGGGAGGCCTAAGATGAAAAGGAAGAAGGGGCAGAATGATGAGGCACCTCAAAATCCTAACAAGTACCCAAAATACCATTCTACACTCAGATGTGATAATTGTGGGGCTGACGGACACAAGAGGAATGTATGTACACAACCAATGGATCGTACAAAGGAAGCAAAGTTCAGGCGTAAGCAACAAAGGATGAAAGAAAGAGAGGCAAACAAAGCTGCAAAGTTTGGAACTTTGAATAACCAACTGGTAAGTGCTCACTACCTCATCTAGTACTTGTTCAATTGATGTTGAATTCATGTTGAATTGATTGTGATACTGATGTTTAATTGATGTCGAAAATCTTTGTGAATTGATTGTGATACTGATGTTGAATTTGTGCTGAATTGGGATACTGAATATAAGATTTTGCTCTCATTGAATATCAGATTTTGCTAGCATTTTATGTTCAGGTCAAGAGAGGGAAGATGTCCTCCCAGCCTGTAGCAGTTTATTCCTCCCAAACTGATTCATACCAGCATGTCACATTGAGCCCCCACTGCACACGAACTAGACTGAAGAGGGTCGCAGCTAAACCACGGTCTCAACCAAACTCCTCCCAGCCTGCAGAGTCATCACAGCCTACAAAGTCATCACAGCTTGCAGAATCCTCCCACCCTGCAGAGGAATGTCCAAGTTTGCAGCTCCAAGCCAAAGAGATTCAAGCCAGGCAACAAAGATTGGCTGAAGAAGGCAATCGAACTTCTGCCCCATTGGCATCATTAGTGGACCCCAACTTGCTATCTTAATGTTCTAACATGGTCAAGTAACTATTTTGTAATGATCAACTAATCCTTTAGTAATGGTTAAGTAATCCTTTTGCCATGGTTAGATCCTTTTGTAATGATTAGATCTTTTTGTAATGTACAGGGTCCTTTGTAATGGTCAACATGCTCACTCTTTTAATACTCAAATGCGTTTTATGCTTAAATTGCCACAAGTGGATTCATGCTCAATCCATATGCCATTTCATTTGATAACTAAAAAGATTGTCTAAATTCCACCATTTCATTACATTAAACACTTCCAATACATCATAGCCTACATCATATAAGACACTTGCAACTCATACAATGAAGGCTAGTGCTTAACGACCCATGACACTTCCAACCATTTTAACTAACCAATACAAAATACTTAACAGTACAACCAAAGCTATCACAAGTCCAATCCTAAGCTTAAACACCTTCATTTTCTCCTTCCTCAACTGCTCTTCTCCTATATCTAGCTTCCTTAGCAACCCTGGAATTATCTTTTTTGACCTTTACGATATCTTGATATCTAACCACTCCCAATAGTTACACCCTTTGGCACAAGAATTATAACCCTTAAACTTACAATATCACAACAAATCAAGAATTAGATATCAAAGCAGCATCAATGAGCTTAGGGTAGCAATCATCAAATGCATAGAAGAAGCTTCAAAATCTATCCTATACGGGCAACGAAGAAACGTCATGGGCAACAATGCAAGTAGCAATATACCTTCAAATGCAAATTCACACCTAATTTCGTCTGAAACTATAACTTACCCGACCATCTGGACAAACTAGAAACCTTCTGCCTCGGTTATCTTTGGTCCATGATTTCTTCACTGTAGCCACATTCCCACAAAGACATCTTCGTTGTTGCTCGCACCTTCCACTCTCATCCATATCGCGACTCAGACGAGGGGAAAGCTTGCGATTTTCCATTTCGTTTCACTTGAGTTTTACCTCCTTCTTGGTCGAATTCAAATCCATGGGTTTCACTCCAGCTCGATTTCGAATGCTTAGGTTTCACGCCCTCGCGATTTCGAATGACTGGGTTTCAAGCCCTTGCGATTTGGAATCCCTAAGTTTCAAGCTCGCGATTTCGAATGCCTGAGTTTCAAGCCCTCGCGATTTGGAATCCCTGGGTTTCAAGCTCGCAATTTGGAATGCCTAGGTTTCATCTATGCCTATCTTCAACATATCACTATCCGCATAAATGGACTAAAATATCCAGCCATTACATGGCACTTAGGTGCCACATGGATGCTAGGTCTGCATTATAAACATCGTTAGCAAAACCGTCAGTTCGTTTGGGCAACGGTCTTAACGATGTACCTGTTCTTGCATCAACATGAGGCAAATTTCTGTTCCTGGGGCATTTTGAGATTATTTTTCCTGTTCCTATGGCATTTAGCCTAAAAAACCTAAAAAAAAAATTACCCAATTAACTCAAACATTCAATAGCAATAATTAGCAAAAAAAATAAGCATTTCCTAGCCTTGTTTCCCACAATGGCAACTAGTATGCGAATGCAATCTTCATAGTCATAGCCTTAACTTAGTTTCTCTTACAAAAACCTCAATTTCAACATTTAAATTTCAAATATTAAAACTCAAAAGAAATCTTTAATCCTCAAATTCCCAAAACTAAAACCCTATATTCAACTTCTATTTAAAACTAAAATTAGAGAGTAATATCTTATGCTTGAAGATTTCAGAATGGAGAAACCCAATAAAATTTTGAGGAAAAAAGAAAGAAATAAAGGAGTATAAGAAGACAATTGTGATTTGTAAAATTTGAAGATGAAGAAAAGCAAGAAAAAATGCTGAAATGGTGTGTTACTTATGTCATCCTCTCTTAGAACATCTGTAACAGAGTAATCAAATTTAACTTTTGGACAAATTTAACCAAAAATTTATCCAAAAGTAACCTAAATTTTAATTTTTTCATTGGGGCTAGCTACTAGTAATTAATGGTGTCATGACTCGGCCCATCTAGCACAATATTGTCCGTTTTGGGCCTCCTCGCCCTCACGGTTTTGTTTTCAGGAGCTCACGTGCAACTTTCCAGTAGGTTACCCATCTTAGGATTGCACCAGCCTCAACTCGCTTAACTTTGGAGTTCCCAATGAATCCAAAGCCAATGAGCTCCCAAAAGGCCTTGTGTTAGATAGATACGTACCCACACACATAAGACACTTCACCTTTCCCTCCCCGAGCGATGTGGGATTGTTCACCGATCTTGCCTTTCCAATCTCACGAGTCTTACTCACCATTCTTGCTTCTCAAGCTCACGGGTCTTACTCACCGTTCTTGCTTCCAAAACTAGGTCTTACATTTTACCCACCTTGGGCCCAACGTCCTCACTGGCTTTGGATTCCTTGGGAACTCCAAAGTTAAGCAAGTTGAGGCTGGTGCAATCCCAGGATGGGTGACTTACTGAGAAGTTGCACGTGCGCTCTCGGGAACAAAACCGTGAGGGTTAGGCCCAAAGCGGACAATATTGTGCTAGATGGGACGAGTCGTGACAAAATGGTATCAGAGCTGGACCACAACCGGAAGTGTGCCAGCGAGGGCGTTGGGCCCCAAGGGGGAGGGGATTGTAAGACCTGGTCTAGGAAGCAAGAACGGTGAGCAAGACCCATGAGCTTGAGAAACAAGAACGGTGAGCAAGACCCTTGAATTTGGAAAGGTAAGATCGGTGAACAATCGTACATTGCTCGAGGATGGAAAGATGAAGTGTTTTATATGTGTGGGTACGTATCTATCTAACACAAGGCCTTTTGGGAGCTCACTGACTTTGGATTCCTTGGGAACTCCAAAGTTAAACGAGTTGAGACTGGTGCAATCCCATGATGGGTGACCTACTGGAAAGTTGCACGTGAACTCCAGAAAACAAAACTGTGAGAGCTGGGCCCAAAATAGACAATATTGTGTTATATGGGCCGGGTCGTGGCAAACGGTCTCCCGTTAGCTATTTATTCATCTCGTTTCTCTCTCATCTCTCCTTCATCATTTTCACCCTCTTTTCTTCACAATCTTTTCTTCATTATCAAAACTCATTATCATTTGCATTAAAAAAACTCTAAACTTTTGTGGGTTATCCAAAAATTTAAAGAAAAGAAAACGAATTTCTATTTTTTGGTTATTAATTGACTCAGACTTTTCATATAGGGTTGTGAAAATTTTGATTTTTTTTCTTCGGGTGTATTGGAAATTGAGGTTTTGATGTTTGACAGGTTTCAGGTGATGACCGGGAAGATTGAGTTACCGCGAACAGAGCTTGGTTATGATAATTTTAATACATTCAACAATTAGTAGGAAAAAAAAGTTAGAAATTTTACCATACAACACGGTGGTAACAGTGAAAAAAATGATACTCCTTATTTTCTTGGAGGCGAAAAATATTTTTTGCCACATATATCATCTTCAAACGAGGACTTGAAGTTTATGGTTGTTACTCTCTTTGCCTCTTGAGATGGATTCTCATTTGAAATTTTAACTGTTCCATTTGGCTCCGAATTCGTTCTATCAAATTTCACCGTTAAAATGGTCATATATATTTGAACCGTTAAAAAATAGATATATATGTAGTATATTGCACGAATTATGGGTTGAATCAATTTTGCACGTAAAACTATATTAAAAACTAGTTGTTGTAGGAAAATTATATTGTTATATATTTAAATTTGAAAAAAATGAATTTAATATTCAAAGTTGATGAAAATATAGAGAGTCTGATTTTAGTAACTATAAAAACTAACTAGCTATTAATAACTTGGATAAACTACATAAAAGTACCTAAATTATATGCAAGTTTCAAAAAGTACCATAACTATAAAAAAATTCAATTACGTACTCAAACTATCAAAACATAACATTTAGGTACCTACCGTTAGTAATCTGTTAAATATCCAAATGGCATTTATGGGACATTTTTTATGCTGAGTTGGACTCCATGTGGATAAAAAAATAATTAAAAATTATATTATATTAAAATTTTAATAATTGAATTATATTAAAAATAAATAAATAAATAAATAATCAAAATCAAATCCCACCCCTGATCTACAATCTTCATCGTCTTCATCGTCTATCCCTGCAATCCCACCCCCGGTCTACAATCTTCATCATCTTCATCGTCTCTCTATGCAATCCTACTCTCGATCTACAATCTTCATCGTCTTCATCGTCTCTCCCTGCAAAATAAATAAATCAAAAAATCAAAATCAAAATCTTCATATGCGATCTTCATCCTTCTTCATCGTATCTCCCTGCAAAAACTCGTACCAAAAACCCAACCCAAAAACCCACACCAAATAGCCAAAATCTCTCGGTCTTATCCCTTTTGCTCTCACTCGAAACCAAAAGCCCATCTCTCTTGACATCTCCCTTCCTCGGTCGTAGCTCAATAGCTGCAAAAACCCAAACACCCAACCGCAACAACCCCCATCTTTGTCGATGTCTCTCTCTCTCTCGACGCACCCCCGTTTTCTGCCACAACCTTGTTCGTCGTAGCCTTATTCCCTACCACCTCTTTATCTTTTGTAGTCGACTCTCGTTGTAAGTCCCTTTCTCTATATATATATCATATGTGTTCAATTGGAAATGTTTGTGAATATGTTAGGAACTGGATTGGATTGGAATTGGGTTTATGATTTGAATTTTGGATTGGATTAGATATTGAATATGTTAATTTGTGAATTTTATTTTACCTGTGTCTGAAATGTAACAAGATAAGAACATGAAATTCAAACCAAATCTGAACCAATACTTGTATCTGAAATATAGCTAAGCTAATTCAGCTAAGAAATCCAAAAGAGGATGATGATGAAGCTAGCTAGGATTTTTGGAACTGAGTTTTGCATCTAGGTTTGGAAAGGACGAAGAAGACGGTGGAGGGATTGTTCTCGGGGGTGGGGTTTGATTTTTTATTTTATGTATTTATTTTTGATATAATTCCATTATTAAAATTTTAATATAATATCATTTTTAATTATTTTTTATCCACATGGAGTCCAACTCAGCATAAAAAATGTGCCACTTGGACATTTAACAGATTTTTTTAGTAGATTACTAACGGTGGGTACCTTAATGTTATGTTTTGATAGTTTGGGTACGTAATTGAAACTTTTTATAATTACGGTACTTTTTGAAATCGCGCTTATAGTTTGGGTACTTTTATGTAGTTTATCCTAATAATTTTTGAGTCATTTTAAGTTAAATTTGTCCCAAATTTTAGTTAGTCTGATGTAGATACTCTTACTGTTTTCTCTGTCTCTCGGGTGTGTGTGTTTGAGTCTTTGAGATTGTTTTTTTCCCTTTTTTCTTTTTTAACTTAAAATGTAAATGGTTAATTAAATTGAGTTGAGCTAGCTAAATAAGGATGAGTTAAATTCAAAATCTTAAGAGTGTGTTTGGATGGAGTATTTATAATTTAATGAGAATTTACAAATTTCATATTTTGTAATTTCGTATTTACAATTTACTAATTTGTAAATTTTAGTATTTGGATATCAATTTTAAAAACCATGAAAATTAAATTTACTTAATTTAACTCATCATTTGAAAAATTGTCCCCTGAGATAGAAAGAATTTCAACTCATAATTTGATATCCTAAAATCTCCCCAGATTTTCTTCTGAAAATTTACCAAATTCTGACTCAGTTTTCCAAACGAAAGAAAACTGATTTTTCGCTCACCAAATACTCCTCCATACCAAATGCCCTATTTATTTCTTGAAATCAAACACACTCTAAAGGATCTAGCTTGGGCCTTTCTAGCCGAAAGTAAGGATTCATCCCTATTAGTTACTGTTTGAGGATTTGTCCTTGTTAGTTACGGTTTAAGGATTCGTCCCTGTTAGTTACGGTTTGACTTGAAGTAATTTTATTTTTAATTTTATAAAATTCAAATTGTTAAGATTTAAAAAAATTAATTTAAATATAGCTAATATTTGTATTAAACTATTAAAATTGTAACGATTTAAATTTAAATGTTATTAATATCTATATTAAATTGTGTCGTCTCCACCTTTAGATGACACATCCCAAAGACCGCATTGGATGGTTGTCGTAGGATAGGCACCTAGGCTCGCTAGTCGCGAATTCACAATCAGCGATTCAGCATCCTTATTTCGATACTATCAAATTTTTTTTATGAATATTGAACAAATCAGACGATTTTCACGATATTTCAGTAAAATTGTAAGCATGAAGATGGTAAATATTAATTCTTAAGCAGTATAAATCAATTTACATGAATATTGATGCAACGACGAGCAGGGATAGCGATTAGGGGCATCAAACTGCAGCGGCGAGAAGCAGCGCTGAGGAGCGGCCGTGAGCAACAACGGTGAGAAGTAGTGGTAAGTAGCATTGATGAGCAGGAACGTCGATCAACATTGATGAGCAAGAATGCTGAGTAGCAGTGATGAGCAGGAACGACAAGTAGTAGCGGCAGTGGCAAGGAAATGGAGGCCATCTTCAAGAGAAAAAATAAACATTTTTTAGTATAAAAAATGCTTATTTCCTTCAGGGGTGGCGATCTTCACGATCATCTTCTCGTTTCTCACGCCGCCCAAACATTTCACAGCCATCTACAAACAAAGAGAAGATGTTTAATGTTTATTTCCTACATAGGAGGCCATCCTTATCTCCTCGTTTCTACACACTTCTAACTTCTTTTATTTGGATAAGTTACCCACTTTTGACTTTCTAAGTTTAATGTTTGATTTTTTTTAATTATATAAGGATATAAATATATGGTAATTTTTTTATTAAATATTAGTACATCGTAGAAAATATGAGATGAACATACGCTTAATAATAATTCATTTGATATCCAATTTTCATTAATTAATGTCCAATTTTATAAATTATTATGTAAATGTAAGCTCACCGATTTTCTAAATTATTTTGTAAATGTAAATTAAATTATTATGCTTATTATTATGTTTTTAACTATATTAACATTCAATTATTGTACTTCACTTCAATTTATATTTATGTTTATGTTTAAAATTTTATATTATTAGTCATCGCCAAAACCATATAGTATCATAATATTCATCATATATTTATTATATCAGTCATTATATATATTTTATTAGTCATATATAACCATTATTGGGTACTTAAATTTTTTCCAAAGTTTCATTAAAAATTTCAAACTTTTAGGCTAAAACTCCGTCATTTTTGTTAATCGTAAACGATATCGATATATACATCCAGATATCCATAAATTTGACTAGTGATATATCCATCGATATCGATCTTTCAATCCTTGCTTATTTCAATGGATTGAAATACTGGCAATTTCGCTGATATTTCAGTCGATATATCGAAAAATCAGAGGTTCGGCATCTAAATGGAGGGAGACGAAATTTCTTTCCCTAATTTCCACGATATCAGAAGATATCGGTAAATTTCAACAAAATTTATTGAAATTCATCGATAACCATGTCAATGAAAACCTAGCTCTGTACAAACTTCACTGAAAATGTCGATTCAACTGTCTAATCTCATCTACGAAATCTCAGGAATTCGAATATGAACTTAGATTCCTGAAATTTTACCTGAATCGGAGAAGAGACGGCTGAAAATCTTCGCACGTCGTCGAGCTTGGGCTTTCAGTTCACGCGCATCGAGCCCTGGCGACCCTGAGAGAAAGCAGAGACAACTTTATCTCAGCTAGAGGAATTGATTGAACTTGAAGGTGAGCCTGCAGGTAGCCTATGTTGATTATCATAGAGGTTGGGTTTGGATGGCAGTGGTCGTACCCGCTGGGGTGAAGAACACAGGGGAGCTAGAGAGAGAGAACGATAATTTTGAAAATCTTAATATAGCCGGAGAGCGAGAATGATAATGCAAGAAAAAAATAAGAATATAAAAATAAGAAAGTTGGGTGGAGGTAGATATTTTATAATAATTTATCATAAAATATAATTAATAATTTAAATACATGGTGTTTATCAATGACTACTCTTGGACAAATATTATGGACATTACTGAAGGGTATGAAGATTTGTTTTGCTCCAATACGTCATTGGTAATTTGTATTAGATAAAAATTCTCTCTTAAAATTTAGAGATAAAAGTGGATAAATCAAGGAGACCTATTTGAAGCAATGATCACTTCAAAATTTCGGATGTATCCAAATTAAAATTATTTGTATATGATTATTACACCATTTTGATACTATTATTTTGAGAAGAAATATTTTTAAGTCACTGGCGCGTGGCGACGCATGCAGGGTTCGTTCGCCGTCCGTTCAACATGATATATTTTTTATTTTTTATTTTTTATTTTGAGTTTAATGGTGTTGAAGCGTTAAATATTCCAATTGTCAATTACTCGTCGTCCAATCACCACATCATGTCAACATAAGCGAATAACAGGTTCCCGTTAGTACGGGCACCAGTGTGGTGCCGACCTAAGGTTCTCCGACGGTAAAATCAGTAACTTTGTTCGTAAGAGGAAATAGTAAATGGTAAATTGGGCAGAGTTGTAGTAAATAGTATATATTAGTTAACTTTATTGGAAAATGTGTACCTCTTATGTATGGGTAGGTAGGATATTCAATTCCCATAGTTTCGGTGTGGGACAAATACCCCTCGATTTGCGTACTAACACGTGTTACTTAGATCGAGGGTGGATAGACTTCCACGTGGCATCCTGCATTGGGCCCGGTGTTGGGGCTGTGTAAGTAAGGTGGTTTTGGGCCTTGAACGGAGTCTGGGCTTTAAGTATACGGCCCAGTGGGTCTGGTCAGATATGGTGTTAACAGAAGTCCCCCATGTCCTTGACTGAGGTGGAATTTCTCGGCCGGGGGCTTGTCTCATTCTCCCAGACCCTGGTGGGGAGTATACCGGTAGTTCCCCAAGTCCCCTAGCGAGAGTGTCCGCCGAGATAGTCTCGGTCACGACGGAGAAATGGGAAGTGGTTGGTCTTTTGAGAAGGTGTCTCGGCAGAGCCGATGTGGTCGGTCAAGTTCTGTATAGGCGGTCGGTGGTGGTACCACGGTCGGTGATGAGGGCCAGCCCTTTGTTGGCTTGGTAAGAGCGGTGCATCTCTCTCGGCGTGGAGTTATTCTGGGTCAGTAGCGGGGTCCAGTGTCTGCTGAGAGTTGCGGGCACCGAGCGGTGAATGGGGCTCGATGAGTAACGCGGAGAGGTTGGTGGTGGAGTGGGGAATAACAGTTGGGCTCTCTCGGCTGGATGGTTGACACGTGTCAGTAAGATCGGTTGGTCGTGACATGTGTCGGCCACTGGGAGGGGTGACGCCTCGTAGTCTGTGTACCACTCTATAATTATGAGAAGATTTTACCGATTTGCTCACTTTGCGTTTGTGAGAAAAGTGGGAAAACTCTGTCGAAATAGAAAAACGATTTTCGATTAGCTCTCGGCGGTGGTGCATACGGTAGTTGTGATTTCCGACCAACAATCCTTTGTGAAAAAACACGGTAAGCACTCCTTAAGTTCAATTGTTTGATTAAAGTAGGAGTTGGTGAAGAACTGTTCATGAACTTGGTGAAGTTTATGGTCAGATCATCGTAGGTCCGAGTCAGTCTTCTAAGTTGTGTTTTTTTTTCTTTTTTTTTGTCGATGTTCGTCGATAGTGACTCGGTATCCAAGGGTAAGTGCTACGACTCACAGGGCGGTGAGTCGTCAGATAGTAGTGTGCAGGTTCTCATTCCCATCTTCGGGAGTGATGACGAGGCCCACTCGGTCGAAGCACAAAATAGGGCATACTCGGTGCACAATATGGCCGAGTCATCCGGGAGAGAAACGGAGACTTGTGCAGAGGTTGAGCTGGCCGATCGATCGGGCGGTGGTAACCTCTTGGTGGACGCCGAGATAATAGTCGAGGTGGGTGTACACCGAGCATTGAAGTTGACCCACGGTCGAGACAAAGGGCAGTTCGGTTGAATAAGAGGAAACCAACTAGTAATGAGTCGGTCCTGGATGCAGTGCCGATTGAACGGGCCGCCTTCACAGTTGACGAAATGTTCAATAAGGAGACCGAGAAAGGTCTGATGAAGATGAAGATCGAGTTCGGCGTTCCTGATTTAGTGTAGTATAAGGTTACCGACAAGAGATGAGAGACCGAGTAACCCTCCAGCTGGTATGGCGTTGTTTTATACCGAGCTAATGCAACATGTGGTGAGGCTGCCTTTGCACCCCTGGTTGTGGAGGATGGTGAAAAGAATGGGGGTGGCACTCGGTCAGCTCAATCCTAACGTTTGGATCGTGCTCTGCTCCCTCTACATGGCCTTCTTTTGGGCCGAGCAGCCGGAGCCAACCTATGCCCAACTCATGTATTTATATGAGTTTGGGTTCCAATAATAGAGCACCGGGTGGGTCTTCGTCCGTCATCGCAAGAAGAGCAAACAGGGGGAGTTCATCCTGGACGTACCGACTTCCCAGAAGTCGTATAAGACTAAGTTATGTCTGGTCGGTGGTAACTGGGAAGGGGACACCGAAGAACGTCCAATACCGTCCAAATTTCAGACCCAAGGTGGATAGTTGTAGCATATACCGACCATTTCTTGTAATTGTTTTGATTTTGTATGCTTAAGTATGGTGATAATGGCTGACAGGTCTCTCGGTGTGCAGGTTTGTTCCCCGGAGAGGAGATCTCCGCGGAAGAGAAGACGATTGTTCATCGAGTGAGGGAGATATTGGACGACCTGAATCGGAACCAAAGCATCCTTCGGTTGCCATGGTTTCAGTACAAGGTCGGACTAATCGACACCAACGAGGGTAAATATTTTTTGTTTTTTTTACATAGTCTGACCAACAGCTCGTTGTTGCAGTTCCCCATTATCTCGGTAGTCGAATTTTGAAGGACTGCGAACAGCTAAGGATGAAGGCTGACAAGACCGTCCATGAGTTCGCTTCATTGTCAAAGGCTACCGAGCGTCTTGAGCTCTTCCTCAAGAGGAAGAAAGACCGAGCAAGAAGGGGCAGCATGAGCAGACCGATCGTTTAAAGCAAGGCCAGTCCTCCAAACCGTGGCCGCCAACGCCCACTCGGTCTCCAAAGAGAAAACAGAGCACCATTGAAGGAGACTGAGTGCTGTCCCCTGACCCCAGGTGGACAAAGGCGTGGAAAGAGGCCGAGACTATCCTGTCGGTGCAGGAGGAGATTAAGGGCAAACGGACCACGTCGGCCTCAGAGTTCAACCCTCCACCGTCCCCCCCTCGGTTGGATGCGAGGATTCTGGAGATGTTGCAGAAGAGAAGGGGATGTGAACCTTGGTGTATTCACCGAGGGAGAGTTGGTTGATGAGGGGACCAGTGCTGAGGCCACCCTCTGTTGCCCGAGGCAGATGGTGCCGTTGCTAAACAGAGTCTGTCAAGGGGCCTCCACCCCTTTGGACGAGTTAACCGACGTTCAGTGCCAGTCGGCTGACCAGAAGATGGAGAAGCTCTTGTTGCTGCTGAGCAATGTAAGTGTGCTTTTGTTTATAAGTGTATTGTGTAGGCTGAGTAGAGTATATGCTAATGTTTGTCATGTGTAGGCTCTCGGTGAAGTCTACCTCCAGTTTGGGAATGCTCAGAGGAGGGTGTCCGCGGTGAGGAGGGACAAAGACCGACTGAGGAAGAAGCAAAAGGAGCTCACTCCCAAGCTCTAAGAAGCCGAGAGAGCTGTAAAGCAGGTGATCGACTTGACTCGCCAGTTGGAAGCCGAGAGGTGGACGACTCAAGAGGCCCTAGCCTCCAGGGATCAAATGAAGGCCGAGCTCGAGGCAAAGGAGAAAGACCGGCTAATGCACTGGAAAGAACTATGCCGAGTGAAGGCGGCCAGGGAGGTCGACCTAGAAGAGGCAAGGAAGACGGCGGTGGCTGAGTTCAAGGCGTTCGATGAGCAGGACAAGCTGAAGAACGAGTACGCCACCGACTGCAAGCAGGAGTTCTTCCGCAACCTCTTCTTGCATAACCCTGGCCTGACCGTGAAGACCCCCTGGCTCGGCCAAGATATCACGACCGACATGTTTGGGGACGAGTCGGGGGAGGAGGAAGATGAGGTTGTGCAGCTGAGTTCCCAGCCAGAGGCTGGCCCAAGAAGTCCTTCCAAAGAGCCGGAACCACATGTCGAGGTAGCACCACAGGCCGAGGAGCAGCAGATGAAAGAGCTAGTTTAGGACAGGTCTCCGTGCCTTGTAATTTTTTTTGTTGGTAGTAATTGGTAGGACGACCGAGAGATTGTATTTTTGTAATGCTCTTGCAGACTGAGCATAATAGGCCTGCACATTAAATGAAATCGGATTTGCCCCAATGAACAAAATTTGCAGACCAAGTAAGCCTAACTTTGATTTTCCTCTTTGTCTGAGTATTGGTGTAGGCCGAGTAAGGATGTATACCGACTCCAATGTTTGAGTCAAAAATAGAAAGTAATGGGGTGTAGGCCGAGTAAGACCAAACCCCAACTCGTTTGTTTGAGTCTAAGTGTTGGTGTAAGTCGAGTAAGGCTGTACACCGACTGACACGACCCATCCCAATCCCTCGGGGATTACCGTGGAATGTGTCATGCTCCCGTCTGACCAGAGGTGTCAGACAAGGGATAACCTATTGCCACTGCCCAAACGGGCTTCCAGAGTACGCAAGGATCGATGTAGGAGGTGTGCAATGTCCCAGTCTCTACTGCAGTCGCATCCGTGATCAACCTGAAGGGCATTAAAAACCAAAAGCTATGAGTGGACGAAAATAAAAAAGTCTGTTTAAAACATTTATAAGACATTCATGCCCCTCGGTAAAAACATATGCATGCACCAAAAACCAATAACCACATATTTATTTAGAAATAACCATTATGGCCTTAGCCCGGAAACCAAAGCATAGTTTCAAATCCCAAAAGTAAATCCAAGAGTTATTTCATAAATCCAGTAACATTCATTTATTATTTTTCCATCTCCGGCATCCCTGATGCCTAGCGTCCCTGACGCTTGACGTCCCTGACGTCATATCTCACGGTATTAAGCAACGCGTGCTGCCCGGGGTCTCACCGGGTCCATATCTCTGACATCCCCGATGTCTGACGTCCCTGACGTCTAATCATGGCAATCCTGCTTCTGAGTCACTATACGGTCCGGTAGCTCCGTACAATGACCCCTCGCAGACAATGCACCGTGACTTCCCCAGTGTCCCCGACACCTGGAGGAGACCAATATATATCCTCGTATCTAGATGGTTTTATGGAACACATTTTATTATTCATTTCCAAAATATCACAAGGGCCCTGCCCCGAATTTCCATAAAACCGTCATAAGTCCAAATAGTTGATTATCAAATCCGAAATCCGACATCCCCGATATCGGTGAAATCATATAAATTCACCGATATCCAAAATAAATCATAAAATCACAATTATAACAATCATGAAACAGTTGTGCATGCATCGAATTTATAAAACCAATGTCCACTCACATACCGTTTAACCGAGCGCCTCGATACGCGTGCCATAGGCCTTCCTGGGCCACACCACTATCACCGAGACTCCCAATCCTGTCCAAATCACATTAGAGGATTACTAACCTATCCAAGAACACCTTAGTCAAGTCCCGTAATTTTCCCGAATTTTTAAGTATTTTTAAACTGGATTTAAAACCTTCGGACATCCCGAACAATATCGAGACGGTGTCCGATCGATACGAAACCAATCCCAAAATGTTCGTTACATTGTATAGGACAAAAGTCATGTTGACCTCACCTCGAGATTCATGTCCACGCTCCGCCATGCGCCGCCGTGAGTGGCTGCGCGTGAAAGCCACGCGCCTGCTACAGTGACTGCTACAGTCATCGTCTTCACCCGTATGACTGGTAAACGGGTCTGATTACCCGCGATCTGACCCGATCAGATAGCCATCAATTCATGCTCGATTCCTTCCGTTTTGATCCTAAAACAATCATTAACCAATCAATTACAGTTCTGTGTCAATGATCAACACCAACCATCCCTTAAGCGTGCCATCAACCCGTGATCACTCAAAACGGGTCGATCACCGTAACTCCACGATTCCTCAACCATTGTCAAATTAACATTCCAATAAGCTTATTAGGATTAATACGAACTAATTCGCATGATTAATAGGACATGAAGTTACCTCAATTTCTACGACTCAAGCTTGGATTTTCCAGCCGTCCACCTCGTCCGTCCACGGCTCTAGGAGCTCAAAACTTGCCCCATTTGATCTGGATCGACTGGAAATGATCCCAGAGAACTAAATGAATCATCAATTTTCCCTGGGCTGGCCCAGAACCTCGAATTGGAAATTTGAATTTGTTTAACATAGTTTCGGGTTTTCTGGGTAAACCTCCCCTCAGTCTCCCCGTTTTCCTCTCCATTTGTTGCACTCAACATTTCACCTTTCCAGCAACGATTTCCACATTTAAGAACAATCATTCACCCGTTCTGATCAATATTCCCATTTGCAAAAACAATTCATTCGTCCAGGCCCTCTGTTCCCCACATGGAACTCACAGTAGTGTCCAGGGTGTCCACTACCCCATTATCAATTAACAAATCCTTCCTCTATGATACTAACAACACTAAACAATACATGGATAGATCACACCAGCCATCCACCTAGTTCAATCACGGCTCCAACCCACGGCTGTTCAAAATCAACAGCCCAAATTACCATTTTGCCCCTGCTTGGCAAATTATTGAAATGCCCATCACGCATCCAGACCCGCAACCTGGTCATTCAGACTCCGATTGATGCGTGCTGCCTGTCTACGAACTCAGGGCATCGAGAACATCCCAACGGTCCTTGGCCCTTAGCCATCGGACCTCCCCATTGAAAAGTCAAAATTTCCCCTTATTTCGTCCAAATTACGAAAATTCCCTTGAACTTCCGTACGTCATAACTTTCACCACGAATGTCGGAATCGAACGTGCCACCTGTCTATGAACTCGTGACGTCCCAAAATACGTCACGGTCATTGGTCAAAGTCCATTTGACCGTCCGAATAAAAAGTCAACGTTTTGCCCACGCCCAAGGGCAAAACGGTCATTTTGCACAATTCGTCCGAAATCACTCAACTAATCCCAGATTAGTCATTCTAAATCATAATTAAATAATATTAAATCCCGATACTCGGGACGGGTCGTTACACCGACTCTAATGTTTGAGTCTAAAATAATAAGTGTTGGGGTGTAGGCCGAGTAAGACCGAACCTCAACTCGTTTGTTTTAGTCTAAGTGTTGGTGTAAGCCGAGTAAGGCTGTACACCAACTCGAAGGTTTGAGTAAAATAACAAGTGTTGGGGTGTAGGCCGAGTAAGACCGAACCCCGACTCGTTTGTTTGAGTCAGTGTTGGTGTAAGCCGAGTAAGGTTGTACACCGACTTGAAGGTTTGAGTCTAAAATAGCAATTGTTGGGGTGTAGGCTGAGTAATACCAAACCCTGACTAGGTTTTTTGAGTCTAAGTGTTGGTGTAAGCCGAGTAAGGCTGTACACCAACTCGAAAGTTTGAGTCAAATAGCAAGTGTTGGGGTGTAGGCCGAGTAAGACTGAACCCCGACTCGTTTGTTTGAGTCAGTGTTGGTGTACGCCGAGTAAGGCTGTACACCGACTTGAAGGTTTGAGTTAAAATGTTGGGGTGTAGGCCGAGTAAGACCGAACCCCGACTCGTTTGTTTGAGTCAGTGTTGGCGTAAGCCGGGTAAGGCTGTACACCGACTCGAAGGTTTGAGTCAAATAGCAAGTGTTGGGGTGTAGGACAAGTAAGACCGAACCCTGCCTCATTTGTTTGAGTTTGTGTTAGCGTTAGGTGACAAGTATGGTATAAATGGAAGAGTTCATAAATAAGGGGCGCCACGGTTGGCAAATTACAGCAAGTTATAAGATGAAGAAAAATACAAAGTTTAAATGAAGTATTTCTTTAAGTGGCCGGCATTCCATGGGTGGCCGATGTGTCCCCTACTTGAGTCTTCCAATTCATGGGTGTCGGGCCGGCAGATCCTTGTCACCAGGTAGGGGCCCTCCTAGTTTGGGCTGAGAGTGTCGGCTGAGCTATCCTTAGTGGCGAGGCTAACCTTCCGAAGGACCCAGTCTCCCTCCTGAAAACCACTGTGTTTGACTCTAGCGTTGTGATAATTGCAGAGCCGCTGCTTGCAGGCAATGTTTATGAGGTTAGCATGTTCCCTGTGTTCTTCAATGAAGTCCAAACTGAGTGCAAGCTGATGGTGATTTTGTTCGGGCTCGTAGGTCGACACTCAGTAAGAAGTTTCATTCAGTTCAGCAGGGATGACCGCTTCTATTCCGAAGGTCAGTGAAAAGAGGGTTCCATTTATCGATGTCCGGTAGGAAGTCCGATATGACCAGAGTGCATTTGGGAGGATTTCAGACCACTTGCCATTGGCCTCGTCTAACTATGTTTTTAGGGTGTGCTTGATGATTTTGTTGATGGCCTCTACCTGTCCGTTGGATTGGGGGTGAGCCGGTGAAGCTAAGTAGTGACGGATGTTGTGTCTGTCACAAAAAGCACGGAAGCACGCGTTTTCGAATTGTTTCCCATTGTCCGTGACAATGGTGTGTGGGAGACTGAAACGACAAATAATGTTCTGGAAGATGAACATTTCAATCTGGACCGTGGTGATGGAGGCCAAAGCCTTTGCCTCTACCTATTTTGTGAAGTAGTCCACTGTCACCACTGCATACTCTGTCTTGCCCTTCCCTGCTGGCATTTTCCCAATTAAATCAAGTCCCCACTGTGAAAAAGGCCAAGGGATGAGCATGGGTGTGAGGTTTTATGGAGGTAAATGGAGGAAAGGGGCGAATCGTTGGCACTTATCACATCGCTTGGTCAGCTCTACCGCATCCCCGTGCATGGTTGGCCAGTAAAAACCTTACCAGAAGGCTTTATGGGCCAGCGATCATGGACCAGAGTGATTTCTGCAAATACCAGCATGTATCATCTCTAGAATGGCTCTGCCTGTCTCCGGGACGAGACATTTTAGGAGGCGCAGAGTAAAGCCCCGCTTGTAGAGTTGGCCGTTGGGATGAGACATTTTAGGAGGCGCAGAGTAAAGCCCCACTTGTAGAGTTGGCCGTTGATGAGTGTATACCGTGCTACCTGTTGCTGGACCTTCTTTGCCTCGATCTTGTCGAAATGGAGAGTTTCGTTCATGAGGAATCCCAGCAGCGGGGTCATCCACGTGATGTCAGTGTTGATTACCCAGACCACTGAGCACTGGGTGCTAGGTTGATCAAGTATTTCAACAAGGAAATTGCGACTCTGTCGCTCATCGAGGGAGGATGCAAGTCGGGCTAAAGCATCGACGTGACTATTTTCGGAGCGCAAAATTCGTGTGATAGCATAACTGTGGAAACCAGATAGGAGAGACTTTGCCAATGCTCTGTATGCCGCCATGGAAGAGTCTTTGGCCTCATATTCTTCGTTGATCAGGTTGACGATGAGCTGTGAATCGCTAAATATTCTGATTTGTTTTGCATCCATGGTTTTGGCGAGGCGGAGTCCCGCAATGAGGGCCTCATACTCAGGGACATTGTTGAAGGCCTTGAACAGAAAACGAAGGGTGTATTCCATTCAGACCTTGTCTGGTGTGGTGAGGACAAGTCCAGCCCCAGACCGTTATGGCAGGCCGATCCGTCAACGTAGAGGAGCCAAGTCAGCCGAGAAGGGTCGAACTGGGGGCTCTCCTCATCCAAAGTATGTGTTATGGATGAAGGAGGAGTAGATGTGATGATCTCATGTGAGGCTGCCGCTGGAACGTAGAAGAATTCGGAAATAAAATTTGCGACGACCTGCCCTTTCTCAATTGTGCAAGGAGCGAAGGTGATGTCAAATTCATTGAGTTCGATCGCCCATTTGAGTAACCGTCCCGATGTTTTGGGCTTTTGGAGCACCTGTCAGAGTGGTCTGTTGGTCATGACAATGATGGAATGAGCCTGGAAGTAGGGTCTGAGCTTTCGGGAAGACATGATGAGGGCGAAGACGAGCTTCTCTAGGTCAGAGTACCTTGTCTCGACAACTTGCAAGGCCTTGCTGACGTAGTATACTGGGTGCTCAGCGCCGTCCTTACGCTTAACAAGCACCGAACTGGTGCAGAAGCGAAGACAGATAGGTGCATGTAGAGGGTTTCTTAGGTGTCGGGTCTCTCCAACAGCGGTGCTCTGCCCATGTATTCCATGAGTTCGGTGAAAGCCTTAGTGCATTCCTTAGTCTAGGTAATGTGTTTGGATTTGTTCTTAAATGCTTTGAAGAAAGGCACACACTTGTCGGTGGCTTTGGAGATGAAACGTGTAAGAGCTGCGACTCGGCCTGTTAGGCTTTGTACTTCCTTCTGGGTTCGTGGGGGCTCCATATCAACTAGGGCCTTAATTTTTTCCGGGTTGGCCTTGATAACTCTTTGACTAATTATAAAACCCAGGAATTTCTCAGAGCCGACTCCGAAGACGCACTTGGCCGGGTTCAACCTCATCTGATATCGTTTGAGGACGTCGAACATTCGGGAGAGATTGGGGATGTGCATGTCAGTTGATTTACTCTTAAGGAGCATGTCATCAACGTAGGCCTCTATCGTTTTTCCCTATGTGGTTTGCAAACATGAAGTTCACTAGGGGCTAGTAAGTGGCTCCTGCGTTCTTGAGTCCGAAAGGCATGATGTTGTAGCATTATAATCCCTGGTCTGTCCAGAAGGTTGTGTGTATCTGGTCTGCCGGATGCATAAAAATTTGGTTGTAGCCCGAGTATGCATCCATGAAGCTTAGGAGCTAGTGCCCGGCTGTGGCGTCGACCAGTTGGTCTATCTTTGGTAGAGGGAAACTATCCTTGGGGAAAGCCTTATTGAGGTCGGTGAAATCAATGCACATTCGCCATGCCCTTGAGGGTTTCTTAACGAGGACAACCTTGCGGACAAAATGAATGGTGCTGAGTTTGACGATTTCTGCCTTTATAGCCTCGATTCTTTCTGCGTCGTAGAGGCAACGTTTTTGTTCGACAGGCTTGTAAGAAGGATCGATCCTGAGCCGGTGGCAGCTAAAATCGGTGGAGATGCCGTGCATGTCGCGTAGGACCAGGCGAATATCTCAGAGTTATCCCTTAAAAAATGGATTAGCTGCGAGCGTAGATCGGGTGAGATGATGGTTCAGATCTTTACCTTTCGGTCTACAAAGTTGTAGGAGAGTACGATCACTTCGACTTCCTCAATGGGCTGCGAGTGTGGTGTTGCTGAATGGCCCGAGGGTCTTTTATCGGCCCATCTTGTATTTTCTGTGCATCTTGAGGGTTGACAGGGTCAGCCTCAAACGCGGATTCTGTCACTGCCATAATTTCTTTCGGTGGCTGGATCGGGGTGACAGAGTTGCACACTCTTGTAGCCATTTGGTCTCCTAGGACTTGGCCAACCCCCATGGGGGTTGGAAATTTTACCAGAAATAGGTGGGTGGAAACGACTGCTTTCATTTGGTTAAGTATTCCCCGCCCGAGGATGGTGTTGTAAGCCGCGGGGCAGTCCACCACTAGGAAAGGTGCAAGCACAGTTGCCCATCGCGGATGCGATTCGAGAGAGAGTGGGAGGGTAACCGTTCCGCCCGGGACGATGGAGTCCCTAGTGAAACCAAAGAGTGGCTTGGGGGAACGGTACATGCTAGATTCTGGGATGCTTAACTGCTTGAATGCTTTCATTAAGAGGACATTGACAGAGCTTCCGGTGTCGACCATCACTCACTGTACGACGAAGTTGGATATTTCTGCCATAACGACGATGAGGTCGTCATGAGGATAAACAATCCCCCTTTCTTCTTCCTCTGAAAACGTGATGAGTGCCCACCCTAGTCGGTTTGTTTTCTTGGCTCTGCCATCCTCGATGCTGAAGAGCTGGTGATTTTGTTTGGTGGCCCTTATGAAGTTCTTCTTTGCTCGGTTGGAGGTGAACGGGCAAGAGATGGATGGCCCTCTTGAGATTGTATTGATATGTGGGTTGCGAGGTGGAGGCGGTGCATGCTGGAGAAATTGGTTGATCTTCCCATCTCAGGCCAGAGCTTCCACCAGGTCCCGGAATGCCACACACTGGTCGATGCTATGGCCATTGTACTTGTGGTATTGGCAGTAAGTTCCTGTGTCTTTGCCAAGCTTGCCCTTGGCCAGCTCAAGTAGAATTTGGGATCATGTGTTCCACGTTGAGAAGGACATTCTCATAGGGAGTATTGAGGATGGTGTAGGTGTAACGACCCGTCCCAAATTCCTAGATTAGATTAGTGACTAATCACGATTAGTAAGGTTAATCGGTGATTAGTTAGGCTAAATCGGACGAACGATGCGAAATGACCGTTTTGCCCATGATGGTGGCAAAATGTTGACTTTTCATTCGGACGGTCAAATGGACTTTGACCGATGATCGTGACGTAGTTCGTGACGTCACGAGTTCATAGAAAGGTGGCACGTTCAATTCCGACTTTCGGGGAAGAAGTTATGACGTACGGAAGTTAAGGGGCATTTTGGTAATTTTAGTTAAAAGGGACAAATAGTTGACTTTTGGACCGGGGTGTTCGATGGCCGAGGGACGAGGACCGTTACGTAGATCGGGACGATACGAATTCATAGACAGGCAGCACGCTGAAATCGGACTTCGAACGGGGAAGTTATAGGTCACGGAAGTTCGGTTTCACTATGCACGTACTTCGAGACGGTGATGATTTGGCAAAATCTGATTGGGCTAGATATTTTAGGTGGGTCCCATGGATGAGTGACAAGTGTCACTCATCCTATTAGATAATCCCCTAAATTTTGGATCTAAGTAAATTAAATAATATTATAATTATTATTATATAATTAATCCTAACCACACTAAATCCTAACCATCCATTCCTTCTAATCTCTCAAATCCTCACCACTCATCTAATCATCTAATCCTCACTCCTCTCACCAGTTCAAACATCATCATCTTCATTTCTTTGCATTTCTCAAAAACCCGAAACCACCCCCCCTCTTCCATGTTCTTCAATCTTCATTTTTCTTCAAAACACACAACCCACACATATCACAAGGACCCTCTGAGCACGAATATGACCGTGAGGAGGTGGTGAGAGGCTGAGGATGGCAAGCCACGGCGGGGGACGGCGGTGGCCACGGCGGGGAGTCGAACCCGTGAGGTGAGAAATATTCAAAATTTCTAAATTTCGGTTTGTTGGTTTTATTCGATTCTAAGTATTGGGAAATAATTCTGGGAACTTTAGGAGCCAAATGGGATTAGTTTTGGGGCTTAGGATGGCCGGAAAGAGTTGTGAATGGCGGGGGAAAATCCGGCCACCATGGCCGATCGGAAATGGACTGGTTTTGGTGAGTTTTCTTCGGTTTTTAATGTCTAAAAGGTAGGAAATGAATGTAGGAAGGTATTAGGATCAAAAGGGAATGAAATGAACCTAAAATGGACCCTGAACCGGTCCAAAAACAGTGACGGTGAACAGTATCTGTGAACAGTACCCGGTTCACCTGAGCTTGAAGATGACGAATAGTATTCTGAGCCTTCTAAGGGCGCATGGGCCATAATTTGGGGAAGTGTTCAACACGTGAAATCTTCTATTCGATGTAATGAAGATTTTGGGACTGGTTTCGTGTCAATCAGACATCGTTTCGATAGGTTTCGGGCTGTCGGAAGGTTTAGGGTCGGTTTAAAAATAGTTAAAAGTTCGGGAAAATTATAGGGGCTTTAATGGGAGGTTAATTAAGTAGTTAGTAACCTTCTATTAAAATTTGGATAGGTTTGGGAGTCCCGATGATGGTGATCGGCTCTGGAGAGCCTATGGCACGCAAATCGAGGCGGCAGCTCGGACGGTCTGTGAGTGGACCTTGTTTTCTAAATTGGTGCATGCATAAATGTTTATTATATGTATATATGATGTATGCTATATGAGATGATATATGATGTGCGTTTACACAGGTTTTGGGCAGTGGCCCGTATGGTTGGTTTCATTGTGGTCCTTTCGACCTTGGTTTATTTCTAATTTGGGCTTAGTTCCCACATGTGGTCCATTTGGTTAAATGGTTTTCGAATGCATGCATGCTTTTTAGTGAAGGGTACAAATGTCTTTATGGAAATGTTTTATAAACTTTTGTTTTGTCCACTCACAGCTTTTAATGTTTTGACTGTCCTTCAGGTTGACATCGGATGTGGACTATAGCAGAGACCGAGATATCACATACCTCCTCCGGATTCTGGCGTACTCTGATAGCCCGAGAGGGCAAAAGTCAGAAATATCACTTGTCTAACACTTCGTGTCAGACGGGAGCAGGGTCATCCCGCACTAATCCCGGGGGGATTGGGATGGGTCCTGTCAGTAGGTCTCGTACTTGGAGCGAGGAACCCGCTTCTCCCCGTTGTTTGACCGCTCCCCTTGCTGTCTCTCTTGGTGATTCAAGTTTTTACTCTTCTTTCCGGGGCTGTACAGGTTGTTGCTATGAGGGTAGTCTTTCCGTTTCCCCCATAGATCTGTTGCCCACTCTTGAGGACGCTGTCCTGAGCCTTGCTGGTCCGGGACGCTTGGTATGTAAGTTTTTACCGAGTCGGCCAGGGAAGTTGGTAAGCATTGGCTGTGTTGGACTTTTGGCTCAGTGTTTCAGCCTTGGCGTGCACTGCCGCCTGTTTCATTATCTCATTATATGTTGTCCAGCTTTGGGTGTGAGCTGCGTACTTGAAGGGGGAGTCGCGGATGTAACAACCCGTCCCGGAAGCCGGGATTAGTAGACTAATTAAGGTGTGATTAGTGAGGTTAATCGACGGTTAGGTGGTTCTGATAGGTCCTTGCGTGTAGAATGACGATTTTGCCCCTAGTCCGGGCACAATAGTTGACTTTTAGTTCGGGTGGTCAATTGGGTATTGACCAGTGACTAGGACGTAGTTGAGGACGTCACGAACCCGTAGACATGAGGTACGTTCGATTCCGACATCCGAGGAGGAAGTTGTGATGTTCGGAATTTGGTAAAAGAGGGGGAAAGTTGACTTTTTGTATAATCGGGTTTTGGTAGGTTGACCTAGCATGGTTAGATAGTTCTTGTCGTCCTGAGTTCGATGACAGGTGGCACGTATTCATCGGACTTACGAGGTGAGAGTTACGGGTCTAGGAAGTTTTGGTTAAACCGTAAATATGTGTTAAACAGGAGGGTGTTTTGGTCTTTTCGGCTTCTGGGGATTTGTGCAGAGAAAGCAGAATGGATGGCTGGGATTTAACCAGGTGGGATAAGGAGTGGAGTGGATGGTGACACATGGCAGGGGGCTAGAGGATTCTGGGAGAATCCTGTGTGGTCTCAGCCCAAATAATTGGGGTGCACTCGTGCTTACCCGTGGCTGTTCTTCGACAAACATAGAGAAACAGAGGGTGAGAGCTTGAGAGCAATTGAGTGATTCTGTGCAAGGGGGGAGTGAAGAGTGTTTGTGAGAGTGACAGTAAGGTAAGAGTGAGCTGGTGATCGGGTTTTGGCGGTGAGATCGTGCACGGCGGCACGGCTGTGGTGCGGCGGAAGCTTGGGTTCCCCAGGGAGACCGTGAGTTTGAGGTGGTGGCTACGCTGTGAGGTGAGGCAAACCAAGGCAGTAGGAGGCTGAGGAGACTGCAGGGAGGCCAACAAACACCGTGGCACGCGGCGGTGCGCACGGCAGAGTGGCAATCGACAGATGAGATCTTTGCTCTGTTTTTCCCGTGATTTTCATTTGGGAAGTGGTGCGTTTTGGCTTAGAGTCGAGAGGATTGAAGGTCAAAGGGCTGTTCAGCAGGGTCCTAGGAGTGGTTTGTGATGGTCGCCGTGACGAGGACGTACACGGCGGAGCTCAGGCGAAGATGAGTACTATGTTACTCTGTTTCGGCCGTGAACTTTGAACCCAAAGTTGTGGACTTCGGGGGTGAGTCGACGGTTTATGAAGGTTGGTCTAGGTTCAGTAAGACCCTAGGAAACGTCTGGTGTTACCACCGTGAAGGGAGGTGAGCTGGGTGGCAGGATCGTGAAACAGGGGTTTGATGGCCGTCTGGTTCGAGCTTGAATTGACGATGACGGGACTGTGTCGAGGTTAGAGGAGTTGAGGGATGGATTCGTGGTGTCTGGACGAAGCTGTGGATGGAAGAAGGGAAGGAAATGGTGGTCGGACGGCAGAGAATGCCTCTCGCCGGTCCAGTTGCAGCGGCCGGTTCAGCACAGTGCACTCGAGGTTGGGGGTGACACTGTAGCTGGCGCGTGAGGGCCACGCGCATCCACTTTGGGCGGCGCGTGGGGGCGCGTGCGGCGGCGATGGGGAAAACGATCAACATGACTTTTGGTCTAGGAGTTGTGGTGAGTTCAGTGGAGTTGGTTTCGGGTCAATCGGACGTCGTTTGAGTTTAGCTCCGCGAGGGTGAATGTTTAGGGTCCCGGGTTCTAGGTCTTCGGTTCGGGGAATTTTAAGGAAATTTAGGAGAATGTTCGTAGACGTAGTAGTGACGTATTTTGACGGTGATTGACAGGATCGGGATTTCTCGAGGACGCCGAGGAACAGGCTGGACGTTCGGGACGCGAGTAGGGCTCAGTTCTGTGAGTGGACCCTTTCCTTAAACTCGAACATGCATAACTGTTTTCTATAATTGTTTTATGGTTTTGTTTATGGTTTTATGTTTCTCGAATATGTTTTGTTGGTTTTACATGTTTGCACGTTTTACGAGAAAGTACAGTTTTAGCACGTTTTACGAGAAAAGGGTGATTTTGGGAAGATAAATGATTTCAATGATTTTAAGGGGTTTTGGGACATGATTTTGAGAATCAAGGTTTTGGTTTTGAAATCGAAAGTGACAATTGGATTTGGGTCAAAGGCTTGAAAAGTGGTATTCCGGATTTGGGTTCGGAATGACGGTTTTGGATGCCGGAAGGGCATCGGACCAGTGATTTCGGATTCGGATTTGGATGTGGATTGGTAAATGGTTTTCAAATGGTTTGGGATTGGATTTGCTGGATCTGGATATTGGGTTTAAAGACCCGGATATATGTGACGGGGGACCGGCCAGATTGGGTTTAAAGACCCGGTTTGAGTTTAAAGACTCGGGAGTTTAAAGACTCAGATATATTGATTTTCCCCCGTAGGCCTTGAGTTTAAAGACTCGGGAGTTTAAAGACTCGGATATGATTAAGGCCTGGATTGAGTTTAAAGACTCGGATAGGTCCAGCAGGTTCGATCGGGAAATGAGGATTTAAGCTTTAGGGTTTAAAGACTCGGTTTGCTCCTGCTTTTGTGGCCACTGAAGCTGAGAAGTGTCGTAGGTTTGAATTGGGCTTGCGAGGCGAGATTCGTGCCATCGTGACGGCTGGATCGTTTGCTACTCTTCGAGACTTGTCGGATGCAGCGGTGCGAGTTGAGGCTAGTTTGCCGGTGCGACGCCTGGAACCATCTATTCCTGGAGCTTCGAGCCAGCGGACACCGAAAAGGGGTAACTTCGGTGGAGCGTCATCGTCAGGCGATGATCGTTTTGGTAGGCCTGGCAGTTTCCAGAGTTCAGAATTTCAGGGGTGCCGAGCATCGCCGACTCCGCAAGCGAGTGCGACATCTGTAGCGTCTACAGGGAGACCGAGCAGTGGACCAGGTTGGAATGTGTGTTTCTAATGTGGGGAGCGAGGTCATTTCCGACGTGAGTGTCCACTGTTGCCACAGGAAGGTGGAGTAGGCAGAGGAGTAGCGGAGTCTGGACAGAGTACAGCGTCAGGGACAGCGGGTACTAGAGGAGGAGTTGGTGCCACGAGTAGTTCGAGAGGACGTGGTAGAGCATCGGGATCTCAGGCCCGAGTGTTCACGATGACTCAGCAGGAAGTTCAGTCGACACCAGATGTGGGGACAGGTACTTATATTACTTTTGGTTGGGCTGTATTTAGGGTTGGTTGTTGGATTCCAGGGTAGAGTCTAGGAGTTCTCCTAGAGGACTTGGGCTGTATTTAGGGTTGGGCTGTATTTATGATACGGTTTCTGCTATTTATGCTATGGTTTCTTATGATGTTTTATAGTGTTTCTGTTTCTTATGATGTTTTATGAGAATTGATTTATAACTGTGTTCATAAATATTGGTTATGCATGTGGTTTTCAAAACGGAGGGTGAAACGCGGTTTTCTGATAAATGTTTTAGAACTTTTCTTTTCTTGTGGTCCACTCACACTTTTGGTTTTAACTTGCCCTCCAGGTTGTGGAGCGAGCGCGGGGTCTTGACGTCGAGGAAGTGTCCGAGGCATAGAAGTGACGTGAGGGATCCCAGAATAGTTTAAAGTCTTCCGTGTGCGTGTAATTTATCGGTTTTAGTTCCTTGTATTGTCGTACTATGCTCTGTAAAGAATAACTTCGGGATATTTTGTTTAATTACTCCTGCGTCTGACTGAGTTTGCGCGAGTTTTATTTGGGGGTTGTGTCGGGGAGTCAGACGGGAGCGGGATTTACCTCGGGTTTCGGGGTGAAACCGGGGTGGGTCCTGACAGCGGAGGCCACCTTTGAAGGCCGTAAAGGCTGCCCTGTCCTCCGTCTCGGCGCATCGGGAGTATTCATGACTAAACCTTGCTGCGTACCGCTGCAGCGACTCATGTTCACCTTGCTTTAGCTGGAAAAGGTCTTCGACCGAGGATAAACAGTCAGTTTGGATCATGAACTGGTTCATGAAGGTTGACGTGAGCTGTTCAAAAGAGTCGATGGTCTCGGACTCCAACTTGTAGAACCAATTGATCGTTGCCTCGGTCAGGGTGGAACTGAAGATGAGGCATTGTTCCTCGTCTACGAGGCTCTTTAGGACAACGACTGAGTAGAAGTTATTCAGGTGATTCCACGGGTCGTCCTTCCCGGTGTAAAGAGGGATCTTCATGGGTTTTTATTTTGTGATCGATCCTGAACTGATTGATCCTTTCTGTGAAAGGGCCTTGACTGGTTTTCGACCAGGCTGGTCTTTCTACTCGGGTTGTCCCGGCTTCGAGTGTCCGTACACGGTCCATGAGATGCTAGGCTAGCAAGTTGGTTCCGGGGTGCTCTGGGCCCCTTGGTCTTTGCGTGCGATCCTCTCGGTATCCCCTGGTGCTTGTTCGCGGTCGATCCTCCATGACCGCTCAGTGTTCCTCATGTTGGGTAGATCCTGGGAGCCATTGCCCCTGTGACCGACCTGCCCTGACTACTCGGTGTCCCTCTGGCGGGGTGGTTCCTAATAGTCACGGCTC
Organism: Prinsepia uniflora; assembly: GCA_032719365.1. NCBI lineage: Eukaryota > Viridiplantae > Streptophyta > Magnoliopsida > Rosales > Rosaceae > Prinsepia > Prinsepia uniflora. Next base: position 20,149,877 of record CM064869.1, read on the forward strand.
CATCGGCCGACTTGTCCTGACCGCTCGATGCTCCTTCTATAGGGCAGGTCCTGGGAGCCATTTCCCCAGTGGCTGACCTGCCTAGACCGCTCGGTTTCCCGCTGGCGGGGTGGTTCTTGGGGGCATTTGTGTGCGGGACCGAGATGGGTTGACCACTCGGTGTCTCCACGGGAGGACCTTGATGGCTGCCTGCCTCATTGCGAGTGGTCGACTGTAAGGACCCGTCCTAGAAATTAGGGTTAAATGACGATTTTGCCCCTGGTTGGGCAAATAGTTGACTTTTAGTTCGGGTGGTCAATTGGGTATTGACTGATGACCGTGACGTAGTTCAGGACGTCACGACTCTGTAGACAGGTGGCACGCCTGATTCCGACATCCGGGGAGGAAGTTATGATGTTCGGAAGGTTGAGGGCATTACAGTAATTTGGTTAAAATAGGGGGGAAAGTTGACTTTTTGTACGATCGGGTTTTGGCACGTTGACCTAGGACCATTAGGTAAATCTCGTCATCCTGAGTTCAACGACAGGCGGCACGTGTTTAACGGACGTTGGACGGGTAAGTTACGGGTCTAGAAAGGTAGTGGCATAATCGTAAATTTTGACTCAAAGGAGGGGCATTTTGGTCTTTTACACATTGGGATTTGTGCACATCAGATGAGGACAAGTGTACAGGTTTAATAGGGGGACCATTGGATGGTGGACGTGTGGCAAGGGGCTAGAGGTTTCTAGGATTCTTCACGGTTCCAATTAAACGGTTGTGTCGTGTGTGTGCCCGTGTGTTTGTGTTCGAACAAGTGAGAAGCAGAGGGTGAGATTGAGAGAAATTGGACGTTGGCCGTGGGCGTTTGCGTGTCCTGGTGAGTGAGGAGTGACCAGAGATCGAGAGAAAGACAATGAGAAGGTTGGGAGGTGAAGTGTTCGTGTGTGTGTGAGGTGTGAGCTCACAGGAAAACCAGAGAACATAGAGGGATTTAAGTGGTGGTGTTGCCGTGAAGGTGACCAATCGAGGCTGGTGGAGGTGTCCAGAGGACGGAGGAGGACGAGAGGAGTCGTGTGTTCACGGCTGAGCTCACGGCGGTGGCCTGAGCACAGGTAATTTCGCGTTCCCTTTCAAATGCTCTGTTTTTCCGTTTTGTTTCAAATCGATAGTTGTGAAGTCTGGGGCTGAGTCGAGGGTTTCTGTGAGTTGGGTAAGACTCAGTGAGGTCCTAGGAGTTGTTTAGTGTAGCCACCGTGACGGGGGAGGACTTGGGTGGCCGGAATGGAAAACAGGGGACTGTTCGGGTTTTGCTTTGAGGTTGAAGACGACGGGCTGTAGGCTGTGTCGAGGTGTTAGAGTGAGGGGAATAGGTTGCTTAGGACTAGACGATGAGGATGGTAAAGAAAGGGAGGAAAACGGTGAAGGAACAGTGGAGAACTGGGTACGCCGGTTCAGACCGGTCGAGTTGAGGAAGACGACGATGAACAGTGCTCTGTGTGCAGGCGCGTGAGGCCCACGTGCAGCCACTTTGGGCGGCGCGTGGAGGCTCGTGCGGCGGCTTTTGGGTAAAGTGTCAACTACATTTTTGGTCTAGAGGTTGTAACGAGTCTAGTGGATTAAGTTTCGGGTTAATCGGACGTCGTTTGAGGTTAGTTCCGCGAGGTTGAAGGCTTAGGGTTCCGGTTCGTTACTTTTAGGACCCGGGGATTTTTGGGAAAAATTAGGAGAGTCTTCGTTAATGTGTTAGTGACGTTCTTTGGTGGTCGTTGACAGGATCGGGACTTCCCAAGGAAGCGGAGGAACGTACGGGACGTACGGGGCGCGAGTGACGTGCTGGTATCTGTGAGTGGACCCCTTCTCTAAACTCGAGCATGCATAACTGTTTTTCTATAATTGTTTTATGGTTTTACGTGTGATTTCATGATTGTTGAATATGTGATGTTAGTTTACATAATTGCACGTTTTTCGAGAAAGTACGGTTTTTAGCACGTTTCACGAGAAAAGTTTGGATTCTGATCTCGATGCCATGATTTTGGGATTTCAAACGATAAGTGATTTTCAATGATTATAAATGGATTTTGAGACATGATTTGATAATCGAGGTTTTCGGTTTTAGAATCGGATTTCGGAAAACAGAATTTGGTTTTAAAGTTGAAAAGTGGATTTCCGGATTTGGGTTCGGAATGACGGTTCTGGACGCTGGAAGAGCATCAGACCAGTGATTTCGGATTCGGGTTTGGATACGGATTTCGAAATGGTTTTCAAATGTTTTTGGATTGGATTTGCTGGATCTGGTTATTGGGTTTAAAGACCCGGATATTGTGATTGACGGGGGACGGGCCCGGATTGGGTTTAAAGACCCGGATTGAGTTTAAAGGCTCAGGAGTTTAAAGACTCGGATATATTGATATTTCCCCCGTAGGCCTGTTGAGTTTAAAGACTCGGATTCTATTGAGGCCTGGATTGAGTTTAAAGACTCGGGAGTTTAAAGACTCGGATAGGTCCAGCAGGTTTGATCGGCTAATGCTTTGTTTGGTATTGATTTCTTATATGGTTTTTATGATGTTTATGACATAATTTCTATAACTGTTTTCAATGCTGTTTTTGGATGATCCTTATGTGATTTATACTGTTTTCAACAAATGGGTTATGCATGTGTGTTATTAAAACGGAGGGCTAAAACCCTGGTTTGATTATAAAACGGTTTTTCGACATTTTATGTTAATTATGGTCCACTCACACCTTCTGTTTTAAATTTCCCTCCAGGTCGTGGAGCTAGCGGGGGGTCGGTGTCGAGGCAGCGTCGGAGGCATAGAATACTCGAGAGTGACCCAGAGTGCTTTAAATCTTTCGTTGTGCGTGTACCTTGTTTATCGGTTTTCTTTTCTTTGTATTTTGGTACTATGCTCTATAAAACTTTGATTTCGGGGATGTTTAAATTTTCTCCTGCGTCTGGCATGTATTTTGGTGGTGTTTCGTGAGTTTACTTCGGTTTAGTGTCGGGGTGTCAGACGAGAGCAGGATTTACCTCGGTTTTCAGGGTGGAACTGAGGTGGGTCCTGACATCGACCACGCGTTGTAGCTGCCGATGATGTTTGCTCGGTGATGATGGATTTTTCCCTCTTCGGGACGAGGGTCGGGTCTGCAAGATTGGTGGTCATTGACCGACCAATTCCGTCCTGCTCCTTCGCTGAGGGCGTCGCGTGCGTCTCGGTAGATCCTGGTGTCGCCGGGTTAGTTGCCAGGGATGATCAGCATCCGAGCGTGTTTCTTGCTCGGTTCGGCATCTACTTACCGCTTTTTGTTTGGCTCGGCGACCGTATATACCTTCTCTTTTCCCGCCACTCGGCGATTTCTTTCAACACGCTCGGCGTACTCGGCCACCACTTTTTCGGCCTCCTCCTTACAGACGCGGGCTCGGTGGGTAACGAGTTCTACCTGCGCGACCCGTAGCTGCTCGGCCACCTCATTGTACTGATCGTCGAGTGCCTGACATCTCGACTCGGCCTGGGTACCCTTAGTTTTGACCTCGGCCATGTCACTCTGGAGTCTCTCAATTATCTGTAAAAAGTTTGGATATGGGTCTCTCAACAAGCGCTTGAAGTTTAACGTCCATCCAATGTGTTCGATGGTCTCTCAACCTAGGCTACTTCTGAGATAAAAACAAATGTCCACCCAATGTTTAACGTCTACCTACTCACAAATGTGTTCCCTCAAGATAAAAACAAAACATACTTGCACAAATGAACCAAAACCATAAGCTTACTCAAGTGATTAAGTCCACTAATCAAAATTTACCATCTTAAGGATCATAAGGTCTTTACGAAGGTTGTAATGGGGCTAAGCTTCGAGGCAAGGAAAATATAGGACAAATGTTGCTCAATTCGTTCCAAAACTCAATAGACTCCCAAAACGTATCATAGCTTCCCAACCTTAGTGCAATGATGTCAGTAATCCATCCTTTCGAACATAGGCCTAATTTCATCATGTTGGGCCTCATAGTCATTCTTTGTGTCGGATTTACAAATGTAAGGGACTTAACTCAAACATTACATAACCAAACCTTATTACCTTGATTGAGACTCAACTTTTTTTTTTTTTGATTTTTTTTATATCAAGGTAATAACATGTGTCAACAATACAACAAAGTTTGAGTCGGTAAATCCAAATAATTCACATAAAAGTCTTTTCAACATCATTATTTTCTCCTTACACAATCTTTATATCTTCAACCGAGTTTTTGGAACAAGGGTAAAAGATGTCTATACTAAGCTCAAGTGTTTAGATAATCATGGTGATGAAGGAAAGGCTTAATGTGAGCTCAAAAGGGGTTAAAACTAGGGGGGGGTCGCAACTTGTGCGCACAAAATAGGGAACATGGATGTTTGAATTTGTGGTGTTAACCCTAATGCCTTAATCATTTCCAAAATCAGAGAGCTTATTGACTTAAAAGCTTTGAAAATCACATAGAATAAGTTCTAGTACTCTAGAGTTCATTAAAAGCTATGGCAAGCAGTTATGAGGCATATGTATATCAATTTAAACAAAGAACTTATGAATCACTCATCAAAGATGTATATAAAGTTCTAAAGCTCACATAAGGTTCATATGATTCATACTTATCTTATTATGCTCGTTTATATACCAATTTACATGCATTATCTTCAAGTTATAACACTTAATCACAAAATATTAACAAACAAATTCAAGTTGTAGTGATCACCTTTATAGCCATAACATATTCATTTCCGTTCATTTATATCATTGACAAGTTAAATGGCAACTTAAAACTCATAAAAACACTAAGTTAAAAGATTCAAGAAATTTTTATTTATTTTTTTTTTCATTTTTTTTTCATCTTTTTTTAATTAATTTTTTTTTTCATTTTTTTTAAACTCAAAATTGTAAACCATTCCCCCACACTTAAATTCTACATTGTCCTCAATGTAGGAAAATACGAAGTAATTAAACATAGAATCAAAGTAAGGAAGATGATTTACGAAAATAATAGGAAAACATTAAATAAACAAAATAAAAGAGAGTGAAGGGTAGAAGGATAGCAAATCTGTATTGATGACTCCTTCACATCTCGGGAACACATTGGGTTGCATCCCAACAAGCGCTTGAAGTTTAACGTCCATCCAGCCTAGACAGAGATGCAAGTTAGTTAGTCAGAGATGTACGTTAATTAAGAATGCAAGTTAGATATGCAAATTAAAGTTAAGGATGCAATGTGAGTTAAAGATGTAAGTTAGAGGAAGAGTGCAATGCAAGTTAAACTAAATATGCAAGTGAAGTTAAAAATGCAAGTTAAATGAAATATGAAATGCAAGTTAGAATGAAAGATGCAAGTTAAGTTAGAATGAAAGATGCAATGCAAGTTAGAATGAAAGATGAAATGCAAGTTAGAATGAAAGATGAAATGCAAGTTAAGAATTAAATAAGTGAAGAAAAAGAAAATAATTTATTTACGTATGAACAATTTTTTTTATAATTAATTTTTTTTAAATTTTTTATATTGTTTTTTTTTCGGAATTTAAAAATTAAATAAATGAAGAAAAAGAATTTTTTTTTATGAATTTTATGTTTTTTTTAATTACAAAAACAATATAAAAAATAAAAATAAGGAAAAGTGAATATTTACCATAAGCATTTATGAACAATTAAAAAGAATGAACATTATGTACAAGTATGAACAAGAATAAAATAACAAGTAAGAGAATTATAAACAAACATAAATGAAAGACTATTATGAACAAGTATGTATGTATACTAAGAAATATAAAAGTTATGAACATGTATAAAAGGTAACAAGTAACATATATACAACATTTATTTACAAGTATGAATTAATACTAACATAAAGCTAAGATAAGATTTTTTTTTAATTAATTAATTTTTATTTCGATTTTTTATTTTAAATTTAAATTTAAATTTTATCAAGACATAACCAAATAAATAATTACATAAGAATAAAATAAGTGTAATAAAAAAGTTAATGGAATAAAAAGTTAATGGAATAAAATTAGTGGAATCAAAAGTTAATGGAATGAAATTAGTGGAATAAAAAGTTAATGGAATAAAAAGTTATTGGAATAAAAAGTTAATGGAATAAAATTAATGGAATAAAAGTTAATGGAATAAAAAGTTAGTGGAATAAAATTAATGGAATAAAAGTTAATGGAATAAAAAGTTAGTGGAATAAAAAGTTAGTGGAATAAAAAGTTAATGGAATAAAATTAATGGAATAAAAGTGAATGGAATAAAAAGAGAATGGAATAAAAAGTTAGTGGAATAAAAAGTTAATGGAATAAATTTAAAGTTAAAGGAATAAAGAAAAAGTTTATGGAATAAAATTAAAGTTAATGGATTAAAGAAAAAGTTAGAAAGTGTAAAGAAAAAAAAAAATTAAAAGTAAGGAAAAGTGAATATGTACAATATACATTTATGACAAGTATCAATTTTAATATGAACAAGTAAAAGTAAAAGTAAACAAATGAAATTAAATTATGAAAAAGTATCAATTTTAATATGAACAAATACAAAAAAAAAATTATGAACATTTATGAACAAGTATAAATTAGAAATTAAGAATAAGTAAAGTATGAGCATTATAAACAAAAATAATAAGAACAATAATAAGATGGATAAATATAATATTAACAAAAGTAAAATTTATAAACAAGTATAATATGCACAATTTATATACATACACTAACAAATTAAAAATGATTTTCAATTTCCCCGGCAACGGCGCCAAAAATTGACTACGCCCAAACTACGCATTAAATTAAACACGTAATTTAAGTATTGTTCAATTTAAACCCTTTTTGTGTAGATGTAGTATTGGTAAATAGGGATCGTTCTTAACCGGGGAAATTAGGGAACATTAATAATGTGTTAGTGGTAGATGAATAAAAGAATAATGAATTAAAGAATTAAAGAATAAAGAATTAAAGGAATAAAAGAATAAAAGAATTAAAAGAATAAAAGAATGAAAGAATAAAAGAATAAAGAAGGGGGGTTTTGAAAAGATTTATAACTAAATTAAAGAAAACACTAATTAAGAATTAAAATGCAAATGCTCATGCTAATTGGAACTTACAAACCATAGAGTAGTTTCATAGACAAAACCCACACTTTTACGTAAGTAATTTCGAATTAACAATCACATTATTTAAACTACTCCTAAAAATAGACTTTTTTCTAACATTTTGCTCATAATAAACCAATCACGAAATCCTACCTTCATCATCTCAAATACTTACATATATCTTTCAATATTATAAATGCATCAACCATTAATGTGCGTCAAACATCAATATGCTTCAAACATTTACAACATGATTTACCTTAAGTTTATAATTAAATGCGCCGACAGCGATCAACATTTAATCTCTTCAATTCTACTCTAAGTGCACCGACAGCGGATAAAACACTTAACATCAAATTGAAGTTTAAGCACTAAAACATATGAAGTAAAAGAAATTCAAAAAGTAAAACACATGGAGATTGCATTCTTACTTACAAATGTTAGAAAGAAAATACCAAGAATAATAGTAAAGAAGAAATGAAAATAACATAAAAATAACATAAATTACGAATAAGAATTAAAAGAAAACTAATTAATAAGAAAATCTACAAGAAGTAAAAATGGTCCCCAAAAATGTCTCTCAAAAGAGAGAAACAAAAGAACTAAACTAAGAACTAAGAACTAAGAACTAAGAACTAAGAAAGAAATGGAAGAATGAAACTAATTGGGGACTCCCTAATTACAAGAATTGAAACCCTATTTATAGGTGAAAAAAGCTATCAAAAATACATAAACAAATACAATAAAAAATGTTAAATAATGGAATGATGAGTAATAAAGATTAGTGATGATGTTTAGAAGTGGTTTGAGTTGTAAAGTTGCAAAATTGGGTTGGAAAGTGGAAGGAATTTGGGTGGAAATTGGGTGGAAGCTGCTGGGAAAGAATTCAGCAGAGAGCTGCTGAAAAGAGAGGAGGAAAATCGGTTGACTGCTGCTGAATGGAAGGCTGGAAGTTCGGCTGGCGTGCGCTGAGGCGGTGCAGCAGGATTCGGCAAGCGCGGGCCGAACGCGCTGGGGCAAGGCAGAAGCAGGCTGAAGCTAATTGGGCCGGCTTGGTTGTCTGGGTTGGGCCACACGGACGCGGGCCAGGGCTTGCGAACTGGGCCTGGGCTGCCGGATTTAATTGGGTTGTGGGACGGGCCGCTGGCTGTGTGGGCTGGGCTTGGCGGAAGAAATGGATTGGGCTGCACAGAATTTGTTTTGGGCTGCAAAGAAAATTATTTAATTGATTTAGTAATATTTCACCGAAATTCGTCCATAATTTCTTCGTTATAATTCCGATCGAGACGATTTTTTCGCCAAAATACTCCAAATTACAAACTTTATTTATTTAAACACAAATAACACAAAATAAATTATTTTATCTATTTATTTAATATTTTAATATTAAAAGTCAAGTATAAAGGGTATAAAATAATATAAAATAATGCTTATTTGAGGACCTATCAGCCACCTCAGTGTACTGATCGTCGAGTGCCTGACATCTCGACTCGGCCTGGGTACCCTTAGTTTTGACCTCGGCCATGTCACTCTGGAGTCTCTCAATTATCTGTAAAAAGTTTGGATATGGGTCTCTCATTGTTCTAGGGCCTTACCTAGGTGTGATCTCACCGAGATCGTGTTTGCCCTGCATGTTCAGTATCAGCGAGTTTGTTCTCGGCGTAATAGGTGTACGAGTGTTAACGTGGTCTTGTTAAGCGTAGGTAAACTTAGTCAGTTTCCCACAGACGGCGCCAAACTGTTGAAGCGTTAAATGTTCCAACTCTCGATTACTCGTCGTCCAATCACCAAATGACGCATGTTCTTCCTCGTAACCTGTCAACTTAAGCGAATAACGGGTTTCCCGTTAGTACGGGCACCGATGTGGTGCCGACCTAAGGTTCTCCGACTGTCAAGTCAGTAATTTTGTTCGTAAGAGGAAATAGGAAATGGTAAATTGGGCAGAGTTGTAGTAAATAGTAGATATTAGTTACCTTGATTGGGAAATGTGTACTTATTATGTATGGGTAGGTAGGATATTCAATTTCCATAGTTTCGATGTGGGACAAATACTCCTCGATTTGCGTGCTGACACATGTTACGTAGATCGAGAGTGGATAGACTTCCACGTGACATCCCACATTGAGTCTGTTGTTGGGGTTGTGTAAGTACGGTGGTTTTGGGCCTTGAACGAAGTCTGGGCTTTAAGTATACGGCCCAGTGAGTCTGGTCAGATATGGTGTCAATAAATGGTACAACTTTTAAGTTAATTAGATACCATATGAGTATATTTCTGAATATCCAAGATAATATGTTTTATATTTAAATTAGTATTTGATATAAAAAATTTGGGAATATAAATATATGGTTAATTGAATATTAATGAATTTAGAAGCAAACTATGTTGGAAGAATTCGTAGAGTAGAGATGATTAATTTGAAGCAAATTATGTTGAATTGAAACAAATTATGTTAAACTGAAGAAAAATAACAAATTATGTTGAATTGAAATAAATTATGTTGAATTGAAACAAATTATGTTGAATGGTTAACTTGAATATTAATGGATTTTAGAAAAATATGAGATGCACATACGATTAATAAGAATTCGTTTTACGTCCAATTTTCACTAATTAAAGTATAATTTTCTAAATTATTATGTAAATGCAAGTTCCCCAATTTTCTAAATTATAATATAAATGTAAACTCTATTATTATGCTTATTTTTATGTTTTTAATTATATTAACATTCAATTATAATAATTCACTTTAATTTATATTTATATTTAAAATTTTATATTATTAGTAATCGATAAAACTCTATTGTATCATATTATTCATTATATATTTATTATATCAAAGTTATTTTATAATTTTTATTAATCATATATAATCATTATTAATTAATTAAATTGTTTTTAAAGTTTTATTTCAATTTTTTAATTTTTAAATTAAATTTTTGTTATTTTTACCGATTATAATATTGATATTTATGGCGAAATATTTATTGGGTTGCGATTTCAATCTTAATTCCACTACTATTTTCAATATAGCCACCCTTATCCCTCCCCTCGTCTCAGCAACCCTCTAGTTTTTGAACCTCTCCAATGGCTAATGTCCTCCGAACCTCCCTTCTCGGGGCACCATTTGCACCACTCCCGTCCAATCTCCTACCCACCTCTCCAAAACCTTCGTATGTTTCGTTTAGACAAAGCCACAGCAGCAGCAGCACACCTTATCTCACTCTAAGCTCTCTCCGATTCTCTCACTTGCCGTCTCTCCGTTTCCTCAAGTTCACGCCCGTGGCTTCCCATGGTGAATCTGATACTACTGAGACCGTGGAGGACGTTCTAGAGTCCGAAGAGGTCCAGGTATTCTTTATTTATCTTAAATTTTCACTATTTTCTGTTAAGTTTCAGAAAAAGATTGGAGATAAACTACAGTCGTTATTTAGGAATGAATTCTACAACATGGTTTGCTTCTTGATTGAGGAATTAAACTACAGTCGTTATTTAGGAATGAATTCTACAACATGGTTTGCTTCTTGATTGAGGAATCGATTTCTCCACATAGTAGAAACCAAAAATTAGGTAACTTTTTCCTCTTGGACAAATTGAAATTGGCATGTCTATCAACTGCCACTTTAGCATAATGTTTATGAATAAGTGATGAACTAGAAGGGTTAGCTTATCCCAAGGTCGGGATTAAGGACCCAAAGAAAACGACCATAGGGACAACCTCTCCTGCCGGCGCCTGAGCTGCTTAATTATCACTTGTTCTATACCCATGTAGAACTTCCTTTTTAAGTACATGTCCAGATAACTCTTAATTCTAGTGGCATGGTTTCAATTTCAAATTGAAGTTACAATCGATGTTTTCAACGGTGGGGTGGCGTACAGATAAAGCGCTATCCTATGAACTGCAAGAGCTGTCTGTTAATGCTAAAGCTTTTCAGATCATTAGTGTTCTACTCTTTACTTGTCACAATCTTCAAAATCACTTGGAACAATCACTTTTCTTTCTTTACATGTGTTGCTAACTTTGTTGATTAATTTTCTTAACATAGAATAGGCAGTAGTTACATATTTAAGAGACTTGGGCCTGTTTAGTGCTTAGGATTGGATAACTCATTCAAGCTATCTCGAAGGTAGAAGTGAACATATGTTCATTAGGGGGGGGGGGGGGGGGGGGGGGGGGGGGGGGGGGGGAGGGGGGATTAGACATATAGGAAGCTTAACACCTTCAAAACCCACCATTTTTTTTGGGTTAGGATTGGATAAGTTTCCTTCCTGAGTAATCTGTCTTTTATGTTCAACTCCAACAAATTTTTTTCATTTCTTCCTTCAACATACTTTGACTAATTGTATTATTCGATACAATCCAGTTCTAATCATCAAACGAGCCCTTAGAATTTTTCAAGAAAATGATAATGACAACTTTTTTGTGGTAAACTGCAATCGAAGGCAGCATTATTTTCAAAAGTGAGAGTGGTTTATGTAAAATCACTAAGGGTTCTTTCCTTGGGCGTTGGTATTCAATGGTTTAAAGAAGGTGAGAAGAATACCAGAATTTTCCATGCAATTTTCAGCAACAAATTTAAAGAAGCCTAATTAGGAGAATCAAGGATTCAAACAATGAAATACTTGGGTGGAAGATCAGTTTACTATTGGTGGTTTAGCTGAAAATTACTATTAGTTCTTATCTATTCTTTTGTGTTCTATTTGTTTCGTTACCAAGGTTTTGAAAAATTACTACTATTATTAAATAGGGTATTGAAATGTTGAAATTGATTTCAAGTATTTATGATTCTGAATTTATTATGTATGTAAATGCTTCTTTTCCCTTTCAAATTAGTTTGTACATAAGTCTCTTTTATTTATGTACTCTTTTTGAATGTTCTCTAGGTGATGGTGTTTTTATTCCATTTTAATAATTTTAATTTTATGTAGGAACCAATATAATTATAAACTGATGAACTGAACTTGTTTTTTCCACCATCTTCTATTCTAGTTAAACTGATGTTACTTTCTTTAAAATCTTTATGCTCACTTTGATCATTCAATGTTTAGCCTTTGGGTGGTTGTTTCTGTATGGTAGCAAAAATAATTAACAATTGGCTGATGTTTTGCCAAGTTACATTGTCTCACCCTCCCTAGGATTATTGTGATGATTACATTTTATATTCGAACTCTTTAATCGTATAAGGGGAGGGCAGTGTTAGAGTATGTGTAGTGAGTCATGTTAAAAAGGATTTTTTAGTTGTCATCTCCTGTCACCAAAGAGATTCTTTTGTCATCTGGTGTTACAAACGTTGTAATGTTGCCAAACAAATGCTTATATTTCCAGACTTTGAACCTGTACCACACATCAAACATATCAACTTGATCAAAGGTCCAGATTCAGTCTGGAAACACAAGCATCTTATGTTGCCAGAGTTTCTGGCATGAGAACATTTTACTGTCGTGTATAAGATTTTTTGAAGTATAAACATTCGTTCTGAGGTCCCTGGAATACTTACTTTTGCTTCAGAGTGAAAAAGCTTAGACATATACTACAAAATGAGATCTATTTTGCATAAAAATTAACTCTTTATGTTCCACACTTGGGAAATATCAAGACATTGGTTCTTTTTTCCTTCTCTGCTTTTTCTTATTTTTTCTAAGAGATTTTTGTAGCAGGACTTGTTCGATGGTGCAGTTGGTGCGGAAGATAGTACAAGTGAGGGTGAAGAAAGTGGTACAATTGGTGATGGTGAAGGTGATGCTGAGGATAAACCTGTTTCGGCCATCATAGCATCACTTCAATTATACAAAGAAGCTTTGGCCAGTAACAATGAATCAAAAGTGTCTGAGATAGAATCTTTCCTAAAATCTATTGAAGATGAGAAAATAGATCTTGAAAAAAAAGTGGCTTCTTTATCTGAAGAATTATCGGGTGAGAAGGTTCGGATTCTGAGGATAAGTGCAGATTTTGACAATTTCCGGAAAAGGACTGATAGGGAACGTATCTCTCTGGTTAATAATGCTCAAGGGGAAGTTGCTGAGAGTTTGTTGCCCGTGGTGGATAATTTTGAGAGAGCTAAATCCCAGATAAAGTTGGAGACAGAGGGAGAAGAGAAGATCAACAATAGCTACCAGAGCATTTATAAACAGTTAGGAGAGATCTTAAGCTCGCTTGGTGTTGTCCCTGTCGAGACAGTGGGGAAGCCCTTTGATCCGTTGGTAAGTCATTTAACCTTTACCGTCATTCATAAATGAAATGCTTATTGGCATAGAATGGTAAGAACTAAGAAGTCCAATTGGAGCAATACTAGAAGTAGAATGCCTAAGGGGAAAAAAAAACTGATATTGAGATCCGAAAAACAAGGTGATAGCGAAAAAGAGCTACTGAATAGCTTACTAAAATTCAGATCCCCAAAAAAAAAAAATAGCTTACTAAAATTAATCAGGATGACCTGCCTTTCCTGACATCCAGCGCTGGGCATTTTCCTTTGTTCAGTCTACAGCTCTATAAGAAAGAGTTAATTTTTTTCAAAATAAATTGCTCTACCTTAAGTTCATAACTTAGCCTTTTATCCTTTTACTCGAGGGATGCGCCAATAACAATAAGGGGTATGTTCTTCGTGATGGACAAACACAATGTAGTGGTGATCAGAAACTAAATGTGAAGGATTTTTCATTTTTTAAGTTGACAGTAATGACTTCTCTCTTATGCTTGGCTTTATGCAGGTAAGATACCAAGTTGGCTCGAAATTCAATCAATTACTTGATGATTATTATCAAGTACTTAGTCGATTTTGTTCAGGTTTGATGAAGACCTGGATACGGTTTTAAGTCGGACCCAATCTTGATTGAATCGAGCCAATTTGGTGAGTCCATGAGAGTAAAAACTTGCATTAGTAGGATGAACAGCTAATTGTAACATTAAGGTTATTGAAGGGCCAAGCGTTATGAAAAATTTATTTGACATCATTCTTGGCATGCAGTCTTTACATGTATTAGGACATAATTTATGCAATTTCTATTGCTGAAACTTGAATTTTCAATTTCCCTATACAGTTGCATGAAGCAATTATGCGTGAGGACTCATCAGAATTCGAAGAAGGTGTTATAATTGATGAATTTCGCAAGGGGTTTAAGCTTGGTGACAGGCTTTTACGTCCATCAATGGTGAAGGTATCGGCTGGTCCAGGGCCTGCGAAACTAGAGCAGCAAGCACCTCCATGTGAGGAACAGGATGTAAGTGAAACCACTGAAGAGGCCACCACCGAGTCCGCATAAACACCAGGTAGTCAATCTAGTTTCATTTTTGTAACACCAATAGTAGCTTGGTTTCTACTCCAATGAGTAGGGTAGTATTTACTATTTATGGTGGGCGTGATTATTTCTGGTGGCATATTACTGTTAATTTCCATTTCTACTGAGAAAATGAGATCACTTTGAGATCGAGGGGAAACTAGGCTCTCTTTTGGATGTGCTTCTGAATGTTTAGTGCATACATTATTAATGGGACCAGGACTGGGCCATCTGTGTCTTTTTTCTGTTTTTGCCTTCTTGTAATAAGTACGTAGCAGTGGGACCCGGACCTCCTTTATCTTCTGTATGCATCTACCCCGGAGATTCAGTTGCTAGAGAAGATCAGTAAGATTTCGTGACTTAGAGCATTCGGGTATATAATTTTCACTCCCTAGTCATCTTGAAAGTGGATCCTCTTCCATGAATATGATCCTTATTCAGTGGGGTGTCTGAAGATCTGGTAAAAGGACATATAGTGATTGATGAGGATTAACTACTTTGGTGTTTGATCCAAGTGGAGATCAAGTATTTAACAACATGGTTTTGTATCTTCATTTTGCCTTCCCCACCCCCTGATTATTTATAGACAACTCATGGAGCCATCTGATGTGGGGCAAATGACATTTATTCTAGTACCGACACGTCTAGGACAACTGCACCTCCAAGGTGGCAACCGCCCGTTCAGTTGCCTTTTTATTAGCAGTTGCCTTTTTATTAGATGGTGCTATGTTAGAGCATATCTAATGTTAGAGGTAAGAATAAGAGGTTAAAAATAAAATTTAGCTCCTCAAATGATACCATTTATGATATATTGTTAAAAATAAAATTTAGTGTTTCTAATTGGAATGGACAAGAGGTAAGAATTCAAATTTGTATGTGAATTATTTTCTTAAAAATTATAAATAGAAATTTTATATAATATATTTGAAATAAAATTTAAAATTAGTAAAATTATAAAATGATTTTGATATAATAAATATAGGATAAATAATATGATACAATGAATGTCATATTCCAAATTAAACTTTATTAATAATAATAATAATAATAATAATCATGATACTACTAATAATAATATAATAATAATAAAAAACAAAATATGTTAACAAATGACAAATCTTTGTAATGAAGCAAAAAAAAAAAAAAAACAAAGCAAATGATTAATATAATATAAGGCGGGCAGAGGAGAGAGAGGTTGAGAAGATTGGAGAAGACCACAAGGAGAAAGAACGATCAAGCAGGTTGGAAAAGAACGGAGACCTTGAGATCCAAGAGAGATCGATCGATCGTGAGGCCAAGAGAGATTGACCGTGAGTTGGGGTGGTGTGAACGAGGCCATCTACTTCGTCCCTAATCATAAGGCCGTCGAGTTGAGGGCTTCGAAGATGGCCGACGCGATGGCATCATGGGGGCTTCAATTGAAGGAGGGAGATGGAGGCTGGAGCACCACACTCTCCGAAGGGCATCAGGTTTGCAAAGGTGAGAGTGAGATTTAATTTTGATTTTGCCCAATTTTGCTCAAATTTGCATTATGCTGTTCAATCTTTCAAATTATTATGTTTTGGTTGAATTATTATGTTTTGTTCATTCCAAGCAGTTTGCACCTCCTTGGATTTTTCAGCTCCTCCTTGAGTTTTTGATTGGTGATGAGCAAAGTAGTCGCTGGGCTACTTTTTGATTGGTAAGCCAGCTGCCACAGCATGGGGGGATGCCAGAATAGCTCGGCAAGCCTTGCGCAGACCATCCTACACTCCATTAGAAACTGAAACCCAGGGACTAGAGGTCAATACTGCATTGCCCTGGCCAAAAGACCCCTACTAGACTATATATTATGTATGGGTTAGGATTAAAAGATATTTATTTTTACACATAATTTTGGACTCTTTTTGGTTCTTTAGATTTAGTTCAAATCAATGGTTCTAAATAGAAACTCATTAACATGGTGACATGTATTTAATTGATAATTAAAATCTGTTTTAATTGAAACTATTTTTTCTTTCCATTAAACATCATTTCCAAATTTAAGGAGGAATCCTATAACAGAAAATTAAAAAGAAAACCCTAATAGAAACGAAATTAACGTTTGAGCAAAGAATAAAGATGATGACAGTTCCATCGCAATCTCTTCTTGTTCTTTTGCTTCGAAAATTCAAACCCGAACACTTCTCATCTTCCAAACTTCGAGAAAAATCAAATAGAAGAAGGAAAACAATGGAAAACTTGACTCAAGAATCCAATCTTTGGTCGGAGAACTCGGTGATGTGCGAGTCGCCGTATCTTCTCTACGCCATGGCCTTCGCTTCGTCCCAAACGCGAACCTGACAGCAACACCATTGCCATCTGCAGCTTCATCGAGGA
Source organism: Prinsepia uniflora (assembly GCA_032719365.1). NCBI lineage: Eukaryota > Viridiplantae > Streptophyta > Magnoliopsida > Rosales > Rosaceae > Prinsepia > Prinsepia uniflora. The sequence continues at coordinate 20,166,580 of CM064869.1, forward strand.
GTACCCGAACCAGGTCGACATACCCTTATTGTAAAACTCAACCCGGTCCTCTCCTTCGATCACCCTTTCCCTCTCACAAAGAATGAAGATGATGATCATGGATAGAAACTCATATCTAGCTTTTAACTCAAGAGAAGAGAAAATCATCAGATTGATCTCGCTGAAAAAGTAGGCCAGCATCATTCAAGTCTGAAACATTCATCAAAGTTGAGAATTTGAAGACAATTTAAATTGCAAATAGCGCTTGTCATATTCTCAATTTCATTGCAACGATGGGGGTATAATGATTGAAGACCAATTAGATTTTCAATCGATGTGGGCAGTTCTTTAATCCTTGTGATAAATCAAGAAACGACATACGACAAAAAAAAAATCAAGAAATTGCAGAGTTACTCCAAGACCTCCATTGTTCAACAATGCAAATGGTAGTGGTGCTCTTGAATCTAGCAGCTAAGCATTTCCTCTAATGTTAACAGACCGTGAAGCCTTATCCTAAAATGTTGATAGGATTTTCTTATTAATCATTTTTTTATGTAGAAATTATTTTTAATTGAACAAAAAAAATTAATTATCAATTAAATCCACGTCATCATCCATTTAATTTCAAGATTAATGAGGGTCTAATTAGAACCATTGATTTAAACTAAATCTAAAAGCCCATAAAGAGTATAAGTTTATGTGTAAAAATAGGTGTCCCTTGATCCTAAATTCCTAATCCATTATATATATATATAAGGGGATAAGATCAAAATGGTTAAATTTCTCACATCCCCAAAATACCCTTACAAAATTTATTTATTAGAAAATGGATGATTTAATAAGTGGGGGTAAAATAGTAAAAGTTAATTAAATTTCACATAGTCTGCTAAATATCCTTACTTAGCAAATTCATTCAAAAATGAATAATATAATACGTGAGGCAAAAATAATAAAATAAAGATATATCAAATTAAAGAGTAAAAATCTATATATATAAAGCTAAAACTTGATTTTGGTTAAATTTTCAATAAACCCAAAAAATCTTTGATGGAAGAAGATGGTAAAAAAAAAAAGACAATCTAATATATAGGCTAAGTGGCTGCAACATAACTTTCGTAATTGTGATTATAGTTTCTATTGTCCTTCAAATTCCCTATTGTTTCATAGTTCCTTTATTTGTTTTTCAGACAAATTCTGTTAAAAGAATTCACATAAAATGCCCATGAATTGAAAATTTCCCCTTTTTTAACGGAATTCATTTGATAAATAGACGAAGGGATTAATGAAAACATTAAAATAAAATTCAGGAACATAAGACACTAATATTGAAGTATATAGACAGTTGCTAAAGTTAGGATAAACTTTATGCACAATTTCAATCATTTAGTAATCTAATATATTAATGGTAAAAAGGTCAAATGGATATTAAAATAAAATTATATATAATTTTAGTCGTTGTAAGATTTTTTGTAACGACCTATCCCGAAATTTTGTGAGTATCAAGGTTAATCAAGGATTAAACGAGGATTATCAGACGATTAAAGTAAAATAATGATTTTTCCCTAAAAGGGAAAAATGTTAACTTTTAATCCGACAAGTTAATTGCACGTGGATCGAGATCCATTACGTAGATCGATGGATTACGATCACGTAGACATGCGGCATGTTGAATTTGGACGTCGTACGAAAAAGTTATTGGTCTAGAACGGTTCGATCGAATTTTACGATGACACGTTTTTCAAGACAGTTGACTTTTAGTTGTTATTAAAGGGACCCAAAATATCTCATCTGGACCAATGGATAAGTGACAGGTGTTACTCATCCCATTGGCCCATACTCCCACATACATGCATCAACACATCTCTCTCACTCTCTCATTTCAAACACACCCAAGAAACCCAACCCCAACCATTTCTTCATGGACTTCAGCACCTGGTGCTGGTTGAGAGAGACTGAGAGTGAGGGAGAGGCTGAGAGAGACATTGGAGGAGGCGGAGCCACGGTGGCCTGAAAACCCCAGAAAACCAAGTAACCCGTGAACCCGTTTAAGTTTGAAATTCGGATTTTGGGATTAGGTGTTTGGAAACCTAAACTGAGGCCATGAACGTGTTCTCTGAAGTCTTGCGAGTCCACATAGACAAAAATGGATCAAAATGGAGCCAAGGAGGAGCTACAGTGGAAGCTTGAAGGACGACCGTGAGGATTCGACCTTAGCAAGGAGCTTTCAAGTAATGTTTCTTGGTTTTAAGCTCGTAGAACAGTTCCTGGGTGAGAGACGAGACTCTGGGTGAAAGAATGGCGAAGTTTGGTTGAGTTTTGGTGAAGATATGGTCGGGTCAAGCATATGGGTCGAACGACCCATTACAGGGTCATGGGTCGATTCGGCGAGAGGAAGACGACGATGATGTGACAAGCCACGTCATCTTGTCAGGCCATGTGGCGGACCAGGATTGGTGCTGTCAGGACCCGACCCTCCTTGGTCAAGATCCGACTCATCTAGCACCATATTGTCCGCTTTGGGCCTCGCCCTCACGGTTTTGTTTTCGGGAGCTCATGGTGCAACTTCCCAGGAGGTCACCCATCATGGAATTGCACCAGCCTCAACTCGCTTAACTTTGAGGTTCCAATCCCCCCCAAAGCCACTTGAGCTCCCAAAAGGCCTAGTGCTAGATAGGTGTGTGCCATTCCCCCTTTAAGGCACACCACCATCCTCTCCTGGACCATTCCCCCTCGCAGGAATGTGGTATTGTTCACCATTCCCTCTAGGACACGGGTCTTACAATCCACCCCTCTTAGGGCCCAGCGTCCTCGTTGGCACACTTCCCGGTCGGGGTCTGGCTCTGATACCAAATTGTTAGGACCCGACCCTCCTTGGTCAAGACCCGGCTCATCTAGCACCATATTGTCCCGCTTTGGGCCTTGCCCTCACGATTTTGTTTTCGGAAGCTCATGGTGAAACTTCCCAGGAGGTCACCCATCATGGAATTGCACCAGCCTAAACTCGCTTAACTTTGGGGTTCCAATCCCCCCCAAAGCCACTTGAGCTCCCAAAAGGCCTAGTGCTAGATAGGTGTGTGCCTACACCTTTAAGGCACACCACCATCCTCTCCCGGACCATTCCCCCTCGCAGAAATGTGGGATTGTTCACCGTCCCCTCTAGGACACAGGTCTTACAGGTGCCACGTGGTGACCTGTTAGAGGGTGTAAAAGGTGACATGGCAGAGGCTGATGTCACCATGGACACGTGGCAACATGTCAGAGATGTCAGAATGACGTGGAAAGTGACGTGGCAGTGAAGAAGTCATCTTGTGACATGTGGCACGTGTTAGAGGGTGACACGTGGCACCAGTTAGGGTGTGACACGTGGCCGTTATTAGTTGTCAGATGTCAGTATGGCTGACAATTAGTGTTGATCGACGCATGAGGGCGCGTGGGCACAAATTTTGAGGTCAAATCGATCTTGTTTAAAAGGTTTCGACGTTCTGAATCCAATAGTGGTGGTCTCAGGTCGATCAGAGATCGTTTGGTTATTGTTTTGGAAGTTTTAGCCTCGGGAAGCGTGTTCGGGACACATTTACTGTTTCAAGGGATTAGGGGGTGTTTACATACAGACTTATTTGGATTGTTAGTGACCCCCGAGTGTGACTTTGACAGGTCAAGTGGTTCTGGAAGCTTCAGATTGGCTTACGGCGCGGGGTTTGAGCGTGCAGCGTGGACCGTGTGTGAATGGACCTTGTTTTATAAATATGATGCATGCATAAATGTTTTAAATGTCTTATGATCATGGTTTGAAATGCAATGATTTCATAATGATTTGAACTATTTGTGGATTTAATTGTCGGTTTCTAAAAGATTTTATGGACTTGGGTGAAAATAGCATTTTGGGCTTGAGACCCAGTTGGATAATGATTTTGACTTAGACTATAGTCAAATCTGAATTTGAGCAGTGATTTAAATAATGAAATGATTTTAGGTATTGTGAAATGTGTTATGGACATTATTTTATGATGGTTTTGAGATAAATGATTGTGAAATGAATTTATGAGATTTTGGTGGAAACTATGTTTTGGGCTGAGACCCTATGTGAAATGATTGATTTGATTTGAAATAAAACTGTTGATTAAAACGTATTTCAACGGTTTCCACCTAGACCATCCTCCTTGATATTGATGTGATTCCGATTATCAATGTGTTTCCCCGGAGAGGGTCTCCGGTTGTGAATGTGTTTCCCCGTAGAGGTCCCTATGATATGTTGCTCGCCTCCGGAATGCACTGTGTCCCCCCTCCCAGAGACGTCACGATGCACTGCCTGTTAACGAGAAGTCGTGGGTGGCTCGGCTCATGAATGCTTATGCATGACATCGGTCGTTGATTTGTTCACGACGATATGAACGTCGGCCGTAAATTTGTTCATGGCGACGTACTCGGACGTGAGCTGTCCTGGAGCTTATTTGCACGTGTTGTATAGATGACATGACTGATGATGATATGATATGAGACATATGTGAGTTATGAGGATTGGTCATGTTTTCGAGTATTGTTTTGTGTTCAGATGTTTTCACATATTTTGGTTTGAAAAGAAATATGATTTGATTTTAAGAAAGCATTTGAGATTACATGTTTTTTTATGCATGCATACTTTTAATTTAAGGGTATAAATGTATGTTCTCGAAATGTATTTGAAAATGCTTATTTTGTCCACTCACAATTTTTAAATGGTTTTTGGTACGTTGATCACAAATGCGGGCTGTAATAGAGACTGAAACATCACATGAAGCTGCGTACTCTGGAAACCCTGTTTGGGTCATGGTATTATCCCTTGTCTGACACGTTGTGTCCGACGAGAGCCGATCATCCCATGTTAATCCTGAGGGATTAAGGATGAGACCTGTCAGCTTGGTATCAGAGCACTGAGTTGCATTTGCGGTGTCGCGCACTGAGGGTGCACGATAGTTATGCTTCGAGTGTGATGCCTCTACGACAACATCCCCATCATCAACTAGAAAGAGAAGATAAGAATAGGAAAGTTAAATAGGAAGAACTAACCCATGTGTTCAATTAGGCATTAGATGCCAAGTTTTAGGGGTTCGAATTCCGAGTAGGATCGAGTTTCGTGTGGACCCAGCGGCTTGGAGTCGTGGAGTTACTGGTTGATTGATCCCAGTTTTGTGACTTTTCGGAGTTATGACTGATGGCTGACCAGTTTGGATGTGCTGTTCCTAGTAGCAAGGGTGTAGACGACCCTATATCAGGAACGATGGAACGATAGAATGATAGTACTCGAAACGTGTACTTGTGGATCGGGTCACAAGGTGGCTGATCAATGGGCCTTACTTTTGTAGCGGATTGTACGAATGTTGGTTGCCCTTTTAAGCACATGATTATGTTAGTCTTGAGTGTTTGGTATAGATAGCAGAGTGTTTCTTGGTTTGGTCTACACAGGGTTGATGGCAGACATTGCTATCTACGTGCTTGGATGAGATTACCAATCTTTTCACCTCAATTGTATCTGGTTACCGAGAGGTGAGGTTCCTGTGTTTGGAGCAGGACGACGTGACGGTTGGGTATGAGCAGAGCTGTCTGGTTTAAATTCAGTTCGCACCTAGTGTGATGGCGATTGAGGTAGTGAGGATTCGTCGGTTTGTATCGGGTCTTGGGAGTAAGACTCTAGTGATGGTGTGGCATCTCAAGTGGAGATGAGCGTGTCAGAAACCTCATAGTAGGCCAAATAGTCTGGACGACGCTAAGGACGTCAGGAGGACTTATTTACTTAAGGAGCTTTGAAAAGGGTTGCCACTAGCTCTGATTCTTGAGTGGAAGACGTGCGAGTTACTGTGGTCGATGAGCAAGACCAAGAGGATCCCGAGTGGTTCAGTAAGATTTCAGTATCCTCATAGTTTGGTTGGTTTACTTGAGGCACGGGGTATGCCTGAATTGGTGACAAGTACCCTAGCTATCTTTGGACGGTATGCACGAGTGTTGATGGAGTTTGGACCCACACATTCTTTTAGCCTTTGTTTTTTTAGACTTCTCTTTTAAACATGAATTTATGTTTTCCTTAAGAAAACGTAGGTCGGGTATTTCCGAGGTAATTCTAGATTTTAAGTATGTAATCCCTCACGTTTCTTCTTCAATCTTCACAAGGTTCCTTCTGCTCTCAAAGAATCTTGTAAATAACAATTCATTGTTTCCATCCACTTAGGAATCACAAGCTATTCTTGGATTCCGAAAGTGTAATTTTGTTGCATCTACTTAAAACTCTTGTTATTATTTCAGTTTTACTTATAATTCAATATATGTGCTGTAACGACCCGGACGTTCAAAAAAGGGAAATTTGGAAAATTTGAAAAAAAAAGACGATTTTGCCCCTAGGTAATGGGCGAACGGTTGACTTTTTGCTCGGGCGGTCAAACGGACTTTGACCGATGACTGTGACGTAGTTCGGGACATCACGAGTTCATAGGCAGGTGGCACATCCAATTTCGACGATCAGGGAAGAAGTTATGACGTTCAGAAGTTCAAGGGAATTTTTGTAATTCGGACGAAAAAGGGGAAAATGTCGACTTTTTGATTGACCACTAATTTTTACGCAATTCGAGGACTGTTAGGTAGGTCTCGATGCCCTGAGTACAACGACAGGCAGCACGCTGAAAACGGACCTCAGACGGTTGAATTACGGGTCTAGAAGCGTGAAGAGCATTTTGGTAAATTGCCAAAGGAAGGGCAAAATGGTAATTTGACTGTTGAAATTTGAAACAACCGTGAGTGAGACTTTGTTGAACAGAGTGAGTGAATTTTTTAATCTGTTTAGTGTTTTGTTTAGCAAATCAAGTGACAATTGTCACTAACAGGGGCTGGATCAGTGGCTAGTTGGGGCTGAGTGGGAAGCAAGCATGCCCTGGGACGGTGAGGTGCAGAGCACGGGCAGAATTGTTGTATTCATTTGAAAGTTTTGAGCAGAGCCCCGGTCGCATTTGATGGATTAATTGGAGTAGTTTGATCAATTCCTGGGACGGTTGGAGAGGGACAGAGAACTGGAGAGAACCAGAGAGATGAATTAGAGAGGAAAAATGGGGAGACTGAGTGGAGATTATACACTGGAACCCGAAACTCATTTTTGGACAAATTAAAATCCGAATTTGAAATGTAGGCCAGCCCAAGCCAAATTGAGGCTCGAATAAATCTTCTGGGACCTCACTTAGTCGATCCAGATCAAGAATTCGAAGCTCGAAGCCCTTGGAGCCATGGACGGACACGACAGAATTCCATCAAAATCGAGCATTGAGTCGTGAAATTGGAGGTAAGTTTTAATGGAATTGGTCAAAAAATCATCTCTATAGTAAGCCTACGATGCTCCCTAACTAATCAATTGAGGAAGCCAGTGACTGTTTAGTGAAATTGGGATGATGAACCTTGATTAGAACTTGAGTTCAATTGAGTTGGTTTTAGGTCGTGTTGATTGGAATGATTACTACAGACCCTTAATTAAGTGTGTTATGATTCTACTTGATGGATCAATTAAGGAAATTAGGTTGATATTGGCAGGAATTGAATCAGGTCGAACACGCGGGTCGCAGGCCCGTTTACCAGGCGAGTCGGGTGAGGAAGACAACTGTAGCAGCACTGTAGCAGGCGTGTGAGTTTCACGCGCATCCACTCACGGCGGTGCTTGAGGGCGCGTGGGCTCGATTCTCGAGGTGAGTTCAGCACGACTTTTGTCCTATACATTGTAATGAACATTTTAGCGTTGATTTCGAATTAATCGGACACCGTTTCGATGTTGTTTCGAGGGTCCTAAGGGTTATATTACGTTTTTAACTAACATTTAATTCCCGGAAAATTATGGGAAATTAGTATGCTGTTATTTGAGACCTTAATAACCCTGAAGAATGATTTCGGACAGGATTTGAGATTTCTGAAAAATACCAGAAATTACGGGAACACGTGCAGCGCGAAAACAGGCGTTATGGACGGTGTGTGAGTGGACTTTGCTTTCTAAAGTTTAATGCATGCATAAATGTTTCTAAGATTTCTATGATTATGATTATGATTTGTGATAATTACGATTTTCATATTTATACGTATTTTGATATGCCATACGTAATTACACGTATTTCGAAACTATTACGGATTTGCACGTTTTACGAGGTTTCGTGTATTTGGTGATTTGATCATGGTTTTTGATGCTTTGACCTTGGGATTTGAAATATGATTTGAGTTCAAAGATTTAAAACGGGTTTCGGAAAAAAAGTGATTTCGGGCTTGATGCCCAGGGCATAAAAGTAATTTGATGAACGAGATTTCGATTTTCGGAAGCTTGAAAATGGATTTCTGGACTGGGTTCGGAATGGTGGTTCCTGATGCCGGCTTACGGAATCATTATTGCGAATTCTGTTTCGGGAATGGATGACAGATATGATTTGAGATTTGAATGTGAAATTCGAACATGAGTCCTATTATGACAAAATCTGGTTTCGAATTGATTTGGAATTTGGATCATGATGGATCCGGACTTATTATGAATTGCATATGTTTTGGGTTTAAAGACTCGGTGCTATTGCTGGAGCACGTTTTGAGTTTAAAGACTCGGTTAATTGATGACTGGGGCAGGCCCGGATTGGGTTTAAAGACCCGGATTGAGTTTAAAGACTCGTGAGTTTAAAGACTCGGTTATTGTGATACCCCCCGAGGCCTATTGATTATATTCTGAGTTTAAAGACTCGTTGATATCCCGGGAAGGCCTGATATATGTGAGTTTAAAGACTCGGTGATTGAAATCCAGCAAAACTGATTGACTTGTGATTTGTTGTTGATCTTGATGTTTTCGGATGTGTTGGGCAGTGGCCCGGTTTTTATGGTTTGATGGATTTTGGATTATGTTGTGTACCTGGATTTGATTCGTGATTTTGGGCTGAGGCCCTGTGTTTATGATTGTGGGCTAAGACCCGAAGGTCAAGAAAAGGAAAATGATTTGATTTTCGTACACGGTTTTCTTATGTTGAAAATGTAACGGATTGCGAAATGATTTTCAAATGCATGCATTGGTTTTACGTGGAGGGTAGAAACGTCTTCTGTAACTATTTTATAAACTGATTTAATTTTTGTCCACACACCTTTTGTATTTTTATTGACCCTCCAGGTCGTGGCGCATTGATCGAGGCTGATCGAGAGGCGGAGGCATGAGTGAGTACGTGTGTGGGTATCCCTGGTTTGGCAAGTACTGAGGGTAATTTGGGAACTTCAGTCGACTTGCTAGACGGGAGCAGGACCAGACACCGTTATCAATGTCACTTCGGGGGCGGTCCTGTCATGTGCTGGTATTTTCTTTATAACATTTGTAAATATGAGTACAATCTCCATGTGTTTTAATTTCTGAATTTCATTTATTTCATACGTTTTAGTGCCCAACCTTCAATTTAACGCTAACTGTTTATGACCGCCGTTCGGTGCACTTAGAATAGGATTGAAGAGATTTAATGTTTGACACACATTCAATCAACAATTTAAGGTGAATCATATTATAAGTGTTTATGATCGATATTCGGTGCATTTATAGTATTGAAAAATGTATGCATGTAATTGAGATATGAAGATAGGATTTCATGATTGGTTCAATATGGGAAAAATGTTAGAGTGTCGGTAAGATTTCTATTTGAAGAAAGTCCATTGTATGAGTAGTTTAAATAATGTGAATATTAATTTGAATTTACTTACGTAAAAGTGTCGGTTTTGTCTATGAAACTAATCTATGACTTGTAAATTCTAATTAGCATGAGCATTCACATTTTAATTCTTAGTTTGTTTAAAAATGTAGTTTCGGCTACAACTCTTTTCAAACCCCCCATTTTATTCTTTGATTCTTTGATTTTTTGATTTTTTAATTTTTTAATTTTTTGATTTTTTAATTCTTTATTTTTTAATTCATTTATTATTTTATTCTTCGATTATTTATTATTCTTTTTCACTAACTGTTATTTAATGTTCCCCAATTTCCTCGGTTAAGAACGATCTCTATTTACCAATACTATATCTACACAAAAAAAAGTTTAAATTGCATATGCTTGAATTAAGTGTTGAGTGTTACTTTGCATTTACTTAAATACTTAGTTTAAGAAACGTCAATTACCTATTAGAATGAACCTATATATAACCAAAGATTGAAATATCGATATCGACGAAAATATCGCTAGTTAAATTTACGGATATCTTGATGGATATATCGATATCGATATCGTTTATGCTCAACAAAATGACGAGAATTTAGTCTAAAAGTTGGGAATTTTTAATGGAACTTTGGAAAACATTTAAGTACCTAATAATGGTTATATAAAACTAAAAAAATTTATAAAGTGACTTTAATATATTAAATATATGATGAATAATATGATATAATATGGTTCTGACGATGACTATAATATAAAATCTTAAACGTAAACATAAATTGAAATAAATTACTATAATTGAATATTAATATAGTTAAAAACATAACAATAAGCATAATATTTATTCAATGGAGGAAAAATGATAAAATATGTCCAAATATATTTAAAATTAGAAAAAAAGATGAAAAAATAGGGCCAAATTTTGTTCAAAAATTGGAAGGAACAAATAAAAAAAAGGAAATCAATTAGCAACTATCAACAAAGGGCTTCGAACCCTAGCCCCCAGCAAAGAAGCTAACCACATAGCCAACCCAGCTAATCTAGCCTTATTCCAAGTTTAAGCTCGTATAATATATAACTGATAAAAACTGAAACTCATCTTCTTCCTCCATTCGAGCCTGCAACTTAGGTTTTCCGACCTCGTTACTTGACCTGACTCAAACGCCTTCATTTTACGTCCAATTTTCACTAATTAACATCATATCTCGATCGTTTTGATCCCATAAAGAGATATGTGTGGACTCAGAACAAGAAAAATTGGCGAAATATCGGTCAATTTCTTTCACCCTCCATTTAGGCATCGGACGCTCAAATGGGGCGGCTTTCGTAGGGTACAACTGGCGTCCGTGCGAAATATTGGTGAAATTACCAATATTTCAATCCATGTATATAACTACCCATATCGATTTGGATTTTAAGATCAAATTTGGGCATGTGGACCGATTATGTAACAGCCCGTCCCGGAAATCGGGATTAGCTTAGCGATTGATGACGGATTAGTGAAGTTAATCAGTAATTAGTTGGACGAATTCGGACGGACGATGCAAAATGACGATTTTGCCCCTAGAATGGGCAAAAATGTTGACTTTTTGTTCGGACAGTCAAATGGACGTTGACCGATGACCGTGACGTAGTTCGGGACGTCACGAGTTCATAGACAGGTGGCACGTCCGATTCCGACATCCGAGGAGGAAGTTATGTCGTTCGGAAGTTCAAGGGCAGTTTGGTAATTTAGTTAAAAAGGGGTAAATTGTTGACTTTTCAAATGACATGAATTTTTCACGTAATTCGAGGACCGTTAGATAAGTCTCGGTCCCCTGAGTACAACGACGGACGGCACGCTGCCGTTGGATTTCGGATCGTGAAGATTTTGGTCTAAGAATGAGAAGAGCAAAATGGTAATTTTGCAAGGCAGGGGTAAAATGGTCATTTTGCTGTCTTGGAATGTGTGCCCAGTGATATCAGGACACCTGGGCTGGTTGGATTGCATATTTTGGCTAAGAGCCACAAAGAGGAGGACATCTGTCCACCCTCTAGTGGGTTTGAGCAAATTCTCACACGGTTAAGCCGTGTTTAAATTTGGGTTGAAATCGATCAAATGAGGGAAACAGAGAGCAAAACAGGGGGTTCGTGAGTGTGTGATCATGAATCTATTTCCCTTAAACCCTGAACCGTGACTAGCGAATGGACGTGTGAGAGGAGGTTGGAACGACGTCGACAGTGGCGTCCACGACGACGTGTGGCGGTAAGACACCGTGTTTTTCCCTGTTTTGTTTCAGATATGGCTAATTGTGTTGTTAGGACCCGTCCTATGATTAACGCGGGACGACCCTGATCCCGTCTGACACGGAGTGTCAGACAAGGGAAATTTCCGACTTTTGCCCTCTCGGGCCATCAGAGTACGCCAAAATCCAGATGAGGTATGTGATATCTCGGTCTCTGCTACAGTCCACATCCACTGTCAACCTGAAGGGCAGTCAAAACATTAAAAGCTGTGAGTGGACAAAACAACCATTTGTAAAAACATTTAATTGAAGACATTTGTACCCTTCACTAAAAAACATGCATGCATTCGAAAACCGTTTATCCAAAAGAACCATATGTGAGAACTAAGCCCAAAACCATAAAGAAGCCAATCATACGGGCCATTGCCCAAATCCATGTGAGACTCAGCCCAAAACCTGTATACATCACATTTCATATATCATATTTCATATTCCATATTTCATATATACATATAATTCACACAACCAATCCTGTCACGGTTTTCAAAGCTACGCGCATGCTACCCGGGGTCTCAAACCCAAGTCTCTCAGAGTGCCAGGTCAATGTCCGTAGACGAATGACCCTACCTGAGGTTATAGTACAAGCCTTTCTGAGAGTAAGGAACCCAACTGGGGCGACTCCACTCAGTCAGTGCTCCGTGACTACTCCGGGGTCCACCCAGACCAACGACCCTCCCCGGAGGAGATAATAGAAGTAAAGGAAGGTATATGAATATATATATCTATATAGAAAATATTCTTAGAATCCTTCAAGGGATTCATGCCATTCATATACATATAGAAAACATCTTTAGAACCTTTCAAAGGATTCATGTCGGTTCCCATAAACTGTCATGTACCACAATACCCTTTCCAGGGTTCATGCCGGTTCCCATAAACTGTCATGAACTTGGAAATCCATTTAAGGTCCTCAACCCGAAATCATTAATATAAAGTAACTGGGTCTCGTGTTGGAACATATGACTCAACTGGGCATCGTGCCCGATATCTCAGGGTCAGTCACGACTATGATCATAGTGATGTGTGCAATCATCCATCCAGGACCGCCCTCAATCCTGGTATGTCGCCGTGAACATATCAACCGACACGACCACCACAAGATCATGGTGCACTCATCACCGATCGATATCTTGAACCGTCAGCACTCCGTAGTCGAGCCTCCAGTGGCTACCCGACCACAGATCGTGCATCGTGACCTCTCTGGAAGGAACATATCCTAGTCCGGAGGCGAGCGTCGTATCGTCTGTCGCCGTGCACATAGCACTCGCCGCGACCACGATTTAGACCCGAAGGCCATCAATAGGGTCATATGCCCGAGATAAAACCAAATGGGTCTCATACCCGAGTTTATCCTTTTGAAAATCCAAAACCATTTCATTTAAACCAGTAAAGGAATACAAACCCGTATCGGCACCGCATAAGGCTGAAACCTCAAAATACGTGCCAATACGTAACCACACATCAAAATGCACTCATGGCATCACAAACAAGTATTTAAAATATATAGTAAACATTTATGTATGCACCAATTTATAAAACAAGGTCCACTCACAGACCGTCCGAGCTGCCGCCTCGATACGCGTGCCATACGGCTCTTCAGAGCCAATCATCATCACCGGGACTCCCAAACCTATCCAAATTGTAATAGAGGGTTACTAACTACTTAAATAACCCCTCACTAAAGCCCCGGAATTTTCCGGAATTTTTAAGTATTTTAAATCCCGATCTGAAACCTTCAAATGCCCCGAAAATTATCGAGACGGTGTCGGATCGACACGAAACTAGTCCCAAAATGTTCGTTACATCGAATAGAAGATTTCACGTGTGGAACACATTCCCAAAAGATGGGACACGCGCCCCGAGAACCTCCTGCGCGTGAGCTCACGCGTGGGCACTATTCACACATCTTCAAGCTTCAACGCCGATTCGGTTCGTCCTCTGTAATTGGACCGGCGGTCCCGGTTCAACCATATTCCTCCCCTATTTTTAGTCCAATCCTCTCCTTTTTAATTCCTAAACTTTCCCATCATCAAACCTAATTATTCTAGTCATTAAGAACTGAAGAAAATGGATTAAAACTTACCTTGAAGGTTCATGTTTGAACCAGTCCCTGCAAGTCACCACCGTCGTGGCCTCCGGCCATCCTAGGCCTCAAAACCGGTCCAAAGCCTCCCCCTAAGGTCCCCAGAAGTCAACCCAATCAAAGAAAACTATCAAGAACCTCTCAAACTCAAACTTGGATTTTCAAAAACGTGCTTACCCGCCAAACCGGGTTTTCCCTCCGCCGTGGCTTGTTGGCCTTTCCTTCATTGTCTTGACCACTCCCTCAGTCTCTCAATATCCCTCATAACTCGTATGGATGCTGTGAGGTGGTAAGCCGTGTGTTTGCTAAGTGAAGGAATGGAGGAAAATTGAAAATAATGGTTTCGGGCTTATGAGGAAACAGAGATGAGGTGATGTTATCTGATGAGAGAGGGAAAGGAATTGAATGGTGAGGATTTGATAGATTAATTAGAATGGAGGGTTAGGATTGAGTGAAGATATATTAAATTATAAACTAATATAATAATAATAATTAATTAATATATATCCACAATTTAGGGGTTTGAACCAATGGGATGAGTGACACTTGTCACTCATCCATGGGTCCCACTTAAAATATCTGGCCAATCAAAATAGGCCAAGTCATCATCTCCTCGAAGTACATGCATAATGAAATCGAACTTCCGTGACCTATAACTCTCCTGTTCGAAGTCCGATTTCAGTGTGCTGCCTGTCTATGGATTCGTATCGTCTCGATCTACGTAACGATCCTCATCCCTTGGCCGTCGGACCTCCCAGGTCAAAATTTAACTATTTGCCTCATTTAACCAAAATTACCAAAATGCCCTTAAACTTCAGAACGTCATAACTTCTTCCTCGAATGTCGGAATTGAACGTGCCACCTGTCTATGAACTCGTGACATCCCAAAACACATCACTGTCATCGACCAAAGTCCATTTGACTGCCTGAATGAAAAGTCAACGTTTTACCCACGCCCAAGGGCAAAACGGTTATTTTGCACCGTTCATCCGATTTCGCCTAACTAATCACCGATTAACCTCACTAATCATGATTAGTCACTAATTTAATCCCGGAATTCTGGACGGATCGTTACTGGTAGACATTAATCATCAATTTGGATGATAAGGGGATGATCTAGAGAGGACCATGAGTTGATCCAGCCCAGTTTCGAGGCCTATGGTGGTCGGTAAGAGGGTTCCCGCGAAACTGCATCGTTTACCTTCAAAAATGGCAAACTCACTTTTGATGAGTGGTAATCGAATTAATTGTTTGGACGAGGTTCTGAAGGTCGAAAGAGATGGATTGAGATTGAAACCAGTGGAGGAGGTGGCTCGAATCATGGTAACTGGATGATGAACAGGGGACAGTTTCTCCTTCGAATTGGGAGGTAAGATTGAGGTCTCAATTCTATGTTTTAAATCTATAGCTTGATGGGAAATCATGTAAGGGAACTAAAGAACTTAAAATGGTCGAAAACAGGTTGAAACTGGACAAGATAAGATGCTGGACAGCCTGCGCCAGTTCGGTTGAACTGGGCCGGTTCGGTTGAACTGGGCCGGTTCAAACCAGTATGAATCGGGTTGGTGGGAGGTTGAAGGTGATGAACAGTGCAGGCGCGTGGCTCCCACGCGCAGCCCCTTTGGGAAGCGCGTGAGGGCGCGTGATACTTCTTTTGGGGAAGTGTTCAACCTATGAAATGATGTAATCGATGTAACGAACATTTTGGCACTAATTTCGAGTCGATCGGATATCGTCTAGATATGTTTCGGGATGTCCGAAGGTTTTAAGGCTCTGTTAAAAATAGTTAAAAATTTGGGAAAATTTCGGGGATTTAGTAGAAGCTTAATGAAGTGGTTAGTGAACTTATTATGAGATTTGGACAGGTTCGGGAAAGCCGGTGATAACGGATTAACCGGGAACGGCATAAGTGCGTGCGTATTGAGGCAGCGGCGTAATGGTCTGTGAGTGGACTTTGCTTTCTAACCCTTGATGCATGCATATATGTTTTTATATGTTTTCTATACGTGACTTCTATGTTTATGATAATGGATTTGATGGTTTACGATTTTACACGGTTTTCGAGATATTTACGAAATTGCGCATTTTACGAGATTTAAATCGATGTTGTGATTTGACCATGGTTTTAATGATTTGATTTCAATGATTTAAAATGGATTTTGGAAAAGTGATTTCGGGCTTGAAGCCCAGTTCAGAAAAGTGGTTTTAAAGAACGTGACTTCGGGTTTTTGAATTGGATTTCGAAATGACGATTCTGGATTCGGTTCTGAAACTTGAAAGTGGATTTCCAGATTTGGGTCCGGAATGATTATTCCGGATGCCGGCCTACGGAATGATGGTTTCGGATTCAGATTTGGAAATGGATGATGAATATGATTTTGGATTTGGATTTGGATTCGGGATACTGATTTCAGATTCGATTGGGAATTCGAAATGGTGATTTTGAATTCGAATTTGGACATGGATTTGGAAAAGGTTTTCAAAGGGTTTTGGATTGGATTTGCTGGATCTGGTTATTGGGTTTAAAGACCCGGATATGATATGACGGGGGCGGGCCCGGATTGGGTTTAAAGACCCGGATTGAGTTTAAAGACTCGGGAGTTTAAAGACTTGGATATTGTGATTTCCCCCGTAGGCCTATTGAGTTTAAAGACTCGGGAGTTTAAAGACTCAGATTATATTGAGGCCTGGATTGAGTTTAAAGACTCGGATAGATCCAGTAAGTTCGATGGATGGAAATGTGGTTTCAAATGTATTTTGGATTTCGCTGAGACTTGATGATGATGGTTTTCAATAATAGTTTTCCGATGTTTCGGGCTATGCCCGAATGTTATGGATTTTGATGGTTTTGGCCTGAGGCCCGAGATTTGAGAAAAGGAAATGATTTCAGTTTGCATCAATGATTTTTATTACCTTGGAAATAAATTGGTTTGATATGCATGCATTAGTTTTCAATGGAGGGTATAAATGTACTTTTCTTATAAACTGTTTTCTGAAATTATTATTTATTTTGTCCACTCACAGTCTCTTCATGTTTTCGATACCCTCCAGGTTGTTACGGTGCGGGCTGTTGGTAGAGAGAGACGGAGACATCACACACGCGATCCACAGTAGAGTCTGCACGTTCTGGAAGTCCGGAAGTTTGGAACGGTGCGTTAGAAAATCCCTTATCCGACTTACGTGTCACATGGAGGTTGAACGTCGATTTAGCATTCGTGTCATGCGTAAGTTAGACGGGAGCATGAGTTAGCCCTTAATCTAGGGGGATTGGGGGTGGGTCCTGTCAGATTGGTATCAGAGCAAGTTTTGTGTGCTCTGCACGAGGTTTGGTTCATAGAGTCGTTGGTTCGTCGACTTGGGTGTGGTGATGCTACTGTGGATGTGATGTCTCGACGAGGAACAGCCCGTCATCAACCTGGACGCGATAGTGATAACACGTTCGCTAGTGGTTAGTTAGCGGCGATTGATAGTGCCTGGGTGATAGTCGATCGATATGCGGTGTTAAGTATAAGCGATTGGGTGATATGTTACCTGATACGTGGGGTGTGGTGAGAGATATGTTGTCGAAATAGTTAGCATGTTTGGCACTGGATATGCTAGATGATTGGACCTAAGGGTCGGATGTATGCCATCGTGGCTAGCCTGGACGATAACCAGTGAACTACGGTTGATGGTCAATTGAGGGTCGACTGGTCGGTCTGTGGAGCCCAATGACAGCCTGTTGAGCGGTCAGTATATGTCGGCTGAGGAGGCCAGTTGATGACGGCTTGGTTGAGATTGGATTTGTGCGGCTACGAGTAGTCAGATGCCTCACATGGCAAGGGTATAGGAAACAACTCTGAGGATATAAGGGATTCCCCCTAGCGTTGGTTACTGGTTGATGTTGGTGTGAATACTTTCCGATAAGCCGGGTGTGGCGACCCGAGTGGTAAGGTTGCAGTGAACAAGTGGCTGTTGCGGGTTTGGATAACCCGTATGACGAGGATGATTTAAGGAACCGTGTTGGGATGACTGGTTTGGGATGACTTGTTGGGACTGTAAGTGTCTTTGTGAGAAACCCCAGAGGTAGTGCTGAGTCTGGAACCCATGAGGTTGGAGTTTGTGGTTATGTAGTTGTTGTGGTTGGGCCGATTTACGGCCGGATTGGAGATATGCTGCTAGGTGCAGCCGAGGTAGTGAATGGTTGGTGGACAATTCCGGACGAGTCCAGTGTTGGGTTGCTCAGAGAAGTGGATTATGAGGAAGGTTAGTTCCCCCGACCCGAGCATAGATTGAGGGTTTTAGCTCAATTTGCGCAGAGATTTGGGACTGGTATGTTGTGAGCCGAGATAAGAGATGATGTGCCAGGAGCTGGGATGCCAGAATGGTACGATGGGCACCTCGTGAGTTGAGATTGTGACCAGTTGTGAGGTGCCGGTGTCTGGCAGGAACCACTAACCGAGTTGGAATATGTGGTGACCATTGGTAGGTCATGTTTCAGGACGAACGGTTAGGATACCGGTAGGTGGATCAGAGTAACGCAGCGGAAGTGCGATGGACCTATGCCTCGTGTTAGATCGGGCTAGGTTTGTATAGTTGGGTTTGACCGTTTGTGAGGTTTGTTTTAGTAGACCCCCCTGATGTGTTGGCAAATGTCGGCAGATGCCGAGGCCCGTGCTTGGTGATTTCCCGAGATTTGGATACGAGTATGATGGTGGTGCTCAGAGTTAAACCTCAGGAAGGTTGTGATGCAGGTATTAGAAGGAGTACTGATTTATATCCTTTTGGGATAGGCACAATGGTGAGAACCGACAGGCGAGTTGGTCGGTGATTTGATTTGGTTACGGATACGTGGTTGTGATCCGTAGGAGGTGTGGACTTTTCTAAGTCCCGTAGAAGAATTGACGTCTGGATAGTTAATCTGGAGGTGGTATGGTTGGGGATGAAGTCCCATAGCTGGAATCGATGGACATACTTCCAACATGGTTGGAATTCTGGCATCAAGAGATGTTGTGATTACGACGATGAGCCCACCGTGAATACCGAGGGTTGGATACTCTGGTGTCGCTTCGGGTGACTTAGTGGAGGTACTTTAGAAATTGTGACCCCCCTTTGGTCGTGGACACGTGCAGGTGTTGTCAGGAGTAGAAATAGGACGTAGTGACGCCATGTTTGGCATGTGTGGCCAGTGTCATGAGTTTGTGATAAGTTGGCTTAAGGTCGGATGACTTGTGAGTCATTGTGGTGGATTATTGTGAGTTTCCATTAAAGGATGACGGAAGGAAACGGAAATGGAATGACTATAACTGATCGATATGAAGTTCTTGAAGAGAACCCACGATCTAGACGTGCCTTTAGACGTATTAAGTTATTTATCGATGTGATCCGACGTGGTAGACTGATCATTTGTGGATATTGAAGGCGAAGTCGTGGCCATTAGGTGGGACCCACTTAGGAGTGGGTGAATCAGGGGGATCGTAGACAAGACAAAGGTTGGATATGTTGGACATCCAACTGAGGGGATTGCTCTATCTTGTAGGAGCAAAAGTGGATGGATACCTTGACCATTTTGGAATTATACTGGACGCGTGTGGTCCCTCTCGCATATTTATGGTATGAGGCCTAGATTTTCTACGGGGTCTGCCCTGTATTCGTAGTTGAAATGTGATTGGATTTCATGTTGTTCGGGAGACCCAGAAGACCGGGAGACTCGGAAGGGACTCGATGACAGGACCCGTCCCAATTGGACGTAAAAAATCGTGCCCGGTCCTGCTCCCGTCTGACAAGTCAACTAAAGGTCCGAAACTCCCCTTCAGTGCTTGCCAGACAAGGGATGTTCGCGCGGATTTCTGCTGCTGTCACTGCCTCACGATCAGTCCCGAACGTCGTACCGCGGCCTGGAGGGTCACAAAACAGAAAAGGTGTGAGTGGACAAAAATGACCTCTTATAAAAACATTTATCATAATACAATCTTAGCCTCCAGTTTTCACAAACTTGCATGCATATCGTAAAACATGAGTGACCGATAAAATCAAAACATATTTTCCCATGGTCCATAAAACTCATGTTCACCAAATCAGTTCATGTTATAAAACATCAAATCCCGGCTCTCAGGCCAAAACATGTGAAAACATAATCACCTGGCCACAAAGACCAAAAATCCGTACTCAATACCAGTACATCATCACAATCAATACCAATCAGCACTAATCACCAGTGCACAATAAATATAACAATCCAATCAATCCGCACTATTCACAAGTGCACAAAATATCACAAATCACATCCGCACTACTCACAAGTGCTGCACTACGCGTAGGCCAATATCCAGTCACTCTCTCGGGAACAGACACCTCTGGGCTCAACCTCCTCGGGCTCAGTCACCTCTGGGCGAACACATCCCCAGGATCAGACACCTCTGAGTGGTACATACAGGCTCAGTCTCATCCGAGAAGCTGACTACCATAGGATCAACTCCCGATCCTACAATCACATCCCCCAAACTCCGGTCGTCTGGGTAATCCCCCCAAGCACCGACCGTCTGGGAATATCACAATCACAATGAAAACCATCCCGGGAATTACATCCCAAAACATTTCAATCAAATCTTGACTTCATACCAAGTCAAGATCATTCTCAACTGGGTCTCAAGCCCAAAATACCTTTTACACATAAACCGTTAAAATCACATTTAAATCAATAGAATAATCCGGAAATCATCATTGACTCACCAACCAAGTCAAAATATCATTTTAGAAATCATTTAGACTCCGGGCCTAGCCCAAAACATCATTTGCACGTTCCTCGTAAAACGTGCCCAAAAGACTGATTAAAATAATCATAAATTCCCAATAAATCATTAATTTCACAAGTGACTCCAAATCCGAGTCAAAACCACTATTCACTTGGGTTCTCATGCCCAAAATAACGTTATCACGCAAATCCATGCGTTGCAACCTCCGTTGCCATTTTCACGTAAATCCATAAAATTGACCCTTGACTCATTCCCGAGTCATCACCTCATTTTCCAATCCATGACTCAATAACCCGAGTCCAAACATTATTCTCAATCAATTTCAATCCCGGACTCATAAACCAAGTCCAAACATCATTTTTACCAAATTTCGTAATTTCTCGAAAATCGCCCAAAATAATAATATAATAATCATAAAACCGAGAAATTACCAGATTGAAACACAAATCATGCCCAAGCATATAAAACCATATAATAAGGCATAAAAATCATATATTCATGCATCACGGTTAGAAAACAAAGTCCACTCACACACACCGTCCAAAACGGTCCGTTTCCGAGCTGCACGTTTTTCCGTAAAATCTGGAAATCACAACTCCTGTCCAAAATCATTATAGGGGGTTACTAACATCTCAAAATACAACATATAATTTTCCCCAAATTTTCCGGGATTTAAATACGTATTTTTAACGTAATACAAAACTTCGGATACACGGAACATTAACGAAACAATATCCGATTTCATCGAAATCAACGTCAAAATGTTCGTTACACTGAGAGGATCAAAAGTCTTGTTGACCTCACCTTGAGACTAGGCCGGACACGCCCCCACGCGCTGCCGTGAGTGGCTGCGCGTGAAACCCACGCGCCAGCTACAGTACTGTCTCCCTCACCCGTTTGTCTGATAAACGGGTCCTTTAACCCGCGACACGATCCGGTTCCAATCCTATCAATTCGACACTGATTACATCAATTGATCATCGAGTTAGTTTCGTTTTGAGTTCAATTAAAGGTCTGTAATCAGAATTACACGATTACCTGCATCAAACCTCACGATCGAAGATGAACACTCGAAGAACACTCTGAACACTGTTTATCATTCGAACACCTTCAATCTCAATCGATTTCTCTCAATTGATTCAACCAGAAGCATCAGTGGACTCCGTTAAACATTTCCCCCAACTCAATTGCATCAATCCATTGCTCAATCTTCACGACTCAAACTCGAACATCCGTACACTGTGCAACCATGGAGCTCAGTCAATCTCAATCAGTTTCTTCCAATTGATGGATCCAGAAGCATCGTGGGATCCTCAGGAACATAATCCCCAGCTCAATTTCAACAATCAAAGCCTCCAATTCCTCGACTAAATCTCGAAATTTCAGAGGCCACCCTCCTTCAGTTCTTCCACAATTCGACCCCAATTCCACTTAGTTCCTTCTACAAAATTGATCGTAGTAATCCCAGAAGACTGAAACTGAACCCAATTTCGATCAACAAGGCTTCATCCAATTTGATTTTTCCTCCCAAAAGCCCAATTTTCGAATTCCAGTTCCCAGCTACTCTCAATCTCCCGTGTTTACCCAGTTGAGTTAGTCTCAACAAGCACTCGATTTTGCCCTCAAAACCAGTTAGAAATGGCAGCTAACACTCTCCAATTCTGCTGCTCAATGCTCACGGGTAAGAAAAACAAAGAAGGAGAAAATTAAGGAGAAAATGGAGGAAATGATGAAGGATAAATGATGATGTTGTAATAATGGTGTTGGGAGGGAAACATGGACCAGATTTCAGGGGATGGGTGACACTTGTCACTCATCCGAATGTGCACAGTCACCGGGTACTGTTCATATTAAAATATTATTTTAATCCCGGTTCGTTCGGTTAATCGAGCCCGATTCCGTGACCATAACTTCGTCGTCGAATCTCCGATTTCGGCATGCCGCCTGTCATTGGATTCATATCGACGAGACCTACGTAACGGTCCTTGGCCCTCGTCCGTTGGACTTCCCGGCCAAAAAGTCAACATTTGGTCCCTAATATGCCAAATTACCAAAATACCCCTCTACTTCCGAACACCATAACTTTCACCTCGAATGTCGGAATCGAACGTGCCACCTGTCTATGAACTCGTGACGTCCCGAACTACGTCACAGTCCTCGGTAAAAGTCCGTTTGACCACCCGAACTAAAAGTCAACATTTTACCCACGCTAGGGGCAAAACGGTCATTTTGCACGTTTCGTCCGATTTCACTCAACTAATCCCTGATTGGTCATTCTAAATCATAATTAATTAATATTCAATCCCGATATTCGGGACGGGTCATTACACTCGAGTTGGATTTCCCCGGAAGATATGTAGTACAGCCTAATGGTCGAATAGGACCGACGGACTGTAAAAGTGAAACGTGATTGGCTCGTGGACAGGCGGTAATCAGTATGGTTACGAGGACATTTCGTGTAGTGATAAGTCGTTAATTAAGTATTATTTTATATTATTTTATACCCTTTATAAATTGGAGAAAATAATATATTTTGTGGGATTTTTACAGAAATAAATAAAGTATGAAATTTTGAGCATTTCGGCGAAAGAATCATCCCGATCGGAATTATAACGAAGAAATTATGGACGAAATATGAGAAGCCACCAAAAATCGCAAGG
The DNA here is from genome assembly GCA_032719365.1 of Prinsepia uniflora. Classification (NCBI taxonomy): domain Eukaryota; kingdom Viridiplantae; phylum Streptophyta; class Magnoliopsida; order Rosales; family Rosaceae; genus Prinsepia; species Prinsepia uniflora. The sequence continues at coordinate 20,189,983 of CM064869.1, forward strand.
AAATTCGGTGGGAAGCTGCTGAAATCCAAAAGCCCAAGCCAAAAACCAGCCGCCCTATTTCCTCATTTTCAACCATTTTGGCTGATTTTTCAAACATCTTTTCCCTAAAATAAACATTTTTTCCCTAAAATCAGCATTTTTCCCCAAAATCAGCATCTTTTCCCCAAAATCAGCCAATATTTTCCCCAAAATCAGCCAACCTCATCATTTCACTTTGGAATATTTTTATTGTAATTATTATATTTTAATTTTTTACTTTTATTTAAACAATTGTGACACTCCCTCTATAAATAGGGAGGTCATTTCATGTATTGATAGTCCCCATAGTCCCCATTTTTCCCATTTTGTTTCTCCTTTTAGTTTAGGTTTTTATATTTTCTCTCTAGTTCTTCTCTTCTTTTAGTTCATCTTCTTTATTTTGTTTTTTATTTTTGGGGACCATTTTAACTTCTTGTAGATTTTCTATTAATTAGTTTCCTTTTAATTCTTATTCTTAATTTATGTTATTTTTATGTTATTTTCATTTCTTCTTTACTTTGTTCTTGTGATTTTTCTTTGAGATTTCTTAAACACATTTTTATGTTTTCCTTAACTATTGAATTCGTTTGTTTATACTTTGTGATTAAGTGTTATAACTTGTAGATAATGCATGTAAATTGATACATAAATGAGCATGTTAAGATAATTGTGTTTAAGGAAATGGTGGTTCAAATGAGGAGGGTCACCAATGTAGTTAAAGGAGGAAAACAGTTGCATTTCTGGGCGTTTGTGGTGGTTGGGGACAAGCAGGAGGTTGAAGATGCACTGTTCATCATCTTTTTTAATTTTTTATTTTTCAAATACTTAGTTTTAATAATTTTTTTTATAAATAATTAAATAACTAATCAGAATTTGATACGTGACTATATTGACACTGTCATTAACTTTACTAATAGATTGGAGTAATAATGTAACTAAATGTACAGTTATGGTAGAACATTGAAACTAAATATGTTTCGAGGAACAAAGTAATATTTTATATCCGATTAAAAGAGAAAAGTGAGTAATAAATAGGAGAAAAAATAATTAAAAAAAACATTAATTTTCGAAAAGACAAAAATAATCATATCAAACACGTGTTCCGTCGGGTCGCTATTTGAGTGTCAAAGCCTGTCAGATGATTGAATAAACAGATGAATACAAAAGCACAGATAAGAGATAAGAGATAAGAGATAAGAGATAAGAGACAAGAGAAAAGGGCCATCATCCCAAATTCCCAATACGATTTTGAAGGTCGATCACTCAACACTCATCTCGATTCGCGAGAGCGCCCGCTAAGAAGACCAGTGACGTCACTCAGCATCTCCTTCTCCTTGGCCGGCGGCCTCCATTGTTCCCTGTCAGTTTCTTTCTGGTTTCGCATCTCATCTTTTTTAATATTTTGATAATAGTTAATAGTTAGTATAGTGTGAGCCTTATATTTGTAGAAAACCCTAGTCGCCCTCCAAAAAAATAAACCTTCCTCCTAAAAGCTTTTTCGGGTATTGTGAACGGCTTGTGATGCTCTTTTCTTCTGGAGCTTGATTTGCCATCACAATGCGTTTACTCGTGAGCAGCCGGTTTTGATCGAGCGATCACTTCCACCAATACCATTACCATTGGTGATAGTGGTGTCAATCACGGGAAGATTTGAGTATCTAAGATAACAGTATTTCTCGGCGTATTTGGAATTCTGAGACTCTGGCAATAGCAATATTGTTAAGTAGGCGACAAGAGTGGTGTTGGCTTATTTAGGTATTTTGTTAGGTTATTTATTTATTATTATATTTTTTTAGATTTGCTTTGCAAACATTAGTTGTTTGAATAATAATGACCCTAATAATATTTAGGAGTTAAGTTATATTATGTTTTGCATTATTTCCTCTTGATCTTTTCGACAAATGTTGAACTTGATCATTTAACCTCTAAGTTTTAGTTTATTGTCAAGCTATTTCAATTTAACATATCTTCGATTTGCATCTTTGTTTACCAATGAAATTTCATATCCTCTAAAAAAAAATTATAAAAATAATATTTATAACCATCTAAATTAAGCGGTGTGATTGTAGTAAAGTTTTTAGTGAGTTCCTAAAAACATTTAAAATCCTCTAATTTCAGATAAAATTAATTTGAAAATAAAGAAGATAATTGAAGATACTCTTATATCCTTTACACTTCTCTAATAATAATATTAAGGTTGAGGCGGTTTGGTACGTGCATCTCTCTCTAATGGAGGTCATGCATTAATTAGGGAAGAAGGGTTGTTGCTTTTTTTGGAGTTTAGGTGGCATATTTAGTTGGCTCACAGTCAGTTTAGCTGACTAAATTATTGCTACCCTTCTCTTTCCCAATTACTTCATGAGTTTTATATGTTTTTTTTTTTTTTGTGTGTCTAATCATGAGTTTGATATGTTAGTAAAACTGAAGATTGAAAAGGCCTGTCACGTGAATCCTTTATTTAAATGCTTTCCACTCAGACTCCTCAACGTGATTTAACTTTTTCGTTTGTCTTTTCTCTTTTAAACTCTACTAAACACACATTAATTCTTTTGTTTTTTTACTCAACAAATCTCGGGACGAAATTTTAGCTCACATGCACCATCCATTCTTACAAAACGAAAATGGAATGTTAGGAAGTTTGACTGAAAAAAAAAATTGGATATTGGGAACACAATTTTCATTAGCCTACAATCTACTTCAATATTTTAAAACTAATATTCTCCTTCTATTGATCCAATAAAGCTCACGTTTCAGAAATCACTGTAGTAAGGTTGACACAATAATTACTAATAGTTTAATTGTAAAATGGATATACTATTAGAAATTAATCACCATTGTTTGAGCTGTTAAAAGGGAAGGCAACCCATTGATTCATCTCCACAGGGATCGGCAGTGAGCCTCCAGAAAACTTAGTTGTAATCTGTTATTCATTTATCTTTGGCACTTGGCAATTTGGGTGCAGGTTGAAAAGTAAGGAAGTTGACTTGTTGGTTACTAGTAGTAGTGGTTTACATGGAAGAAGATCACAATATTAAAACGAAACTTTTGATAGAAGATGCGGCGGCACAAGAGATTCCTAGTACTACTAGCACTGCTACTGTTGATGATCGTGATGATGAGGAGAATTTGGCACTGAAACACAGGGTATGGATTGAAATGAAGAAGATGTGGGTTGTGGCTGCGCCTGCTATATTCACTAGAGTTTCCACTTTTGGAACCAATGTCATCAGTCAAGCTTTCATCGGTCACATCGGCTCTACTGAATTGGCTGCATTTTCACTTGTATTCACCGTACTTGTCAGGTTCGGAAATGGAATCTTGGTATGTTTTGTTTTCCTTCTTTAACATCCTTTCTTCTTCTTCTTCATTCTACATTACATCTCTTTTTCGTTCATGTTTCACACGTGAAGTTGTTTACTTCTTTAATTCAGATTAATGAACAGAATTTGTGAATGTGGTGTACGTTGTGCAGCTGGGCATGGCGAGTGCGCTGCAAACTCTTGCTGGTCAATCATTTGGTGCAAAACAACACCACATGCTTGGGGTATATCTTCAAAGGTCCTGGATCGTACTATTCCTGAGTACATTCGTCCTCGTTCCTCTTTGCATCTTTACAACCCCGATTTTAGAGGCTTTAGGCCAAGATGAGACTATCTCAAAAGTGTCCGGATATATTTCTCTGTGGGTCATTCCCGTGCTATTTGCCTTTGTTGTATCCTTTACCTGCCAAATGTACTTACAATCACAAAGCAAAAATATGATCATTGCTTACCTGTCAGCATTTGCAATTGGAATCCACATCCTCCTTTCATGGATTTTGACTGTGAAATTTAAATTTGGTCTTGCTGGTGCAATGATATCCACAATTATAGCATATTGGCTGCCCAATGTGGGTCAGGTTTTGTTTATCCTATGTGGAGGATGCCCAGAAACGTGGAAAGGCTTCTCCACCTTAGCATTTAAAGATCTGTGGGAGTTTTTCAAGCTTTCTCTATCATCTGGTGTTATGCTTTGGTAAGAAGTTCTGTTTGTTTTGGCTTTCTTCTGTCTTTCCTTAATTTCTTTATTTCTCTCTCTCTCTCTCTCTCTCTAAATGACATGAGTAAAATGCACATGCCAAAATTTAAGTACTAGAATCAAATTCTAGGTTGGGCTTCTGAATGTTTTTTATTTTTGTTTTTCCTAACAGTCTTGAGCTTTGGTACAATACAATCTTGGTTCTTTTGACTGGGAACATGGAAAATGCTGAAGTCTCTATCGATGCTCTAGCTATTTGGTAACTATTTTACCTTCCTGTAGTTATTTTCCTCTTTTATTCTTCAACTATAATTATTTGGATTTAATTTGTTTACAAAATAATTGCAGCCTTAACATCAATGGGTGGGAAATGATGATATCCCTTGGTTTCCTCGCTGCAGCAAGGTTCTTAATTATTAGGCTTTCTTATCATCATTTTTCTTCAGAGAAGTCACTTTAATTTATTTCTCTGTTTAAAACTGTTCGATTTTTACAAATGTGAGGACTTTAGCCCTAATATTAATCCATGTTTTGGGTGTAATTTTCTAGTGTACGCGTTTCAAATGAGCTTGGAAGAGGTAGCTCAAAGGCAGCAAAGTTCTCTGTTCTAGTTGTTGTGTTGACATCCTTTTTCATTGGGTTCGTTCTGTTTTTGTTTTTCCTCTTCTTGAGGGGACGTCTTGCCTACATTTTCACCACCGACGAGGAGGTGGTTGAAATGGTTGCTCAGCTGTCACCTTTACTGGCCTTCTCCATATTATTGAACAGTATTCAGCCTGTGCTCTCTGGTATTCATCTTTCCATTCTTCTTCTTTGTTAATAATTGATTATTCAATGATCAATCAATCACACTATTTATTTCCTTATATCCGAACCACGATTGTGAACATGTTTATCAACGTCCAGGGGTTGCTATTGGAGCTGGAAACCAGCGTATCGTAGCATATGTAAACATAGCGTGCTATTACCTTATTGGGATTCCTGTTGGAGCTGTGCTTGGTTATGCTCTAAATCTACAAGTCAAAGTGAGCTATTTTCCGTCTTCCTTCTTCACACTTATAAATTTATAGTAGTTGCTAGTTACTAGTTTGATTTGCTACCGTCTAGTGTCTATCACTATCAATCTGTTAGTGGCATTTGTTTCTTGTGTGTAGGGTATTTGGATTGGAATGTTGTTTGGAACATTTGTCCAAACTATTGTACTGGTCATAATCACCTACAGAACTGATTGGGATCAACAGGTATTTCATTGTTTTCTTTTGTCCTTTACAGGAAGACCACTGTTTTTTTTTTTGTCAAGAAGTATGACGACTTGCTTAATGGCCACGTTTGATGAGTAGAATCGATTGGATAACTTTTGCAAAATTGATATATTTTGAATATAAAAATAGAGAATTAGACATGATTAGACATGAAAGGAAACTTACCTTTTCTAATCCTATTATTTTTAAGTGATGGAATTAGATAAGTTTTCTTTCATGTATACTTCCTCTAATATCTTTACAATAAAAATATGGCCATTTTTACTTTTAAAATATATTAAATGTGAGGAGTAATTCAATCCAACTCAATTCAATCTCGCGAGTCAAATCAAATATACTCCCAAATCAATTCACACGAAACAAAGCAATTAAATTTAGAAATGTTTGTCAAAATTTACAGGTAACAGTAACACGTAACCGGGTTAGCAAGTGGGCGGCAGCGGCAGCGGCACCATCAGATACTGCAGAATCCACCCCCGCCACGTAAAATGCCTCATTTTTCTTGACTCAATTAAATATTTATCTGTGTCATTCTTCCTGTGGTGAGGTGGTGAGATTTCTGGGCTAAAAATTGCCTACGGCTCATCTCATAGATATTCATTTTTAGCTTAAAACTCTCCAATGACAAGTCATATTTCTTCCCTCTTTTTATTCTGTCAGAGAAAATGTTTGGAAATTGCCGTTTTATCTTATATGTTGATTTTTAATTTCAACCATCCAACGTGTAAGGTTCATTAGGACCGCTTTGACTAGGTGGTGTAACTGTAAGGGCCTTTTTTTGTTCCTGAACTTGGATAAAATTTCACATAAAATTCAAATCCCTAGTTCTTCGGTGGGGTGTGGACACATGGGGTATTGCTCCAAGGCAAATACATTAGAAAAAAACACAATGCACGGTGACAAGTGAAAATTAAATACGTGAACTTATCTTCGTTGCTGAATTTTCAAAATAGAATCTCTTCTATGATATTACAGACGGTGAGAAGACTCTGTAAGAATTGCAGGAATTAAAAGAGAGGCCCCGTTGTTTGATTGGAATGTCATAATAGGGATAGGAATTGCATGCCTCGCCATGACAATCCTGTAATAAAATTATTTTAAAATTACCTTTCTTGCGTTTGGAACAAAATTAAACAGAAAATATGGAATGTAATTATAAAGTACAACTTTTCCAATTATACCCTCGAGTGTCAAGAGTATTGAATAGTAAGGCCATGAAATCAAAATCAAAATACATCAAAATCATGACGGTAAAATTGAATAGTTCCATGAAATCATAATATTAGCATGGTTCTCAATTAATCCTTGGCTGCAAAAAGTATAAAGAAATGAAAGGCCACGGCAGATTTGTGAGTTGCCCTTCATGAACGTCGCATCTCTGTAAGTAGGTTTTTGTTGCCCACTCGAAAGCACGATATAACTGACCACGACAAACCAGATTCATATGGATAAAAGAAGAATGATCAACAAAGTGAATTAATCTAATGACATCAATCTTTGATCAATTTTCTTATTTTATGGATGGGATGAGTTGGCAGCGAGGGGGCGAAGCATGTCATATTTCTTTATAATAATTCATATTGCAATCAGATAACAAAAGGACATTTGCTGTAATTTTTCATTTCCAAAGTACTATGGATTATGGAATTGCATACCATCCTCAACCCCCTGTATTGCTATTCCCCCTCTCAAATGGAATAGATTTCAATCAAGTGAGGTCCTCCGTAGTTTCATTTCCATTCCCAAACTAAACAAATACCATTTTTGGGTAGAATGGTAACTAATTACCATTCCAGGTCAAGATTACGGCCAAACAATAGGAGCCAGAGAGTATCAGAGGAAATCATCTTCTCAACATATTGTACGCTGGTAAATCTTTTACGCTAAAGACATCTTCAAGTGCAAGCTCCCGCTCTAACTGAGTTGTGGTTGACCTCAAAACATCCTGGAAATATAATAATATAAAATCATAAACCATAAACCACTGCCAATAGCAGATACGAAGGTCACATTTGATGAACGGGATTGAATTTGGATTAGATAACGCTTCAAATTCAATGAATTTTGAAACTATAAATGGATGCAGTTTCATTGTAGGGTGATTAGATAGAATTAGACATAGAAGGAAACTTACATTTTCTAATCTTACTATTTTAGGCGGATTGTACTAGATATGTTTTCTTCTATGTCTCGTCTTATAAAATCCCACTCGCCAAACGTGCCCGAAAAGCAAAAGGAAGGATAATATAACGCTTGCATCTTAAATTAGCAAAGAGAGTAACAAAACCACTTACATTGAACTCCATATATGAAGCACGCTTTGCAAGCCATTGAGCATCCATCATCTGGAAGGCTACACAGTACAGGTTATCATATGCCATTTCATCTTCTTTAAGCAGTTCGAGAAAACAAATTCCTGCTAAAGAAGTTGGTTTTGCTGCAAGAACAATACATCAAATTATTACTTCATTCAAAGAGCATTCATTTTCAGAATATGACCGACAAAACTCTTCAGAAAACTGGATTTGCAGAACAAGTTATTAATCATAGTGCAAAGATGTGGTGCTCTTTCATTGCAAAGATAAGTCAGACTAGCCAATCAATCATTTTCATTCTACGTTGAAAATGTATACTCTCATTTGAACATTCTTCATACCTGATTGAAGATCCAACATCTGTGCCAAGACAAAAGAAATATTGATGCCAGCCACAGCAAAGGGATATTCCCACTCAGCTCTAGTTCCATCTTGTTTGTGCAACAATCTTTGGAATGATTCCTGTAAGAGGATCAGATGAGAAACTCATTAGCCCTTTCATGACTTTCTTGCTAAAACTTTTATCAATGAATAACATTGCCTCTACAAATTCTTGCATGGCAATTCTAGGAAAAAAATCAACAGCTGGATAGATACACAGACACATTTAAGCATTGACAGTACATTCCTTATAGTTACATATGCACATGCAAAAATGCATAACAAAATTAAAGTCGGGACTTCCTTTCATGAAATGCAAGCAGTAAGGTGAAGTTTTAAATATATGAGTGTGCGTCAAAATATCCTTCGAACATCACATCAGTCTAGGAAGCAAAAAACATAAACCACCCCAATTAATTTTCTAGCTAGACCAATAAGTAAAATCAGTATCATCATCCTGAATCCAGACACTCAACCCAAGAAAAGAAAACAGTCCCTACACCCAACAACAAGAGAATGCATCTTTTTTTTTTCTTTTCATTTTTTTTAATTAGACAAATTCATTAATCCAAGTGCAAAAAGAGAGCCCAATTACGAAGGATAAAAGAAAGCCCAACCAAGAAAATAACAAACAAATAAACAGTCCCTACACCCAACAACAAGAGAATGCATCTTTCTTTTTTCTTTTCATTTTTTTTTATCAAAGGGTAGACAAATTCATTAATCCAAGTGCAAAAAGAAAGCCCAATTACAAAGGATAAAAGAAAGCTCAAACAAGAAAATAACAAACAAAATAAAAACCCTAAACACATACAATAAAAATAGGCCCATTATAATAAAAAACCAAAACATCAAAACCCTAGCAACAGTAAACACCAGGAGACCGCCGTCCGCCGCTGCCGCCACCAAAAGAAAACCAACGAAAATGAGAGGCGAGAAAGGATCTGCAGAGAATGGTATTTGGGCAAAAAATCACAAATAGTCTGCATACTCAAGCGATCCAAAAGGTCAACATAGACCTTAAAACTAACCCATCCAAGAAAGGAATTGGGTTGTTGAATGGAGGTAGTAGCAAGGGAAGCAAGTGGTTTTTGGGTTTTTGAGTTTTGGGTGAGATGAAGGATATAGATGGTGAAAAATTTGTGCAGGGAAGAGATAGAAAGATGAAGAGAGGAGATGAAAGATATTTGAGCCATCCATTTGAGCAAGGAAAGGGAAGAGGACATTACTGATAAACAACAAAAGTAACACAAAAATTGAGGCAAAGAGCAACCACCACAAAGATGGGGTAACCATCCAAAAGGATGGGGAGAGGAAAAACCCCAAATGGTGGAGCAAACACCCAAAACTGCCAAGCATGGAGAGCAGAAGGAATAGATGAGGAGGTATGAGAGGGTGGGGAGAGGCAGGGGTCACTCACAGATCCACCACAAAACAGCGGAGATCTGGAGGAGCCCCACCTCCTAGCTAGGGCTGGTTGTTATCTGGTTTTAGAGAGAAGAGGGAGAGAAATTTTAGAGAGAGGAAAAGTGAAAAGTCTTAAAACATGAGAACGCATCTTTCTCTGTTCTAAACAATGGAGAAAATAACAAGAAAATAACATGTAATAGTTAAAAAAAATATCTTCCTTAATACAACCGGTACAGGTAGAAGTAACCTGAAACTCATCATATGATTGAACGAAAAATGCAGTTGGAGAATGTGCAGTGCAGAGTTATTAGTAATGCATTTTGACGCTGAGATCAGTATCTAGACCAAAAAATTAGGAAGATGCTAAGTACAGGAGTGCCACAATTGCACCTTTCAGTCAAACATCATTAATTTAAGCTATATGGATGTAGTTATAAAAATAAAGCCAAAAGAATACACAACCTTGTATTCCTCCCGGATATAAGTGAAACACAAGGGTAATACCTACACGTATTCAAAGCCTAAGACAAGCATTATATAAAAAATAAATTGATTTCATTGAACAAATGAAAAGGAAGAATGCTTACGAAATCTAATAAACTTCTGAAGCAAACAAAATATACAACCTTCATTGATAACCCTATATAACATAAGCACTCGTGTCAGCAATGGAAGTTTACTTATGTAGTAATCTTTGTCCATTGCAAGTCAAAAGGCCACTTTTGGACTAGGATAATGAAGTCACAAAAATTATCAGAACAGTAGAAGGGCCAAAGAAATTGGAAAGTTCAAGCTTAATGGATTAAAAACAAAAGGATAATACTTAAAGCAACAACAAAATTTATCAAGGAAATAAAAGTTTCTATAACCAAATATACAGATCTATGTTGCAAATATGAATGAATTTACTATATATTAAGTCAGAAAGAGACAAACCGGATATTGTTGGGCAAAAAAGATAAGATTCTCCAATGATATAAACCCCCCACCTCTGCAAATAAGGCGGAAATTTCTTTTCATAAATTTCACAAAAGAACTACAAAAAAACAAAACAACATATAGATCACTTAATCCATTACGTACATACCTAAAGTCTGTTGAAGGGTCTGAACCCTGCCAACCCATCTGTTTCCAAAGCTCTGATTTAAGAGACGGGAGCTCCTTGTCTGGATAAGACAACCTCCATAGCTGTCTAAGTGCATCCTGAAAATAAAAAGTTAAAATTAATATATCAAGGTTCCCCTCCAACTGGAGGAGAAGCCAAAGAATTACTTCAAGATTTTCTGAAAGTACAAACAACCCTTCAATTTGCAAAAATTAGATGGAAAACAAAATATACTAGAACTCCATAACATACAGTAAATTATGCTTTAATTACAAAACAATTTGACTTTTTCTAATTATCCATCAACATACGTTAATTATTATGTTGGTGACTGCATCAGCAATTCGTATCAAAAGAATTCCAAGGATACAATAAACTTTCACACAGCATAGTTCACTAGTCTTGGACAATCACACAAACGCACATACAAACCAAGTAACTGTAAATACTAAATTCCTCCAACCAAAGCATATTTTAGGCACCGGATATTGTCTGAAGGAAAAAAGACCTACTTGATGCTCCAGATGAGAACCATCAAAAGGTACTTCAAGCCTTTTTCGTAGCTTTACCAGCCTTGCTTCCTGGAGTATACAAGCACAAACATCAAGTGAACGCCATATCCAAAATAAGATATATATATATATATATATATATATCAATTATATGTATATATCTTGCACAGTAGAAATAGCTTCCATGCCATTATTTCTGGAAGCTTAAGCTGTTAGTGTTTTAGATAAGAGTTATCCATACTCATAGGTTCCCCCTTATGTAGGCCTCACCCCACCACTAGAATTCCCAGCAGATAGATTTCAAACTAAATTAAAAGAGAATGCAGAATTTAAACCCAAACTGTCCTTTTCTGATAACATATACACAATAAACAATGAACAGATAAAGCAAAATGTATGTCAGGAAAAAGTGGAAGTACAAATGTCCACTTCAAACGAGGCTAAGGAGTAAGCAGACGTGTTTTGCAATGCCTGAAAGACCTAATAATGCATTGAACCCACTTTGTTAAAATAAATTTAAAAATTAAGGTTCATGATATGTTATCAAGAACTACTGTACTCTAGTAGAGTTTTAAATAGAATTTTATGAACAGGTTGATTAAACGCAACGATGATGTGTTTTCAGAACACCGTATTATTAAGACGAAGAAAAGAGGAAACTGAACTGACACAAAAAATGAATAGCATAAGAAGGAAATAGGAGATCTTCCAAGCTTAATATTTGATCAAAATCCTTAAAAGAATTATAATTTCTTTAACTAAAGCACCAAAACCTCTCTTTCACTTCATCTCAAATACATTGATAGACAGGAGAAGATAGAGAGCATACAGATCAGCCGAAAATCCTTGAAAATACCACCAACGGCGAAAACATCACAAAATTTAATGCATTTCATAAAATAATATTAGATATTTGAAGTATGAGGGCTCCTCTTAAAACTTTACATTTATGTTGGATCACAAGAAAATGTATAATGAAGGAGACAGATCAGATCATTTTGTTGGACATACTTGCAGAGGACTAAGGGGAGGAGGCGCAAGCAAGCTATGTCCATTTTGTGTAGTTGAAGGGAAGGTCAAAAGCCGTCCAATAAGTGATCTAGGTCCAATAACAATATTTGCTACAAAGAACAAGATGGAATAATTAAATTACATACATAATACTATTTCAACCAAATAAACAAAAGCAATAAATCACAATTTCTTAGGTCATATAGAATGAACAGTAGGAAAATAAGAGGAGATGAGTAAGATCCTGTTTGTGTGTGCTACTGCAGGAAGCTGCTCCTAAATGCTTTTGTTGAAAGCACTCCGGTAAGAAGCACAACACAGTTAAAAAAAATAAAAAATTCAAGTGCAATTAGACTATAACTGCTAAATGCATAAAAAAAATTTGCGTATCTAGAAGCACCTTTACCTCTAAAAGCATGCCAATGTAGCCAGATAACTGCATTCATAGGTTGTTTGATATTAATTTCACTAAATTGAACCCCCAATAGAATATTGAATACCATTCAGGCTTCTTTACCTCATCTAATGAATATTACCACTCTCTACTCTGTAGGGACAACAGTAACTTAACACTTGAAAATTTGATGAAACACTAGAATGTGATTAGGAATCGGACAACAGTAACTTGACACTTGAAATTTGACGAAAGACTAGAATAAATGATCAGGAATCGTATTCAATTTTAAATTAAATAGTTTGGTTCTAAAGTAGATAACTCTCTGAGATTGACTCCATAAATAGGTCAAGAATCAAAGTTGCTATTTATCTAGTTAGATCATGTTCTAAATATCGGTCTAATTCCCCATGTGTTATAAAAAAAAAGAAATTTGAATATAACCTTTTCAGTAAAAGGGTAAAGTCTTCCTGAAAGCAAAAATCGTGAATACCTAACCATCGTGCCCACTGTGCAATTAACTGAGAGAAGAGAAGGGTCCAATGGAAATGTTCCTTTCTCCGCTCATCATCCCAGATCTCTTCAGGTGTTGATTCCTGCGAATTCCAGAGAGTTATCAACGAGAAAAGTCCAAAAAATATCTGAAAATTAATAACCAAAAAAAAACAAAACAAAACAAAAAACCATCCTGTAAACAACGACCAAATTAAAGCCACACCTCTGCATGCCTATCTAAATAATCATAATTCCCAAGTAGAGGTTCATTAAGAGCATCGGTCCCTGATGCCTCCAAATGCTCATTCTTTTTCCCATCAACATCCCCATGATGAAGCCTTTTCCTCAAAGTTTTCGACGTCATGGCGTTTTGTATATCAGCCTGCATTTCCAAACAAATCATTTCATCAACAGCCTTGTTATAGGCAAAATACAACATTGTCAAGTATACTGGAAAAGAACCATGAGAGATCCTCTCCACATTTACATTAAGGCAACAGCTTAGACGAAGATTAAGGCCAAGTCATACCCAAATTACCTACTACACAGTGGTATATACTTTAAACAACTACAATTTCACACTATCAACAAGTTTCAAGGTTACTGACATCCTCATATTTCAAACCCATAAACCCTAAGACTGAAAACTGGGATTTAGTTTGGAATGTCATATGGGTTTGTGCCAATTTGACAATTCAGAGAAAGTTTAACTTTATAATAGAAGAAAGGGAAGGAATACCAACATAAAAACAACGAGAAAAAGAAGAAGAAGACAGAGGGCCGTTCTCCAGCCTTGCCTTACCCGTTGCCAGCGGAACAGGGTCCAAAATTGGGAGCTTTTTGTTCTTAATTTCTTGCAAACTGTCGAATAGCTCGCTCTTAAACTTCTGGGTCTCTCTAAACGACTTTAATCTTTAAGAAAAATTCGGAAAATCTGCACATCTATCGACTCTCTCTCCCCGTCTGTGGATCTCGTGTTACTTAGTATTGATGAACACGACTTTATGAATCCTGAGGTTAACGCCAATTCAATGTGACCACCGTCGAGGTGACGTGCCAAATTGCCAATAACATGACGTGCTTAGAAGGTTTCCTTTTTTGCCAATTGTAATTACTATTCTATCCTACATATTTGGATTTTAATTTTCGTTAAAATTAGTAATCTCATTCTTTAATTTATAGTCTCATGCTTATAGATAAATCAATAGATAGATAAAAGAAATAATATTTGAACGCATAAAATTAATAATATTTAATGTGACATTCAATTAATAGTATTATTTTAATAAATTAAATTACTTGATATTTATTTTTATAATGAATAAAATAATTAATCAAATATATCACTAAATATGATCAATTTAATGTATCCAAATAGCATTACCCATACATAAAACATCTAAACAATTACTATGGTTTCAAAAAAATCTAAACATTTACTAAGAAAGAGATTTTGGAGATTCTATTTTGTTTGAGCTTAGTTTATGTAGAAATTTTAGACATTGACATGCGAGGTAACTAACCCTCACTGACGGTTGAAGATGATATGACTTCCAACGCAAGAAATCTAAGTTAAAAGTGAGCAAATATGCATCGGGTTAATGTTGGACTAACTGACAAAAACATCCATGCGGCGAAGCGACAATCACGCTCAATTATTTCTAGTGAGTACCGTAAATGGTAAAATGCATAGAGTCCTATACTAGAAAATATTAAAAATAAATAAATAAATAAAAAGCGAGTTTCCAAGAAATGCCCATGTTAAAGTCATTTGGGAGGCAGCTAGAGACTAGCAAGGCAAGGCAAGGCATATCCAACATTAAAGCACAGATTTTCAGTGATCCCCCAAACTCTGTTTACAACGCCAATGATTTAATGCACAGGCCACATTCATGTTAAGCATTTGGATGTCAAATTGAAAATACAGCTACCCACAAACTTCCTTTCTACTACCAACCTAGATGTCAAAGGAGAAAGGACTATGCATAAATTGGCTTAGGGGAGGTAGACCTGGATGTTTAGAAGACACTATTCTCTACTAATTTACATAATAACACAATTAATGCCCCTGAGAAATTCCCCTGGCTCCTTAGATTTCCAAGATTAAATTGCCACCAAAAGTTGAGGGTGGGTGCCTTGGCTGGTTTTTACCCCCACAATCCAGCATAGGAATTCTCACAACTCACTGTCGAGGTACTGGCTGTGTCGTTGATTGATTACTTTGCCCATAGAATCCCATACCTAATGGCCGATAATAACCTCCGGTAGCTGGCTGCGGCTGTTGATGTTGCTGTTGCTGCTGCTGCTGAGGCTGCGGCAGCTGCAGTGACTGATTGGGCCTTGACATTCCCATTGAAATATGTGGAGGTATGGGGGGTGGAGGTGGTAGAGAATTTGATCCATATCCAAAAGGCAGGGTGCCCACTATAAGACCAGCTGATTGGACATATTGATTCCCTGGTGGTGTTGTAGGAGATGGTGATGGTGCTGGAGGTGGCGGTGGCGGAGGACCAAAAGGATTCTGCATCTGGTTTGTCTGGGACAATAGCTGCATGCTTCCTGATGGTGCGTGTGAAACATTGGTCATTGTCTGCTGTTGTAGAGGAGTAAAATAGGCTGCATTGCCAGCATCAGGATTGTTAACATCAGATCCAGACATATGTTTCTCAAGCTTAGGCCGTTTTTCGGGAGGAAACATGGACAATCCTGACGCAAATCCAGCTGATGTAAGGCTACCAGTCATAGAGGCAGCTTCTTCAGCAACAAGAGACGAGAGAACAGACGTCAACATCTGCGCAGAAGATGTGGATGCAGCTAACTTGGCAACAACCGCAGCTGCTGCTGCTTTCTTGTTCTCTTCATCAGTTGTTTTGACAGAGGAAAAAGAAATCACAGGTTGGATTGGATGCTGAGGTGGGAAGCCAGATGGTTGAACTAATGCTAAATTTGGCTCTAAGACTCTTGCAGATTCAGTTGTCAGGTTAGGAACCGGGGACAAAGTCAGTCTCCTTTTGATATTACCCACTTTCTCAATTTGATTTCGAGCAACCTGCAAGTCGAAAAGTTATTCCTATTAATCCAAGCAGCTATGTTATATAAAACATAGTATTGACACATAATTAATGCGAAAACTTGAGAGAACATCATAAGCTCAGTGACACACAAAGGAATGTGACATTTTCTGATGTATGAAGAATAAGGACGATACAGATGCCAGCTAGTTGAGCCCTACAATCTTAAGTAAACTAGACATAGGTTAATATAATTGGTGGAGAGTTACCTACCTGCTTTTCAATAAAGTATTGACATCAGAAAAAAAAAATAATGCAATAACATCACAAAACCATTACTACTACATGCATGCCAAACTCCTCTACAAATCTGCAATCCATTCCTTCTCTCTAAATTTAGCCATTCCAATATAATCCCATTCATTTGCCCAAGTTTCACGCCTCTCACATTTCTTCTCCTTTCTTAATACACTTAGGCATTCTTAAATTTCCTAAAGTGTGTCCAGATGGAGAAAACGGAACAGGAATTTTGATCATACACAGAATTTCTGACAAGACATGACCTGATTTCCTCGCTTGGCTCCATTCGAGATTATATCAACTCCACGTTGAAGAAAACTTGGGATTTTGGAATCATGAATCCTATGTTTAAATTCCACCAAGATTGGCGCCGTTTCTAAAATCCCCAAAAAATTGGTTCATGGTCCTCACCTTCACCACCATTATAATGATCACCACATCCCACCACAACCTTACCACCTTTCTACCGGCACCAAGTTAAAATTCTGTACATGAATCCCATTATGTTTATAAAAACTAAACAAGAAGCTTTACAAATTATAAAACTTTAGAATGCATCTTTTAGCCTCTAAGCTCTCTTTCTTGCTTAGTCTCATTATTTCTTAATATTAATTGGGCTTCTACTGGGTTTATAAGTTATTTAAAGCAGAAGAATGAATATCTCGAGTTTATCAAACGAAAAAACAAATAGTGCAGACACCATCATACACGTCCGAAAATTTTCATAAGAACCCCCCCATAACAACAACCTGCAGCTCACTTTGACCCGTAAATTCAAAATTTTAAATTTTGGCCCCAAAACTAATAAATATTGTGTTTAGCTGATCCTTAATGTAACAACAATACATTTCTTTCAACAGAAGGGCTGGTTGAGTGACTAAACACTACCCCCTCTTTCAAAGGAAAACAGTGAATATTATCACTGATCCTTACAGATCACCCCTCCTTTCAAGCCAAATAGCTTAAATATCTCACATAAAGCAGTCTCGCCATGCTAGGGTTTGAAAACTCTGCTGAAAACCATCACCAATTAATCTGATAGTTTCTACTAACAATCTGTTACTTCTGGAAAATAAAACAATAACTATGGTCAGGATTTTAGTTTTTAGGATGGTCACAGATTGGCTCAGAACAGTACCAGTCTAAACAAAATGGAACTGGACAGTCAAGAACTATCCAGCAGTTAATTGACAATGTTGATTATGGGATTTGGATTTGTCTACCAATCCATCAGAAAATTACACGAAAACAAAACAAAAGAGTATACAGTGTAATAAATGAAGTGAGTACCCTCGACTTCAGCTTACAAACCCTGCATAAAATAAATTAGAGCCACACCACAACACTAATATTAAAAAGTGCAGGTCAAAGTTCTATCTGTCCAATTGGTTACAGGTGTAAAAAAAGGGATTAGGATTCTAGCAGTAAACTTAGATTGGATATAAGTATATCATAACAATACTAATACAATGTAGTTGAAACAACTAAATAGAATGTAATCTTATAAATTTGAAATGGCTGGGTGCTATGAATCCTTTAAAAGTTCATCCAAAACACACTTTTTATGCATTTTTTCCCCAATAAAGAGACAATTGAATAGCAAAAGAGAAGGGAAACAACGATTAGGACAGGAGATCAGGAAGATCAAAAAGAAATAAAACATGAAAAACAGTGGATAAGGCAGCACCGCCACTCCCCCTAAAGACAAAATTAACCAAAGGCAGGTTGTCAATCTCTACAAATATCAGTGAAATAAGATCATTTGAATTCCGAGGAAACCAAAACACAAAGCACAGACCAAAATGAACTTTTCTGTATTGTTAACAACAAATTAAAGCAACTTAACAAGAAGCATTTACTAAAATCTCCGATTGATCACCTAGCTCTTGGTCTAGTAGCACTTCTCTTCCCAATGTTGGAAGAGGTCCTGCGTTCAATCCCACCTCCATCATTGATAAAACAAAAAACCAAGATTAACCAACATTCCAAAAGGCCACAATATATGTTATATGACTGTTCCTCACCCCTTTTTTTATAAAATTATATTTGTGCAAAATGAAATCCAGAATCCAATCAAACAATTACCCGAATCAACCTACTATGACTTTAAGGACCACTGAGAAAATCCAAGGAAAAAAAAAACCTTAATCATAAAACACGAACTCAAACTCATTGTAACAATAAAAAAGGAAATTCTAGACTTGCATTCGGCTTTGAGGTAACAAAAAAATGAGGTTCATGGTTTGTACTCTTTCCGCTTGTGCACAGCTGGCTGATTTAGCACAAAACAATAACATCCATGATTATGTAACATTAAAATTTCAGAAGTTCATTGCTAAGAACATTTGCAGGATTGTGCACGTCTTGATGCATTCAGATTTGAGACTGCCAATCGGATAGACAAGTAAAGCCCAGATTTATTATTTTTTTTTTTCTAGGCTTGCGCAGACCACTGTGTTGAAGAATTGGCTCGGCAATACCAGAAATTAGGGTTTGACTTGGAATCCTAGTTTGACTAGGATTCCAATTACTTTACCATGTTTTCTCATATTACATTTAGGAAAAGGAGTCCTACTTTGTTTAGGAGTATAACCTAAGTCCTATACACTATAAATAGGCCTCTTAGTAGTCCTTACAAACACACAGAAAATAAGCCAGCAGTAAACAAATAAGTCATACATGGGTATAAGAGCAAAAGAGTGATTTGAGAGATCTTGAGCTAGGGTTTGGGGATTAGGTCAGGATTCTACAGAACTTCTTGTAATCTTGTTATCTTCATAGTGCTAGTGATCTCTCGAGAAGATCACACAAGGACGTACACAAAGATTAGCTGAACCTCGCTAAATTCTTGTGTTCGTGTGTGTGGTGTGTTTACTTTATTGTTCATCTATATTCCGCATTATACTAGCATCATCCTATTGTTTGCATAACCACCTAAGTCAATCAAAAAACAAGATCAGTAAAGGGCCAAAACTTACAACAATTGGTATCAGAGCTCTCGGGGAGAGTGTTTTGAAATGGCGTGTGCCAAGGAAAACACGAACAACGACGTGAAGGCTATGATCAAGCGGTTCGACGGGAAAGAGAACTTCACGTTATGGCAGAGGAAGGTGAAGAACGTCCTAATCCAACAAGATCTGTAGGAGGCTTTTCTCAGTACAGAGAAAAGGCCAATTGGCATAACAGATGCGCAATGGCAGAAGATGGACAGGAAGGCGAAGTGTTTTATAGAGCAGCACCACGTCGATATAGTATTTCTTCATATCGACGAGGGCATGAATTCTAAGGAAACACAGGATAAGCTGGAGAAGCTCTACAAGGGTAAAACTTTATCCAACAAACTCTTCTTAAAAGACGAACTATTCAGCCTTCGGACGGAAGAAGGGGGAGACTTGCAAGATCACCTAAGCAAGTTTCAGAATGGTGTTGCGAATTTATCCAAGGTGGATGTAAAATATGAGGACAACGACAAGGCACTCTTAATGCTAAGATCTCTACCGCCTTCGTTCAAGCATCTCAGGACCACATTGATGTTCGGTAAGCATACTCTGAAGTTAGATGAGGTTACCAAAGCTATTCAGTCCTATGTCAAGATGGACAAGAATGCTGAAAGCTCTTAAGCACAAGGCCTTTATGTTAAAAGCACATAGAGGCAGATCAGGGAATAGACCGGATAAATTAGGCAACAGGGATAGGTCAAAATCCAAAGAAAAGGATAAAAAGGGTTGTTTCATATGAGGTGCTTCAGATCATTGGAAGAAGAACTGCAACATATGGACGGAAAGGAAAGCAAAGGTGATGACAAGGAACTCAAACGCAGCCAGTGTTGTAACTTCTGAGGATTACAACGGAGAACTCCTTGCAGTATCATCCAGCTCAAGTGCTTTCGAATTTTGGATTTTGGATACAAGATGTTCATTCCACATGTGTTCTATCAAAGAATGGTTTGATACATATGAGGAAACCTGCAGTGGAGAAGTGTTAATGGGAGATGACTCACCACTTATGATCCAAGGTATCGGATCAATTAAAATCAGAATTCACAACGGGGTTGTTAGGACATTAGACAAGGTCAGACACATTCCAAAATTGAAGAACCATCTATCTCTCGACACCTTTGACAAGGCAGGGCTAAGAGCTGAAGGAGGGATACTCAAAGTTGTCAAAGGATCTCTTGTCGTAATGAAGGGAGAAATCCAACCTAATCAACAATATAAGCTTCGAGGGAATACAGTAGTAGGTGGAGTAGCAATATCTTTGAAGGGTGATACTAACGACAAGACTAAGCTTTGGCACTTTAGGCTAGGGCACAAGAGTCAGAACGGTTTGCAAGAGTTGCACAAGAAGAATATGCTAGAAGGTGTCAATTATTGCAAACCAGATTTTTGCAAGTACTGTATCCTTGGGAAACAAACAAAGGCATCGTTCAAGCTTGCGAACAGTGAGGAAAGATGCAAAAATCTGTTGGAGTATATTCACACATACGTTTGGGGCCCTGCACCAACCAGATCCAAGGCAGGTTCCAGGTATTTTATCACATTCTTAGATGATTTTTCAAGGAAGGTTTGGGTCTATTTCATGCGGAAGAAATCTGAAACTTTCACTAAGTTTAAGGAATGGAAAGCTGCTGTAGAAAATCAGACTGCACGAAAAATCAGATACCTACTGCACGAAAAATCAGATACCTAAGGAGTGACAAAGGAGGTGAATATAAGGACAACAGCTTCCTAGAGTTTTGCAAAGAACAAGGCATTACAAGACATTTTATGGTGAAGAAAACCCCCAAGAAAACGGTGCTGCTGAGAGGATGAACAGAACTCTCACGGAAAGAGAGAAGCATGAGATTTCATGCTGGATTACTAGATATGTTCTGGGCAGAAGCAGTTAACCATGCTTGCTACTTGGCTCGGCAATACCAGAAATTAGGGTTTGACGGGGAATCCTAGTTTGACTAGAATTCCAATTACTTTACCATGTTTTCTCATATTATGTTTAGGAAAAGGAGTCCTACTTTGTTTAGGAGTGTAACCTAAATAGACCTCTTAGGAGTCCTTACAAACACACAGAAATTAAGACAGCAGTAAACAAAGAAGTCATACACGGGGTATAAGAGCAAAATAGTGATTTGAGAGATCGAGAGCTAGGGCTTGGGGATTTGGTCAGGATTCTACAGAAGTTCTTGTAATCTTGTCATCTTCATAGTGCTAGTGCTCTCCCAAGGAGATCACACGAGGACGTAGGCAAAGATTAGCCGAACCTCGCTAAATTCTTGTGTTCGTCTATATTCCGCACTATCCTAGCAGCATCCTATTGTTTGCATAACCACCTAAGTCTATCAAGAAACAAGATCAGTAAAGGGCCAAAATTTAAACTTCACAAAATCAGATTTTTCTTGACGTTGATAAGTTGTAGCCATGCGCAATTTGTACGCGACACCCAACAACATTGTCTTTATGGAATCTATTTATGCGGTTCCTCAAAAGCTAAAACATTGTGGATGCATGGACGACGTACTTGGGAGGGCAGGTTTGATCAAGGAAGCATAATAGTAAGGCGGATGCTAGAAGGATAGAGGATGCACAGTAATGTTGAGATTCAAAGAAAGCCATCGGGCATGTGGAGTTATGTCTCAAAGAATACCACAAAGCAAAAACATTGGATGTAAACATTAGGAAGTCAATAATCCTAAGATGGTCAACACCTCAATGGCCATTTGATTTGATTGAATGGAACCGCAATATTTATTTTAACTTTGTCACTGTGGCCATTAAGCCCCTAAAAAGCTGTGATACCATAGTGAACGCCACATCAAGAATAAGCGAACCACACTAATAATATTTTAGGAGAAAAATATGAGACACGGGTCGCCTTAATGCCTTACAAAATCAACTATTAATCAGATCAAAGTTGATAAAAACAATTTTATGACTTCATATCAATATAGTGATACACATATTCTAGAAAAATGCCCCGCCTCAAGGCCCTTAGGTGCCACCTTGCTTCCCCGATTTCGGAAAAATCTTTGATTTTTCCAAGGTGCCTCAGGTGCCACCTATGTGGCCAACTATAGGTTATGGCTAGAAGGAAATACTTTGCTTTATTTTATTAGTATTTTATTTTATATTATTAATATTTAATATTTTGTATTTTTATTTTTGGGGTAAAATTAGAATTTTTAGCATTAAATTTTGACTCAAACTCTTGACTTAGTCATCTCATTTTTCCTTTTTGTATGTTTATGATTCTAGAACTTCAACTTTACACATTTATGTTTCCCAATACAATTCATTTGTTTTTGGAAGTGCTCATTATTCTAGAATTATTTGAAAGTACTAGTTATATTATGACCAAAAGTTCATATAATTTATCATATATATTCTCTCCAACAGTATCCATGCATATACAATACACATCAAGATTCACTTTTCCCAGTTTACTTTTTCTTTTATCTCAACTTTTTCCCACAAAGCACCACCAAATTAGCTCTTATTCCAACCAAAAATAATGTCAACTCTTTTCAATCAATGGATCTCAGTTCTAGGTGACCCATAATCCTGTGATTTTTTCAAAGAAAGAAAGAAGACCCATGTCTTAGACCACAAACAATTATCAACTAAATCACGGCCAAGGGTTGAAAATACTAGAAGTAGTGTTACTACAAAAGATTATGAGGAAATGACGCTAAGCGGCTAGCTGATATCCATGAAATTCACTGTTGAAACCCATAAATGCCATTATAAAATCTTTGCAAATGCATTACGATCTCACTTGGACAGGATCTGCTCTATAGGACTGTATCTTTGTATCCTTGGTTTCTAAAGCTTAGTAAATGGACACCATTACCAATAAGAAAAGATTTCTAATTTAAAAGTGGCAAATAAAAACTAGTTAGTTACTCTTACTTGTAACTGAGTGCATACAACTTCCAGCTTTGATTCCTGTAAAAGTAATATTACAATATAAGGAATTGCAAACAAACTGCAAAAGAGAAACATAAGTGGTATAATTAGAAATTTTACCTGGTCTTGCAGTGCTTCTTTAAGATGTGTAACCAAGGCCAACCTAGTTGCCTCAGAATTTTCAAGCTGCCCAACAGATTGATTAAGTGCATCTTCCTGTTCTTTCAAATCATCCAACAATGTAGATCCTTGCTGAGTTCCTGATAATACAGTTTTCAACAAGGAAAATCGCTAAAAACCGTGGCACTAGAAACATTACTTTCAATAGATTACAGCTAACTTATTAAGTAGGGCAAAAAAGAAAATTATAAGAAAGAAACAGAAAAGAAAGACGAAAGGAAAAAAATAGAACAAGCAACTTATATACGGTACATGAAGATCAAGAGACCTTTATAAAGCTTACTGAAAGCATCAATTAGTTCAAACGTCTTCATTACCATATTGTCATGCAAATCAAAATTGTAAATATATGTGAAGAGAGGATTTCATTGACCTTACCTGCGTTTGGACGAGGAAATTTAAGATTACTAAGGAATTCCAAAATGAGTTTAAATTGACGTAAATTAATTTCAAAAAATTGTGAAGGTCTTTCTTGGATAACCTAAAATATAATGGAATTTAACTTTTATTTTTCCTAAATATTCCGTACATGAGTGGTAATGACCACCAGCATTGGGGTGGGAAAGGGTGGTGATGGCGATGACAATTGGGGGGGCAGTAATTGAGATTATGGTGGTTGTGGCGGATATGACAGTGCATATGAGGGGGTAGTGGGCTGGTCACATTCTGGCAATGATGGTGCCCGGCTTTGGTGTAAGGGATGGTGCCCGGCTTTGGTGTATAGGACGGTGCCCGGCTTTGGTGCTTGAATGGTGATGTTGGTGGCTATGGTGCTAGGAGTAGGGGTGGCCATAGTGGTGGTAGAGACTACGGTAGTGTAGGTGCTGTCAATAGTGGTGTTGGTGACAGTGCCAGCAGTCATGATGGTGGGGTCGTGGCAGCAGTGATGCTGGTGTTGTACGTATGATGGTGGCAGGATGGTTGGGGCAGTTGCCTGGTTGGTTGGTAGGTAGGGGGTAGTGATCATCATGGAGTGCCGATGATGTGAAGTTGGTAGGAGTGGGAGTAGTGGTGAATACGTTGTTGTTTTTTTTATTGTTCTGTCTTAACACTAATTGGAAATTTAGAAGTAACTTTTTAGATGGAATTTGGAAATATTCCAAGTATGGAAGTTCTAAATTCCAAACAACGTAACTGTCAAGACATCCAAGGGAATTTAAGTTCCGAATTTTATCTAATTCCAAGTTTTCCCTCATTCTGAAGGAAGGTAAGGAGCCATTTGGAGCGAATGCATTGAGAAATACATCCATAATTTGAATTATTAAAGTTTCCTGAATTTGACTTCAGGATTTTAATACAATTCTGAAAGAAAAGAACCTTGGACAATGTACTCAACAGTGAACTGAAGGTACAAATAAAGACTAGTTGACACTCCTAACCTCAAGAATGAATTAGAGAGATGGTCATGCTGATCTGAGATTATTAAAGTAAAGCAAAGAACATGTACCCACTGAAATTAGAGCATCTAAAATATGAAAAGAAAATATTATTAAAATCGGACCATAATTCCTAATCAACAGTGTCTTTCCAATCTGAACAGAGAACTGAATTTACCAATGCTGAAAGAGACCGAAGCTCATAAGCTGCACAAATGCATACTCTTCCCACACACAAAAAAAAAAATTAACAGAGAAAAACGTGTAACTCCTAACCCTCTAGCTGTGAAAGATTCTCCTAATTCTTTCTTGACAAAAGACCCAAAACATAGCCAACACTCTGCATTTCCCTATCAAGCCATCTGTCTTTCCACCACCACAAAAATCTTATGCCTTTCACAAAGAAGCGCATAACATGATGCTGGAGCTACCCAAATAAATCAAGTTTCCTTAAGCAATCTTGACAACAATGATAAAGCAATATTGCAATGCACAACTAAGTGATCTGCACTTTATGCCCAACTTTCACACATGATACACCAAGTAGCCCAATTTGGTACGAGGGACTAGTTTTTCAGTACACAGTATGTTGGGTTAGACATAAAGTTGTACAGTATTTAGGGTTGAAGAAAAGGTACCACTAATTTCCTCTAGACCCACCACCTCTTTTCCCACTTTCAACCTCCAAAAATCCATTCTGAAATCTCTAATTCATAAGAACATAAGGTTCTATGGAAAATGGTTGCATACACCAAAGGCAAGTTTTGGAACTAGTAATCAGAAACAAAACAATTTGAGCCCACCTGAGCTTCAAGGATCCATGCCCACCCAAATCCTACCTTCAGTGGATCCATGGACCCAGAACCTCCATGGATTTCATGATCAAGCTCATCAATCCGTTACCCACATCAACAATCAAATCAATGGATTTCAAATCCTAAGTAAACCCTTAAGGAATCAAAAACCAAATTGGCCAACAACGACATCAATGAAGCCATAAAGGTGGCTCGAGTTTCGGGGGGGTCAGCCAACTGCTAATAACGCCAGAAGTGGAAAACCTAGGTTATCTTTTCCGCGACTACGACGACGTTGTTTTCTCCATCTAACACAGAAGAGACAACCCCAATGGTTGATGCCAGTGACCGAATGAAACTAAAAGGTATGAATGTTTTATGTATTTGATAATAATTCTAAATACAGTAGTGCCCTATATTTATACATGTTCTAGGATAGCTTAACTAGGTATGTAAAACTTAGTAAACTAGGAAAGTATCTGTAGGATTTGTCTAGCTATAGATGGAAGGAATCTGATTGATTTCGTTGACAAGGAGCAACAGATCATGGAGATTGATCCTATGATCAGCTGTGACTTAGGAGGATCCACAAGACGATGGAGCCATGAGCGACACCAATCTTGGAGCGGAGGAGCTGAAAGCGAGGTCGTGGTAGTGGCTTAGGGAGGGCATCAGCAAGCTGGTCATCTGCGGAGACATGGGAAACTTGGAGTAGGCCACGGGTTACATGGTCTCAAACAAAAAGATAGTCGATGTCCACGTACTTCGTGCGTGCGTGGAGAATAGGATTGGAGCAATAAAAAGTAGTTCCAATGTTATCGCAGGAGATGCAGGGTGTCCCAAAGAGAGTGACACCAAGCTCACGCAGGAGGGACTGAACCCAGAGTAGTTCTGCAGTGGTTGATGCTACTGCACGATAATCTGCTTCAATGGAGGACCTAGAGACAACTCGTTGCTTGTGGGAGCTCCAAGAGATGAGGTTGGTTCCTAGGTAGATCAGGTAGCCAAGGGTGGACTTGCGATCATCCTCGTCACCTGCCCAATCTGTGTCTGAAAACACAGTAAGGGAATGGAAGGAGTGTGAGATGGCATGGAGAGTGGTGGAGGCCTTACGGTGGAGATGGAGGCCAAAAAACAGAGTCCCTTTCAAGTATCGCAGGACTCTTGAGGGCCTGCCAGTGCAGGTTGATCGGAGCATGCATGAACTGGGAAAGTTTGTTGACAGCAAAGGAGACATCAGGTCTAGTCAGACTGAGGTACTGCATGCTCCCTGCTAGGCGGCGGAAAAGGGTGGCATCAGCTGGTGGGGAGACATTTTGCAGGCGAAGGGTGGGGGAAACCGCGAGGGGAGTAGAAACAGGCTTGGCTCCTTCCATTCGAGCCAAGTTGAGTAGATCATGAATGTATTTATGCTGGGACAGGAATAGTCATGCGGCTGTAGGGAGGAGCTCAACGCCAAGAAAGTAATGGAGGCACCAAGGTCCTTAATAGAGAAAAGGGCTGCCCGAAAGTGAATGAACCGAGAGAGAAGAGCAGGATTGTTCCCTGTCACAATTAAATCATCAACAAAGACAAGAAAAAAAAATAGTAGATTCTTGCCTGAGAAGGAGGCATCTGAGTTTGCATTCACGAAGCCTTGGGTAAGAAGAAAAGAGTGGAGCTCCTTGTACCAGGCCCTTAGCCTGCATGAGGCCAAAGATGGCCTTTCGCAGCTTACAAACGTAGGAAGGGTGTTGCTGGTCCATAGAGCCAGTGGGCTAGGCCATGTGAACATCCTCATGAAAAGTGCCCTGTAAGAAGGCATTGTTGACGTCAAGTTGGCGAATGGGCCAGCCGTTGGTGACGGCCAGGTAAAGGACCACATGGATTGTGGTGGGCTTAACTACTGGGCTGAAGGTGTCCTTGAAGACCACACCAAGGCGTTGATGGTACCCCCTAGGCAGGCCTTGAAACGATCCACTGCTCCAGTGGGTGTCCGTTTGATAAGGAACACCCACTTGTTCCCTACTACATCCTAACTTCAATGAGGAGGAACTAACTCCCAAGTTCCATTCCTGATAAGAGCATTGAGCTCATCAAAACCACAAGTATTATTCATACCTTATATGGTATCAGAGCTCTAACGCTCTCACAAGTATCTCGATCCCCTCTGTTCTTTTTTTTCTCCTCTATTCCCGCCATGGCCGCCCCACCCAACCCCTCTGTTATCATCGATCCCCCCCCCCCCCCCCCCCCTCCCCCCTCCCCCCTCCCCCCTCCCCTCTTTCCGCACTCATCACCATCAATGCCTTGGCTCAGCATAAGGCCAGTAGGACTGAGAAAGGTGGGCAGTGTGAAGTAAGGTGAGACCGGTTTCAACAATGTGACAGTGTCGCTGTCGCCGTTCAGCGACACCATTGTGCTAAGGGGTGTGAAGAGAGAAGGGGGGGGGGGGGGGGGGGGGGTAATGGTTGATGCCGTGAGTGGCAAGATATGGCTTGAGTTTTGACGAATTTCCCACCGCCATCGGTGTAGAGAGAGGCAATGGGCTTGTTAAAGAATTTTTCAACAAGGGCTTTGAAATCAATGAAAGTGGAATAGACATCAGATTTTTTTGCGAAGGGGATAGAGCCAGGCGTATTTAGTGAAGTGATCAATGAACAGAACGTAATAGGAAAAGCCATCAATGGAAATAGAGGGAGCAGACCCCCAGACATCAGTGTAAATTAACTGAAGGGGTCGGGAGCTATGTAATGAAAAGGCACCAAATGGAAGTTTATGACTCTTATTGCAAAGGCAGGAATTACATAGAGTAGAAGACAAATGTGAGGAAATAGAAACATTGGACTGACGAAGAACAGTTTGAAGAACTTTAAAGTGGGGATGACCTAGACGACGATGCCAGAGATTAGGGGACACAACCACACCCACCAGAGCATGAGGTTGGGAAGAGAGGGAGGAGGACCACTTGTACACACCATCCTTACTCGGGCCTTGAAGGAGAACCGCCCCCGTACTGAGATCCTTCACAAGAAAAGAATGAGGAAAGAATTCAATAGAGGTGTTATTTTGCTGGGTAAATTTAGATATGGAAATAAGATTGCGAGACATGGAGGGAGCACAAAGAACATTGTGAAGGGAAGAGGGGCAGAGGGATGGGAAGGTAACTGGAAAGAACCAGTGTGGGTAATACCTAGTCCCTTACCATTCCCGATGATGATTTCATTAGGGCCGTGATATTGAGTGGCGTCTGATAGGTGGTGAGGGCTGGAGGCAACATGGTGAGAGGCACCAGAGTCGAGGAGCCAGCTGGATGAGCCTGCCTGAGTGGCAGAATTGGCTACAGGGGGCGCGGCAGAAAAGTGTTGAAGATGAGGGCACCGTTTGGCGCTATGGCCCTGGATTCCACACCATTGACAGAAACCACGATAGCCACTGCCTTGTTGCTGCGGTTTGCGGTGGTGATCAGAGGAGGGGAAATGGGAACGATAGCCGTTGGAGCGGGAGCCATCAGAAGGCTGAGAGGCAGAGCGATGGCCAGAGGAACCGCGATTGTGGCGGGAGGTAGGGAAGTAGCGGTTCAAGTGAGTGGGGTTGGCAGCGATGGGTGGGGAGGGGGGTGGTGGAACCTCACGGCTGGTGGCAACTTCATGCTGAACCAGCATATCGTGAAGATTTTCACTGTCATGAGAGCGTACAGCTACAGCAATTTCACGAAATTCAGGACAAACACCGTTGAGGACGTGAAGAAAGAGATCATCGTCCTTGAGAGGAGCATCAATCGCAGCTATTTCATCAAAAAAGATGCGTACCTCTTGGAGATACTCGGACACAGGTCGTGAGTCACGACAGAGAAGGGTAAGGCGTTCTTTTAGGCTGAGAACGCGGGCCCTGGCAGTGCTCGCAAAAAGGTGAGTGAGGTGATCCCAGGCTGCGGCAGAAGTTTTGGCGGCAGCAATCAAGGTGATGACCTGCGGGGAGATAGAGGCCAGGATGGCACTGAGGAGGAGCTGATCCTGGCGAAGGTGCGAAGGGCAGGGTTCAAGGATGGAGGGTAGGGGAAGGTGTCGTCAACATAACCCATGAGGCCGTAGCCAAGGAGGATGGTGTTGAATTGAGCACGCCATGGGAAGTAATTGGTGGAGGTGAGCTTCAAGGGAAGCTGGGCTAAGGCATTGATGGTGATGAGTGCAGAAAGAGGGAAAGGGAGATCGATGAGGGGTTGGGTGAGGCGGCCATGGCGGGAATAGAGGAGAAAAAAAAAGAACAGAGGGGATCGAGATACTAGTGAGAGCATTAGAGCTCTAATACCATATAAGGTATGAATATAGAAGAAAAAAAGCCTAAACACGTGCTCCATCAAGAGTACCAAATGCAACTAGAAATCAAAAGTACATCACAATTCAAAGGCCATTGAACAACAAAATTGAAAAATAATTAGTATAAATCACTCCAAAAAGGCCATAGGCATCACACAGGGTCAAAGACTACCACAACGTAAATTATGAAGTCCAAAACCTGATAAAAATAAGAATCTAAGCTTAATCCCACTAGAATTAAATGACTATTAGACCTGCGCTAAGGCATTTCTAACAGCAGTCTTTAATAAAAATTAAAAAACTAAACCCTTTGACCCACATAAAAGACATTAAACAGTTGCTCCAACGTATGTTCCCCATCACTATTGAAAGAAAAAGATCAGGAAATACATCAGATGCACATGCGGTCCACCTAGACCACACCAACTACAAGCACAAAACAAGAAAAACCACAGTCAATACAAGACTTAGACTGACCCAGATGAATTCTCCAACTACAACTTCCCTAAGATGCTTCAATTCCTCCCATATTGGCCAAAAAAAATTAAAAGCTCTTCTACTGGCCGCAATCCCCAGCCTTTTACGTTTTTTTTTTACTTTCAAAATACGAACACGGAAGTAATTGAAAATTTTCTTTGATTGAAAGAGTATTCTTCCTATATATTTTATTTTTTATTCATAGAATATATTGCTCCACTAAAATACAAGAAAATTTTGAAACAAAGATATTTTAAATTTCAATTTAAAAATTGAAATAATGAAATTTAAAATAAAAGAAGCTTTACCGAGCACATCAACAAGAACTACTGCTTTCTTAAAAATACACGCTCCAAACTGAGGATACAACTTGACCCATATTTTTGAACTAAAGAAGCAAAGTAATTGATGTACCAAGTCAATTCACCAGCTATTTTAAACAATACACCAATGAGCTAACAAAGCATACGAACTTCTTTCTCAAAGCATAGCACAAGTTCCCAGACCCACCAATAGACCAATGTCTCCTATCAGGGTATGCTTAATTCAAGCGATATTACTGGTACAGCGAGACAACAAATTTGAGACATCCATGACCTCCCTGTCACTGGGTCCTCGGAAAGATTAAGTGCCAAGATCTAAGGAGAAAACCAAATTATGATTCAAAGGCGATCTGTAATCAATAAGGAGCAAAAGTTAAAGGGATGAATCACCTCTCCTAGTATCTTCTAGACATGAAATATAGCCCCTTTCCCAAAAAAATCATATGGTACTTCTGGTAATCAATTGACTTGCAGAAGTAACAATATAAAACTCAATAATTAAATTCATAATTTTCACAACAAA
The DNA here is from genome assembly GCA_032719365.1 of Prinsepia uniflora. Taxonomy (NCBI): domain Eukaryota; kingdom Viridiplantae; phylum Streptophyta; class Magnoliopsida; order Rosales; family Rosaceae; genus Prinsepia; species Prinsepia uniflora. Next base: position 20,221,084 of record CM064869.1, read on the forward strand.
AGAGTCTTACATACTTTTATGTGAAAAAACAAAAATGAACAAAAACGCATGTGCCCTTACCATGTATTAAGCAGTTTTCAACATCTTCATCAATTTTACCCACATGAAGCACAGCAGCACTGCACTTGTTTAAAGCAGCTTCTTCACTATGATGCTCATCCAGAACAGGCTGAAATGCAGTAAGTATTTTTTCTGGCAGACCTCCAACAGCCAATTTCTGAGGTTAACAAGAACAACGATGTGTGTTCAAGCCCACGAGAAACAAGCATACAATTTTGAAAGTTTAATATAAAACAACACTAGCTACCGCAAGAGCTTACAATTCTAACTGATTGTCCGTCCCTTTTCACAATCTTGATAGGATTTGAACTCTTTCCATTGCTTACAGGTAGAGCAGGAGGGTTCCTTCCCATCATTTCATCCTTAAGACTCTGACCTCGAGAACCAAAAACCTTCCTTTCTTCCCATATGTCAACCTGAATAAACAAATGCAAATAAATAAATACAATATCCAAAAGAGAAAGTTTCCTTATGATGAAGTAATGAGAATAACTAAGAGCGGACATTGAGCTGGTTCATCATAGTCCACTACAAGGAAAGGAAGATGCTCGTCTTCTTGTTTGCAGTAAACTAATTCTTACCGCACCCCCCAGAGCGTAGCTAAGAGCAGACGCTAAACTGTTTCACTCTATCCCACTACAGGGTAAGCAAAATGAAGAGCTTTATTCATTAACATAAGGTACTAACTCAACTGTAGCAAGTGGAATCCCCTTAAAAGTGTCAAAAAGAACTCATGATCAAAATCATCAAATCCCACATCAATCAAAATATAAGCATTACAGAATTTTTAGTTGCTCAGGCCTACTACAGTTTACTGAAGTCATAGTTTATGTAACTGCATGCATGCATAAGTCCAAATTGCTATCAGCAGTAACTTAATCTCACAGTTTACTGACTGCTACTGCTGTGTGGTAAACAACGAATTAAAAGAACATTCATAAAAGCTCACCAGCCTTGTGGCGGCTCTCTTTCCATGTCCTTCACCATTTTCGTAAACATGCTTGAGAGCAGCAGGAAGGAACTTCCAGAACTCATTCACAAACTCACTGCCCTTTCGCCTGCTATTTTGCAATATGTCATTAGCCAAGTAGAGAAGCGACACACGCAGCTCTTTTTGGGAAGAATTGAAACATTTATCCCATGTTTCAACAATCTGTTTCGCTTTCTTTCGGTGAGAAATACACCATCGAGATAGAGCTGTTTATACGTTTAAAGAAACATATGATATAAACATCAATACAACACATCTATCTACCATTTCTTATAATAAGACTTGAACTGTTAAAGGTATTATCAGTACATCAAGAATTATATACATATGCCAATACTGTCAAATATGTCTATTTATTGTTACCAAATTAATACCAAAGAAAAATCATTTCTAGAATATCCAGTATGAAAAACACTGTAGGGTTGTAATTCTGGACAAAACTGCAGTACATTTCCAAACTACTGCACAATTAATATTGAAAATTTTAGTTTATTTAAAATAAGGAAACAATAACAACAGGAGGCAAGTGTTAAGTCCTGATAATGTCCCAATATTTAAATCACTGTTTGTTTCTCTAAAAGCACTGCAGCACGGCCATTAAAGTATTTAAGAACAGTCTATGCAGAGGAGAACTTTTGTCGTAAATCCATTTGGCTCCAAAAGCCATCTCAAAGCCCCAGGATTGTGAGCCTCAATTACCAAGAGGGCATAAAATGAAATGGAAATAAATAAGTCATTTAGGAGCAAATCAGGTTTTCAGCTTTGTCATGATAGAAAAACATTCTTTAATATTTAACTCCATGATGGATATGAACCCCAAAAATAAAATTTAAAGCTCACTGCGACATATTGAGATCATAAAAATGACACATCATCGGTGCATCAATCTTAGTTCATAACCGATATTATATTGTTAAAACCAGAAACAAGACTTTTGTTTAGGGAGGGCAAGGTGGGGGACATAAATTTAAAAGGTACATTTCATTGGATAAGAAAAAAATTACTCAATAACTGCAAACATAGTGGGCAATATCAACCAATGAATTTACGTCACAGTACATCCAACCAGACTTAATCAAAAGCTACATTCTCTAACACCTAGACAAACATCCATTGTAGAAATATAAAATGCAGAAGCAATGTAAATCAACAAGATTATACAGAAGCAAGCATGATTATTAGAATAAACAGAGAAATGAAACGTCACAAACAGATGCAATGTTACTACAGAAAAAAACAAGATCATACAGAATAGATAGAAACTTGACCATTACAATTTCTACTAAATATAAAATTGGGAAAAAGTGTAAACTGAGACTCAAGTACAACGAGATCCTAGTAATATTAAATATACAAGTGTTATTTGTTAATTTTTACCCAACTAATATATTAAAAAGTATGTTAATGATCAATGATCAGGTATGTAATATAGCCGCAAAGAAACAAATACGACCCCTCAATTATAAACATAACTATCATACCATAAATCAGCTAAAAGCATGTAGTATTTTTTTATAGGGGATTTCTTATGAAGGATACATTCGATGCTTTGTTGTGAACTGTTGAGTTTAGAGAGCTTGTCAGCTAATATCTGTCCATCGAAGGCTTCGTTGTTATTCATCCTGCTGTTTCTCAGGTTTTTACATCCCCTGCCGCTAAAAGTGTATTACTATATAAAATTGAAGGATAAAAATGCCTAAAACGCACGTACAATTTACAAAGTTTCAGCCTTTTTTCACCAAATCATATAACTGACTGCATCGATCAAGAAAATAAACGATTCTTTACACTGTAGAGACCTTGTCCCAACCATTCTGGTACTAATTCCAACATATTAACTTGCAATCACAGTGAAATAGACAGATACTTCAGAAAATGATGACCTATTTCCTAAACTAAATCTTGAAATCAACTAAACAGTGGACTACATGACTTCCATTACTCAGAACCCACCAACTCCATATCGAATTCATCGCTCACTCTTTCCCCTCTTATTTTATACTAACACATGGTTCTCTATAAGCTTTCTTTTCCACTAAATACCCACGAAAAGACGAAAATTAATGTACGAAAATTCTAGGGTTTAAAATGTCCTCAGACGCTGTTTCGCTCGCGACGAAGCCGAAACACCTTGTAGACTCAAATCGAGACAAATAGAAAACGAAGGAGCAGAAGAATTGAAGAAATATCAAAGGGCATGTTTCCGATACTTACCGGAGCAGCGGATGGACGTCTTCTGTTCTTGTAACCTGCAAGGCCCAAGTGCCCGCTCCTTCCTTCCTCCCTTGGTTGAAACGACGCCGGCCTATACCATACTCTTGCCAAAACCTCCAACTATCCTCAAAAACGAGAAACTAACAACAATAAAATACCCAGATCAAAAAACAAAAAACACCACTAAAATACAATCGTCTTATTACGATTTTTTTGTTTTCGCTAGAATCGTTTTATACTGGCTTTTCTCTGTTTTTCTCATTTCGTTGCTCACCTGTTTTTCTATAAATACCACTTTTTCCTTTTAGTCCCCTATTTATTAAAGTTGATTTTAAATGACCGAAACTTATTATTTCGTTTAAAAGTTCTATGGTAACAACTATTTGCATTCAACATAAAACAATTATTGATAAATATCGGGGAATTTTTAATATTGCATTTAGAAAAAGATCCAATAGATATGAGAGAATTATTACAAAAGATTCAAAATAAACTAGTAAGTTCAAAAAGTAATACACTCTCTCGAGCTAGAAAACTTACCCTGATCAATCTAGTGTTACAAGTGTTTCTAATTATGCATTATCATGTTCTCCAAATCCAAAGAAATTATCAAAGGATATTAACAAAGAGTGCAGAAATTTTTTATGGGATAGCTGTTAAAGCAGAAACCGTACTCACCGCGAAAAATCTTCACAATCCCTACAAATAGCGAACAATCAACTATTGTTACCTCGGTTGATTACCTGAGAGTCGTTTGACCAAAAACACTCTGACGATTAAGTTAGTTTTAAGAGAGGAAACTGAAATATTTTGAAGCGAAAAAACAAATTATCTTGAGAATCAAATGAGCTACGTTATTTATAAAAAAATCTTAGGAGTCTCAGAGCGTTCTGATTGGTCGGTTGAATTTGTAATTAATAAATAATATATTATTAATAAAATATATTATTTAATAATTATAATAATTTATCATTATGATGATAATTAAAGTAATTTAATATTAATATTAATTATCCATTATTATGAATAATGAAATTAATATTATTGAGTTTTTAACTCGATTAAATAATATATTTAGCTATAAATACATTATTTAATGCACAGGTGTTTGTGAGCCGTTAATGTCATTACCAAAGGCAAATTGGAAATCTTGGGAATTATGGGCTACATGGAGGCTACACAATTTTCAGGCATTTTTGGGTTCCACAAATCCCCCCACATTATTTCAGAATTCAAGAAATCTGAGGGGATGTACATTTTTTGGAATTTCTGTTATCGGGCTTGTCAGTATTTTTGTGTCATGCCCCATCTCCGTGTTGAGGAAAATTGTTGAGCTCATAATCAAGTCAACGTTTATTGTACACTTAAAATGTGTCAGAAAAGGAATTATTGACTCTAACCGATTTAAAGCCAATAACTCCCCTTAATGGTAATTAATCCCATGTTTTTAAGGAGTTTTGTGTTTGTCTTATTTAAAAAATAGGGGTTGGCTGATGGAAAATAAAGGATTCTAACCCTAAACCCTAGTCCATTTGGGTGAAAAAAAAAGAAGAAAAAAATGGTGTCTTGGTGGCTGTTTGAGGAGGAATAGGTAACACCTCAAAACAAAGAACTTTTTAGAGGTAATGTATAATTGTTTTTTTTTCTTTTGTGTTTATATGGAATTGCAAGTTGGGTTTGAGTGGAATTTTGAGCTGAAAGCTTGAAATGGGCCAAGAGAATGGGCTATTGCAAAGAGTTGACAAGGGGTCTCATCAAAGGACAAGATTGGGCATGACGTGAGCTGGTTGGTGGTCAGGCAACTCACGTTTGCGCACACGCAACGCGACGACAGAAAAACAGAAGAGCTAAGGACGGCAGCAAAGTCTGATGGGTGCTAGCCTGTCAAGACCCACCCCGGTTTCGCCCCGAAACCCGAGGTAAATCCTGCTCCCGTCTGACAACCTAACAGTAACCAGTCAGACGCAGGAGAAAATACTCAATAACATACCCCGAAGTCAAAGTTTACAGAGCATAGTACATATCACAACAAAGCAAAAGTCGATAATATTTTACACGCACGCGGAAGAAAAGTAAAACACACTGGAACTCTCACAGAACGTCTATGCCTCAGACGCTGCCTCGACGTCAAGACCCCGCGCTATCTCCACGACCTGGAGGGCAATTTAAAACACAAAGTGTGAGTGGACCAGAAAGTATAAAAAGTTCAAAACCATTTTATATCAAAACCTAGTTTTACCCTCCGTTTTGAAACCACATGCATAACCAATAGTTCTGAACACAGTTATAAAATAATCATCATAAAACATCATAAGAAACAGAAACAGTAGAAAACAGTTATAGAAACATCACATATGCATCAGAACACTGTATCATAAACCATGAACATTAAATCATAAATTTCCCGATCAAACCTGCTGGACCTATCCGAGTCTTTAAACTCCCGAGTCTTTAAACTCAATCCATGCCTTAATCATATCCGAGTCTTTAAACTCCCGAGTCTTTAAACTCAAGGCCTACGGGGGAAATATCAATATATCCGAGTCTTTAAACTCTCGAGTCTTTAAACTCAATCCGGGTCTTTAAACCCAATCCGGCCGGTCCCCCGTCACATATATCCGGGTCTTTAAACCCAATATCCAGATCCAGCAAATCCAATCCCAAAACCTTTTGAAAACCTTTTGAATTCCACATCCAAACTCGAATCCGAAATCCCCGGTCCGAAGCCCTTCCGGCGTTCAGAACCGTCATTCCGAACCCAAATCCGGAATCCACTTTTCAACCTTTAATCAAAGTCCAATTGTCAATGAAGTCCAATTGTCAATTCAAAACCAAAACCTTTGTTCCTCAAATCATGTTCCAAAATCCACTTAAAATCATCAGAAATCATTTCTCCTTTCAAATCCCCAAAACCATATCTTTATTTCCCAAAATCACCTTTTTCTCGTAAAACGTGCTAAAAACCGTCTTTTCTCGAAAACCGTGCAATCACGTAAAACCATCATAACATAGTCAAGAAACATATATGTATGAGTAAAACCATCAAAAACGTATATAAAAATAGTTATGCCTGATCGAGTTTAAGGAAAGGGTCCACTCACAGTACCGAGCCCTACTCGCGTCCCGAAAGTCCAGCACGTTCCTCGGCTTCCTCGGGAAATCCCGATCCTGTCAATCACCGTCAAATTACGTCACTAATACGTCTACGAAAGTTCACCTAAATTCCCTCAAAAATCCCCGAATCGAAAAACATAAAACCCGGGACCCTAAACCTTCACCCTCGCGGAACTAAACTCAAACGACTTCCGATTGACCCGAAACCAACTCCATTGAACTCACCATAACTCCTAGACCAAAAACCATGTTGATCACTTCTCCAACCGCCACCGCACGCGTCCCCACGCGCCGCCCAAAGTGGCTGCGCGTGGCCCTCACGCGCTGCTACAGTGCACCGTCAACCTCGATCGAACCCGGTTCAGCACAGTGGCTGCAACTCAGACCGGCGAGAGCGGTTCTCCGCCGTCCGGCCACCATTCCACCTCCTTTCTTCTCCCACAGCATCGTCCAATCCTACCCTATCTATTCCCCAACCCCTCAGACCTCGACACGGTCCCATCATCGTCGATTCAGGCTCGAACCAGACGGCCATACTCCCCCTGTTTCACGATTCAGCCATTCCGGTCACCCCCCGTCGTGGTGGCAACACCAGACGGTTCCTAGGACTCTTCTAAGTCTACCCCAACTCACCTTGGCCGTCGACTCTCGCCCAAACGTCACGACTTGCCGTTTGAACCCACGGCCGAAACAGAGGACACAGAGCACCTCCGTCGTGCCATCCTCCGCCGTGTACCTCCCGTCACGGCTACACAACCACTAGACTCTCAGACCTCCACTGAGTCCCCTAGACCTGCCTATGACCTTCGATTTAACCCCTAGACTCACAACTCACAGTTCAAAACTCGACGGAAAAACAGGGCACAAACACGAAGATTTGGACTTACCTGCAACCGTCCGCAACCGTGCTCGCCGCCGTGTTCCCTGGAGTCCACAGGGCCACCTCAGCCTTCTCTCGAGTTCCCCTGCACCGTACACCGTCGCCACCGCCACGATTTCTCACAATTCTCTGCTTGCCTTCCTGTTTCCCCCCTTGATCTTCCCGTGGTTCACACCACACACACACACACCTACTGCACCTCTCAACAACCTCACCAGCTTCCCTTCGATCTCCCGTTCCTCACTCACTCACCAGGACTCATCAACAGCCACGATCAATCCTCAATTTTTCCTCACAATCCCTCTCTGTTTTCTGTTTTACTCTGCGAACACACAAACACGGGCAAGGTTGCACCCCAATTATTTGGGCTGTGCGCGTACAGGATTCTCCCAGAATCCTCTACACAATTGCCACATGTCACCATCCCCCCATTCTTTCTCACACATGGCCCAATCACAACCCTTCATCTGCTTCTCTCTGCACAAATCTCCAGGTGCCAAAAAGACCAAAATACCCTCCAATTTGACTCATTTTTACGGTTTTGCCACAACTTCCTAGACTCGTATCTCTCGCCTCGTAAGTCCGATGAATACGTGCCGCCTGTCATCGAACTCAGGACGACGAGATCTACCTAACCATCCTAGGTCAACATACCAAAACCCGATTATTCAAAAAGTCAACTTTTCCCCCTATTTTACCAAAATTACGATAATACCCTCGACCTTCCGATCATAACAACTTCCTCCTCGGATGTCGGAATCGAACGTACCACATGTCTACGGGTTCGTGACATCCTCAACTACGTCCTGGTCACTGGTCAATACCCAAAGGACCACCCGAAATAAAAGTCAACATTTTTGCCTGAACCAGGGGCAAAATCGTCATTCTCCACTAGTGACCTTATCGGGACCAACTAACCACCGGTTAACCTTACTAATCACACCTTAATCACTCTACTAATCCCGATTCTCGGGACGGGTTGTTACATAGCCCATGCGAGGGACGTGCTAAAAGGGGTTGTAGGAGTTGCAAGCGAGGCTGCGGCTGTCAAGTGTCATGAAAAAATGGTTCAGAGTGAGCCACGTGTCTAGCACTGGTTGGTGAGTCAGGCAGGTAGGGCCCGCCATTGTTGGCGATTCTATTAGTGCAAAAGAAGAATTGCCACGCGTCGGGTGCTGGTTGGCGCGTCAAGCAAGCATGGGCCACCGTTGACGGCGGCTCTGTTAGTGCCAACAGTGACACGCCACATATTGGGAGCTGACTAGCGAATGAAACAGGTGAGGCCCGCGCTGGTCGGTGGCTCTGCGTTTGCCGAGAGGGATGCACCAACGGCTAGGCTGCGTGTAATGACTCGGACCTTCAACAAGGGTAAATCGGAAAAGTAAAACAAAATTGACTATTTTTCCCCTGAAATTCAAAGGCTGACTTTTTGGTCAAAGTCAAAATGTTGACATTTTTGTTAAGTCAAAATGTTGACTTTTTTATCCAATGATTTTTTGTGATTCCGAAAGTGCCATTAGGAAGATCTTGGCTTCTTGAGAAAGTTGGCAAGCGACACACCAAAATTGGAGATTGTATGAGATCGTTTCGGGTGAAGAACATTTAAGGGTATTTAGATAATTTTTACCACTAAGGGCATTTTGAACACTTTGCAACAAGGGCCAATTATATACTGCCATGTGTCATGGCCTGGAGAGTTCTGATATTTTCTCCCTTTCACCGACCTAGCCCTCTAATTATATGTGTGCTATTGGTTTACGGGGGTCTAGGGCTGAAACCATGAAAATGGTGAAACTGGGTGAGGGTTAGGGAGATGTGAGGAAGGGAAGCAGAAAATGCAGCAGAGATTGTAGGAGAGAACTCAGGATGAGGAGAAGAAGAAGTAGAGAGGAAAACTACACGAAAATGTGATGAAACAATGAAGAGAAACTTGAAACGGTGAAGAAGTCATTTCGGGTTTCCATTGTTTGAGCCAGAACATGGGATTCATCAAGCTGCGAGTTTCCCTAGATGTCGTTCGATCATCTTGGAATGAAAAGGGAACAGTTTGGACACTAGAACAAGGCAGGAACTAACTCGAACGCCATGATCATGATGCTTGGAACTTTAACTACGTATTTGAGGTACGTTTTCAAGGTTTTAAGATCTTAGAACTGAAAAATCTGGAAAAATAAAGGTTTTAGGATCGGCTCAGGTCGCTAGGTTGGGCGACCCGAATAGCAGAAGAAACGAGTTGGACAGAGGTTGGGGATGATGAATAGTAGCAAGTGCATGGCTCCTACGCGCAGCCACTTTGGCTGGCAAGTTGAGGCGCATGCGCGAGATTTTCGAGGAACGACTAACATATGTTTTCCATCTTTCGATGTTACGAACATTTTGGCACAGGTTTCGAGTCAATTGGACACCGTTTTGGAGTAGTTTTAAGTGTCTAAAGGTTTAGGGTTCGGTTAAAAATTCCAAAAATTTATGGGATTAAAATAGGAGTTATTTGAGATGATTTTTTTACCTTAGATGCAAATTTTGGCAGGAAGTGACATTCCTGAAAATTACATAAATGCGTGCAAAGTGGAATTCCTTGATACGAAGGTGTGTGAGTGGACGTTTTATTTTATTAAATTATTGTGCATGCATATTTATAAGTTTTAAATGTTTTATTATGTGTTTTGGTGATAATTGGTTGATTGATAATTTTATCGGGCTTTCGGTAATTTTATGTATATTTTATTACGTGTTTTTCGAGGATTTTCGTAAATTCTGTTTTGATTCCCGATCCAAATGTGACTTTAGGGATTTGGCATGAAATGTGATTTGAAAGACTATGGTGTTGGTTTGTCAGTGATTTGATATGATTTGGATGGTTTTTACGGAAGTTACTCGATGGCTCGTTTTACGAGGTTTTCCTAGAGTATATGTTCCGGACTTTGATTTAAAGTATATATTCGAGTTGAAAAAGTTTTGAACTATGGAATAAAGTGGTTTTGCTACACTTATGATTATTTTATGACTTTCGAATTATTTTCGTGAAAAATCTTATTTGTGCATGTTTTAAGAGGTACGGCATATAACTTGGTTTTGGGCTTAGGCCCGGGGTTCTAAAACGTGATTCTGAATATGAAATTGATGTGCATGTGTGATTCCATGTTTATGGTACACTTGTGATATGGTGATGGTGGGTTGACTTGAGATGTGATATGAGAAAATGTTCTCGGTATTCGTGATGTAATATGTCGTGATATTGTGTGATATTGAGTTGTGATATGAGCTTGTGTTTCTCGAGACTTGTGATGTGTGAAATCTTATTGTGATTGTGCTTCTTGGATGTGAGTCGCAGACGTCGAGCATAGGGCTCCGGTTACTTAGACTGAGTTGTGATGACCCGGACGTTGAGCTTAGGGCTCAGGTTCCCGAGTGAGTGTGTATGTGATGGCCTACCGATAGTGCCTTTATGATGTGATGATTGATGTTGTGCTTGCGTATTAATGATGAATTTGATATATGTGAGTTCTGTGATGTATGTTGTGGTTGTGCCTGTTGATTGGTTGGACTCGAACATCGAGCTGGGCTCCAGTTCCCGAGTGAGTTGTGTTGTACCTGCTATTGAAGAAGTGGTTTCATGTGTGACATTGTGATGATGGTGAGTTGATTTTTTGTGATTGATGTTCTGTTCTTGTGGTGATGGTTATATCGACTTACCAAGGTCTTAGATGGTTTAATGTCTCTTTTGATTTGAGAATTCTTCTCAGGTATTTCGAGTTCATAAACTCGAGTTGTTTTAATCGAAGAGTATGGTTTTGAATGGTTTCTTTGTATGTGCACTTGGTTTTGGAAAACGGAGGGTAAATGTTGTATGTTTTCAAATTATGTTTTTAAACTATTTCTTTTTTCCACTCACATGTTTTCTTGGTTTTGTAACCCTCCAGGGACGTTGCACGGAGATCAAGGCTCGAGAGACGGAGGCATGAATTAGCGAAATTTGTGTTTATCCCTTATTTGGTAGGATTTCTGTCAGACGGGAGCAGAGCCCGAGAGTACTATTTTTGTGTTTTCGGGTGGGGTCATGTCACTGCGTATGTCGGATCTGTGTTATGCACCGACTCCAGTTTTTATTATGTATATTTTACTTTATATATATATGCGTATTTTTGTTTAACTTTAGTAATTAAAGTATATAATACATATATATATCTATCTAATTAAAATGTTCCTCTTTTGCGGTTGTATGCTTTCGCTTATTCCGAAAGTTCCGAATATTTGTTGGCAACTATTCAAGGGGTGATTTCTTTATTTTTTTCAAGGCGGTCATTTTAAGATGCATTAAAATGTACTCCCAGAGCGGTCTGGAAAACTCGTATTGTGAGAGCGTGGCGGTTCGCATAGCCAAAGTCCATTATATGAGAAGGATATGGAGTTTGAGAGCCTTGAAGACTTTAAAGAATGGAAAGCTCGCAATGAGATTGCCTTTCCAGAAGGCATCTTTGTGAAGCTTGTGACAGATGTTCTTCCATGAAGGCTCAAAGGCATGGTAGGGTCAAAAATCATGTTGGTGGTCGATGGACTAAATTCCACCATTTGTTCATCGGGTGGGGTTTTAAGTTCATATTCTCGAAGTTCTTCTCAAAAATTATTGGCCAGATGGGATGCATCCGTGCTCAACTGGATATCGATGCCTATCAACACATCATGTGTTTTGAGCAGCTAAACAAATTCTTTGGCTTGGGACTCCCTGAAGACATATTCTGGCATTGCTACTCCGTGTCGCATAATAAGATTACCAATGTTCAGCTTTCTCGAGTCGTTCCCAAGGTTGAAATGTTTTGGAGAACGTCGTTTGATAATGGTTCATACATGTTCAACTGCATTGAAGTAAGAGGTTCGTGAGACTCAAATGTCTCCACGAATCTGAGAATCGCCTCGCACTTTCGCATGTTCAATGAGCTATATAGTAGTTTTGAAGGTCATCCTGATCTTAAGAAGATTGATAAGGCTTTGAAAATCCCTCTGAAGTTCTGTGATATGGGTGGCTATGAAAGGACCCTCCTCGTAATCCCCCTCGATTTACGTGAGATAACCTACTCCCGTTTTACACAAACACTGTAAATTTACCCCAAGTACCATCAACCCGAAATAGACATACTTACCTAGTGTCAGATAAGGAATACTACCACATCCTACTTAGGATAACTAGAGTGTGCAAGCCCACGTGATGCCTCAACTTCAATACAACCCCCGTCCGAGATCATTTGGAGGGTACCAAAACCAAAAAAACTGTGAGTGGACAAAAATAAAGCCTTTGAAAAACCTTTCTCTGAAACAAAACTTTTTCCCCTCCGTTTTAGAAAACATGCATGCATAACCAAATAAACTATTTCTTTCAGATAAAACAGTAATACATAAAAAACTTCAAGTCCAACCCAAATCACATAAAGTACATTAAAGCCCATGGCCCACATTACCTTGAAATCCCCAGTTGTAAACCATTTGAAAACCTCTGGACACACCACAAGTAAATAAAAACCAAACATGATCCAGCTAGTCTAACTAGCCCCAAAAGTCAAACATTGCCTTGCTAGTCCAACTAGCCATAAATTTAATCCTCGTCCTTCTAGTCCACCCAGCTGCTAGTCTAACTAGCATTCCATCTGTACTACCGATAGACAACTACAGATCATGCGAAGTCCAACTTCATCGGCATGCGTCGAGTCTAACTCCAGATATAGTGATCCAATCGCATGAGGTTGACATGCCAGAAAAAAGTTTCCCAAAAATATATTTCCAACCAGGGCACCAGTCGAAAACCAATTCCACCCTCGGGCACCAAACCAAAATTCGGTTTTCCAAAAGCACCCCATAAAACCCTGTGTCCAGAAAACCACAACCAAAAACATATATACCAAAACCAACCATTTATCCCGAAACATAAACATATCCTGACTCGGTCCTTCATGTAACGACCCGTCCCAAAATTTTGTGATTATCGAGGTTAATTAAGGACTAAATTGAGATTAATCAGACGATTAAGGTAAAATGGTGATTTTGCCCCTAGAAGGGAAAAATATTGACTTTTGACCTGAGAGGTCATTGGCACATGGACATAGGTTCATTACGTAGATCAAGAGATTAAGAGTATGTAGATAGATGACACATCAAATTTGGACGTCGTACGGGAAAGTTACGGGTTTAGAAAGCTTTTAGCCAGTTTTACGGTGGCACATTTTACGATGTGAGTTAACTTTGGTTTGTTTTAGTGGGACGCAAAATTTCTATTCTGGAATAATGGATGAGTGACAAGTGTCACCCATCCCATTGGCTCATTACCCCACAATCATGCATCATTTCTCCCTTCCCTTTTGCTAACCTACCTAAACACCCCCCCTCTCTCTCACCATTTCATCATGGACCTCAGCACCTGGTGTTGGTTGAGAGAGGCAGAGTGAGAAAGAGTTTATGGGAGATTGAGTGGGATAGAGGAAGGATGGGAGTCACGGTGGCTGGCCGAAAACCATGAAAAAACAGGTAAAACCCGAAAACCTTGAATTTGGGTCTTGGATTTTAGGGCGTAAAACCCAGTTTTTGAACCACCGTCATCTTCATTGAGTTCTTGTGCGTGAGTAGGGCTAAAAATCAGAGAGTTTGGATGCGTAGACCAACCATGGTGGAAGCTTGAACTTGGGCTGTGAAGGATCGAGCATGGTAGGTGATTTCCAGGTACTCTCTTTTAATTTTAAGTCTATATTCTTGTTCCTGGATTAGAGACGAGTAGATAGGTCAAAAAATGGTGAGTTTTGGTGGAGAAACAAGAAAGAACGAGTCGGGTCTGGTATTCAAGTTGAATGACCCGTTACAGTGAGTCGGGTCGACCAACTAGAGGTAAACGACGATGACATGGCAAGCCAAGTCATCATGTCAGACCACGTGGCCAACCAGATGGTGACACGTGGCGAGGTTTTAAGGTTTGTCAACATCGATGTGGCAGTGCCACGTCAGCATTGTCAGACCACATGGACCAATCAGGTGGTGTCATATGGCAGGATGTCAGAAGTTGTCAGGTTGTTAGATGTTAGACTGACGTCAGTAGTAACGTCAGCATTGATCGAAATTTGATCTGCACGTGAGGGCGCGTGGGCACGAATTTTGAGGTCAAGTTGATCTTGTTCAAAATTTTTGACTATCTGAATCCAATGGTGCTGGTTTCAGGTCGATCAGAGATCGTTTGATGGGTGTTTTAGAGTTTTTTCTTCTCGAAAAGCGTGTTTGGGACATTTATTCTGTTTCGAGGTTTAGGGGTGTTTACATACGGACTTATTTGGATTGTTAGTGACCCCCGAGTGTGACTTTGACAAGTCAAGTGATTTCGAAAATTTCAGATTGGTTTAAGGCGCAAGTTTTGAGCACGCATTGTGTACCGTGTGTGAGTGGACTTTGATTTATAAATGATGCATGCATATATATTTTAATGATTTTATGAGAGCATGGTTTAAAGTGCAAGGGTTGCATATTGCTTTCAATGATCAATTGCATAAAAAATTATATATTGGTTTGATCATGGTTTGTAAATGAAAGATTTTACGAATTTACGTGAAATGTTGTTTTGGGCTTAAGACTCTGTGTAACACCCCGGAAATTCGAGGATTTCAATATTGTAATTTAATGTGTGATTTGACGCTTTTACCCTTGTGATTGGTATGGTCAAATTATTGACTTTTTGATTGATGAACTATATGGACTTTGACCTATGACCGTGACGTAGTTCGGGACGTCACGAGTTCATAGACAGGTGGCACGTCCAATTCGGACGATCAGGGTAAAAGTTATGACTATCGGAAGTTCAGGGGCATTACCGTAATTTGGACTTTCGGGGGGAAAATGTTGACTTTTCTTTTGACAACTAATTTTCAGTTGACTCAAGGACCGTCAGGTAGACCTCGACGTCCTGAGTCCTTAGACAGGCGGCACGCCGAAATCGGACCTCGTACGAGGAAGTTACGGTCAGAAACGTGAAATCGGGAGGTTCATGTCTCGGTTTTCGTGTCGAATATTTTATTCTAAAATTCTGATTGGAGGACACCTGGTGAGTGACAAGTGTCACTCACCCATTGGCTAGATTGAATCAGATCCACTATGGGATTAAATAGCATTAAAACCAACTTTTAATTTCAGCCCTTGGATCTGAAAACCCCAGATCCAATCCTCACCTTTGATCTCATTCTGAGATTCAATCCTGGCCCTTGATTTAGGCTCCTGTTCTGTATTAAAATTCATGAAATCATGCACCCATGTTTTCATTCTCTCAACCCGTTTGTGCGATTCCCTCTTGGAACCAGCTCACCAGCCCTCACCACTCAACCCCACACCTCAGGCAACCAGCAACCACCTCCCTGACGCCAGCCACCACTCCACGGCCACCCTGCACGGCCGGCATTCCCTCAGACCCGAGAAGGAAACCCGAACAGCCCAAGTCACCAAACCATCCAAACCTTCACTCTGGGACTTGAACCAACGTACGGTTGGGTTCACCGTGACGACAGAACGACAAGGAACTGATCTTGACGGTGTACGGCGGCGACACGGCGGCGATAGGACGATAAACCCGTGAGTGCCCGTTTTCCTTCCCTGCTTCGAACCGTCTGTTTTTGACGTTAACATTGGTTGGTTATTGTTAGGACACATCTAGGAGACCTTGACGACCGGTTTTGACCCAGGACCGGGACTGGAAAATCGTCGACTCGCCGGAGAGGATAACCAGAACCGGCAACCAACCTTCCCGTCGATTTTCAGGTAATCTCCTCGACCTAGAACCTGATTCAATTGCACAGAACCGTTGTGGAGGTTGAGACTAGTAGTTAGGAATCAAACTGAACAAAAATGATTGAGAAATGATGAAATGGTAACCGGGTCATGATCGCGGGTCTGATCGACCCGAGTTACAGGAATACGGGTCAACCTGTCTGAGGACAGAGGTGCTGACGTGGCACCCTGTCAGGCTGTCAGGTGACGTGGACCAACCGTGAGCCGACACGTGTCACATGTCAGTGCACAGTCAGCACTGACATGTCAGTGACGTGGACCAGTGCCGTGCTGACATGTGGCACATGTCAGATCTGACACGTGGCCTGACAGATCAGCGAGGTGGACCAATCGAGTGTTGACACGTGGCACCTGTCAGAGTCTGACATGTCAGACCTGACAGCTATCAGCATGACATCATGCTGACGTCAGCAGTGACGTCAGCGATGACGTCAGCAGGGACTGTTCCTGCGTTGACCGGCGCGTGGGGGTGCGTGTGAACAGTGTTTTTGGTGGGACCACCACCATTCTTTAGGTTTCGACGATCCGGATCCAATGACGGTGGTTTCGGGTCGATCGGAGATCATTAAGTTGGTCAAAATAAGGTTTATTGCCTTGGGAAGCGCGTTCGGGCGGCTTTTCCGGACCGGTTTCGGTCTAGGGTTTCATGGTTGAATGTTAGGGGTTTGTATTGACCTTTGCACATGCTTTGGTTATGACAAGGGCTGTATAATCGTACCAGAACGAGGGTATACGTTCGGTTTTCAGCAGGACTGTACTGTGAGTGGGCCATTTTCTTAAACCCTTGCGTGCATAAATGTTTTCTGGTTTATTATACTTATTACATGCTAAAACAATAATAGTTTTGATGATATGGAAAATATGGTTATTGCACGTTTCACGGTATTTGGGCTTGAGACCCGTCTGATGAAACTTAATGATTGGTTCGGATTTTATCTATGTATATATATGCCTTGCATGTGGATATCAATAAAATGCATTTGTTACTGCACTGTATAGATCCTTCCATATTATATTGTCTCCTCCGGATGAGGTACCCCGGAGAGGTCACGGACGTCTAGTACGTCCAGCGTCTACGACGCTAAGCATCGGGGATGCAGTACCCGAACGGGGTTCGGGGAATGAACTCGGAAAGTGAGACCCGAGTGGCACGCGTAGCCTTGTGATTGTGACCTTAGTGGACGTCAGGGACGTCAGACATCAGGGATGTCGGGATTGGAGTGTATAGTGCAGCAACTAAAATTATACTTATGGTTTTATTCTATGCCTTATGGTTCATATTATATGGTTTATGATTTTGAATAATGATGCACGCATGTTTGGAAAACGGAGGGGTAAATTATATGTTTTACTTATCAAACGATTTCATAAACTTGAGTTTCGGTCCACTCATCCTTAATGTTTTTGATAACCCCTCCAGGTCGTGAAACTGAGGTAGAGGAGGAACCTGAGGCTGAGGCATAGATCTACTCCTGCGTACCTGAACCCCGGTTGGGCGGTGTACCCGCAGGTTTACTTTAGAGTCGTGCTCGCAACTTGTAATTTTGGATTTTATCCCTTGTCTGACATTCGTTTAATTCGGATTTGATGTACGACTTTAATTTGGTTATTTATGCATTTAATGTTTTGAGGTTAAAATTGGTATGAATTATTGGGTGTCAGACGGGAGCAGGGCACGTCCCCTTGTGGTCCCTGTGGGATCGGGGCGGGTCCTGTCACTCTGTTGGAAAAACGTTTGACTCAGAGTGTGAGTCCATGTGAATTTGAAAGCGAGATTATATTTGATGTGATTTATGAAATGAGTGTTGGACACTATTTTAAGATGATTTTATGGAAACTATGTATTGGGTGGAGACCCTACGTGAAACACATGATTTGATTTGAAAGAAAAATGTTTGTGAAAATGCGTTTATGAAATTTGATAAATGTATTCATTGAGTTCATCATCTTTAGATTGATATGACTCCAATTGTGAATGTGTTTCTTCGGAGAGGGACTCCGGTTGTGAATATGTTTCCCCGGAGAAGTCCCTATGATATATAGCTCGCCTCTGGGATGCGTTGTGTCCCCTCGGAGAGGTAACGATACTCTGCCTGTTGTCGAGCAGAAGTATAAGGCTTGACTCAGGAGTGCTTATTATGTATGAGATCAGTCGTTGATTTGTTCACGATGATATAAACGTCGACCGTGGATTTGTTCACGGTGACGTGCTCGGACGTGAGTTGTCCTGGAACTTATTTGCACGCGTTGTACGGATGACGTGAGAGATGATGATATGAGATGAGACAGATGTGGGATATGAGGATTGGTCATGTTTTCGAGTATTGCTTTATGTCCAGATGTTTTCACATATTTTGGTTTGAAAAGTAATATGATTTGATTTTAAGAAAGCATTTGAATTACATGTTTTCTTATGCATGCATGCTTTTAATTGGAGGGTATAAATGTATTTTCCCGAAACTATTTGAAAATGCTTATTTTTGTCCACTCACAGTTTTAATGGTTTTTGGTATCCTTCAGGTTGATCCCGGAGGCGGGCTGTAGTAGAGACTAAGGCATCACATGAAGCTGCATACTCTGGAAACCCTGTTTGGGTCACTGTATTATCCTTAGTCTGACACCTGGTGTCAGACGGAAATAGGTCACCCCACGTTAATCCAAGGTGATTAGGAATGGATCATATCACTTCAACGAGAGTAAAATCGAAAAAGTCTGATGAAATTGACGATTTTACCCTCTAGGTAAAAGAGTTGACTTTTTAGTCAAAGTCAAAATGTTGATTTTTTTTACCAGGGTCTCGTTTGGGTAATTCGAGAAGACCGTTATGAAGGTCTCGATCTCTAGAGTTCATAGACAAGTGGCACGTTAAAATCGAAGTTCGGGCGAATTGGTTACAGGTCTAAAACTATCAAGGGCATTTAGGTCCAAACCACACTAATAAGCGAGTTTTTATTTTGATACCATTTGGGGGAAGGGCATTTTGGTCAAATGAAATTTGGAGATATTTTCGAAAAGTTGTTAGTGTGTGTGGCTAAGAGACCACATTCTTTTATCGTCACACATTATCTTCATTTCTCTCTTCTCTCTCCTGTGCACCTTAAAAAAAATCCATGCAAACTATAACTCCAAGCTTCAATTTTAGGACAATTTCAACTCAAACCAACCTAGGGTTTGTGTTCCCTGGACCCTCACGATCAAAACCAACCCAAGTTTCAAGGTTAAATCGCGTGGAATCGGCTGTTACGTAAGAAGGAGGATTTCTCCAACTTTCAAGCATATACTGTGAGTTTCGTGTATTTTTTTCTTGATTTTGAGCTTGAATTTGAATTCCTGGGGTTGAGTAGATTAATTTTCATACTTTATTCATCCAATTTGGTTGAGAAATGAAGGAGATATGAAGGTTTGAAGTTTGGACAAGATTGGAAGTTTTCCGGCCAGCCAATGGTGGTGCAGCCGTTGTAACGACCCGTCCCAAATTTTCGGGATTAATTAAGAATTAATCCAGGATTAGTAAGGCTAATCAGGGATTAGTTGAGGATTATCGGACGTTCAGGGTGAAATTACAATTTTGCCCCTAGACAAGGACAAAAAGTTAACTTTTGACCCAGGAGGTCCAATACATGTGGACCGAGCATTGGCACGTTTTACATTGGCACGTGGACCGATATGCGGTCCTTTCAGAAACTATTTACATTGGCACGTTTTACAAGGCAAGGTTGACTTTTGTCATTTAGTGTGGGCCACAAATATTTGTTACATGCCCAATGGATGAGTGACAAGTGTCACTCATCCATTTCCCACAAACACACTTACATGCACACCTATCCCCCCTTTTTTGTTTCATCCATTATTCCTACCCGAAAACCACAAACACCCAACCCACACCACTACCCCATCTCATCCCATACTGTCATGACTAAGTGACTGAGAGTGAAAGAGAGGCTGTGACGGAGACGGTGTCGATGGCTGAGCCGTCGTAGATGGCGGGGGAAAGTAAACCCGAAAACCCCCTTTTTAATTCAAATTTCGATTTTCAGTTTTGGACATTGTGGGCAGTTTCTAATGATTGGGGTGTGTTTGTTGGGCTTGTACGAACGCTTGGGGATGATTTTGGACGGAAGAGGACGACTGAGCAGCCCAGACAGGGAGCTGGAAACTGGGTGACTGTTCTTCAAATTAAAGGTAAATTTCTAGATCGATTTTCTTAGTTTTGATTCTAGGGATCCCTTCCTGGGTTAGAGATGAAGAGGATGGGACCAACATCATCGATTTTGGTGGCTAGAGTTGGAAGAACGAATCGGGTCAGGGTCGCAGGTCTACGCGACACGGTTCAAAAATTCGGGTCGACCCAGACAGAGGACAGGGATGATGATGTCATCATGTCAGCTGATACGTGTCAGATGTCAGCGATGACGTCACTACTGACGTTAGGGATGATGTCACCGTTGACTACTGACGTCAGCGTCGACTTTGCTGACGTCAGTGTTGACTTTTTGGTCAACGTTGAACAGCCACTTTGACCCGTACGTGGGGGCACATGGGCACACATTTTAAGGTAGAACCAAGACCATTTTAAGGCTTCGACGATACAAATCCAATAGTGGTGGTTTCGAGTAGATCAGAGATCATTAGGTTGGTCAAATTGAGGTTTAAAGCCTAGGAAAGCCTGTCCAGGACACGTTGAATATTTCAGGAATGTTGGTGACAGGACCCACCCCGATTATCGCCTCGATAATCGGGAAGCATCCTGCTCCCGTCTGACAATCGAATCAAAAAGACCGGAAACTAGTTAAAATTACAACACACCCATTGTCAGACCAGGGAGATTAAACAAATACATCCGACTGGACGTCGAGTCCACAGTTTCACAGAGCAATATTACAAAACAAATTAAAGAACAAGTCCTACTCTGTGAACTAACTACTCCGCAACGGAAACGTTATGCCTCCGCCTCTGCCTCGGCGCTTGCCCCCACGCTTCTACCACGACCTGGAGGGAATTTAAAACAACAAGGTGTGAGTGGACCGAAACATAAGTTTAACAGGAAAAACAGTTTTTCCGAAATTGGGTTCGCCCTCCAGTTTTGTAATCCGCATGCATAACCAAGTATTCAAAATTTGTGTGTTAAACTTTTGAAAACTCTTTTTCCGAAACACAAGAAAAACGTTACAGGGATCGTCAACACTCATGTAAAACCATGTAATAATACCAGATTCCAGAAATCGTCATTTTGAAACATTATTTGCACAAATCAAGTGAAACATAAACAATAATCATGATTATGCCGTTGGATCCATCCGAGTCTTTAAACTCAACATTAGGCCTTCCCGGGATATCAACGAGTCTTTAAACTCAAAACACGATTAGTAGGCCTCGGGGGTATCATAATAATCGAGTCTTTAAACTCACGAGTCTTTAAACTCAATTTCGGGCCCGCCCCCAGAATCAACATACCGGGTCTTTAAACCCAAAACCAGATCCAACCATCAACCGGGTCTTTAAACCCAAAACCGTTTTTAAACATAATAAATCAGGATTAATCACAATTCTTTTTCCAACGTTATTCTAAAACATTTCTCATCGTAACAGGACTCATGCCCGAATTCACAGGTAAATTCCAACACATGCAATTAACAGAAGATTTCTTCACAATATGATCAAACATCATAAATCCGAAACATGCATATTCATAACCAGATACTTCATCAAAAATTATCACGCATGCATAGGCAAAAACCGAAATCTCGAAATGCGTGAAATACGATAATTACCTCGAAAAACGTGAAAACAAGTAAAACCGATATATCATCTCACCATCGTAAAATCATATGTAAAACCATGAGATAAATAAGCAAAATAGTCATGCATGCCCAATTTAAAAATCAAAGAGTCCACTCACAGTCTTAGGACACGTCAATCGCGTCCCGCGTGCTCCTCCGTAGCTTCGGAAGTGTCCGGGCCTGTGAAAACGTACAAGAAGGGTTACAAACATCCCAAAATAACTCGTAGGATTTTTCCTAATTTTTTCCGGGTTTTTCGGCGAAAATAAACTTAAAGACTTAATCTTCCGGACTCCCGAAGTTATCCCGAATGACTCCCGATCGATTCGAACTCTAAAGATAAAATGTTATTTAGACTGTAAGGATCAATTCTCATGTTGACCGTGATCGGAGTTGACGCCACGCGCGCCGTCACGCGCGCCCAAAGCGGCTGCGCGTGAAGGCCACGCGCCAAGCTACAGTGTCATCTCCCTTACCCGAACAGCCTGCTAAACGGGTCTGATACCCGCGACTCAACCCGATCAGTTAGCCCTCAATTCTCAGTCAATTCCTCTCGTTTTTGTTCCTATTATCTTCCCTAATCCTTTAATTTTAGGTCTGCAATGAAGGTTAACCTCGACTAGTACCCAAACGACCCAACTCAAACTCGATCAGTCGAACAAATCGACATTCTGGAACTCACCCAAACTAACCCCAATCTCAAATTAATTTCACCAGTAGGTTAAGGTGATTCATACGAACACAATGGTACTGTCAATTGATCTTGCCGTTACCTGGAAGTCGTCGTCCTCAAGCTCGAAAATACTCAGAACCAGGGTACTCCGTTCTTGGCCAATTCGTGAATGTCGCCCTTCGAATTTGATGTGGTTGGTTTCCTTTTGCTCCCAGAAGACTAGAATGGCCCCCGGTTTCGATCAACAAACCTCAGAAATCGAATTCAGTTTTTCCCTCCAACTGGTTCAACTCTGAACCGTAGCTCAGGTTCCTGGGCGAAACAGACTCCAATCCCTTCAGTTCTTGCACCGTAGTGATCCTAACACTCCCAGAAGTCTCACCGTGTGTTTGGTTTGATCCTTCGACCCTCAGAATTTGAACTCAGCGATTTCCCCCCCCAGAAACCCGAAATGGTTCAACACTGGTTCTCTCAATCTCTCTCAGTTTTTCCCACGCAGAAAGGACGCAAATGAGTCCCTAAGTCCAACAGCAATCAGAGTAATCGATTCAAACGGCCAGCAACTCGTGGGAGACACTCTGAAGTCTCTGAAAACGGTTTCCCGCAAGCACAGAGACCACGGCCACTCCTCACTCTCCCGTGCTCTGAGCTCTGCCCAAACGTGCACCAAGGTCACTCAATCCTGTTTCCACTACCTAAAACTACATAAACAAAACGTCTGAGCAATCCACTAAGCCATAAACAATTGATCGCACAACCCACGGCCGCAGCACTCTGTTTTCCACGGTGGTGAACAGTACCCCGTGGGGAAATTACCAAAATGCCCCCAGGGCAAAAATTACCAAACTACCCTCCAACTTCCGTGACCCGTAACTCGGTCGTCCGACGTCCGTTTCAAGCGTGCCGCCTGTCGTTGTACTCGGGGCGTCGAGACGAACATAACGGTCTTCGAGTCAAATGGATATCAATTGTCAAACAAAAAGTCAACTTTTTCCCCTTATAACGCCCAAATTACGATAATGCCCCCGAACCTCCGAACATCATAACTTTCACTCCGAGCGTCCGAATCGGACGTGCCACCTGTCTATGAACTCGTGACATCCCGAACTACGTCACGGTCATCACCCAACGTCCGTTCGACCTCCAAAACTAAAAGTCAACAAATTGACCACACAAACACAGGGGTAAAAACGTCATTTTATTCATTATTTAATAATATTACATCTCCAGAACGTCCGGGGCGTTACAATCTCCCCCCCTTAAGAAATTTCGTCCCGAAATTTCAAGGAAACAAGTAAGGGAACTGTTCTCGCATCTGCGCCTCGGGTTCCCATGTGGCTTCCTCCACATTCTGGTTCCTCCAGAGGACCTTCACCAGAGGAACGGTCTTCCGACGTAGCACTTTCTCCTTTCGATCCAAAATCTGTACCGGTTGTTCCTCGAAGCTCAAATCATCTCGGAGTTCAATGGGCTGATCCTCCAGTACATGAGATGCGTCAAACACATATTTCCGCAACATCGACAAATGGAAAACATCGTGGACCTTCGAAAGCTCTGGCGGTAGTGCCAGCCGGTAGGCCACCGGGCCAATCCTCTCGGTAATCTCGTAAGGTCCAATATAACGAGGGCTCAACTTCCCTCGCCGGCCGAAACGCACTACACCCTTCCAAGGGGACAATTTCAGAAATACCCGATCTCCGACCGCAAACTCCAGATCTCGAATCCGATGGTCCACATAGCTCTTTAGTCTGTCCTGGGCTGCCTTGAGCCGATCCCTGATGAGTTTGACCTTCTCGGTCGTCAGTTCCACCAATTCGGATTTAGTCAGCCTCCTTTCCCTCACGTCCATCCAACACAACGGAGTTCTGCATTGCCGTCCGTACAAGGCTTCGTACGGAGCCATCCCAATGCTCGCTTGATAGCTGTTGTTGTAGGCAAATTCCATCAAGGCTAGGTGTGACTCCCAGGTGTCATGAAATTGCAAGACGCAAGCTCGCATCATATCCTCCAATGTCTGGATGGTCCGCTCAGACTGGCCGTCAGTCTGAGGATGAAATGCAGTACTGAAACGAAGTTTCGTCCCAAATGCCTCCTGCAGACTCTGCCAAAATCGAGAAGTAAATCTTGGGTCTCGGTCAGAAACTATTGATTCCGGAGTACCGTGCAAACGGATGATCTCGTCAATAAACAACTGGGCCAACTGCGTCATCCTGAAGTTCTCTCGCACTGGCAAGAAGTGAGCCGATTTCGTAAGCCTGTCCATAATCACCCAAACTCCATCGTGACCCCTGGGTGTCCTAGGAAGTCCAAACACAAAATCCATCGTCAAGTGATCCCATTTCCATTCCGGAATAGGTAGTGGTTTCAAGGCTCCATAAGGTCGTTGTCTCTCAGCCTTCACTTGCTGGCAAATCAGACACCTGCTGACAAACTCGGCAATCTCCCGTTTCATTCCCGGCCACCAGTAGTGCTCTCGCAAGGTACGATACATCTTGGTCCCACCAGGATGCATCGCGTAGGCCGAACTATGAGCTTCGTCCAAGATCTCCTTCTTCAGTGCCTCCACGCCGGGCACACACAACCGTCCTTCCTTTAGCAAAGCTCCATCCTCCCTGACTGTAAAGTCTAGCCGTTCACCGGCTTCCACTTCAATCCGAAGTACACATGAGACAGGATCTTGAGATTGAGCCTCAACGATCCGATCGACCAGGAGTGGTCTCACATGAAAATTAGCCAGTAAGACACCTTGGCCATCCAAACCCAAATCAATGCTATTCTTACGGAGTTCAACCAAAAGTGGCAAATGAACCGTCCGTAGATGTGCTACAGAATGCGTTGACTTCCGGCTTAGAGCATCAGCCACCACATTGGCTTTTCCCGGGTGGTACTCAATCGTGCAATCATAATCCTTAATTAGCTCTAGCCACCGTCGCTGCCTCACATTCAACTCCTTCTGAGTGAACAAGTACTTCAGGCTCTTGTGGTCCGTAAACATTCTGCAAGTCGCTCCGTACAGGTGATGTCTCCAAATCTTCAATGCATGCACAACAGCAGCTAACTCCAAATCGTACGTCGGATAATTGCGCTCATGCGGTTTCAACTGGCGCGAAGCATAGGCGATCACTTTCCCATGCTGCATTAGTACACATCCCAAACCCTGTAAGGATGCATCACTGTACACCTCAAATTCCCCACTGTCGTCTGGAAGGGTCAGTATAGGAGCAGACGTCAACCTTTCCTTTAGCTCCCGAAAACTACGCTCACAATCGTCATCCCACTCAAACTTGACTCCCTTCCGCGTCAGTCGCGTTAACGGGGCAGCAATGGTAGAGAAACCCTCTACAAACCTCCTGTAGTAACCAGCCAAACCCAAGAAACTCCTGACTTCAGTGACGGTCCTCGGTTGTTCCCACTTCGCCACTGCCTCAATTTTCTGAGAATCCACACTGATCCCGTCAGTTGAGATCACATGCCCCAAGAAACTCACGCTCGTCAACCAAAACTGACATTTGCTGAGCTTCGCATACAACTGGTTTTCCCTCAAGGTACCCAGCACCATCCTTAAGTGCTCCTCGTGCGCTTCCGCACTCCTCGAGTAGACCAGGATATCGTCAATGAATACGATGACAAAGTGATCCAAGTAAGGCTGCAACACTCGGTTCATCAAATCCATAAACGCTGCGGGTGCGTTGGTCAAGCCAAACGGCATCACCAGGAACTCATAATGACCATAACGGGTCCTAAATGCTGTCTTGGGTACATCCTCATCCTTAACCCGCAATTGATGATACCCAGAACGTAGATCAATTTTGGAGAAGTACTGCGCTCCTCGCAGCTGATCGAACAAATCATCGATCCGAGGCAACGGGTATTTGTTCCTGACTGTTACTTTATTCAGTTGCCTGTAATCGATGCAAAGTCTCAAACTCCCATCCTTTTTCCTCACAAACAACACCGGAGCTCCCCAGGGGGATACACTCGGTCGAATAAATCCCATCTCAAGCAATTCTTGTAACTGCGCCTTCAGTTCTTTCAACTCGGCTGGCGCCATACGATACGGAGTCTGGGAAATAGGTTGCGTACCTGGAACCAGATCAATAGTGAACTCAACATCTCGATGCGGTGGCAATCCCGGTAGATCCTCCGGAAAGACATCCGGGAACTCCCGTACAATCGGTATATCCTCCACCCGCAATGGTGCAGCTCGTGAATCCATCACTCGGGCTAAGTATCCCTGGCACCCCTTCCTCAACAACTTACTTGCCTTCAGGGCAGATATTACTCCGACAGGAGTTGCTCGCTGAATTCCCTGAAAAGTGGTTTCCGGTAGCCCCGGGCTCCGAAAAGTAACCCTCTTATCGACGCATTCGATGGAGGCGTGATGGAGCGTCAACCAATCCATACCCAAGATGACATCAAAGTCGTGCAAGTCCAAGAGTATCAAATCTGCCACCAGACCAACATCACCTACCATTACGGGGCACTCCCGCAACACTTGGTTCACCACAAACACATCTCCGGTGGGCGTACTCACTCCCATGTCACAGTCCAATGCGGACACCTCTCTACCCGCCAACAACTCACAGTCCCGTGAAATAAATGAATGAGTAGCTCCGGGATCAATTAAAGCACAAACATCATGTCCAAAGATCGTGAGTGTACCTGTCACAACACCAGGCGCTGCCCTGGCCTCCTGCTGCGTAACAGCGAAAACTCGGGCCTGTGGTCCAGCTGCTCGCCCGCGGCCCCGGCCCCTCTGTCCACTAGCCGCTCCGGTACCACCTCCTCGAGTGCTCCCAGTCCCAGAAACTGCAGCTGTGCTCCGTCCCTGCTCTGCTCCACCCCGACCTGCGCCACCACCATGTGGCAAGGATGGACAGTCCCTCCGATAGTGGCCCCGCTCGCCACAGAAGAAACAGATGACACTGGAAGCGTCTCGAACAAAACCACCACTCTGCCGTCCCGTGGAAGCAACAGAAGTCGCGCTCGCCTGCGGAGCAGTCTGCGCCCTAGGCGCTCGGAATCCGGAACCCTGATAGTTACCGGGCCTGCCATAACGATCATTGCCTGCAGATGAGGCTCCACCATAACGTCCCTTCTTCGAGGCTCCCTGACCATACGATCCAGAATATGAACGCCCGCGACGTTGTCCACCACCAGAATACTGTGGACGTGTCGGGAGACTAGCCTCAACCCGCACCGCGGCATCAGACAACTCCCTGAGAGTAGCAAAAGTTCCGGCCGTCACAATGGCCCGTATCTCACCCCGTAGGCCAAGCTCGAACCTACGGCATTTCTCAGCCTCAGTAGATACAAAGGTAGGAGCAAAACGAGCTAGCATCTGAAATTTCTGTTCATACTCAGCTACGGACATGCTCCCCTGTTGGAGCTGCAGAAACTCGGTCTCCCTAGCATCACGGAATGAACGGGGATAATACTGATCCAGAAACCGTTCACGAAAGATCTCCCAAGTCACTGTACGGGCATCCCAACCCGACAACTCCAGAGTATACCACCACTCATAAGCAGAGCCATCAAGTAGAAATGTGGCCAACACCACACGCTCCTCAAGAGGACAGTGCATCACAGTAAAAATCCGTTCAATCCGAGAAATCCAACGGTGAGCATCCTCGGGATCCGCTCCACCACTGAACACCGAAGCCCCAAGACGCTGGGCTCGCTCGATCGAAGCGCTCTCGGCATCGCCATTAGGTCGTGGAGGGGGTTCGCGTCGCGGAGGCATGGCCGGTCGTCCTTCTTTCTGTAAGAGGCATAAGTTAGTACAATAATCAAGGCACACCCGAGTGCCGGACACGAATCGAAAACCTAGGCTCTGATACCAATTGACAGGACCCACCCCGATTATCGCCTCGATAATCGGGAAGCATCCTGCTCCCGTCTGACAATCGAATCAAAAAGACCGGAAACTAGTTAAAATTACAACACACCCATTGTCAGACCAGGGAGATTAAACAAATACATCCGACTGGACGTCGAGTCCACAGTTTCACAGAGCAATATTACAAAACAAATTAAAGAACAAGTCCTACTCTGTGAACTAACTACTCCGCAACGGAAACGTTATGCCTCCGCCTCTGCCTCGGCGCTTGCCCCCACGCTTCTACCACGACCTGGAGGGAATTTAAAACAACAAGGTGTGAGTGGACCGAAACATAAGTTTAACAGGAAAAACAGTTTTTCCGAAATTGGGTTCGCCCTCCAGTTTTGTAATCCGCATGCATAACCAAGTATTCAAAATTTGTGTGTTAAACTTTTGAAAACTCTTTTTCCGAAACACAAGAAAAACGTTACAGGGATCGTCAACACTCATGTAAAACCATGTAATAATACCAGATTCCAGAAATCGTCATTTTGAAACATTATTTGCACAAATCAAGTGAAACATAAACAATAATCATGATTATGCCGTTGGATCCATCCGAGTCTTTAAACTCAACATTAGGCCTTCCCGGGATATCAACGAGTCTTTAAACTCAAAACACGATTAGTAGGCCTCGGGGGTATCATAATAATCGAGTCTTTAAACTCACGAGTCTTTAAACTCAATTTCGGGCCCGCCCCCAGAATCAACATACCGGGTCTTTAAACCCAAAACCAGATCCAACCATCAACCGGGTCTTTAAACCCAAAACCGTTTTTAAACATAATAAATCAGGATTAATCACAATTCTTTTTCCAACGTTATTCTAAAACATTTCTCATCGTAACAGGACTCATGCCCGAATTCACAGGTAAATTCCAACACATGCAATTAACAGAAGATTTCTTCACAATATGATCAAACATCATAAATCCGAAACATGCATATTCATAACCAGATACTTCATCAAAAATTATCACGCATGCATAGGCAAAAACCGAAATCTCGAAATGCGTGAAATACGATAATTACCTCGAAAAACGTGAAAACAAGTAAAACCGATATATCATCTCACCATCGTAAAATCATATGTAAAACCATGAGATAAATAAGCAAAATAGTCATGCATGCCCAATTTAAAAATCAAAGAGTCCACTCACAGTCTTAGGACACGTCAATCGCGTCCCGCGTGCTCCTCCGTAGCTTCGGAAGTGTCCGGGCCTGTGAAAACGTACAAGAAGGGTTACAAACATCCCAAAATAACTCGTAGGATTTTTCCTAATTTTTTCCGGGTTTTTCGGCGAAAATAAACTTAAAGACTTAATCTTCCGGACTCCCGAAGTTATCCCGAATGACTCCCGATCGATTCGAACTCTAAAGATAAAATGTTATTTAGACTGTAAGGATCAATTCTCATGTTGACCGTGATCGGAGTTGACGCCACACGCGCCGTCACGCGCCGCCCAAAGCGGCTGCGCGTGAAGGCCACGCGCCAAGCTACAGTGTCATCTCCCTTACCCGAACAGCCTGCTAAACGGGTCTGATACCCGCGACTCAACCCGATCAGTTAGCCCTCAATTCTCAGTCAATTCCTCTCGTTTTTGTTCCTATTATCTTCCCTAATCCTTTAATTTTAGGTCTGCAATGAAGGTTAACCTCGACTAGTACCCAAACGACCCAACTCAAACTCGATCAGTCGAACAAATCGACATTCTGGAACTCACCCAAACTAACCCCAATCTCAAATTAATTTCACCAGTAGGTTAAGGTGATTCATACGAACACAATGGTACTGTCAATTGATCTTGCCGTTACCTGGAAGTCGTCGTCCTCAAGCTCGAAAATACTCAGAACCAGGGTACTCCGTTCTTGGCCAATTCGTGAATGTCGCCCTTCGAATTTGATGTGGTTGGTTTCCTTTTGCTCCCAGAAGACTAGAATGGCCCCCGGTTTCGATCAACAAACCTCAGAAATCGAATTCAGTTTTTCCCTCCAACTGGTTCAACTCTGAACCGTAGCTCAGGTTCCTGGGCGAAACAGACTCCAATCCCTTCAGTTCTTGCACCGTAGTGATCCTAACACTCCCAGAAGTCTCACCGTGTGTTTGGTTTGATCCTTCGACCCTCAGAATTTGAACTCAGCGATTTCCCCCCCCAGAAACCCGAAATGGTTCAACACTGGTTCTCTCAATCTCTCTCAGTTTTTCCCACGCAGAAAGGACGCAAATGAGTCCCTAAGTCCAACAGCAATCAGAGTAATCGATTCAAACGGCCAGCAACTCGTGGGAGACACTCTGAAGTCTCTGAAAACGGTTTCCCGCAAGCACAGAGACCACGGCCACTCCTCACTCTCCCGTGCTCTGAGCTCTGCCCAAACGTGCACCAAGGTCACTCAATCCTGTTTCCACTGCCTAAAACTACATAAACAAAACGTCTGAGCAATCCACTAAGCCATAAACAATTGATCGCACAACCCACGGCCGCAGCACTCTGTTTTCCACGGTGGTGAACAGTACCCCGTGGGGAAATTACCAAAATGCCCCCAGGGCAAAAATTACCAAACTACCCTCCAACTTCCGTGACCCGTAACTCGGTCGTCCGACGTCCGTTTCAAGCGTGCCGCCTGTCGTTGTACTCGGGGCGTCGAGACGAACATAACGGTCTTCGAGTCAAATGGATATCAATTGTCAAACAAAAAGTCAACTTTTTCCCCTTATAACGCCCAAATTACGATAATGCCCCCGAACCTCCGAACATCATAACTTTCACTCCGAGCGTCTGAATCGGACGTGCCACCTGTCTATGAACTCGTGACATCCCGAACTACGTCACGGTCATCACCCAACGTCCGTTCGACCTCCAAAACTAAAAGTCAACAAATTGACCACACAAACACAGGGGTAAAAACGTCATTTTATTCATTATTTAATAATATTACATCTCCAGAACGTCCGGGGCGTTACAGTTGGGGAAAACATGTTCAGGACACGTTGATTAGTAGTAACCTTTGAGTATGTTTTTGACAGGTCTGGATGATCCGAAGAGGTTGGATTAGCCCGAAGAGGCTTATAACACGCGTATTGAGGTGTAACTTGGACGGTCTGTGAATGGACTTTGTTTTATGAATATGATGCATGCATAAATGTTTTATATGTGTTTATGAATATGATTGAGATGCCATGAGTGCATATGCTTTAAATATGAAATGTTTGGCATTTTCGGAGGAAAATGCGTTATTGCACGTAGTTCGAGATTTCTATTTTATATGATGTTTGGGCTTTGACCGAGTGTACTACGTGCTTGTGTTTTATGTGATTCCGAGGGTTTCACAGAGAGGCGTGAAACTGAAGAATTGATTTACGGTTTTGGAGGATTTCACGGAGATGCGTGAAATCGAGATTCGGGCATGAGTCCCAATTGAACGATGATTTGAAAGTGTTTTGGAAATGAGAACTGGTTTTCAGCTTTGGAAATATCTTTCAGGCTTACGACCCTTAAGGTTTGGCTTAGAGTACAGTCAAACGTGAGATAAGTCGGGCAGAGACCCAGTTATGAGTTTTACGAAAGGTATTTCGGGCATGAGACCCAGTTGTATATTTGATAGGATTCGAGGAATCCTGGGATATGAAGTGTCTTAGGACATTGGTTTTCGGGCTGCGACCCATTTGGTGATGTTCCGCGTTTGAGGTTCTATTGATGATGGCATTCGGGTGAGTCCCGGATGATATGACGCTCGCCTCCGGACTGCGGATGTGTTCCTTCTGGAAAGGTCACGATACACTGCCTGTTATCGAGCAGCCGCGGGAAGTAATGACCGAGGGAGGCTCGACTTTGGAGTGCTGATGTTATCTACTTAGATCGATCAGCAATGTGTTCGCAATGATATAGAGATGGTCACGGCGAGTGATGTGTTCGCGGCGAATGATGTGTTCACGGCGACATACTGAGTTTGTGAGCGGTCCTGAGCTATTTGCACATGTGCTAGAATTAGAATCATGACTGACATTGGAATGAGTTCCCATGGGATGTGTTCCCACGTGTTCTATGGATTGGGCTGATGCTTCATTCTAGTTTTCCTTGATTTTGGTTTTGGGCTGTGGCCCTGTTTG
The DNA here is from genome assembly GCA_032719365.1 of Prinsepia uniflora. Lineage (NCBI taxonomy): Eukaryota > Viridiplantae > Streptophyta > Magnoliopsida > Rosales > Rosaceae > Prinsepia > Prinsepia uniflora. The sequence goes on from CM064869.1 coordinate 20,253,590, forward strand.
ATTCGGTTTTAGGGCTGAGACTCTACTGAGATGATGACTTCGATTGAGAAGCATTTTTCACTGTGTTTTGATTTGGGAAGAAATACGTCTTACTTCCGAGAAAGTAATTGAAATAACTGTTTTATGATGTATGCATGCTTTTACGTGAAGGGTATAAATGTCTTTTCGATATAAATGGTTGTTTTTAAACTGTTGTTTTGTCCACTCATAGCTTTTATGGTTTTAATACCCTTCAGGTCAATTGCGGATACGGGCTGTAGCAAAGATCGAGACATCACATGCCACCGCCGATCCTAGCATACTCTGATGGACCCCGAGCGGGCGACGAGTTTATCCCTGGTCTGACATGCGGTGTTAGACGGGAGCAGGCACGTCCCACGATAATCTAGGAGGATTGGGACGAGTCCTATCAGCCGTCTTCTCCGATGAGGTGATAACGTTAGAATAGTGATGTTAACTGGCACATTAGCAAGAGTGATGTCAGAATGGTGATGTCAACTATCATGTCATCAAGGGTGACGTTAGTTGCTACGTTAGTAAGGGTGATGTGAGCAGGTGTAAAGACCCGTCCCGAGTTTACGGGATTAATTACGAATTAATTGAGGATTAGCGAGACTAATTAGAAATTAGTCGAGGATGATCAGACACTCGAAGTGAAATTACGATTTTACCCCTAGACAAGGGTAAAAAGTTGACTTTTGACTCAGGAGGTCAATGGCAGGTGGACCGAGGTCCATTGCTTTGATCGAGACGATACGAGTCCGTAGATAGGAGGCACATCAAAATCGGGCATCGTATGAGAGAGTTACGGGTCATAAACAATTTTAGGAACTATTTACGGGGGCACATTTTACTAGGCAAAGTTAACAATCGTCTTGTAGTGGGCCTAGATATTTGTGTTGCGGCCCAATGGATGAGTGACAAGTGTTACTCATCCAGTGCTCACCAACACACATACATGCATCTCCCATTTTTCCTTCTCCATTTCCATCAAAACTTCTACCCACTCCCACACGCATTCCATCTTCTTGCTTTTGGACCACATAGAGAGACAAAGTGAAGGAGTGAGCTCGAGAGACTCAAAGATGATGATAGGGAGGCTGAGCCACCGTGGACGGCGGATGGATCATAGGAAACAGGTAACCCGAAACCCATTTTGGGCCTTGAAATTGGGTTTTCAGTTTTGGGACGTTTGGGGTTGTTTCTAATGCTTGGGTTGTGTTTATTGGGTCCATACGAGTGTCTAGGGATCGAAAGGGGAGAGAAATGACGGCTGGGCAGCTCAGGAAGGGAGCTGGAAGCTTGGTTGTGATTGTTCGATCGTGACAGGTACTCTCTAACCGTTTTCTCTTGATTTTGAAGTCATAGAGTGGTTTTGGGGATGAGACGATCAACATGGTCGAAAAATGGTGAGAAATGGTGGTCAGATGAGGCAAAAAGGATCGGGTCGAGGTCGTGGGTCAAATGACCTGGTTGTAGGAAAACTGGTTGACCCGGCTGGAAGTTGACGAGGATGATGTGGTAGTCCACATCATCGTCTGTCAGAGCTGTCAGTCCACGTGGCCAATCAGGTGATGCCACGTGGCATGTTGTTAGGTCCAGTGAGAATGTCAGACACATGGACCAATCGAGTGGTGCCACATGGCAGGCTATCAGACCTGACATTGTTAGACACGTGGACCAATCAGGTGGTGCCACGTGGCAGGTTGTCAGACTTGACATTATCAGACATGTGGACCAATCGGGTGGTGTCACGTGGCAGGTTGTCAGACCTGTCAGTGATGACGATGACATCAGCATGACATCAGTGATGACGATGACATCAGCATGACGTCAGTGATGACGATGATGTCAGCATGACGACAGTAGATGACGTCAGCGTTAACCTTGATAACGTCAGCATTGACTTTGCTGACATCAGCATTTACCGTCGTTGACCACACGTGAGGACTTTTGGCGGGCGCGTGAGGGCGCATGGGCACAAATTTAAAGGTGAAATCGGTCATATTCAAAAGGTTTCGATGATCTAAATCCAATGGTGGTGGTTTCAAGTCGATCGGAAGTGGTTAGGTAGGTTATTTAGAGATTTTTACTTTTTAGCCTCTGGAAGCGTGTTCGGGACACGTTAACTGTTCTGAGTGTTTTGAGAGTTTATAGTTTGGACTTGTATATGTTAGTAGTAACCTTTGAGTATGATTTGGATAGGTCCGGACGCCCCAAAGAGTATTGATTAGCCCGGGAGTGGCTTACGGCACTAGATTCGGATCACACAACACGGACGGTCTGTGAGTGGACGTTTGATTTATAAATATTATGGATGCATAAATGTTTTATATGTTTTATAAACATGATTTGAGATGCCTTGAGTGCATGTGATTTATATTGTTGATTTGGAATTTTCATACACGTAGTTCGAGATTTATATTTTATATGTTATTTGGGATTCCGTCGAGTATTCTACGTACATGTGTTTTATGTGTTTTATATTTTTTTTTGTAATCGAAACCCATTCTTTCCACAAGATTTTAATAATATGGCCTTTTATTGCAAGGTATGGTTTTGTAATGGATGGAATATATGATTCTAAATGCTTTTTGGATAATTATTTGGTTATATATATATATGTATATATATATATATATATTCAAGATCTTGATTTCTAGACACATTTTATTAAGGATTTTGGGATACCCGAATTTTGGGCTCATGCCCGGCTTACAATTGTTTTGGGCTTTTATGAGTTATTTAAAAGCAAGTGAAACGATATTTTTTGTAAACTATTTTTTCTAGTATAGTCATCCTCATGCGATTGGATCGCTATTTTAGAGTTAGACTTCAAAGGTTCTCGGACACGAACTCGGATAGGGCTCGGTATATGGAACCAAAAATTAAAACAATATCATTCCAGATCATACCAAATTGAAAAAATACCGAATAATAAAACCCATGTGATGATCGATATGGTACCGAACCAGTACCGGATCAATTTGATATGGTTTTGGTTATGAGGTTTTGAAAAACCGTATCATACCGTTACTTAACCGAATTAGCATGTCTATTTTTTTAACTAAAACTATTTTCTTATTTGTTGATATAACAATCCAATGCTATAAACTATTATGAGCCCTTTGTGGCCTAATGATAATAAATTTATCTAATTAAAATTATCATGTCTAACATACTTGAAAATACTCTTGTTGGACTACATTAGAAACCATTTTTCATAACCTAAATATTAACAACATTAGTAGCCACCTAAGGAGCTGGCACCATAATTCCTCATTAGCAATAAAAAAAACTAGCTAACCGAGTATTTTCTATACTAGAAACTATAATTTCTCATTAGCAGTCACTTAAACCCTTAATCCATAACATTTTGGCTCAAAACTGAAACCGTACTAAAATCATACCGAATTTAATCGGTACGGTACGATCTGGTATCAATTTCAAATTGTAGAATACCGAACCATATCGAATTGGTTAAGATTAAATGGTACGATTTTGGTATCACCAAATATTGTACCATACCGAACCGTGTTCAGTGCGAGACTTGGACGTCATCGGAGTTGGACTCCACACGCTTTGACGGATTTGAACTCCGCAAGTTCCGTGATTGTCTATAGGTAGTACAGGTTGATTAGCTGGTTGGAGCATTATGGTTTGAGGTGTGACTATTATTGGCTATTGTGTCCAGATTTTCAAAATTCTTATTAACAATGATTTCAGGGAAATGTGGGCGAAGGGCTTTTAAATGCTTTACATGATTTTTATTGATCCCGCAATATTATATATGTAATTACTTTATCTGAAATCAAGCGTTTATTTGCCTATGCATGCATGTTTTTATAATCGGAGGGGGAAAAATATTATTTCGGAAATATTTTCCAAAGGTTTTTGTTTTTGTCCACTCATAGTTTTCATGGTTTTCGTACTCTTTAAGCTGTTCTTGTGATGAGGGCTATCTTAAGGTTGAAGCTTATTACTTTGGAATGCGTACTCTCGCTAACCAGAATAACATTTTGGTTATGTTTATCATTTTTCTAGTAGTTCTATGTACCGTTAAATTACAAACTCTTGTTTAACAGTTGACACATGGAGTTTATCTTTTATCTGACATTATTTCGTATTTTTTTTTGGACTGTGAATACTTTTGGAATTTAGTTTTTTTGTCAGACGGTAGCAAGCCTTTTCACGATGCGCAATAATCAGGCCTTCCCGGGATATCAACGAGTCTTTAAACTCAAAACACAATCAACAGGCCTCGAGGCGGTATCATATCCAAGTCTTTAAACTCAAAACATATACCGAGTCTTTAAACTCAAAACATATCAATGCAGGGCCCTCCCCCCCGTCAATCAACCGAGTCTTTAAACTCAAAACCAGATCCAGTGGTTTTTTCCTTTTTCTTTTTCCGGGTCTTTAAATCCAAAACCATTTTTCAATCAAGTGAAAACCATAGAAAATCCATATCCGAATTCACAACAATGATTTCGTAAGCCAGCATCCGGAACCACTATCCCGAACCCAAATCCAAACTTTCCTTTCCAAGTTTCAAAACCAAATCCAAAATCACATTTCCGAAATCCAGTTCCAAAATCGAAATTTCGTTATCAAAATCACAAGAACAGGGCTCCAAGCCCGAAATCACTTTTCCGAAATCCATTTCAAATCCTTGAAATCGAATCATATTTCAAATCCCGAAATCCAATCATCAAAACCCGGATCAAATCACAAGAGAAATCGAAAACTCGTAAAACGTGCAATTCCGTAAATATCTCAAAAATCGTGCAAAACCGTAAACCATCAAGATTATAAATCAAGTCATAGAATCACGTATAGAAAACATATAAAACATATATGCATGCATCATAAGTTAGAAAGCAAAGTCCACTCACAGACCATAGCGTCGTTGCCTCGATATGCGAGTACTTTTGCCATTCCCGGCTAATCCGTTATCATTGGCTTTCCCAAACCTGTTTAAATCCCACAGTAAGGTCACTAACTACTTCACATCGATCATACTTGAGCCCCGTAATTTTCCTGAATTTTTAACTTTTTTTAACCGAGGCCTAAAACCTTCGGACATCCCGAAAACTATCGAGACGATGTGTGATGGACTCGAAACCAGTCTTAAAATGCTCGTTTCATCGATACGATAAAAAGTCGTGTTGAAAACTTCCCTAGATACTGTGCCACGCGCCTCCATGCGCCTCCCAAAGGGGTTGCGTTTGGGCCTCACGCGCCTCAGCGCATTCATTTTCTTCCTCGGGTAAACTCGGTCCGACCGATTCACGGTTCAACCCGAACCGGTGTGGCCGGTTCACGGGTCTATCCTGTCCAGTTTTGTCAGTTTTCAACCCTAATTAATTCTGTAATCTTATTTCAATGTTTCTAAAAGATCTATGAGCTCAGATTAGGAAAACCAAGCTATATCATCATACCTTCAATCGTTTTCCTCGAACAGGTCCAGTTTCTCCATATGGTTTCATGGTTCCAACCATCATTCATCTTTGGTTTTGATCCTAAATCTTTCCTGGAGCTCCTAGAAACCATTTCCAATCAACTAACACGAGTATTATTCTATAAAGAACGACTTACCATAATCAAATTTCAAACTGAGCTCCTACGGGTTTTGACCTTACCGTCTCTTGTAGGTCAAGAAATGTCAGGACCCACCCCGGTTCCACCCCGAAAACCGAGGTAAATCCTGCTCCCGTCTGACAACCCCATACAAAGACCAAGGTAACCTCACGAAATCCACCAATTTACATTGTCAGACGCAGGAGAATTCAAAACAACCCAATGTCAACAACTATACAGAGCATAGTACCAGAAACAAAGTAAACCAAAACCGATACACAAAGTACACGCACAACGAAAAAATTGAAAATCACTCCGGGGTCACTCTCGAGTACTCTATGCCTCTGACGCTGCCTCAACGTCCGAAACCAACCCCCGCGCTAGCTCCACGACCTGGAGGGCAATTTAAAAAAAACTGAAAGTGTGAGTGGACCAAAAAGAATAAAAGTTTCGAAAACCATTTTATAATCAAACCAGGGTTTTAGCCCTCCGTTTTGAAAACATACATGCATAACCCATTAGTTGGAAACAGTTATAAATCACATAAGGATCGTCATAAAAACAGTTGCAGAATCATCATAAAAACCACCATAAAACCGTATCATAAAACATCACATCATAAAAACCAATAGATACTAATATTATTCTCCGATCAAACCTGCTGGACCTATCTGAGTCTTTAAACTCCCGAGTCTTTAAACTCAATCCAGGCCTCAATGATATCCGAGTCTTTAAACTCCCTAGTCTTTAAACTCAACAGGCCTACGGGGGAAATATCAATATATCCGAGTCTTTAAACTCAATCCGGGTCTTTAAACCCAATCCTGGACTGTCCCCCGTCAATCATAATATCAGGGTCTTTAAACCCAATAACCAGATCCAGCAAATACAATCCAAAACTGTTTGAAAACCATTTCTAAATCCATATCCAAACCCGAATCCGAAATCATTGGTCTGATGCTCTTCTGGCGTCCAGAACCGTCATTCCGAACCCAAATCCGGAATTCCACTTTTCAACTTTAAAACCGAAATCCCGTTTCTCGAAATCCGATTCTAAAATCGAAAACCTCGCTTATCAAATCATGTCTTAAATCCATTTATAACCATTGAAATCACTTATCATTTGAAATCCCAAAATCATGGCATCGAAATTAGAATTCAAAACTTCCTCGAAAAACGTGCTAAAACCAAACTTTCTCGAAAAACGTGTGAATACGTAAAACCAACATAGCATATTCAACAGTCATGAAATCACATGTAAAATCATAAAACAATTATAGAAAAGCAGTTATGCATGCTCAACTATAGAGAAGGGGTCCATTCACAGATACCGAGCACGTCACTCGCGTCCCGTACGTCCCGTACGTTCCTCTGCCTCCTCGGGGAATCCCGATCCTATCACAAGTCACCAAAGTACGTCACTAACACGTTCACTAAGATCCTCCTAATTTTCCCCAATTTTTCCGAACTTCTAAACGTATCGAACCGAGACCCTAAACCTTCAACCTTGTAGAACTAACCTCAAACGACGTCTGATTAACCCGAAACCTATCCCAAAAGATCCGTTACAACGATTAGACTAAAAACTTAGTTGACACTTTCCCTAGAAACTGCCGCACACGCCTCCACGCGCCGCCCAAAGTGGCTGCGCGTGGGCCTCACGCGCCTGCACAGTCACTGTTCATCTTCAACCTCTCGACATGTGCACTGTTCCGGACCGGCGTGACCGATTCTCCGCCGTCCGTCCACCATTTTCCTCCTTCTATCCACCATTATCTTCGTCCTCTACCCAGTAATCCATTCCCTTCATCCAAACACAACGACACGGCCTCTAACCCGTCGTCCCTACCTCGAACCCGTAACCTCCCAAACCTCTGTTCTTCCTCCCGGCCAACCGTGTACTCCCCCGTCACGGTGTCGACCTTAAACAGCTCCTAGGGAGTTACTGAACTCACCAGACCTCACCAAACACCTCGACTCGTACTCAAAAGCCACGACTACCCGTTTGAAATTCCACGGCAAAACAGAGCAAATAAAGGGGGATGAGAAATTACCTGTACGCCGACCACCACCGTGAGCTCTGCTGGGTCTGTTCGACTCTCCTCCGTCCTCACAACGCCACCACGGGTCCAATTTGACGGTTTAGTCACGGGGAGTGCACAACCGTGCACGGTGGTTTTCTGGTTCTGTCCTCCCTGTTTATCGGGTTCTGCTTGCCTCACACACACACGATCACATAGTTCCACCCAGTGTAACAACCCGTCCCGAGGACCGGGATTTCTAGCGTGATTAAGGGGTGATTAGTAAGGTTAATCAAGGGTTAGGTGGTCCCGAGGGGTCCGGGAACTTAGGATGACGATTTTGCCCCTGGGTCGGGCAGAAATGTTGACTTTTATTTCGAGTGGTCAGATGGGAGTTGACCAGTGACCAGGACGTAGTTGAGGACGTTACGAATCCGTAGGCAGGTGGCACGCCCGATTCCGACATCCGAGGAGGGAGTTGTGATGTTCGGAAGATTGAGGGCATAATCGTAATTAGGGGGAAAAGTTGACTTTTTGAATAATTGAGGTTTGGTAGGTTGACCTAGGATGGTTAGATAGTTCTTGTCGTCCTGAGTTCGATGACAGGCGGCACGTGTTCATCGGACTTACGAGGCGAGAGTTACGGGTCTAGGAAGTTTCGGTAAAACCGTAAAATGAGTAAAACAGGAGGGTATTTTGGTCATTGTGGCACATTGGGATTTGTGCAGAGATAAAAGAATGGATGGCTGGGATTTAAACAGATGGGATGTAGTTGGAAGGGATGGTGACACGTGTTGAAGGACTGGAGGATTCTGGTGGAATCCTGTGTGTTCACGGTCCCAAATAATTGGGGTGTAACCGTGCAGTCCTTCGACAACACAGAGAAACAGAGTGAGTTTGTGAGGAGGAATTGAGGACTGATCGTGGCTGGTGACGCGTTTTGGTGAGTGAGGGAGGAACGGGAGGTTGAAAGGGAGTTGCTGATCGGGTTTTGGTGGTGTAATTGTGCACGGCGGCACGGCGGAGGTGCGGAGAAGTTTTGACGGAAACAGGGAGGCCGTGAGTTCGAGGTGGTGGCTACGCCGTGAGGTGACTCAAACCAAGGCAGGGGAAGCTGCAGGAGGTTGTAGGGAGTCCAACGACCACCGTGGTAGGCGGCAGTGCGCACGGCGGAGCTGCAATCGAAGGGTAAGTCTTCCTGCTCTGTTTTCCCGTGGAGTTTCATTTGGAAAGTCGTGACCTTGGGCTGAGAGTCGAGAGGATTGGAGGTTAGGGTAGTGCTCAGGGAGGTCCTAGGTGTCGATTTGGGTGGTCGCCGTGACGGGGGCGTACACGGCGGAGCTCAGGCGAAGAGGAGTTTCTGTTACCCTGTTTCGACCGTGACCTTCGAACCCAAAGTCGTGGACTTCTGGGGTGAGTCGAAGGGTTAGGGGTGTTGGACGTGGATCAGTGAGGTTGTGGGGTGAGTCTGGTATCACCACCGTGACGGGAGGTGGCCGGAGTGGAGGAGTCGTGAAACAGGGGTCGAAGGGCTGTCTGGTTTTGAGTTCAGTCGAGGGGATTGGGACAGTGTCGAGGTGAATGGAGTTGGGGAACCGATAGGGTTGGCCTGGACGATGCTGTTGGTGAAGAAAGGAACCGTTTTGGTGGATGGAGGAGGAAGAACCAGGTACGCCGGTCTGAGTGCAGACCACTGTACTGAACCCGGTTTGCTCGAGGAAGGAGGTGGTACTGTAGCAGCGCGTGAGGGCCACGCGCAGCCACTTTGGGCGGCGCGTGGGGGCGCGTGCGGCGGCGATGGGGAAAACGGTCAACATGACTTTTGGTCTAGGAGTGGTGGTGAGTTCAATGGAGTTGGTTTCGGGTAAATCGGAAGTCTTTTGAGTATAGTTCCGCGAGGGTGAATGTGTAGGGTTCCGGGGTTTTAAGTCTTTGGTCCGGAGATTTTTGAGGGAATTTAAGTGAGTGTTCGTAGATGTATTAGTGACGTAATTTGACGGTGTTTGACAGGATCGGGATTTCCCGAGGAAGCCGAGGAACGGGCTGGACGTTCGGGACGCGAGTAGGGCTCAGTATTGTGAGTGGACCCTTTCTCTAAACTCGAACATGCATAACTGTTTTCTATAATTGTTTTATGGTTTTAATCATGATTATCGAATATGTTTGATGGGTTTTGCATTATTACATGTTTTACGAGAAAAAGACGGTTTTGGCACGGTTTTCGAGAAAATGTTGGTTTTCGGATTTTGATGCCACATTTGGGGATTTCCACTGATAAAGGTTTTCTAATACTGATAAATGAGTTATGAAATATGATTTGTGATTACATGTGGTTTCGGTATGAACATAGATATTTTCCGGATTTGGGTTCGGAATGACGGTTCTGAACGCCGGAAGGGCATCAGACCAGTGATTTCGGATTCGGGTTTGGATATGGATTGGTAAATGGTTTTCAAATGGTTTTGGGATTGGATTTGCTGGATCTGGATATTGGGTTTAAAGACCCGGATATATGTGACGGGGGACCGGCCGGATTGGGTTTAAAGACCCGGATTGAGTTTAAAGACTCGGGAGTTTAAAGACTCGGATATATATATATTGATTTCCCCCGTAGGCCTTGAGTTTAAAGACTCGGGAGTTTAAAGACTCGGATATGGTTAAGGCCTGGATTGAGTTTAAAGACTCGGGAGTTTAAAGACTCGGATAGGTCCAGCAGGTTTGATCGGGAAAATGATGATTTGGTGGTTATGGTTTATGAAACAGTTTTCTGATACTCGTGTGTGGTTTCTTATGGTATTTTATAGTGTTTCTGTTCTTATGATGTTTATAATGATTATTTTATAAATGTATTTATAACTGTTGGTTATGCATGTGGTTTCAAAACGGAGGGTTTAACTCGGTTTTCTTATAAAATGGTTTTTGAACTTTTGTACCTTCTGGTCCACTCACATTTTCTGTTTTAATTGCCCTCCAGGTTGTGGAGCTAGCGCGGGGTCTTGACGTCGAGGCAGTGTCCAAGGCATAGAAGTGACGTGAGGGATCCTAGAAGAGTTTTAAGGCTTCTGTGTGCGTGTACTTTCTCGGTTTTTAGTTTTCTTGTCATGTAGTGCTATGCTCTGTAAACGATAAGGATTTTGGAATATTTTGTAATTACTCCTGCGTTTGACTGGGTTCGAGTAAGTGTTCCTTAGGTGTTGTGTTGGGGAGTCAGACGGGAGCGGGATCTACCTCGGGTTTCGGGGTGAAACCGGGGTGGGTCCTGACAATTGGTATCAGAGCATAGGTTTGTCGAGTTTGTTGGGTCTGTCGGTTGGTGAGGATGTGTTTCAGTTGTTTGACTACTTCTATGCCTCTTTCAGCGTGCGGTTGACGATGCCTCCGAGACGTAGACCCTCTCCACAACCTGAAGAAGTAGCTAGAGAGACGGAGAGTGCTACGATTGAGCGAGCCCAGCGGCTCGGGGCTACTACTTTTAGTGGTGGGGCTGATCCTGAGGAAGCCCAGAGGTGGATTACTAGACTGGAGCGCATTTTTGCGGTGATGCATTGTCCGCTGGAGGAGCGAGTATTGTTGGCTACCTTTTTACTAGATGGTGCGGCGTACGAGTGGTGGTATACCCTCGAGTTGTCAGGTTGGGATGTCCACAGTGTGACCTGGGAGACGTTTAGGGAACGGTTTCTGGAGCAGTATTATCCTCGTTCTTTTCGGGATGCCAGGGAGGCGGAGTTTCTGCAGCTCCAGCAGGGGAATATGACCGTGGCAGAGTATGAACGGAAGTTCCAGATGTTGTCTCGGTTTGCTCCTGCTTTTGTGGCCACTGAAGCCGAGAAGTGCCGCAGGTTTGAGTTGGGTTTGCGAGGTGAGATTCGAGCCGTAGTGACAGCTGGATCTTTTGCTACCCTCCGAGATCTGTCGGATGCTGCGGTGCGAGTTGAGGCTAGTTTGCCGGTGCGACGCCGGGAACTATCTATTCCTGGAGCTTCGAGCCAGCGGACACCGAAAAGAGGTAACTTCGGTGGATCGTCCTCGTCGGGCGATGATCGTTTTGGTAGACCTGGTAGTGCCCAGAGTTCAGGATTTTGGGGTTATCGAGTACCGCCGACTCCGCAAGCGAGTGCGACGTCGGTAGCGTCCACGGGGAGACCGAGTAGTGGACCAGGCTGGAATGTGTGTTTCTACTGCGGGGAGCGAGGTCATTTTCGACGTGAGTGTCCACTGTTGCCACAGGAAGGTGGTGTAGGCAGAGGAGTAGCGGAGTCCGGACAGAGTACAGCATCAGGGACAGCGGGCACTAGAGGAGGTGGTGGCACAGCCACGAGTAGTTCGAGGGGTCGTGGTAGAGCGTCAGGATCTCAGGCCCGGGTGTTCTCGATGACTCAGCAGGAGGGTCAGTCGATACCAGATACGGAGACAGGTACTTGTTTTACTTTTGGTTGTCCTGTTGGTTTGGTTGTTGGATCCCAGGGTAGAGTCTAGGAGTTCGCCTAGAGGACTAGGAGTGTACAGTAAGTTCCGTAGGAGGGTGACGGAAGGTATAGGAAAGGAGTGACTATAACTGATCGATTGGAGACTGTGGAAGGAGAGAACCCACAAGCTAGAGTTTGCCTTTAGGACTTTGTGGAGTTAGTTCGACCGTGGCCGGAATAGTAGCCGAGGGAGATGGGTGGTGGTATACGAGGATGTACTCTATGATTTCTGTCGCGTATTGTGAAATGAGGTATTGTATAATACCTTTGTTTTCTGTTCATAGAGTTTCCCCTTGCGTACACCATGTAGTTGTTACAAGCTAGGGTTGGCTGTGGTGACAGTAGCTGGGGTTGGAGTGAAATACCCAAGGTGGAGATGATAGACAGAAAACCTAGGAGAAGTTGTTGTTGATCTGTTGTTGATTCCGGGTAGGAGACCCTAGGGGTCGGGAACTAGCTGTGGAATTTCGGGGACGAAATTCTTTTTAGGTGGGTAGATTGTAACAACCCGTCCCGAGGACCGGGATTTCTAGCGTGATTAAGGGGTGATTAGTAAGGTTAATCAAGGGTTAGGTGGTCCCGAGGGGTCCGGGAACTTAGGATGACGATTTTGCCCCTGGGTCGGGCAGAAATGTTGACTTTTATTTCGAGTGGTCAGATGGGAGTTGACCAGTGACCAGGACGTAGTTGAGGACGTTACGAATCCGTAGGCAGGTGGCACGCCCGATTCCGACATCCGAGGAGGGAGTTGTGATGTTCGGAAGATTGAGGGCATAATCGTAATTAGGGGGAAAAGTTGACTTTTTGAATAATTGAGGTTTGGTAGGTTGACCTAGGATGGTTAGATAGTTCTTGTCGTCCTGAGTTCGATGACAGGCGGCACGTGTTCATCGGACTTACGAGGCGAGAGTTACGGGTCTAGGAAGTTTCGGTAAAACCGTAAAATGAGTAAAACAGGAGGGTATTTTGGTCATTGTGGCACATTGGGATTTGTGCAGAGATAAAAGAATGGATGGCTGGGATTTAAACAGATGGGATGTAGTTGGAAGGGATGGTGACACGTGTTGAAGGACTGGAGGATTCTGGTGGAATCCTGTGTGTTCACGGTCCCAAATAATTGGGGTGTAACCGTGCAGTCCTTCGACAACACAGAGAAACAGAGTGAGTTTGTGAGGAGGAATTGAGGACTGATCGTGGCTGGTGACGCGTTTTGGTGAGTGAGGGAGGAACGGGAGGTTGAAAGGGAGTTGCTGATCGGGTTTTGGTGGTGTAATTGTGCACGGCGGCACGGCGGAGGTGCGGAGAAGTTTTGACGGAAACAGGGAGGCCGTGAGTTCGAGGTGGTGGCTACGCCGTGAGGTGACTCAAACCAAGGCAGGGGAAGCTGCAGGAGGTTGTAGGGAGTCCAACGACCACCGTGGTAGGCGGCAGTGCGCACGGCGGAGCTGCAATCGAAGGGTAAGTCTTCCTGCTCTGTTTTCCCGTGGAGTTTCATTTGGAAAGTCGTGACCTTGGGCTGAGAGTCGAGAGGATTGGAGGTTAGGGTAGTGCTCAGGGAGGTCCTAGGTGTCGATTTGGGTGGTCGCCGTGACGGGGGCGTACACGGCGGAGCTCAGGCGAAGAGGAGTTTCTGTTACCCTGTTTCGACCGTGACCTTCGAACCCAAAGTCGTGGACTTCTGGGGTGAGTCGAAGGGTTAGGGGTGTTGGACGTGGATCAGTGAGGTTGTGGGGTGAGTCTGGTATCACCACCGTGACGGGAGGTGGCCGGAGTGGAGGAGTCGTGAAACAGGGGTCGAAGGGCTGTCTGGTTTTGAGTTCAGTCGAGGGGATTGGGACAGTGTCGAGGTGAATGGAGTTGGGGAACCGATAGGGTTGGCCTGGACGATGCTGTTGGTGAAGAAAGGAACCGTTTTGGTGGATGGAGGAGGAAGAACCAGGTACGCCGGTCTGAGTGCAGACCACTGTACTGAACCCGGTTTGCTCGAGGAAGGAGGTGGTACTGTAGCAGCGCGTGAGGGCCACGCGCAGCCACTTTGGGCGGCGCGTGGGGGCGCGTGCGGCGGCGATGGGGAAAACGGTCAACATGACTTTTGGTCTAGGAGTGGTGGTGAGTTCAATGGAGTTGGTTTCGGGTAAATCGGAAGTCTTTTGAGTATAGTTCCGCGAGGGTGAATGTGTAGGGTTCCGGGGTTTTAAGTCTTTGGTCCGGAGATTTTTGAGGGAATTTAAGTGAGTGTTCGTAGATGTATTAGTGACGTAATTTGACGGTGTTTGACAGGATCGGGATTTCCCGAGGAAGCCGAGGAACGGGCTGGACGTTCGGGACGCGAGTAGGGCTCAGTATTGTGAGTGGACCCTTTCTCTAAACTCGAACATGCATAACTGTTTTCTATAATTGTTTTATGGTTTTAATCATGATTATCGAATATGTTTGATGGGTTTTGCATTATTACATGTTTTACGAGAAAAAGACGGTTTTGGCACGGTTTTCGAGAAAATGTTGGTTTTCGGATTTTGATGCCACATTTGGGGATTTCCACTGATAAAGGTTTTCTAATACTGATAAATGAGTTATGAAATATGATTTGTGATTACATGTGGTTTCGGTATGAACATAGATATTTTCCGGATTTGGGTTCGGAATGACGGTTCTGAACGCCGGAAGGGCATCAGACCAGTGATTTCGGATTCGGGTTTGGATATGGATTGGTAAATGGTTTTCAAATGGTTTTGGGATTGGATTTGCTGGATCTGGATATTGGGTTTAAAGACCCGGATATATGTGACGGGGGACCGGCCGGATTGGGTTTAAAGACCCGGATTGAGTTTAAAGACTCGGGAGTTTAAAGACTCGGATATATATATATTGATTTCCCCCGTAGGCCTTGAGTTTAAAGACTCGGGAGTTTAAAGACTCGGATATGGTTAAGGCCTGGATTGAGTTTAAAGACTCGGGAGTTTAAAGACTCGGATAGGTCCAGCAGGTTTGATCGGGAAAATGATGATTTGGTGGTTATGGTTTATGAAACAGTTTTCTGATACTCGTGTGTGGTTTCTTATGGTATTTTATAGTGTTTCTGTTCTTATGATGTTTATAATGATTATTTTATAAATGTATTTATAACTGTTGGTTATGCATGTGGTTTCAAAACGGAGGGTTTAACTCGGTTTTCTTATAAAATGGTTTTTGAACTTTTGTACCTTCTGGTCCACTCACATTTTCTGTTTTAATTGCCCTCCAGGTTGTGGAGCTAGCGCGGGGTCTTGACGTCGAGGCAGTGTCCAAGGCATAGAAGTGACGTGAGGGATCCTAGAAGAGTTTTAAGGCTTCTGTGTGCGTGTACTTTCTCGGTTTTTAGTTTTCTTGTCATGTAGTGCTATGCTCTGTAAACGATAAGGATTTTGGAATATTTTGTAATTACTCCTGCGTTTGACTGGGTTCGAGTAAGTGTTCCTTAGGTGTTGTGTTGGGGAGTCAGACGGGAGCGGGATCTACCTCGGGTTTCGGGGTGAAACCGGGGTGGGTCCTGACACCCAGAACCACTCATTAGCTCTCCCTTCATCTCTAGTCCCTCACTCGATCACTAAAACACACAAACACACACTGCACTCGATCAATTCCTCTCACTGTTTCACCCTCTGTTTTCCCTCTTCGAATGTACGACTACATAAACACACTGCACATATAATTGGAATTGTGCACCCTAGAACCCACTACATACACTGCACGTGTCCACCATCCAATGGTCCAATTCCAAAATATCCAATTAAAGCCTGGACACTTGTCCTCACCAGATTGCACAAATCCCAATGTGCAAAAAGACCAAAATGCCCCTACTTGTTAGTCAAAATTACGATTATGCCATTACCGTTCTAGACCCGTATTTCGCCCGTCCAATGTCCGATGAAGACGTGCCGCCTGTCGTTGAATTCAAGACGATGAGATCTACCTAACGACCCTCGATCTACGTGTCAAAACCTCGTTACACGAAAAGTAAACTTTTCCCCCTTCGTTTACCCAAATTACGGTAATGCCCTCAACCTTCCGAACATCATAACTTCCTCCTCGGATGTCGGAATCGGGCGTGCCACCTGTCTACAGACTCGTGACGTCCCGAACTACGTCACGGTCATCGGTCAATGCCCAAACTAGGGGTAAAATCATCCTTCTACGCTAACGGACCAAACGTAACCAACTAAACACCGATTAAGCTCACTAATCCCACCTTAATCACTCTGCTAATCCAGGCTCTCGAGACGGGTCGTTACACGAAACCAAGCCCATTCAACTCTCTGAACCTCCAGAAACCATCTCCCATCAACTTCATCGAGCTAAACCCATCAGAACACGACTGTCAATTCCAATTGTCAAACATGACTTCACGGGTTTTCCACGGTTTCCTTTCCTTCCCTCTACACGGTGTCGTGGCCCGTCGTGGTCACCACCATGATCAGCTCATCCTCCCTTCTCATTTTGCTTCACAAACTACGGCAAATGAAGATGTTTAGAAGATTGGATTTCACTCAACCACACGGTCACTCTCTCAACCCCTGTTTTCAACCCATGCACACTTGTTCTGTTTTAAAATCAGTATGGCGGTCACCGTTTGTTCCACAACCATCTGGAGAGGGACACCTGTCAAACATCTGGTGGTCACCTTCTCCAAAACAGCCAAGTGTCCTACTGTTATTGGGCACAGATCCCTAGGCCACCAGAATGACCAAAATACCCCTAAATGACAAATTACCATTTTGCCCTTCGTATTCCCTGATCCGTAACTTCATCGTCCGACGTCTGATGACTGCGTGCCACCTATCGTTGTACTCAGGGCATCGATACCTTCCTAACGGTTCTCGAAGTTCATGAAAATTCCATGTTGCAAATTGCCCCTTTTTACCTAAATTACCAAATTACCCTTGAACTTCCGAACATCATAAATTCCTCCTCGGATGTCGGAATCAGACGTGCCACCTGTCTATGAACTTGTGACGTCCCGAACTACGTCACGGTCATCGGTCAAAGTCCATTTGACCGCTCCGAACGAAAAGTCAACTGTTTACCCAATTTCAAGGGCAAAATTGTCATTATGCACCGTCCGTTCGAAATTATCCAACTAATCACTGATTATCTTCACTAATCTGTCATTAACCACTAATCTAATCCCAGTTTTCGGAACGGGTCGTTACATATTATAACCCTTAGGTTAAAGGTTGGACCCCTAGAAGTGCGCTGAACATCGAATGGAAGTTTTGGTTCAAAATGGGTTTTATAACCAATGAGTTTTAGGCTTGGTTTCTAGGGGTTGAGGACATGGTTATATAGGAAATGTTGTTAGGAAGCTATAGTATTTGGAATGGGTGAAAAAGGATGGAAAAGGAAGAAGATATGGCCTTGGACCGGTCACGCCGGTCCAGGTGAACCGGGTTGCAGGCAGACCGAACCGAACGGTTCGGACCGACCTAGCCAAAGCTTGAAGATGGCATTGTTCTAGCGCGTGGGCTTCACGCGCAGGGACTTCAGGTCGCGCGTGGGGGCGTGTGATGCCATTTTGGGGGAAAATTCCAACATGTGAAATCATCTATTCAATGTAACGAACATTTTGGGACTGGTTTCGTGTCGATCGGACATCGTTTCGATACGTTTCGGGACGTCCGAAGGTTTAGGACGGGGTTTAAAAATAGTTAAAAATTCCGTAAAATTATGGGACTTTAGTGAGGGATTATTTAAGTAGTTAGTAACCCTCTATTATAATTTGGAAAGGTTTGGAAGTCCCAGTGACGGCGATCGACCGGGAGAGGCGTATGGCACGCGTATTGAGGCGCGGCTTTCAGACGGTCTGTGAGTGAACTTTGGTTTTCTAAATTGATGCATGCATAAATGTTTTATATGCTTTCATGAACATGTTTTGTGATGTCATGAGTGCATTTGTGTGTGGTTACGTATTGGCATGTATTTCTAGGTTTCGGCCTTATACGGTGCCTATACGGGTTTGTACTTCTAAGTTGGTTTAAACGAAATGGTTTTGGATTTGGAAAGAGTAAACTCGGGCATGTGGCCCTATTAATGACCTACTGGTCTAAGTCGTGCTCGCGGCGAGGGCTGTGTGCACGGCGACCGACGATACGACGCTCGCCTTCGGACTAGGATGTGTTCCTTCTAGAGAGGTCACGATGCACATTCTGTTGTCGAGCAGCCAATGAAGGCTCGACTTCAGGGTGCTGACGGTTTAGGATATCGATCGGTGATGGGTGCACTATGATCTAGAGGTGGTTGCGTCGGTTGATTCGTTTATGACGACATACCAGGATTGGGAGCAATCCTGAACGGATGGTTGCACACATCACTACGATTGGAATCGTGACTGACCCCGTGATATCGGGCACGATGCCCAATTGAGTCATGAGTTTGGGCTTGAGGCCTAGTTGGTTTACGTTTATGATTTTGGATCGAGGACCCTAAATGGATTTCTGGTTTCATGACGCTTTATGGGGACCGGGCATAAATCCCTTGAAAGATTTTAAGAATGTTTTTGATATATATATATATATATATTTATATTCATATACCTTCCTTTATTTGGATTGTCTCCTCCGGGGAAGGTCGTTGGCTTGGGTGAACCTTGGAGTAATCATGGAGCACTAACTGAGTGGAGTCGCCCCCGTTGGGTACCTTAATCTCAAGAAGGCTTATGGATTATAACCCCTAGGGAGGGTCATATCTACGGATATTGACCTAGGTGGACCCTAGGGAGACTTGGGATTTGAGACCCCGGGTAGCACGCGCGTAGCTTTAGAAACCGTGACAGGATTGGTTATATGTCATATGCTATATGTTATATATATGATATATACTGGTTTTTTGCTGAGTCCCACATGGATTTGGGCAGTGGCCCGTATGATTAGTTTCATTGTCGATTTTGGGTCAAGGCCTTAATGGTTTGATAAATGGTTTTCGAATAGATGCATGCTTTTTAGTGAAGGGTATAACTGTCTTTGGTGAAAATGTTTTTATAAATTCTTTGTTTTGTCCACTCATAGCTTTTAATTGTTTTGAATACCCTTCAGGTTGACAGCGGATGCGGGCTGTAGCAGAGAATGAGACATCACACTCCTCCTCTAGATCCTGGCGTACTTTGAAGCCCCGAGCGGGCTAAAGTCAAAATTTCCCTTGTCTGACACTCCGTGTCATATGGGATCAGACGCGTCCCGCATTAATCCCGGGGGGATTGGGACGGGTCCTGACAAGTGGTATCAGAACAAGTTTTGCTCTCATAGTGAAACACAGGTCGAGGATGTGATGTCTCTGCAGTGGTAACAACCCGTCATCAACCTGATAGTTAGGGTAAGAGTAGGAGGATTCAGTGGAGTTGAATTCTAGTTAGGGTTCGTTTGGCATAGGACGCCACCTGTTTCGAGGAAGTAGATCCCGAGTAGGATCAAAATTTGTACGAAGCCAGCGGCTAGGAGCCGTAGAGTTACGAGAGGATGAAATCCTCATATTGTGGTTACTGGTTGTTTGGACACCAATATCAGAGCGTGATGACTCTTCGGAGTTGAGTGTGAGGGACCACTCGAGATAGACGTGCTGCAGGGAGAAGCCGGGTTTGTGATAACCCTAGTTGGTGAGTGATCGGATGAGTGACCAAGAGAGTGGTACTTTTGGATCGGGTTCCGAGGTGAAGCGATCAGTGGATGTTGCGTGTTGAGCGGTTAGTGTCGGCGAGGAGTTGACTGCTTAGGTTTGGAGTCTCGGTGGTGTTGTACGTGGGTTGTGTCTGTACGAGCTCATGGTAGATACCACCACCGAAGGTGGCCTTATTGTTGGTTGTTGAGATCAGGGAACGTTCATTCTCTGGCATCGATTGTCGGGATAGTCTTACCCAGAGTTGTGGGGATTGGTGACCGGTTGTTTAGGTACGGAGTTAGGAAAGGATTTGACTGCTGATCACAACAGGAGCCTGTTGTGACTCTTCGGTCGATCAGTACATCAGGTTAGGATGAATTAACATCCTTTTGGATGTGCATAAACGGTAGTCACGGACGCGTGGATGGTGTCCGGATGAGCTAGGGACTAGAAAGTCCATTTCGAATTGGTTCTGGTTGACTGCGGTTGACCATACCTCCTGAGTTCGTGTACGTTGTTTGAGGAGGAAACAGATGGTGAGAAATAGAATGGGTCATTACAGTAGTTATCGACGGTTGTTGTTGGTTGGAAAAGTTAAGTATGCTTCCAACATGGTTGCAACTACTCTCGATTTTAAAGTAGATAAAGGAGACTTCTCGTTTTCTGCTCTTTAGCAGATAGTGCTGGGTGCCGGAGGATGACATAGGATGAAATTGATGTCATCATCTTGGATTCTCCTTGAATTTTCCCTAGGTGGGATGACGAGGATTGATTTGACATCTAAGGGTTCAAAGAGGGTGTAAGAACCGAACACCTAGGTCGTGGGTCAAATTTGAGTGATTTGAAGAGCAAAAAGTATTTGGCATCACTGGATGTGACAAGTGAGTGCACGAGGTGAGTTTGGTTTGAGGTGGGTGCCTGACACTAAGCCAGACTTGCATGCTGGTGTACAAAAAGAACATGGGTATGGGAAATCAAATTGGGAAAATGACCCATACTCTGAGCTTAGGTCAGTTGCTTTGTGAAGCAACTCCTCTGTGACACGGGAACCCTTCAGTGCAGAGTGTTTTCTCTCCTGAGACAAGTAGGGTGTATCTGGATCCCATATGCACCCAGATGGGTGAGACGTCGATTGGGTGTCGACATGACGAGTAGTACGAAAATTGAGACTCAGGGTGAGTCAAGATTTAGGCGTAGGTCACAGAGTGACAAGAGGTGAGATATAGCACAATGGGAGCAATGAGGATAACTGTCATATCGTATGCTGAATAGGATATCAGCTTCGGTTGTCAGATAAGAAGAACCATCAGGCTGAAAAGCCTAATTGACGACAACTTAGTAGGATTAACTTGTTGGAGTGAGTGACAGGCGAGACGCCTACATTCAGTCTCAAGTGAGACTTAAGAGCTGATGTATGGCTTCTCGAGAGTTGGGTTGGAGCCTTGGAAGCTCCGGTGACAGTGCGTACCGACGAGTACGGTAGTTATGTCGAGCGTGTAAGATTACACGAGAGCGCTTGAGTAAAGGGACATGATTGGATTCCACAGTTTGGTTGTGGAATTGAGTCAGTTTGAATTTCGAGGACAAAATCATTTAAGGAGGGGTGGTTGTAACAACCCATCCCGAATTTTGGGATTAGATTAAGACTAATGACGGATTAACGAGGCTAATTGGGGTTTAGCCGAGGATTAACGAACGTTCAGGGCGAAATTACGATTTTACCCCTAAATGAGGGCAAAAAGTTAACTTTTGACCCGAGAAGTTCAATGGTCGAGGGTCGAGGACCGTTACGTAGATCGGATCGATACGAGTTCGTAGACAAGTGGCACGTCGAAATTGGACGTTCGACAAAAAAGTTATGATTCAAGGAAGTTTCAGGGTACTATTTATGACGGTACGTTTTACGAGACAAAAAAAGACTTTTGTCCTAAGTGGGGCCCAGATCTTTTCCCCAGGCCCAATGGATGAGTGACAAGTGTCACCCATCCATTGCTTCCATTACAAAGACACATGCAACCCCCTCCTCCCCCTCCAAGTGTTCATTCGTTCGACCCAAACCCAAACCCAGTGAACCTAAATCCAAACCCTTCCCATCTGATCTGTCTGAGGCCAGGAGAGAATTGAGGATGAGTGCTGGACCAAGGAAGGAGGTGGCAGGCTGCTGGACCACCGTGGACGGCGGTGGATTGCACAGTCAAGGTAAACCCGAACCCCCTGTATGTTTTGAATTTAAAATTCGGGTTTTAGACGTTAGGGAGCTTAGATGTTGCTTAGGATGGGTTTAGGGGATTGGTAGGAGGTCTAGGAGGTAGTTTTGGAGGCTGAGGATGGCTGAGAAAGCTCGGAATGGCGGCTGGAGTGTTTTCGGTGGCTACCCATCGAATTCCATTTCCGGCCAAGTTAGCCCAAACCAATCCCCCCAATCTGTTTTTAGGGATCCCAGGAACCTATTAGAACCCTTAGGTTGAAAGTTGGACCCCTAGAAGTGCGCTGAACATCGAATGGAAGTTTTGGTTCAAATGGGTTTTAGAACCAATGAGTTTTAGGCTTGGTTTCTAGGATTTGAGGGCATGGTTAGGTAGGAAATGTTGTTAGGAAGCTATAGGAGTTGGAATGGGTAAAAAAGGATGAAAAACGAAGAAGATATGGCCTTGGACCGGTCACGTCGGTCCAGGCGAATCAGGTTGCAGGCGAACGGAACTGGCCGGTTCGAATTGGCCTGGCCGAAGCTTGAAAATGACACTGTTCCAACGCGTGGGCTTCAAGTGCAGAGACTTCAGGCCGCGCGTGGGGGGTGCGTGAGGCCACTTTTGGAGAAATTTCCAACATGTGAAATCATCTATTCGATGTAACGAACATTTTTGGGACTGGTTTCGTGTCGATCAGACATCGTTTCGATATGTTTCGGGACGTCCGAAGGTTTAGAATTGGGTTTAAAAATAGTTAAAAATTTCGAAAAATTACGGAGCTTTAGAGAGGGATTATTTAAGTAGTTAGTAACCTTCTATTACTATTTGGACAAGTTTGGAAGTCCCGATGACGACGATTGGCTGGGAGAAGCGTATGACACGCGTATCGAGGCGCAGCTTCGGACGGTCTGTGAGTGGACTTTGGTTTTCTAAATTGATGCATGCATAAATGTTTTATATGGTTTCATGAGTTCGGGCTTGAGGCCCAGTTGGTTTACGTTTATGATTTCGGGTCGGGGACCGGGGACCCTAAATGGATTTCTGGTTTTATGACGGTTTATAGGGACCGGGCACGAATCCCTTGAAAAGTTTTAAGAATGTTTTCAATGTATATATATATATATATATTCATATACCTTCCTTTATTTGGATTGTTTCCTCTGGGGAGGGTCGTTGGCCTAAGTGGACCCCGGAGTAGTCACAAAGCACTAACTGAGTGGAGTCGCCCCCATTGGGTACCTTACTCTTAAGGGCTATGTCCTGCTCCCGTCTAACTTACGCATGACATGAAGGCTAAACCGACGTCCAACCTCCATGTGACATGTAGGTAGGACCAAGGATTTTCCAGCGTACCGTTCCAAACATCCGGACTTCCCAGAGCGCGCAGACTCTATTGTGGTTCGCGTGTGTGATGTCTCCGTCTCTCTTGACCAACAGCTCGCCTCGCAACAACCTGGAGGGTATCGAAAACATGAAAAGACTGTGAGTGGACAAAAATAAATAATAATTTAGAAAATAGTTCAGAAAAAATTACCTTTTTACCCTCCACGCAAAAACCAATGCATGCATATCAATTCATGTTATGAAACCATCTCACAATCAAAACCATTAACAAAAACCATTCTTGAAAACCCGAATCAAATCCGTTATTCAATTCCAGTGCCTCTTCCCAAGACCACAAACTATCTCAAAGTAAGGGAACTCAGTCCTAAAACTCATCAAAACCAAATCATCCGGGCCACTGTCCAAAACATCTGAAAACCAGTGAAAAACCAGTGAAAAACATCAATCATGCAAGTTGGCTGGATCTTAAGTGCGCTTGAGTCTTTAAAATCAAAACCATGCGCAATATCAGGCCTTCCCGGGATATCAACGAATCTTTAAACTTAAAACACAATCAACAGGCCTCGAGGGGTATCACAATCATCGAGTCTTTAAACTCAAAACATATATCGAGTCTTTAAACTCAAAACACGTCAATCTAGGGCCTTCCCCCCGTCAATCAACCGAGTCTTTAAACTCAAAACCAGATCCAGTGGTTTTTCTTTTCTTTTTCCTGGTCTTTAAACCCAAAACCATTTTTCAAGCAACAATGAAAACCACAGAAAATCCACATTCGAATTCGCAACAATGATCCCGTAAGCCGGCATTCGGAACCACCATCCCGAACCCAAATCTAAAATTTCCTTTCAAGTTCCAAAACCAAATCCGAAATCTCATTTCTGAAATCCAGTTTCAAAACCGAAAGCTCATATATCGAATCTCATGAACAGGGCTCCAAGCCCGAAATCACTTTTCCAAAATCCATTTCAAATCCTTGAAATCAAACCATATTTCAAATCCCGAAATCAAATCATTAAAACCATGATCAAATCATTAAAACCATGATCAAATCACAATAGTAATCGAAATCTCGTAAAACGTGAAATTCCGTAAATACCTCAAAAAACGTGCAAAACCGTAAACCATCAAGATCATAAATCAAATCATAGAATCACGTATAAAAAACATATAAAAACATATATGCATGCATCATAAGTTTTCAAAGTCCACTCACAGATCATTTCGCCGCTGCACTATCCTAGGCTTTCCTGAACCTATCCAAATCCCATAATACGGTCACTATCTACTTCACAATGATCATACTAAAGCCCCGCAATTTTTCTGAATTTTTAACTATTTTTAACCGAGGCCTAAAACCTTCGGACATCCCGAAACGTATCGAGACGATGTCTGATCGACTCGAAACCAATTCCAAAATGTTCGTTACATCGAATACTTTAAAATTCGTGTTGGAACCATCCTCTAAAGTTGTGTCAGGCGCCCTCATGCGCCGCCTGTAGTGGCTGCGCGTGGGAGCCACGCGCCCAGCACGGTCATCTTCAACCTTGCTTCGACCCAGTCCGACCGGTTCACGGTTCAGCCCGAATCGGTGTGGCCGGTTCACCCTCTTACTTCAGTAATTTCGATTCCGTTTTCGACCAGTCCAAGTTCTACAAGTTCTTCTATCAATTTCCTATTGAACTACCTACTTAAATCGAAGAATAGAAGTCAAGATCAAACCTTTTCAATCTTCGTTCAAAAATGGAAGTTTCCCTACTGTTTTTGGCCATCTCAGATCATCCCCGTCCTTAAGGCTCATCCAAAACAAGTCACAAGACCTTCAGGAACAGGTTCCACCATTTAGAATTAATGAAAATTGATTAAAACTGAAGTCACCATAATTAAATTTCATCTTCCACGGCAGGCCATCCTTCGACTCTCCTCAGGTATGTCTCACCCTCTTGATCACTCTCTGATCAAGTAAAACCGTCCACAGTGGCCTAATCTGAAAATCCAATTTCGAATTCAAAAGCAAAACGTACGGTTTCTTTCCTCTGTTTGTCGCTACCATGCACGACGGCTATCCATGGCATCACCATCACGATCCACAACAGATATGCTCTCATTTTTGTTCACACAACACGACCAATTAAGGCTAGCTGAAAGGGAAGTTTGAATCCTCACAAGTTGGGTCTCTATTTTTTGTTCTTCATCGACACACACACGACCCACGACCGTTTAAACCAAGTTAAGACGATGGCTGAGGGTTCTACCACCATCCAGACCCAGCCACGCGTCACATCTCTGTGGTATCACGCCTCGATAATCGGGGAGCATCTTGCTCCCGTCTGACAATCGAAAACAAAAGACCGGAAAACCAAATAACATTACATCACACCCATTGTCAGACCAGGGAGATTAAACAAATACATCCGACTGGACATCGAGTCCATAGTTTCACAGAGCACAATATTACAAAACAGGTTAAAGAACAAATCCTACTCTGTGAACTAACTACTCCGCAACGGAAAACTTTATGCCTCTGCCTCTGCCTCGGCGCTAGCCCCCGAACTTGTACCACGACCTGGAGGGTAGTTAAAACAACAAAGTGTGAGTGGACCGAAACAAAGGTTTACAGAAAACAGTTTAAGGAAATCGGGGTTCGCCCTCCAGTTTTACAACACGCATGCATAACCAAATATTCGAAAATCGCGTATTAAACATTTGAAAACACTTTTTCCGAAACACATGGAAAACATTACAGAAAACCGTCATAACTCATGTAAAATAATATAATATTACCAGAATCCAGAAACCGTCATTTTGAAACATCAATTGCACAAATCAAGTAAAAAGTGAATCAATAATCACAATTGAGCCGTTGGATCCATCCGAGTCTTTAAACTCAATATCAGGCCTTCACGGGATATCAACGAGTCTTTAAACTCAAAACATGATCAATAGGCCTCAGGGGTTCACAATAACTGAGTCTTTAAACTCACGAGTCTTTAAACTCAATCCGGGTCTTTAAACCCAATTTTCGGGCCCGCCCCCGTCATCAATAAACCGGGTCTTTAAACCCAAAACCATTTTTAAGCACAATAAACCAGGATTCATAAAAATCCGTTTCCCAAAACCATTCTGAAATCATATCTTGTCATAACAGAACTCATGTCCGAATTCACATGCAAATTCCAAAACATGCAATCCCCGAAAACACTTCACAACTATAATCAAAACATCATAAATCCGTAACATGCATAATCATATCCAGATACTTCATCAAAACATCATTCATGCATAAGTAAAAATCGTAACCTCGAAATGTGTGAAATGCGACGAATATCTCGAAAAGCGTGAAAACACGTAAAACCGAAATATCATATTATCATCATAAAATCATATGTGAAACCATAAGATAAATAAGTAAAATAGTCATGCATGCCCGGTTTAGAAATCAAAAGTCCACTCACGGTTTTAGGACGCGTCAATCGCGCCCCGTGCGCTCCTCAGTAGCTTCGGAAATGTCCGGGCCTGTAAAAACGTATAAGGAGGGTTACAAACATCCCAAAATAACTCGTAGGATTTTTCCTAATTTTTCCGGATTTTTCCGCGAAATTAAACTTAAGAACCTAAACTTCCGAACTCCTGAAATTATCCCGAACGACTCCCGATCGACTTGAATCCTAAAGGTAAAATGTTAATTAGACTGAAGTGAACAAGTTTCATGTTGACCGCGATCGGAGATGACATCACACGCGCCGTCACGCGCCGCCCAAAGTGGCTGCGCGTGAAGGCCACGCGCCTAGCTACAGTACCTTCTTCCTTACCCGAATAGTCTGATAAACGGGTCTGATACCCACGGCTCAACCCGATCAGTCAACCCTCAATTCTCAATCAATTCCTCCCATTTTCAATCCTATTATCTTCTCTAATCCATTAATTTTAGGTCTGCATTAACAATTACTCTCGACTAACACTAAATCGATCCAACTCAAGCTCGAACAGTCGAACAAGTCGACTTCTGGAACTTACCCAACCTAGCCCCATTTCCAAATTAACTTCACCAGTAGCTTAAGGGGACTTAGACGAACACAATGGCACAATCAATTGAACTCGCCGTTACCTGGAAGTCGTCGTCCTCAACACTGGATTTCCTCTGAAACTGAAACTCAGGTTCCCGGCCAACCAGTCCTCCTCCTCCTTCGATTTTTGCACGGTTGTGCTCGTAGTGACCCCAGAAGTCTAACACGGCCCTTGGTTTCGTTCAACAAGCCTCAGGAATTAAATTTGATTTTTCCCTCCATCTAGTTCATCTCTGAACTGGTACTTGAGCTCCTGAGCAATTATTGCTCAATCCTCTTGATCTCTTGCACAGTTGTGTTTCTATCGCTCCCAGAAAGCTCCCTCAGTGACTCGATTGGCCCCAAAACCCGTAGAAATTGAACTCTGGATTTTCCCCCCCAAAAACCCGAAAATGTTCTTCACGGTTTCTCTCACAGTTCCTCTCAAACTCAGCTCTCAAACTGAACCAAAATGACCTCCCCACATCCTCTAACTCGGTTAATCGATCGAAATGAGACGACAACTCGTGGGAATCCTTCAGCTGGTCACTGCGCAGTTGTTTCCCGCAAACAGACCCCAAGAACAATTTTAAAACCTCATCCGTGCTCTCAGACTCTGCCCGGACACGCATGAATGCTTCCCACAGTCTCAAAATCCATAAACTAAACCCACTCACCAGTCCACTTAAGCCATAAACAATTGCACGCACAAGACACCACGGCCGTGCACTCTGTTTTTCACGGTGGTGAACAGTAACCGTGTGAAAAGACCAAAATGCCCTCAGGGCAATAATTACCAAAATGCCCTCCAACTTCCGTGACCCGTAACTCGGTCATCCAACGTCCATTTCACGCGTGCCGCCTGTCGTTGTACTCGGGACCTCGAGACGAACCTAATGGTCTTTGAGTCATGTGAAAACCAATTGTCAAACAAAAAGTCAACTTTTTCCCTTATAACGTCCAAATTACGATAATGCCCCTGAACATCAGAACATCATAACTTTTTCCATGATCGCCCGAATCGGACGTGCCACCTGTCTATGAACTCGTGACGTCCCGAACTACGTCACGGTCATCGTTCAACATCCGTTCAACCTCCAGTCAAAAAGTCAACAAATTGACCACACGGATCACAGGGGTAAAAACGTCATTTTATTCAATATTTACAATATTACATTTTCCGAATGTCCGAGGCGTTACACCCAGGGAGGGTCATTGATCTACGGACATTGACCTAGGTGGACCCTAAGGAGACTTGGGATTTGAGACCCCGGGTAGCACGAACGTAGCTTTAGAAACCGTGACAGGATATATGTTATATGCTATATGTTATATATTTATGATATATACTGGTATTGGGCTGAGTCCCACATGGATTTGGGCAGTGGCCCGTATGATTGGTTTCATTGTCGATTTTGGGCCAAGGCCTTAATGGTTTGGTAAATGGTTTTCGAATGCATGCATGCTTTTTAGTGAAGGGTATAAATGTCTTCGGTTCACCTGGACCGGCGTGACCGGTCCAAGGCCATATCTTCTTCGTTTTTCATCCTTTTTTACCCATTCCAACTCCTATAGCTTCCTAACAACATTTCCTACCTAACCATGTCCTCAAACCCTAGAAACCAAGCTTAAAACCCATTCGTTCTAAAACCCATTTTGAACCAAAACTTCCATTCGATGTTCAGCGCACTTCTAGGGGTCCAACCTTCAACCTAAGGGTTCTAATAGGTTCCTGGGATCCCTAAAAATAGATTGGGAGGATTGGTTTGGGCTAACTTGGCCAAAAATGGAATTCGGTGGGTAGCCACCAAAAACACTCTGACCGCCGTTCCGGGCTTTCTCAACCGTCCTCAGCCTCCAAAACTACCTCCTAGACCTCCCACCATTCCCCTAAACCCGTCCTAAGCAACATCTAAGCTCCCTAACGTCCAAAACCCGAATTTGAAATTCAAAACATACAGGGGGTTTGGGTTTACCTTGGCCGTACAATCCACCGCCGTCCACGGTCGTCCAGCAGCCTGCCGCCTCATTCCTTAGTCCAACACTCATCCTCAACTCTCTCCTAGCCTCAGACAGATCAGATGGGAAGGGTTTGGATTTGGGTTCACTAGGTTTGAGTTTAGGTCGATCGAATGAACACAGGGGGGTGGTTGCATGTGTATGTGTAATGGAAGCAATGGATGGGTGACACTTGTCACTCATCCATTGGGCCTGGGGAAAAGATCTGGGCCCCGCTTAGGACAAAAGTCCACTTTTGTCTTGTAAAACATATTGTCATTAATAGTTGTAATGACCCGTCCCGAATATCGGGAGTGAATATTAATTAATTATGAATTAGAATGACTAATCGGGGATTAGTTGAGTGAAATCGGACGAAACGTGCAAAATGACCGTTTTGCCCCTAGCGTGGGCAAAATGTTGACTTTTAGTTCGGGCGGTCAAATGGACTTTGACCGATGACTGTGACGTAGTTCGGGACGTCACGAGTTCATAGACAGGTGGCACGTTCAATTCCGACATACGTAGAGAAAGTTATGATGTTCGGAAGTTGAGGGGTATTTTGGTAATTTGGCATGTTAGGGGCCAAATGTTGACTTTTGATCGGGAGGTCCGATGGACGAGGGCCAAGGACCGTTACGTAGGTCTCGTCGATACGAATCCAACGACAGGCGGCATGTCGAAATCGGAGATTCGACGACGAAGTTATGGTCACGGAATCGGGCTAGATTAACCGAACGAACCGGGAATAAAATAATATTTTAATAATGAACAGTACCCGGTGACTGAGCACACTTGGATGAGTGACAAGTGTCACTCATCCCTTAAAATCAGGCACAAAACATGGATCCATGATTTGGGGGAGACCTAATTATTATGTTTTATTATATTAAATTAATTAATTAATCCTAATTTCCATTAATCTCCCATATTTTCTTCAACCGTGTACAACCCACAAATCAGTTTTCTCCCAACCTCCAATTCTCTTCCATTTCTGAACCAAAGTGTGAGCATTTGAAAGTGAATTGAACTGGGAAAAACGAGGGATTAACTGAGAGCTGAGGACTGGGATTTCGGGTTTTAGAAAATTTGGAGGGAAAATCAAATTGGACGAATTGAGCTGTGATGATCGAATTGGAGATTGGAAATAGCTTCCTGAGGTTGAGACGAGTTGTTTCAAATCAAAAACAAGAGGAATTCATGCCCAATTGGCTCTGAACGGGTTTGGTAACAGTGAGAGATATCGAGCTTGAGTCGTGATCAATGTGTGATCAAACGACGAAATTGAGGTGGGGAAACAATTCCTCATGGTCCATTGATGCTTCTGGGTTCATCAATTGGGAGGAATCAGTGGCCAAGGTGGAAACTCCATGGTTGCACAGTGTACGGATGTTCGAGTTTGAGTCGTGAAGATTGAGCAATGGATTGATGCAATTGAGTTGGGGGAAATGTTTAACGGAGTCCACTGACGCTTCTGATTGCATCAATTGAAGGAAATCGATTGAGATTGAAGGTGTTCGAATGATGAACAGTGTTCGGAGTGTTCTTCGAGTGTTCATCTTCGATCGTGAGGTTTGATGCAGGTAATCGTGTAATTCTGATTGCAGATCTTTAATTGAACTCAAAAAGAAACTAACTGGATGATCAATTGATGTAATCAGTGTCGAATTGATAGGATTGGAACCGGATCGTGTCGCGGGTTAAAGGACCCGTTTACCAGACAAACGGGTTGAGACGACAGCACTGTAGCTGGCGCGTGGGTTTCACGCGCAGCCACTCACGGCGGCGCGTGAGGGCGCGTCCGGCCTAGTCTCAAGGTGAGGTCAACATGACTTTTGATCCTCTCAGTGTAACGAACATTTTGACGTTGATTTCGGTGAAATCGGATATTGTTTCGATAATGTTCCGCGTATCCGAAGTTTTGTTTTACGTTTAAAATACGTATTTAAATTCCGGAAAAATTGGGGAAAATTATATGAAGTATTTTGAGATGTTAGTAACCCTCTATAATGATTTTGGACAGGAGTTGTGATTTCCAGAATTTACGAAAAAACGTGCAGCTCGGAAACGAACCGTTTTGAACGGTGTGTGTGAGTGGACTTTGTTTTCTAACTGTGATGCATGCATATATGATTTAAAATGCTTTATTATATGATTTGATATGCTTTGGCATGATTGGTATTTCAATTCGGTGATTTCTCGGTTTTATGATTATTATATTATTATATTCTGGCACGACTTTTGAGAAATCATGAAATTGGTTAAAAACTATATTGTGGGCGTGAGAACCCAAGTAAATAATGATTTTGACTCGGATTTGGAGTTACATGTGAATTTGATGAATTTGATGATTTTTGGTATTCTCGTGATTTTGTGATTATTTTAATCAGTCTTTCGGGCACGTTTTACGAGGAACGTGCAAATGATGTTTTGGGCTAGGCCCGGATTGAAAATGATGTTTTGACTCGGGTTATGAGTCGGGAAATTGAAAATGATATGTGGACTCGGATTATGAGTCAGTGATTGATTTTATGGATTTACGTGATCGTGGCAACTCGGGTTTACGGTTGCACGGATTTACGTGAAATTGATATTTTGGGCTTGAGACCCAATGGAATTGTGATTTTGATTGGATTTGTATTTCCATGTGATGACATGATGATATTGATGATTTTCGGATTTATAAAGTAAATCGGGACTTGGGGCTGAGACCCTGTGTTGATATATGATTTGGTTTTTAATGCAACTGTTTTTTACTGGTTTTTGTGATGGTGATATGTTGTGGATATTTAGGGCTTTCGGGAGAAAATATGTTTTTCCCCGGAGTGCACCCTGGAGATAACGCTCGCCTTCGGGATGGAAGTGTTTACCCCGAAGAGGTCACGTAGCACGATCTTTGTCTTGCAGCCCAGGGGAGGCTTGACTCAGATCAGATGTGCTGGATTATATGGATCGGTAAGTGATGTGTTCATGAAATCCGG
Source organism: Prinsepia uniflora (assembly GCA_032719365.1). Lineage (NCBI taxonomy): Eukaryota > Viridiplantae > Streptophyta > Magnoliopsida > Rosales > Rosaceae > Prinsepia > Prinsepia uniflora. Next base: position 20,285,838 of record CM064869.1, read on the forward strand.
ATCGTCGGCTGGTGAGGTTTTTCCCAACGACGGATTGCTGACTGATGATGTGTTCACAGCAGCGGATGCTCGGATTTTGAGCGGTCCTTGAGCCTATTGATATGCACGCGTTGCAGGGATAAACGTGACTCTAAGCAACAGGATATGGAAATAAGTCCCGTGGATTATGGAAAATGATTTTGAGGAAACCGTGGTTTAGCGGTTAAAATGATTTAAAGAAATTGTGAACTTTTTGAGATGTTAAACTGATTTGGTGAACATGAGTTTTTGTGGACCATGAGAAAAATATGTTTTGATTTTATCGGTCCACTGTTCATACTTGAATGATTTCATACTATTACTCATGTTTTACGATATGCATGCAAGTTTGTGAAAACTGGAGGGTAAGATTGTATTTTGATAAATGTTTTTATAAGAGGTCATTTTTGTCCACTCACACCTTTTCTGTTTTGTTAACCCTTCAGGTCGTGGCGCGTTGATCGAGGCTATTCTAGAGGTGGAGGTATGTGCGGGCACAGGCGCAAAAATTCCCTTGTCTGGCAGGTATTGAAGGGTAGTTTCGGACTTTCAGTTGACTTGTCAGACGAGAGCAGGACCGGGTACGGTTTTTGACGTCCAGTTGGGACGGGTCCTGTCAAGTTGGTATCAGAGCACTAGGTTGCTGATGCTGTTGCCATGCCATACCTCCGGAACATGAGCCTCGTGTGCGACCTGGTAGTGAGATGGGTATATTAGGGTATTTGAGACCTTGTGATTAATCTCGGAATGTAATTAACCTTGGTTTGTGGGTCATATATTAATTTGTGTAGCTACGGCTTACTAATTGTTGAATCGGTATTCTTGTGGGTCCTAGGATTTGTTGGATCCAGAGGCTTGGAAGGTAGCACAATTGGGTAGGTTGGACCCAGGATGAGATTATTCTCAGTAATTCCTTGTGCGAAATGTGAGTTCCCAACGTCTAGAGTGTGTTGGGGTATTCCTAGGTTTGGAATGTGGTATTGATGTGGTTCACCGGCGGTAATTTGCTGGGTGACCGGGTATGCCAGGGATGGCATAGATGAATGAATCAAGAATTCGGTTAGGACTCGAGATGAGTCATGGTAATATCTTAAGTCTCAGGAGCTGTCGGGTTTTGAGGGACCCTAGGTAGTAATCGCGGAACCTAAGGTGGGATGTTTGGTTCGGAAATGTGTGCTGGCGGGTGGTTTGACTCTTAATGACTTTTCGAAGTCGAGACCGAGTGACGATTGTGTCAGGTCTAGTCATGTCAGCTTTAGTGGTGGAACTGCAATCCACAGTCGGGGTTGGTACTTGTCGAAGGAATCCCAGAGTGGGGATACATGGTAGTCGTACGAGTACTTGATTCCATTGGATGTGGAGTCTCGATAGTGATGTCTGGTGGTTGGGTCTGCACAAGTCTGTGGCAGGCACTAATACCGAGAGTGGTTGTTGAGAATCGGGGGGACGTCAGGGGACGTTTCTTTTTCTCACATGAGTTGTCAGGGTGACTGTACCCAGAGTTGTTAGGTGCGAAGGAGGCAGAGTTTCTCCTATTCGAGCAGAGGTACGGGGTCGTCGCTTGTTATGAGCGGAGATCCAGGGTTGTCAGTTTTGCACACGGTGTGCTCATACTGATACTGTTGTCTGTGTACTGGTGTGGGTGCCGGTGTGGTGCTGACGATGAGTCACGAGTCAGGTTGTGACATCGTCGAGTTGGGTATGTGTCAGTAACCAGTCCAAAGGGGACACGTGGTTGGTGTCCGAGTCCGATGGTTCCAACATGGTTGGACCTACGGAATCATGAGAGGTTGTGTTTGAAGAGGATTGCGGGTTTTCCGCATTGGGATTAGGTATTCTGAAGTCATCAGGGGTGATTTCTTATTTTCTGCTTGGTGGCAGACGATGTTGGGTTACATGGCATGGGGAGTGCAGTGAGTTTTGTTTGCATCCACGTAGGATGAATATTGGTGTCATTGTTTTGGATCATCCTTGGTTTTCCCTAGGTGGGATGGCAAGGATAGATGCAAGGTAATCAGTAAGGGTGTAAGACCCTGTGGTTCCTAGTTGTTGACTGTGTGGATCCTAGGTGGATCGGGTTTGTGATGTCGTGGACGTTGGGCATTGTGACGATCTAGGATCGTGATGTTCACGGTCGGGTGACGTCGTAATGGATCTGGGTCGTGATTTCGATGATCCAGATTGGGTGAGAGTTTATCACTCTTACGTCGGTATGTGAGTCATAAATGACGGGACTGAACTTCTTTTCGAAGTGGAGCCCCTTATGGTATGTTACTCGAGCGAGTAGGGTTCATACGGGGTTGAATTTGTTCAGCCTTAGGGTTGTGGCTGTTGGGATTGGCTTCCTTGTGAAGTCAATCGGATGTAATGTGTTACTCGCTTGAACTGGTAACCGATAGGTTCAGTTTTGGGGTGTCCGAGTGGACGTGAACCAGATTTCGGGTTTTGGAATCGAATTTCTGGGTGACGATTCAGGATTCGATTTTAGAACTTGAAAGTGGAATACTGGATTTGGGTGCGGAATGATTATTCCAAATGCTAGCTTACGGAATAATGATTTCGGATTCGGATTTGGACATGAATTAAAAACTGTGATGTATGGATTTGGATTCGGGATTTCTTACGAAATTGCGGATTCGGATTTGGTATTGAAACTAGCTGATTGGTGGAGTTTCGATTTGTCTCTTGCTGGTTTGGGCAAATGGACTCCATTATTGGAACGTGTTTGGCTATGACCTAGGTGGTTGTAGTCTGGTCAAGGGATAGATGTACGTACCTTGTACGTGGTTTGGGGTACGGTATTTTGCAGACTTGTGGTGGCCGGGGTTGATGTGAATCCCGGGAGAACTCGGTGTTTTTCCCTGTGGACACGTTGATGTGTCATTTTGAGTGTTGTCATTTGGCGAGGTGTTTTGGGTAGCATAGGACAAGGATTGTCGATGTTAGCAAAACCCTCAGGCTTTTTACTTTTTCCTTACCTGGTTTGGGATCGACCATATTGGTCTATGGGTCGAGTACTGGGGTCCAGCTGTAGGATCTTGCTTGGTGTACGATGTACTGTATCGTATGGACGAGGGTACTTGATACCTAGTGACGGTACATGGGATGTACCAGTGTTGTGTCGATAAACGTGTTGGTGTTTGGCTTAGTTCCAATACCATTGGTTCTGGTTGTGAACGTGAACTGGACATTGAACACGATGCACTGGGCAGAGTGATTCTGATGATTACAGTGATTGTTTGAGCAGGTGCTCTTAGCCAAGGTTGGCTAGTATAACTCTAGTGTTGAGCTGTGTGATTACTGCTAGGCTTGTGTTCAACGTGTTCCAGATGCACCGTCTGATTGAGTGTGATGACGGTATGCGTATACTCAGGATGAGTGAGTTGGTGGTGGGTGTGACCGCAAGTTGCTTTGCGGCGAAATGTTACCTTGTCGTGACCTTACCAGCATCTGGGATCGCTGAGGGGGTGACAGTTGTGGTAACTGCTGTAGGTATCTGTCGCAGGATTGAGTTTGCCCTGCGAGGGGAGATCATGTTGATGATCTTATGCTACATTGACGGACGTTGTAGTATGATGTGTTGTCACTGATTTGTTACTGATTGACGCTTTACTAGGGTGGTAAAGCTTGGTGGTGACAGTATGGCTTGTGGTGTCGGCTTGGACTGACTAGTGAGTTTTGGTGACTCTCTATGAGAGCGAAGATCAGGGCACATTAGTGAGTATGTGGGGCTGTCAAGCTGAAGGAGTCAGCTTAACGGTGACATTGCCAATTTCTGGTAAACAATTTCATTCGAGGTGGTCGAGTGTAGTTAGTACGACGTGCATCTGTGATGTGACGTCTGAGTGCAGACGAGTTCTGTGTTGGCTAGTGGGTGAACAGGTGTACACGTGTTGTGTGGCCATTTGTTCTCCACGAGGTAGTTGTGGAATACGAGTAGTTGGAGTTTCGGGGACGAAATTCTTTAAGGAGGGAAGGTTGTAATGACCCGTCCCGAATATCGGGAGTGAATATTAATTAATTATGAATTAGAATGACTAATCGGGGATTAGTTGAGTGAAATCGGACGAAACGTGCAAAATGACCGTTTTGCCCCTGGCGTGGGCAAAATGTTGACTTTTAGTTTGGGCGGTCAAATGGACTTTGACCGATGACTGTGACGTAGTTCGGGACGTCACGAGTTCATAGACAGGTGGCACGTTCAATTCCGACATACGTAGAGAAAGTTATGATGTTCGGAAGTTGAGGGGTATTTTGGTAATTTGGCATCTTAGGGGCCAAATGTTGACTTTTTGATCGGGAGGTCCGATGGACGAGGGCCAAGGACCGTTACGTAGGTCTCGTCGATACGAATCCAACGACAGGCGGCATGTCGAAATCGGAGATTCGACGACGAAGTTATGGTCACGGAATCGGGCTCGATTAACCGAACGAACCGGGAATAAAATAATATTTTAATAATGAACAGTACCCGGTGACTGAGCACACTTGGATGAGTGACAAGTGTCACTCATCCCTTAAAATCAGGCACAAAACATGGATCCATGATTTTGGGGGAGACCTAATTATTATGTTTTATTATATTAAATTAATTAATTAATCCTAATTTCCATTAATCTCCCATATTTTCTTCAACCGTGTACAACCCACAAATCAGTTTTCTCCCAACCTCCAATTCTCTTCCATTTCTGAACCAAAGTGTGAGCATTTGAAAGTGAATTGAACTGGGAAAAACGAGGGATTAACTGAGAGCTGAGGACTGGGATTTCGGGTTTTAGAAAATTTGGAGGGAAAATCAAATTGGACGAATTGAGCTGTGATGATCGAATTGGAGATTGGAAATAGCTTCCTGAGGTTGAGACGAGTTGTTTCAAATCAAAAACAAGAGGAATTCATGCCCAATTGGCTCTGAACGGGTTTGGTAACAGTGAGAGATATCGAGCTTGAGTCGTGATCAATGTGTGATCAAACGACGAAATTGAGGTGGGGAAACAATTCCTCATGGTCCATTGATGCTTCTGGGTTCATCAATTGGGAGGAATCAGTGGCCAAGGTGGAAACTCCATGGTTGCACAGTGTACGGATGTTCGAGTTTGAGTCGTGAAGATTGAGCAATGGATTGATGCAATTGAGTTGGGGGAAATGTTTAACGGAGTCCACTGATGCTTCTGATTGCATCAATTGAAGAAAATCGATTGAGATTGAAGGTGTTCGAATGATGAACAGTGTTCGGAGTGTTCTTCGAGTGTTCATCTTCGATCGTGAGGTTTGATGCAGGTAATCGTGTAATTCTGATTGCAGATCTTTAATTGAACTCAAAAAGAAACTAACTGGATGATCAATTGATGTAATCAGTGTCGAATTGATAGGATTGGAACCGGATCGTGTCGCGGGTTAAAGGACCCGTTTACCAGACAAACGGGTTGAGACGACAGCACTGTAGCTGGCGCGTGGGTTTCACGCGCAGCCACTCACGGCGGCGCGTGAGGGCGCGTCCGGCCTAGTCTCAAGGTGAGGTCAACATGACTTTTGATCCTCTCAGTGTAACGAACATTTTGACGTTGATTTCGGTGAAATCGGATATTGTTTCGATAATGTTCCGCGTATCCGAAGTTTTGTTTTACGTTTAAAATACGTATTTAAATTCCAGAAAAATTGGGGAAAATTATATGAAGTATTTTGAGATGTTAGTAACCTTCTATAATGATTTTGGACAGGAGTTGTGATTTCCAGAATTTACGAAAAAACGTGCAGCTCGGAAACGAACCGTTTTGAACGGTGTGTGTGAGTGGACTTTGTTTTCTAACTGTGATGCATGCATATATGATTTAAAATGCTTTATTATATGATTTGATATGCTTTGGCATGATTGGTATTTCAATTCGGTGATTTCTCGGTTTTATGATTATTATATTATTATATTCTTGCACGACTTTTGAGAAATCATGAAATTGGTTAAAAACGATATTGTGGGCGTGAGAACCCAAGTAAATAATGATTTTGACTCGGATTTGGAGTTACATGTGAATTTGATGAATTTGATGATTTTTGGTATTCTCGTGATTTTGTGATTATTTTAATCAGTCTTTCGGGCACGTTTTACGAGGAACGAGCAAGTGATGTTTTGGGCTAGGTCCGGATTGAAAATGATGTTTTGACTCGGGTTATGAGTCGGGAAATTGAAAATGATATGTGGACTCGGATTATGAGTCAGTGATTGATTTTATGGATTTACGTGATCGTGGCAACTCGGGTTTACGGTTGCACGGATTTACGTGAAATTGATATTTTGGGCTTGAGACCCAATGGAATTGTGATTTTGATTGGATTTGTATTTCCATGTGATGACATGATGATATTGATGATTTTCGGATTTATAAAGTAAATCGGGACTTGGGGCTGAGACCCTGTGTTGATATATGATTTGGTTTTTAATGCAACTGTTTTTCACTGGTTTTTGTGATGGTGATATGTTGCGGATATTTAGGGCTTTCGGGAGAAAATATGTTTTTCCCTGGAGTGCACCCTGGAGATAACGCTCGCCTTCGGGATGGAAGTGTTTACCCCGAAGAGGTCACGTAGCACGATCTTTGTCTTGCAGCCCAGGGGAGGCTTGACTCAGATCAGATGTGCTGGATTATATGGATCGGTAAGTGATGTGTTCATGAAATCCGGATCGTCGGCTGGTGAGGTTTTTCCCAGCGACGGATTGCTGACTGATGATGTGTTCACAGCAGCGGATGCTCGGATTTTGAGCGGTCCTTGAGCCTATTGATATGCACGCGTTGCAGGGATAAACGTGACTCTAAGCAACAGGATATGGAAATAAGTCCCGTGGATTATGGAAAATGATTTTGAGGAAACCGTGGTTTAGCGGTTAAAATGATTTAAAGAAATTGTGAACTTTTTGAGATGTTAAACTGATTTGGTGAACATGAGTTTTTGTGGACCATGAGAAAATATGTTTTGATTTTATCGGTCCACTGTTCATACTTGAATGATTTCATACTATTACTCATGTTTTACGATATGCATGCAAGTTTGTGAAAACTGGAGGGTAAGATTGTATTTTGATAAATGTTTTTATAAGAGGTCATTTTTGTCCACTCACACCTTTTCTGTTTTGTTAACCCTTCAGGTCGTGGCGCGTTGATCGAGGCTATTCTAGAGGTGGAGGTATGTGCGGGCACAGGCGCAAAAATTCCCTTGTCTGGCAGGTATTGAAGGGTAGTTTCGGACTTTCAGTTGACTTGTCAGACGAGAGCAGGACCGGGTACGATTTTTGACGTCCAGTTGGGACGGGTCCTGTCAATAGTACCTCGAATCTTCCTTGAACCGTAACTTTTTCGTCGAACGTTCGATTTTGACGTGCCGCCTGTCTACGGACTCGTATCAACCTTATCTACGTAACGGTCATCGACCCTCGGCCATCGGACTTCCAGGGTCAAAAGTTAAATTTTTGCCCTTGTTCAGGGGCAAAATCGTAATTTCACCTTGAACGTCCGTTAATCCTCGGCTAAACCCCAGTTAGCCTCGCTAATCCATTATTAGTCTTAATATAATCCCAGAATTCGGGACGGGTCGTTACACTCGTAATTTTTCTGAATTTTTAACTATTTTTAACGTCGATCCTAAACCTTCGGACCTCCCGAACTATATCAAGACGATGTCCGATCAACTTGAAACCAGTCCTAAAATGTTCGTTAATCCTCAGCTAATTCCTGATTAGCCCCACTAATCTGTCATTAGTCTTAATTAATCCTAAAAAATTAGGGACGGGTCGTCACATGACAGAGCATCAATTACATTCAAGTATGATAAGACACCTAGCATTTTTGCTCTTCAAGATAACTCCACGACTTAGAATTCTTGTTAAGCTTTGGTGGCTACTATAACAACTCACACACAAACTCTTCTTGAGTGCCACCTCATGGCCAACATCTGCACTTTGATAGACACACACTAAATTTATAGCTTAGAATCCAACACTCATTTCTATGTAATTCATTGACTTCACTCCAAGCATTCTGATTCGGTAGGCAAATCTGTCCTTCACTAGTGCCTTGGTAAAGACATCATATAGTTGTTCCTCTAATATGCACTAGAACATATCAATCTCTCTAGCTTGTATGGCTTTGTTAATGAAATGGAACTTATTTTTATGTGTTCAGACTTCTGATGAAAAACAGTGTTCTTTGACATAGCAATGGCTGAGGTATTGTCATATAAAATAGGAGTAGATTTAGTCTGCTCCTCATAAAAGTCTTCTAAGAAAAATCTTCACATGCTCCTCACCAAAGTCTTCTGAGACAAATCTTAACCACTAAACTTGTGCAGTAGCCTCTGAAGCTCATATAGTCAGCCTCAATAATGAATAAGGCCACATGATTCTGTTTCACTGATGCCCATGAAAACACTCCACTTGTAACGACCAGTCCCTAATTTTAGGATTAATTAAGACTTAATTACGGATTAGAGAGGCTAATCGGGGATTAGTCGAGGATTATCGGACGTTCAGGGCGAAATTACGATTTTACCCCTAAACGAGGGTAAAAAGTTAACTTTTGACCCAAGAGGTTCGATGCACGAGAATCGAGGATCGTTACGTAGATCAGGTCGATACGAGTCTGTAGACAAGCAGCACGTCGAAATCGGATGTTCGACGGGAAAGTTACGGTTCACGGAAGTTCCGTGGAACTTTTGCACGTTTTACGAGATGAGGGACTTTTGTCTTTCAATGGGGCCAAGATATTTTAGTCAGGCCCAATGGATGAGTGACAAGTGTCACCCATCCATTGCCCATCTAAAATAGACACATGCATATCCACCCCCTTTTCCTTCATTCGATCGACTAAACCCGAACCCCATCAAACCACCACCCCAAATCATTCCCCTCACTTGTAACGACCCGTCCCGAATTCCGGAATTAGTTTAGTGACTAATCTTGATTAGTGAGGTTGAACGGTGGTTAGTAGGGCGGAATCAGACAAATTGTGCGAAATGACCGTTTTGCCCCTGGTCGTGGGCAAAATGTTGACTTTTTGTTCGGGCGGTCAAATGGACTTTAACCGATGACCGTGACGTAGTTCGGGACGTCACGAGTTCATAGACAGGTGGCACGTTCGATTCCGACATTCGTAGAGAAAGTTATGGTGTTCGGAAGTTGAGGGGTATTTTGGTAATTTGGCTTATTAGGGGCCAAATGTTGACTTTTTGATCGGGAGGTCCGATGGGCGAGGGCCAAGGACCGTTACGTAGGTATCGTCGATACGAATCCAACGACAGGCGGCATGCCGAAATCGGAGATCCGACGACAACGTTATGGTCAAGGAAACGAACTAACGAACCGAGGCTCGGATTAAAATAATAATATAATAATGAATAGTGACCATTGACCCTACACACCTGGATGAGTGACAAGTGTCACTCATCCCTTGAAACCAGAATCCTTGTCTTAGGGGAAACATCATTATGATGTTTTAATCATTATTATTATTTTAATTAATTAATTATTAAATCATTTTATTATCCATTAATCTCCTCTGTTTTCCTTAACCGTGTACAACCAAATCCAGTTTTCTCCCACCCTTAATTCCTCTTCCATTGCTGAACCTGAGAGTGCGAAATTGTGGGTGAGTTGTGTGTGAATTCAACTGGGTAAACACGAGAGATTGACAGTGAGGAGGAACTGGGAATTCGAAAAATTAAGTTTTGGGAGGGAAAATCAAATTGGAAGATTTGAGCTGTGATGATCGAATTGGAGCTTGGAAATATCTTCCTGAGGTTGTGACGAGTCGATCCACATCAAAAACGAGAAGAATTGGTGCCGTTTTGGCTCTGTTCGAGCTTGGTGGCAGAGGAAGAAATCGAGGATGAGTCGTGGAGTTTGGAGCTGCGATGGACTCAATTGTTGTGGGGAAATGACTCCTCATGATCCCACGATGCTTCTGGGTTCATCAATTGAAGGAAACCGATCGAGATCGATGGAACTCCATTGTTGAACAGTGACGGTGCTCGAGCTTGAGTCGTGACGATTGAACACTGGATTGAAGCAATTGAGTTGGGGAAATTGATTTACGGAGTCCATGGAAGCTTCTAGTTGAATCAATTTAAGGATATCGATCGAAATGGATGGGGTTCGAAGGATGAACAATGGACGGGTGTTCTTGGTGTTCATCATCGAATCGTGGAATTGTAGGTAAGGTCTTGTGTAAGCAATGTTACAAAACTTAAATTAAACTTAAAACGAAGCTAATGGAATGATCAATTGATGTAATTAAGGCTGAATTTATAGGATTGGAACCGGGTCGTATCGCGGGCAAACTGGACCCGTTTACCAGACATACGGGTTAGATGGTGACACTGTAGCAGGCGCGTGAGTTTCACGCGCAGCCACTCACGGCGGCGCGTGACGGCGCGTGGGCACGAATCTCGAGGTGAGGTCAACATGACTTCTGTCCTATTTAATGTAACGGACATTTTGGAATTGGTTTCGTGTCGATCGGACACCGTCTCGATATTGTTCGGGATATCCGAAGGTTTTAAATTAAGTTTAAAAAATAAGTAAAAATTCGGGAAAATTACGGGACTTTGATAGGATGTTAACAATGAGGTTAGTAACCCTCTAATGTGATTTGGACAGGATTGGGAGTCCCGGTGATAGTGGTGTGGCCCGGGAGGGCCGGTGGCACGCGTATCGAGGCACACGGTTAAAACGGTCTGTGAGTGGACTTTGGTTTTATAAATCCTATGCATGCTTAAATGTGTTAAATGGTTTATATACGTGATTTCTATGATGGTATTTGTGAGCATTGATTTCGGGTATGTTGCACGTATTTCGAGGTGTTTTCTGTATTTCACATATATCGGGATTAACGGTTTATTTGTGGTTTTGCGTGCTTGTGGTTAAATAAATAATATGATAAAACGGTTTTTATATTGGAAAGATGAATTCGGGCTTGAGGCCCATTTGTTTTGGAAATCTCGGACTTGGAGTCCATTTGAGTACGTAATCGGGCTGCGGGCCCAGTTGGTTTATAAATCGGGCCGTGGGCCCAGTGGTTCATAAAGTCGGGCATGGGGCCCAGTTGGATTAAAATGTGGTTTCGGGTCAGGGACCCTAAATGGAAATGTGTTGTTTTATGGAAAATTCGGGCAGGGCCCATTGTGATGTTGTGAAATGAGTTAATAAAACTATTTTTCCATATACCATCTGTACACATGGATATATGATGGTCTCCTCCAGATGTCTGGGACACTGGGGAAGTCACGGTGCATTGCCTGTGAAGGGTCACCATACGGAGCAGCCGGACCGTATGATGACTCAGGAGCAGGATTGCTATGATTGACGTCTGGGACGTCAGACATCAGGGATGTCAGATATATGGACCCGGAGAGACCCCGGGCAGCACGCGTAGCTTGTGAAACCGTGAGACATGACGTCAGGGACGTCTAGCATCAGGGATGCTGGTGATGGTAATGGTAAAATACGAATTAATGAAATGGCTTTCTGGGTGGATTTATGATTGTGTGATTTTAAAGAATTGATGTTCATTTATGGTCGTGGGTGGTGACCCACATGGTTGTTTATGTATAGTTATGGTATTTCACAGTTTTGGGCTGAGTTCCCACACTTGGTTTTTGGTTGACGATTTTTGGGCTAAGGCCCTAATGGCTCGGTTGAGCAAACGTTTTGGTTACTGGTTTTCGTGGCATGCATACGTTTTTATTGGAGGGCATAAATGTCTTATAAATGTATTTGATGAACTTACTGGTTTTTGTCCACTCCCAGCTTTTGGTTTTAATGCCCTTCAGGTTGATCACGGATGCGATTGCAGCAGAGACTGGGACATTGTACACCTCCTCCATCGATCCTTGCGCACTCTGGATGCCCTGTTTGGGCAGTGGCTCTTGGTCATCCTTTGTCTGACACCCCTTGTTGGACGGGAGCAGGGCACATTCCATGGTAATCCCGGGGGGATTGGGATGGGTCCTGTCAACTTGGTATCAGAGCATGGTTGCTCTTTTGTGTGCGCAGGTAGAGGGTGTAATGTCTCTTTGGGCTGCAATTCGTTATCAACCTGATAGATAGTTTTTGGGTTTGGATAGTGGATGGAGTGTGATTGGCCCGATACGCCGTGCGTTAATGTGATTCGACCCAAGTGGGGTTGATTGTGATGAACTGGTATTGTGGGACCGACGGTTCGGTCATGTAATATTAAACTTTGTGCTGCTAGGTGCAGCCAGGTTCGGGGAACCTCATTTGAGTAATGGTCTAAAATGTGAACCCTAGTGGTGGTTGTTGGTGTGAGAGATGTTGGTTCATCGGAGTTGGCCGATGACCTTAGTGGTGGAACCCACATTGAGTTGATGGTAGGATTGGATTTGACGTCTATTCGATGTCTAGACCGCGGGGTCGGTCAGGTTGTGAATTTTATATTACGGGAAGTGGTTGGGTTCAGTTGAACCATAGGGAGTGATTGTGGAACCCTAGTGTATGATGGATTCAAAAGGTAAACCTTAATTGCGATTAGTGGATAAGAACTTGTGCTGCGACGAGCGGTTGAGGTCATGAATGACCATGTGGATGGCTCTGGTGAGTCTAGGCAGAACTATGGGATTCGATTTACGGATACGGTTCTGAGATAAATTATGGAATCCCGTGTTGGATCAGGTATTGGTGTGATGTGTGAATGCGGATCTCGATAGCAATGACAGTTAGTCGGTAGTCGGTAATTAGTGTGGTTATAATACTTGGGGACGTTCAGGGAATCCACGCCCGAAACCCGAAACCCGAAACCCATTTTATTTCCTCCATTTTCTTCAAGCCCGAAACCACGCCACACCACCCTTCATCGTCTGAGCTTATGTGAGACCGTGAGGGAGTGAGTGATGAAAGGCTGAGGACATGACGGCCAGCCACGGCGGAGGACACGGCTGCGGAAAAACCCGAAACTCACGGGTAAGCTTTCAAAATTCCTAAATTCGATTTTATTGGTTTTTATTCGATTCTAAGACCTAGGTTAGGTTTCTGGGGACTCTAGGAATCAAATAGGATTAGTTTAGGGGCTGGGGATGGCCGGGAAGGGCCGTGGATGGTGGAGGGAATACACGGCCGCCATGGCCGAGTTGGAAGGAACGGTTTTGATGGGTTGTTCTTAGTTTTTAATGTTTAAAAAGATTAGAAATGGGATTAGGATCATATTAGAATAAAAAAGGAACGAAAAGGACCAAAAATGGACAAGATAGGACCTTGAACCGGTTCGGCCGGTCCAGACCAGTTCCATTGCAGGACACTTGGGGAAGACGATGAACAGTGTCGCGCGTGGGGGCGTATGGTAGGTACAATGGGGAAGTGTTCAACACGTGAAATCTTCTATTCGATGTAACGAACATTTTGGGACTGGTTTCGTGTCGATCGGACACCGTCTCGATATATTTCGGGGCCTCGGAAGGTTTAGGATCGGTTTAAAAATAGTTAAAAGTTCGGGAAAATTACGGGACTTTGGTAGGAGGTTAATTAAGTAGTTAGTAACCTTCTATTACGAGTTGGACAGGTTCGGGAGTCCCGGTGACAGTGATTGGCTCGGGAGAGCCGTATGGCACGTAAATCGAGGCGGCAGCTCGGACGGTCTGTGAGTGGACCTTGGTTTTCTAAATTGTTGCATGCATAAATATTTATTATATGTTTTATTACATGTTTGATGCTGCCATGTGTGCATTTGTATGTGGTTACGTATAAGCACGTATTTCGAGTTTTCGGCCTTATACGGTGCTTATACGGATCTGTATTTCTTTATCGGTTTTAATGAACTGGTTTTGGATTTCTAAAAGGATAAACTCGGGTATGAAACCCATTTGGTTTTGTCTCAGGCATATGACCTCAGATATCGGGCACGGTTCCCAGCTGATGTCCTATGTTCGGGCACGAGATGTAACGACCCGTCCCGAATTCCGGGATTAGTTTAGTGATTAATCTTGATTAGTGAGGTTGAACGGTGGTTAGTAGGGCGGAATCGGATAAATTGTGCAAATTGACCGTTTTGCCCCTTGTCGTGGGCAAAATGTTGACTTTTTGTTCGGGCGGTCAAATGGACTTTGACCGATGACCGTGACGTAGTTCGGGACGTCACGAGTTCATAGACAGGTGGCACGTTCGATTCCGACATTCGTAGAGAAAGTTATGGTGTTCGGAAGTTGAGGGGTATTTTGGTAATTTGGCTTGTTAGGGGCCAAATGTTGACTTTTTGATCGGGAGGTCTGATGGACGAAGGCCAAGGACCGTTACGTAGGTATCGTCGATACGAATCCAACGACAGGCGGCATGCCGAAATCGGAGATCCGACGACGATGTTATGGTCAAGGAAACGAACTAACGAACCGAGGCCGGGATTAAAATAATATTATAATAATGAATAGTGACCGTTGACCCTACACACTTGGATGAGTGACAAGTGTCACCCATCCCTTGTTTCCAGCTCCTTGTTTCCCTCCAAACATCATCATTACTACATCATCATCATCTAATCCACCATTTCCCCTAATTTTCTCCATTTTTGTTCCTAAACCGTGCACAAAATGTGGGATTCGGATTAGGGAGAATTGGCTCCCTTCTTCTGCTGTTCTTGTGAGAAAATGGGAGACTAGGATGAGGGAATTAACGGGGAAACACGAGGGGTTGTGAGGATGTTGAATTTTGGATTTTGGATTTCGGGAAAATTGGGGGGAAAATTCAAATACTGGGAATTGGGCTGTGATGATCGAATTGGAGGTTACAAACATCTTCCTGAGGTTGTGACGAGTCGATCCACATCAAAAACGAGAAGGATTGGTGTCATTTTGGCTCTGATCGAGCTTGGTGACAGAGGAAGAAATCGAGGCTGAGTCGTGGAGTTTGGGGCTGTGATTGACTCAATTGTTGTGGGGAAATGATTTCTCATGATCCCACGATGCTTCTGGGATCATCAATTGAAGGAAACCGGCTGAGATCGATGAAACTCCATGGTTGCACAGTGGACGGTGTTCATAATTGAGTCGTGATCATTTACTGATCAAACGACGAAATTGATGTGGGGGAATTGTTCCTCGTGGTCCACTGATGCTTCTGGTTGAACCAATTTAGGGAAATCAATCGAGATTGAAGGAATCCCATGATTGAACAGTGACCGGGTGTTCTTCGTGGATCATCATCGAATCGTGGGAATCTGGGTAAGGATTTGTGTAATTGAGTTTACAGACTTATAATTGGACTTAAAACGAAGCTAATGGATTGATCAATTGAAGGAATTAGGATCGAATTGACAGGATTGGAACCGGGTTGTGTCGCGGGTGAATTGGACCCGTTTACCAGACAAACGGGTTGGGCTGGTGACACTGTAGCAGGCGCGTGAGTTTCACGCGCAGCCACTCACGGCGGCGCGTGACGGCGCGTGGGCACGGATCTCGAGGTGAGGTCAACATGACTTCTGTCCTATTTAATGTAACGGATATTTTGGAATTGGTTTCGGGTCGATCGGACACCGTCTCGATAGTGTTCGGGATGTCCGAAGGTTTTTAATTAAGTTTAAAAATAAGTAAAAATTCGGGAAAATTACGGGACTTTGATAGGATGTTAATGATGAGGTTAGTGACCCTCTAATGTGATTTGGACAGGATTGGGAGTCCCGGCGATAGTGGTGTGGCCCGGGAGGGCCGGTGGCACTCGTATCGAGGTACACGGTTAAAACGGTCTGTGAGTGGACTTTGGTTTTATAAATTCTATGCATGCTTAAATGTTTTATATGGATTATGGTTGTGATTGTGTGATGTTGATTTGGTTGTTGGTAAATTGTACGGTTTCACGTATTTCGAGGCGATTTACGTGCTTGCACGTAAATCGAGGTTTCCGGTTTTACATGGATTTTCCATATTTATGACTTGGATATAATGTGATGAAATGGTTTTGAAATTGGAAATATGAACTCGGGCTTGAGGCCCAATTATGTTGGAAATTTCGGACTTGGAGTCCATTTGAATATCGGGCCGGGGGCCCAGTTGGTTAATGATATCGGGCCAGGGGCCCAGTTGGTAGGAAATCGGGCTGAGACCCATTTGATTTATGTCATCGGGCCAGGGGCCCAGTTGATTTATGAATTCGGGCCGTGGGCCCAGTTGGTTTACAAATGGGGCCGTGGGCCCAATGGTTCATAAAATCGGGCATGAGGCCCAATTGGATTATAATGGTGATTTCGGGTCAGGGACCCTATATTTAATAATTGTGATTTTGGGTCAGGGACCCTAAATGGAACTGTGTGTTTTTATGGAAATTTCGGGCAGGGCCCAATGGTAATAATGTGATAAAAGGATTTAATAAAACTGTTTTTCCATATACCATCTGGACACAAGGATATATGATGGTCTCCTCCAGATGTCCGGGACACTGGGGAAGTCACGGTGCATTGCCTGCGAGGGGTCATTATACGGAGCAGCCGGACCGTATGATGACTCAGGAGCAGGATTGCTATGATCGACGTCAGGGACGTCAGACATCAGGGATGTCAGATATATGGACCCGGAGAGACCCCGGGCAGCACGCGTAGCTTATGAAACCGTGAGATATGACGTCAGGGACGTCTAGCGTCTGGGACGCTAAGCATCTGGGATGCTGGTGATGGTAATGGTAAAATATGGATTAATGAATAAAATGGCTTATTGGTTGGATATGTGTTATGTGGTAAAAATGGATTATTGGTTATGATATGGTATGTAGGGTCGGGGACCCTAAATGGTTTTGGATTTTTGAATTGATGTTCATCTATGGTCGTGGGTGGTGACCCACATGGTTTTAATATGTATGGTGGTGGTATTCCACGGTTTTGGGCTGAGTTCCCACACTTGGTTTTTGGTTAACGGTTTTCGGGCTAAGGCCCTAATGGCTCGGTTGAGCAAACGTTTTGGTTACTGGTTTTTGGTGGCATGCATACGTTTTTATTGGAGGGCACAAATGTCTTATAAATGTATTTGGTAAACTTACTGGTTTTTGTCCACTCACAGCTTTTGGTTTTAATGCCCTTGAGGTTGATTACGGATGCGATTGCAGCAGGGACTAGGACATTGCACACCTCCTCCATCGATCCTTGCGCACTCTGGATGCCCTGTTTGGGCAGTGGCTCGTGGTTATCCCTTGTCTGACACCCCTTGTTGGACGGGAGCAGGGCACATTCCACAGTAATCCCGGGGGGATTGGGATGGGTCTTGTCAACTTGGTATCAGAGCACGGTTGCTCTTTTGTGTGCGCAGGTCGAGGGTGTGATGTCTCTTTGGGCTGCAATTCGTTATCAACCTGATAGATAGTTTTTAGGTTTGGATAGTGGATGGAGTGTGATTGGCCCGATACGCCGTGCATTAATGTGATTCGACCCAAGTGGGGTTGATTGTGGTGAACTGGTATTGTGGGACCGTCGGTTCGGTCATGTGATATTGGATTGTTGTGCTGCTAGGTGCAGCCAGGTTCGGGGAACCTCATGTGAGTAATGGTCTAAAATGTGAACCCTTGTGGTGGTTTCTAGTGTGAGGGATGTTGGTTCATCGGAGTTGGCCGGTGACCTTAGTGGTGGAACCCACATTGAGTTGATGGTAGGATTGGATTTGACGTCTATTCGGTGTCAGGACCGCGGGGTCGGTCAGGTTGTGGAACTCTAGTATTAAAAAGGTAAACCTTAATTGTGGCTAGTGGATGAGAACTTGTGCTGCGACGAGCGGTTGAGGTCATGGATGACCATGTGGATGGCTCTGGTGAGTCTAGTCAGAACTATGGGATTCGATTTACGGATACGGTTCTAAGATAAATTATGGAATCCCGTGTTGGATCGGGTATTGGTGTGATGTGTGGATGCGGATCTCGATAGCAATGACAGTTAGTCAGAAGTCATATGGAGATGACTGGCTATCGAGGGTAATCAGTGTGGTCATAATACTTGGGGATCAGGGGACGTTCAGGGAACGTTCATTTTCCTGATGTGGACTGTCAGAATAGTGGTACCCATAGTCGTGAGGTACGGGATCGTCGTTCCGTATGAACGGAGATCCAGGGTTGTCGTATTTGCACACGGTGTGCAGTATGGATGTTTGCGGGGTTGGTACTTTTGTGCTGATGCTAGTATGGATGCCTGTGTGCTGATACTAGTGTTGTTGATAGAGTGTTGGTGCTGGTTCTAGCGCTGGTGCTAGTGTCGGTAATGGTGTTGACGATGAGCCACAAATTGGGGTGTGACTCCGTCATGATGAACATATGTTCGGTCTTTGAGATTCGATAGTGGTTGAGTGATGGACTGGATGGGATCCAGATAAGACTGTGCTGTGTTGGGATAAGTCCCAATAGTGGTGAGATAACCAGTAAGGAGTGGATTAAAATGGTATAATTAAGATTTAAGAAATTTTGGGATGATTAGTGGATTTGGGGGAGTTGTTGGCAACTCCAAAATTTGTGCGATTTTATGTTTTAATATCCCTAAAAAGTACATGGAAATGATTAAAACTGGAAAAGACGAGGAAAACCATTAGTGGTATAAAGGTAGGAATTTGTAATTGAGAACTTGGGAAACCGAGTGTCGAACCTGTAAAGGTCGGGATGTGCGAAAGGAACAATAACGGATTGATTGTGGACACGGGGTTGTCCAAGTGAATTGAGGAGGTAGGAATTCTAGTGGTTGGACTTGACGTCTTGTTGGGAGCATGTCTGTTTCCAACGTGGTTGGAACCTTTGTGTCGAGGAAGTTGTGATTGGGGAACGAGAGTGGTGCTCGTTTTTGGTGATTGGTATTCCGAAGTCATTGGGGTTGACTTCTTGCTTTCTGCCCTGGCAGACGTTGAGTGTAGTTACCAGTACGTTGAGCGTGTATTGGTTGGTGAGCCCGTGTGTGTTGTGAGGTCCTTAGGAGGAGCTACGTGTTCGAAATTAGGTAAACGAGATTTTTCATTTTTTGCTTGGTGGCAGACGATGTTGGGGTACATGGCGTAGTGAGTGCAGTGAGTTTTGTTGCATCCACGTAGGATGAGTATTGGTGTCATTATTTTGGATCATCCTTGGTTTTTCCTAGGTGGAATGACAAGGATCGATACGAACTTGGGTGTGTGAGTCGTAAATGACGAGATTGAACTTCTTTTCGAAGTGGGGCCCGTATGGTATTCTACTCGGGTGAGTAGGTTTTCAAGGTAGTTGAATTTTGTCAACCTTAGACGTGTGGAGGATGGATTGGCTTCCCTATGAAGTCAATCAAGTGTTTTGAACGGGTAACCGATAGGTTCGGTTTTGGTGTGTCTTGGTAAACGTGAACGAGATTTCGGGATTTGGAATCGAATTTCTGGGTGACGATTCAGGATTCGATTTTGGAACTTGAAAGTATATTTCCGGGTTTGGGTACGGAATGATTATTCCAAATGCTAGCTTACGGAATAATGATTTCGGATTCGGATTTGGATAAGAATTAAAATTTGATGTCTGGGCTTGGATCCGGGATTTCTTACGAAATTGCGGATTCAGATTCGGAATTGGAACTAGATGTTGGGTGGAGTTTCGATTTGCCTCATGTTGGATTGGGCAAACGTACTCCATTATTGGAACGCGTTCGGCTATGACCTAGGTGGTTGTAGTTTGGTTATTAGGTAGATGTGTGTACTTCGTACATGGTTCGAGGTACAATACCTTGTAGACTTGTGATGTCTAGTTACGGTATATGGGATATACCCGAGGTGTGTCGGTGAACGTGTTGGTAGTCGGATTGGTTCCGATACCATGGGATTGGTTGTGGACCGAACATTACTATGCAATGGGTCATGGTAATTCCGATGTGTTTAATTACACACAGGTCGTGTGAAAGGTCGGTAAATGTTTACTAAGTCAAATACGTTGGTGGCATGTGTAGCCACAAGTGAGTCTAGTGTCAGTTTTCGACTGACAACAACTGTGTGGTGAGCTTGTCAGGATGTGTCAACATAGATTGTTGAGTGGGGTCAGCTGACTCCTAGTGGGAGTGGGAAGGGAACCGTCGAGTTGTTGCGTCAACGAGAGGGTGGATTTGACAAGTGGTGTCAAATTTGAAACAAGTAGTTTCAGTCATTCGACGGGGTCGAATGTAATCGTTGCGTTTTGAGTACTAGTGGTACGTTTAGGCGTAGACAAGTTTTGTCTAAGTAGTTGGTGTACGGGTGTACACGTGTTGCGTGGTCGATTCCACTTTCCACGGGGTGTTTGTGGAATCAGGATAGTCGAGTTTCGAGAGCGAAACTTATTAAGGAGGGAAGTACGTTGAGATTAGAGCGGTTGGAATTTCGAGGACGAAATTTATTAAGGAGGGAAGATTGTAACGACCCGTCCCGAATTCCGGGATTAATTTAGTGACTAATCTTGATTAGTGAGGTTGAACGGTGGTTAGTAGGGCGGAATCGGACAAATTGTGCGAAATGACCGTTTTGCCCCTAGTCGTGGGCAAAATGTTGACTTTTTGTTTGGGCGGTCAAATGGACTTTGACCGATGACCGTAACGTAGTTCGGGACATCACGAGTTCATAGACAGGTGGCACGTTCGATTCCGACATTCGTAGAGAAAGTTATGGTGTTCGGAAGTTGAGGGGTATTTTGGTAATTTGGCTTATTAGGGGCCAAATGTTGACTTTTTGATCGGGAGGTCCGATGGGCGAGGGCCAAGGACCGTTACGTAGGTATCGTCGATACGAATCCAACGACAGGCGGCATGCCGAAATCGGAGATTCGACGACAACGTTATGGTCAAGGAAACGAACTAACGAACCGAGGCTCGGATTAAAATAATAATATAATAATGAATAGTGACTGTTGACCCTACACACCTGGATGAGTGACAAGTGTCACTCATCCCTTGAAACCAGAATCCTTGTCTTAGGGGAAACATCATTATGATGTTTTAATCATTATTATTATTTTAATTAATTAATTATTAAATCATTTTATTATCCATTAATCTCCTCTGTTTTCCTTAACCGTGTACAACCAAATCCAGTTTTCTCCCACCCTTAATTCCTCTTCCATTGCTGAACCTGAGAGTGCGAAATTGTGGGTGAGTTGTGTGTGAATTCAACTGGGTAAACAGGAGAGATTGACAGTGAGGAGGAACTGGGAATTCGAAAAATTAAGTTTTGGGAGGGAAAATCAAATTGGAAGATTTGAGCTGTGATGATCGATTTGGAGCTTGGAAATATCTTCCTGAGGTTGTGACGAGTCGATCCACATCAAAAACGAGAAGAATTGGTGCCGTTTTGGCTCTGTTCGAGCTTGGTGACAGAGGAAAAAATCGAGGATGAGTCGTGGAGTTTGGAGCTGCGATTGACTCAATTGTTGTGGGGAAATGACTCCTCATGATCCCACGATGCTTCTGGGTTCATCAATTGAAGGAAACCGATCGAGATCGATGGAACTCCATTGTTGAACAGTGACGGTGCTCGAGCTTGAGTCGTGACGATTGAACACTGGATTGAAGCAATTGAGTTGGGGAAATTGATTTACGGAGTCCATGGAAGCTTCTAGTTGAATCAATTTAAGGATATCGATCGAAATGGATGGGGTTCGAAGGATGAACAATGGACGGGTGTTCTTGGTGTTCATCATCGAATCGTGGAATTGTAGGTAAGGTCTTGTGTAAGCAATGTTACAGAACTTAAATTAAACTTAAAACGAAGCTAATGGAATGATCAATTGATGTAATTAAGGCTGAATTGATAGGATTGGAACCGGGTCGTATCGCGGGCAAACTGGACCCGTTTACCAGACATACGGGTTAGATGGTGACACTGTAGCAGGCGCGTGGGTTTCACGCGCAGCCACTAACGGCGGCGCGTGACGGCGCGTGGGCACGAATCTCGAGGTAAGGTCAACATGACTTCTGTCCTATTTAATGTAACGGACATTTTGGAATTGGTTTCGTGTCGATCGGACACCGTCTCGATATTGTTCGGGATATCCGAAGGTTTTAAATTAAGTTTAAAAAATAAGTAAAAATTCGGGAAAATTACGGGACTTTGATAGGATGTTAACAATGAGGTTAGTAACCCTCTAATGTGATTTGGACAGGATTGGGAGTCCCGGTGATAGTGGTGTGGCCCGGGAGGGCCGGTGGCACGCGTATCGAGGCACACGGTTAAAACGGTCTGTGAGTGGACTTTGGTTTTAAAAATCCTATGCATGCTTAAATGTGTTAAATGGTTTATATACGTGATTTCTATGATGGTATTTGTGAGCATTGATTTCGGGTATGTTGCACGTATTTCGAGGTGTTTTCTGTATTTCACGTATATCGGGATTAACGGTTTATTTGTGGTTTTGCGTGCTTGTGGTTAAATAAATAATATGATAAAACGGTTTTTATATTGGAAAGATGAATTCGGGCTTGAGGCCCACTTGTTTTGGAAATCTCGGACTTGGAGTCCATTTGAGTACGTAATCGGGCTGCGGGCCCAGTTGGTTTATAAATCGGGCCGTGGGCCCAGTGGTTCATAAAGTCGGGCATGGGGCCCAGTTGGATTAAAATGTGGTTTCGGGTCAGGGACCCTAAATGGAAATGTGTTGTTTTATGGAAAATTCGGGCAGGGCCCATTGTGATGTTGTGAAATGAGTTAATAAAACTATTTTTCCATATACCATCTGTACACATGGATATATGATGGTCTCCTCCAGATGTCTGGGACACTGGGGAAGTCACGGTGCATTGCCTGTGAAGGGTCACCATACGGAGCAGCCGGACCGTATGATGACTCAGGAGCAGGATTGCTATGATTGACGTCTGGGACGTCAGACATCAGGGATGTCAGATATATGGACCCGGAGAGACCCCGGGCAGCACGCGTAGCTTGTGAAACCGTGAGACATGACGTCAGGGACGTCTAGCATCAGGGATGCTGGTGATGGTAATGGTAAAATACGAATTAATGAAATGGCTTTCTGGGTGGATTTATGATTGTGTGATTTTAAAGAATTGATGTTCATTTATGGTCGTGGGTGGTGACCCACATGGTTGTTTATGTATAGTTATGGTATTTCACAGTTTTGGGCTGAGTTCCCACACTTGGTTTTTGGTTGACGGTTTTTGGGCTAAGGCCCTAATGGCTCGGTTGAGCAAACGTTTTGGTTACTGGTTTTCGTGGCATGCATACGTTTTTATTGGAGGGCATAAATGTCTTATAAATGTATTTGATGAACTTACTGGTTTTTGTCCACTCCCAGCTTTTGGTTTTAATGCCCTTCAGGTTGATCACGGATGCGATTGCAGCAGAGACTGGGACATTGTACACCTCCTCCATCGATCCTTGCGCACTCTGGATGCCCTGTTTGGGCAGTGGCTCTTGGTCATCCTTTGTCTGACACCCCTTGTTGGACGGGAGCAGGGCACATTCCATGGTAATCCCGGGGGGATTGGGATGGGTCCTGTCAACTTGGTATCAGAGCATGGTTGCTCTTTTGTGTGCGCAGGTCGAGGGTGTAATGTCTCTTTGGGCTGCAATTCGTTATCAACCTGATAGATAGTTTTTGGGTTTGGATAGTGGATGGAGTGTGATTGGCCCGATACGCCGTGCGTTAATGTGATTCGACCCAAGTGGGGTTGATTGTGATGAACTGGTATTGTGGGACCGACGGTTCGGTCATGTAATATTAAACTTTGTGCTGCTAGGTGCAGCCAGGTTCGGGGAACCTCATTTGAGTAATGGTCTAAAATGTGAACCCTAGTGGTGGTTGTTGGTGTGAGAGATGTTGGTTCATCGGAGTTGGCTGATGACCTTAGTGGTGGAACCCACATTGAGTTGATGGTAGGATTGGATTTGACGTCTATTCGATGTCTAGACCGCGGGGTCGGTCAGGTTGTGAATTTTATATTACGGGAAGTGGTTGGGTTCAGTTGAACCATAGGGAGTGATTGTGGAACCCTAGTGTATGATGGATTCAAAAGGTAAACCTTAATTGCGATTAGTGGATAAGAACTTGTGCTGCGACGAGCGGTTGAGGTCATGAATGACCATGTGGATGGCTCTGGTGAGTCTAGGCAGAACTATGGGATTCGATTTACGGATACGGTTCTGAGATAAATTATGGAATCCCGTGTTGGATCGGGTATTGGTGTGATGTGTGAATGCGGATCTCGATAGCAATGACAGTTAGTCGGTAGTCGGTAATTAGTGTGGTTATAATACTTGGGGACGTTCAGGGAATGTTCATTATCCTGATGTAGGTTGTCAGAATAGTGGTACCCATAGTTGTGTGGTACGTGATCGTCGTTCGGTATGAGCGGAGATCCAGGAGGTACGAGTAGAGGTGCGGGATCGTCGTTCGGTATGAACGGAGATCTAGAGTTGTCATATTTGCACACGGTGTGCAAGTATGAATGTTTGTATGTTAGCACTTTTGTGTCGATGCTAGTATGGATGCCTGTGTGCTGATACTAGTGTTGTAGCTAGTGTGTTGGTGCCGGTACTAGTGCTGGTGCTAGTGTCGGTAATGGTGTTGACGATGAGCCACAAGTTGGGGTGTGACTCCGTCATAATGAACATATGTTCGGTCTTTGAAATTGGTGTGGCTGAGTGATGGACTGGATGGGTTCCAGTTAAGATCGTAATGTGTTGGGATGAGTTCCAATAGTGGTGAGATAACCAGTAAGGAGTGGATTAAAATGGTATAATTAAGACTTAAGAAATTTTGGGATGATTAGTGGATTTGGGGAGTTGTTGGCAACTCCAAAATTAGTGTGATTTATGTTTTAATATCTCTAAAAAGTACATGGAAATGATTAAAACTGGAAAAGACGAGGAAAACCATTAGTGGTATAAAGGTAGGAATTTGTAATTGAGAACTTAGAAAACTGAGTGTTGAACTTGTAAAGGTTAGGAGGTGCGAATGAAACAATAACGGATCGATTGCGGACACGGGGTTGTCCAAGTGAGTTGGGGAGGTAGGAAATCTAGTGGTTAGACTTGACATCTCGTTGGGAGCATGTCTGTTTCCAACATGGATGGAACCTTAGTTTCGAGGAGAGTTATGATTGGGGAACGAGAGTGGTGCTCGTTTTTGGTGATAGGTATTCCGGAGTCATTAGGATTGACTTTTTGTCTTCTACCTTGACAGACATTAACTGTAGTTACCAGTACGTTGAGCGTGTATTGGTTGGTGAGCCCATGTGTGTTGTGGGGTCATCAGGGGGAGTTGCGTGTTCAAAGTTAGGTAAATGAAATTTCTCATTTTCTGCTTGGTGGCAGATGATGTTGTGTCACGTGGCGTGGTGAGTGCAGTGATGTCAGATATATGGACCCGTATGGTCATTTTCATTATGGTTCTTTCAATCTTGGTTTTGGGCTTAGTTCCCACATATGGCTTCTTTGGTTAAATGGTTTTCGAATGCATGCATGCTTTTTAGTGAAGGGTACAAATGGCTTCTTATGAAAAGTTTTTATAAACTTTGGTTTTGTCCACTCACAGTTTTTAATGTTTTGACTGCCCTTCAGGTTGACATCGGATGTGGACTGTAGCAGAGACCGAGATATCACATACCTCCTCCGGATCCTGGCGTACTCTGATAGCCCGGGAGGGCAAAGGTCAGAAATATCCCTTGTCTGACACTTCGTGTCAGACGGGAGCAGGGTCATCCCGCACTAATCCCGGGGGGATTGGGATGGGTCCTGTCAGTTGCGCACTAAAACACCTTACAGAGTAGGATTTTGATCCCTATCTGTAACATTACCTATGCTCTGTAATATTGTTGACTAGTCAAACTTGTGATGTCAACGATCATGTAAAGTTAACTATCCCTTGTCTAACAATATTTGTCGTTTGTTATGTTACACTATTATATATGTAAGGTTAGTTTTGGCGCTTTAGAGTTATTGTCAGACGGGAGCAGAAACCTTCACGACTATCGAAGGATAATCAGGATGGGTCTTGTTAATTTTATTCAATGGCTTTATATGCTCTTCATTGTAATGATAAGTTAAGCCTCTCACCTCTAAATAAGTGCTTATTATTGTGGTGGTACATCTAGGATGCTCGAAACAAAACTATCTTCACTAATGTTTCCCTTCACCCTACTAGATTGCTTAACGTGGCTCCCCTTACTGGGGAAATTAGTTCAAGGCTCGAGCCTCTTATGACAGGACCCATCCCAATCCCCCCGGGATTAGTGCGGGATGACCCTGCTCCCGTCTGACACGAAGTGTCAGACAAGGGATATTTCCGACCTTTGCCCTCCCGGGCTATCAGAGTACGCCAGGATCCGGAGGAGGCATGTGATATTTCGATCTCTGCTACAGTCCACATCCGATGTCAACCTGAAGGGTATTAAAAACAGAAAGACTGTGAGTGGACAAAAATAAAGAGTTTATAAAAACATATTTCATAAAAGACCTTTATACCCTTCACTAAAAAGCATGCATGCATAGTAAAACCAATTATTCAAACACATATGTTTAAACAACCATCATTAGGGTCTCAGCCCCAAATTCCGTAAATACAAGTCACACGGGCTCCTGCCCAAAACCATTTAATAAAAACCATAACATAATAACCATATATGAGATCTCAGCCCAAAACCAATTATCATCATAAACACAATTTCCCAAATTAATTGAAATCATGTTTATCCATTATATTCATATCCAGAACCTGTCACGGTGAAATAGAGCTACGCGCGTGCTACCCGGGGTCTCAAACCCAAGTCTCTCCAGGGTCCACCCAGGTCAATGTCCGTAGATCAGTGACCCTCCCTGGAGGTAACGAACCATGCCCATCCTGAGAGTAAGGAACCCAACTGGGGGGCGACTCCACTCAGTCAGTGCTCCGTGACTACTCCGGGGTCCACCGAGGCAACGACCCTCCCCGGAGGAGACAATCATATATAAAGGATGGAATATGAAAAACCTTTTGAAATCATTCTTTAAACCTTCAAGGATTCATGCCCGGCCCCCATAAGCCGTCATGAATCATAAAACCTTTCATGGGTTCATGCCGATTCCCATAAACCGTCATGACCCATAAATCCATTTCAAGGGTTCATGCCGGTTCCCATAAACCTTCATGACCCGTAAAAACCATTTGTAATACATAACTGGGCCCTAGGCCCGAATCCACATACAAACTGAACCCCCGGTCCGAATTGTAAACCAACTGGGCCTCCAGCCCGATGCCTCGTTAAATCAAATGGACCTCAAGTCCGAGAGTTCATAATTCAAATGGGTCTCATACTCGAGTTTACCTTTTCAAATCCAAAATCATTTCATTAAACCATTTCCAAAACCATAAGAATGGAAAATCGGAGTAAAACCGGAAAACCTCGATTTACGTGCAAGCACGTAAATCGCCTCGAAATACGTGAAACCACATAAATCACAAGCATCCAAATCAACATCATAAAATCATATTCATAATCCATTTGGAAATCCAAAACCATTTCATTTAGACCAATAAAGACATACAGCCCCGTATAGGCACCGTATAGGGCCGAAACCTCGAAATACGTGCCCATACGTAACCACACATCCAAATGCACTCATGGCATCACAAAAAAGTATTTAAAACATATAATAAACATTTATTCATGCACCAATTTAGAAAACAAGGTCCACTCACAGACCGTCCGAGTTGTCGCCTCGATTTGCATGCCATAGGCTCTCCCGAGCCGATCACCATCACCGGGACTCCCAAACCTGTCCAAATCGTAATAGAAGGTTACTAACTACTTAATTAACCTCCTATCAAAGCCCCGTAATTTTCCCGAACTTTTAACTATTTTTAAGCCGATCCTAAACCTTCCGACACCCCGAAACCTATCGAAACGATGTCCGATTGACGCGAAATCAGTCCCAAAATCTTCGTTACATCGAATAGAAGATTTCATATGTTGAACACTTCCCCAAATTATGGCCCACGCGCCCCAAGAGTGCATAGAACACTATTCATCGTCTTCTACACACAATCGGTTCAGATGGCCGGTTCACCTGGTTTGGCCTGTCCAACTGGACCGGTATGACCGGTTCACGGCCCTAGACACCCCATTTTTCATCCTAGTTCTTCCTTTTCGATTCCTTTTTTTGCTATTTTGATGTTTTCTATCTATTTCAATCCTTAAACGCAACCGAAAACGTCTAAAACCCTTCGTTTGATTTTGAACCAAACGGTTCAAGTTTCCCCAAATGCACCCATGGCTTCACATCCATCCTAGACTTCCTGAAACCTTCCTAACACAATCCTAATAACCCATTTAATTCATTGGAATCAACCAAAATGACCCATAGCAATAAAAATGGAAATTGGATTGAAAATGGGCTTACCGTGAACCCCTCGGGTTTCTTGGCCCCGCCGTCCATGGCTGCGCCGTCCTGGGCCGGCCACCACATCCTCCCGTCCTCCCTCACTCTCTGGTCCTCCCAGCTGATCATGGGTTGAAGGTGGTGTGACGCCCTGAAAATTCGAACAAACGAAAATTTGGAAATTTTGGGGAAAACGACGATTTTGCCCCTAGAATTAGGCGAACGGTTGACCTTTTAGTCGAGCAGTCAAACAGGCTTTGACCGATGACTGTGACGTAGTTCAGGACGTCACGAGTTCATAGGCAGGTGGCACGCCCGATTCCGACATTCGAGGAAAAAGTTATGATGTGCGGAAGTTTGAAGGTAATTTGGTAAATTGGCCAAAATGGGCCGAAAGTTGACTTTTTGATCGGGACATGGTTTGGACTTTTCGGAAGTACTGTTAGATAGGTCTCGGGACGCTGAATCTATAGACAGGCGGCATGCGTCAATCAGAGTCCGAACGAGAAAGTTATGGGTCTAGAACCATGAGGGGTAAAATGGTAATTTGGTAAAGAAGGGTAAAATGGTAATTTGACTGGATTTAATTAATTAGTGCGGCTGATGGCTGATTCAGCCACTTTGATGAGTAGATTATGTCTTTGAGTGACATCTGTCACCATTAGATGGGAATTAGTGGCAAAAGGGTGATGAGGATTTCTCCAAATATGTGTTGATGTTTGATGCCCAATTTCCTACTATTACCTTGATCATACACAGAGAGATAAACATTCAAAATTGAGGCAGGCAACAGCTCTCCCTGCTCCATTAATCGCGGGTGTTTGAGAGAGGTTGCAGGAGAGATTAAGAAACTAAACAAAGAGGATCGAAAACTGGGCAATTGGACCCGAATTCATAATCCTTCTCACATCCCGATTTCGGGTTTTTCAAATCAGTCACCAATTGATCAAATTGATCTTGGATTCAGATTCTTGGACTCAAGGCGAGCGGGACCAGATTAAAAATGAGAAGAATTGAGGTTGTTTCGGCTTAGAACGGAGACGGGGAAGTTTTCGAAAAGTCGAGCTTGAGTCGAATGGATTGGAGGTCGAGAACAATGAAATTGATATTGTAAACGTGTTTCCCAGTGTCCCACGATGCTTCTCAATGAATCAATTACACGAATTTGATGGGAATTGGTTCAATTCGATGATGAACAGTGAGTGCGGGTTCTTTGATCGTTCAAACTCAAAGTCGACGGGATTGAGGTAAGAATTGTTGTAAGTCAAATTACAGAACTGCAATTGGGTTTATGACGATGCAATTAAAGTAATTAATTGAAGGAATTAACTGGGAATGGACAGGATCCCAGTCGGGTTGCATCGCGGGCTAGCCGGACCCGTTTACCACGTAAACGGGCGAAGGAGATCACTGTTCATGGCTACTGTTCACGGCGCGTGAGGGCGCGTGAGCGGGCTTTTCGAGGTGAGGTCAACATGAAACTTGTCCTATTTAATGTAACGAACATTTTTGATTTTGGTTGCGAGTCGATCGGACGCCGTCTCGATAATGTTTCGAGGGTCCGAAGGTTTAAGTTACTTATTAAATTAATATTAAATTCCCGGAAAATTATGATAAATTAATATGATGATAATTAGGTCCTTAGTGACCATGAATAATGATTTTGGACAGGATTCGGGATTCCTGGAAAATATCAAAAATTTCGGAAACACGTGCAGCTCGGAAAGCGAGCGATTTGGACGGTGTGTGAGTGGATTTTTGTTTTCTACCCTGAATGCATGCATATATGTTTTAAATGCTTTATAATATGATTGAAAATGATTTGGTATGGTTGATACTTCGATATGGTGATTTCCGGATTTTTGGGAATATTATATTATTTTATATGCTTGGGAATATTATATTATTTTATATGCTTTTGGGCACAATTTTCGAGAAATCTATAAAACTGATATTTCGAGTTAAGGCTCGGGGTTTGAACTTGATTTTGACTCGGATTATGAGTCTGGTGTTGGCTTTGATGGATTTATGTCATAAATAAGATTGTGATTGCGCAGGTTTGCGTGGATTGGTTTATGGATTTGAGAAAAGTGTTTTTGGGCTTAAAGTCCAGTTCAAAAATGGTTTTGATATTACATGCAACTATTTTCACTGGTTTTCGTGATGATGATATATGAGGGCTTTCGGTGTGGAATATGTTTCCCACCGAAATGGACCCTGGAGATAACGCTCGCCTTCGGGATGGAAGTGTTTACCCCGAAGAGGTCACGTAGCACGATCTTTGTCGAGCAGCCGAGGGAGGCTTGACTCAGATCAGATGTGCTGGATTATATATGGATCGGTAAGTGATGTGTTCACGAGATCCGGATTGCCGGCTGGTGATGTGTTCACAGTGGCGGATGCTCGGGATTTGAGCGGTACTTGAGCCTATTAATTTGCATGCGTTGCAGGGATAACGTGACTCTATATTGGACCTGGATCCTATGTTTTCAGTGATGGTTGAGATTTATATTCACATCTTAATTATTTGATTTATGATATGCATGCATGTTTGTGAAAACTGGAGGGTAAGATTGTCTTTTAATAAATGTATTTCCAAACTTAATTTTTGTCCACTCACACCTTTGATGTTTTATTGGCCCTCCAGGTCATGGCACGATGGTCAAGGCTGATCGGGAGGTGGAGGCATGAGTGAGCACAGGTACAATTATCCCTTGTTTGACAAGTGCTGAGGGCAAATTTCGGAACTTCAGTCGGCTTGTCAGATGGAATCAGGACCGGACACGGTTATCTATGTCCTTCGGGGACGGGTCCTGTCAGGTGGGATGGGTTTGGGTTGCACAAAGATGGAGAGAAATGGTGAGATCGGGTAAGTGTTTTGTGTTTTGAATGAAGAAAATGGAATGGTCGATGCATGAAGGAAAAAAGATGGCCTGTGGATGGGTGACACTTGTCACTCATCCATTGGGCCTCCATTAAATATCTGGGCCCCACTAAAGTCCAAAAGTTAACTCGTTTCGTAATTCGTGCAATAGTGCACTTGGACTTCCGTGAACCGTAACTTCGCCGTCGAACGTCCGAATTCGACGTGCCGCCTGTCTACGGATTCGTATTGTCACGATCTACGTAACGGTCCTCGGCCCTCGGCCATCGGACATCACGGTCAAAAAGTCAACATTTCGCTCCTTTTAACCAAAATTACCAAAATGCCCCTAAACTTCCGAACGTCATAACTTCTTCCTCGAATGTCGGAATTGAACGTACCACCTGTCTATGAACTCGTGACGTCACGAACTACGTCACGGTCATCGGTCAAATTCCATTTGACGGCCCGAATGAAAATTCAACGTTTTACCCACGTCTAGGGGAAAAACAGTCATTTTGCATCGTTTGTCCGATTTCGCCCAACTAATCACGGATTAACCTCAATAATCGTGATTAGTCACTAATCTAATCTATGAATTTGGGACGGGTCGTTACATCTTATGTGGACTCTATCTAATGGACCCTCCAGATGTTGGATGGTGTAAATGGAATTTTGATGCTTATGTCAAGTGTCAGGACCCACCCCGGTTTCACCCTGAAAACCGAGGTTAATCCTGCTCCCGTCTGACACCCCAACACAACACTAACGTAAACCACTAAACTACACCGTCAGACGCAGAAGAAACTATATAAACCATCCCGAAGTTAAAGGTTTACAGAGCATAGTTCTAAATACAACAGAAAGAAAACCGATAAACTAGATACACGCACATGGAAAAATGAAAACACTCTGGGGTCACTCTCGTAACTTCTATGCCTCAGACGCTGCCTCGACGTCGACACCCCGCGCTAGCTCCATGACTTGGAGGGCAATTTAAAACAGAAGGTACGAGTGGACCATAAATAAAAGAAAAGTTTCCAAAACCATTTAATAAGAAAACCGGGTTTGGCCCTCCGTTTTGAAACCACATGCATAACCCAGTTACTAAAAATAGTTATAACTCACATAGGATCGTCATAAAAACATTTGCAGAATCATTATAAAAACGGTTATGAAATCATATCATAAACATCATAAAATCCGTATCCTAAAACATAAGTCTCAACCAATCATTAGCCGATCAAACCTGTTAGACCTATCCGAGTCTTTAAACTCCCGAGTCTTTAAACTCAATCCAGGCCTCAATAATATCCGAGTCTTTAAACTCAATAGGCCTACGGGGGAAATATCAATATATCCGAGTCTTTAAACTCCCGAGTCTTTAAACTCAATCCGGGTCTTTAAACCCAATCCGGGCCCGTCCCCCGTCAAATATAATCCGGGTCTTTAAACCCAATAACCAGATCTAGAAAATCCAATCCAAAACCGTTTGAAAACCATTTCTCAATTCACATCCAAACCCGAATCCGAAATCACTGGTCCGATGCCCTTCCGGCATCCCGAACCGTCATTCCGAACCCAAATCCGGAAATTCACTTTTCAACTTTAAAACCAAATTCCGATTCTCGAAATCCGATTTCAAAACCAAAAACCCTTAATCATCGAAATCACGTTTCAAAATCCCTTTATAACCATTCAAAACCAGTTATCATTTGAAAACCCCAAAACCATGGCATTATACTCAGAAACCGACATTCCTCGTAAAACGTGCCAATTACGTTATTTCTCGAAAAACGTGCAATAATGTAAAACCAACATCACATATTCAGTAATCATGAAATCACATGTAAAACCATAAAACAATTATAGAAAACAGTTATGCATGCTCGAGTTTAGAGAAGGGGTCCACTCACAGTACCGAGCCCTCAATCGCGTCCCGAACGTCTCTTACGGTCCTCAGCTTCCTCGGGAAATCCCGATCCTGTCAACAATCACTGAAGTACGTTACTAACACATCTACGAAGGTCCACCTAATTTTCCCCAAAAATCCTCGGGTCCTAACCGTAACGAACCGGAACCCTAAACCTTCACCTTCGCGGAACTAACCTCAAACGACGTCCAAACAACCCGAAACCAATTCCAATGGACTCGTCACAACACCTAGACCAAAAACCATGTTGACCTTTTCCTCAAGAACCACATCACGCGCCCCCACGCGCCGCCCAAAGAGGCTGCGCGTGGGCCTCACGCACCTGCTACAGTGTCACCAGCAACCTCTGGTCGACCCGGTTCGAACCAGTCTCTGCAACTCGAACCGGTGTGGCCGGTTCTCCGCCATTCCGCCACCAAAACTGCTCCTCTCTTCACCATCTTCATCGTCCAACCCTAAGCTACCCATTCCCCTACTCCAAACACCTCGACATGGTCCAAAACCCAACGACTCAAACTCGAACAAAAACCTCAACCAGTCCCCTATTTCACGATCAAGCCAACCAGGTCACCCCCAGTCACGGCTTCGACACCCAGAGCTTCCTAAGAACTCACTGAAGCTCACCTATCTCACCAAATCCCTCGACTCAGTCCCTAAGTCCACGACTCACCGTTTGAAAATCACGGCAAAACAGAGCATTTACACAGGGAGAAGGAATTACCTGCCGTCGAGCGCCGCCGTGCTCACCGCCGCACTCCCTGAGGTCCACAGAGTCGTCCTTGTTCCCTGTCGAGTCCAATTGCACCAACACACGGCCACACCACCACCACGATCTCCCACTTCTTCTCTGTTTTCTATGGTTTTCCCGTGGCTCACATCTCACCCACACACAACCACTGCACCTCCTAACCTTCTCATTGTCTCCCTCTCAATCTCTGAGTCACTCCTCACTCACCAGAACACACCAACACTCACGATCACCTCTCAATTTTCTCTCAATCTCCCCCTCTGTTTTCTGTTCTTCGAACACCCACGAACATAGCCCAAATAATTGGGACCGTGCACACACCTACAACCCTCTAGTCAAGCCCCACGTGTCACCATCCCTCAAGCCTCACACAAAAATCTCCTCTCTGCCCTGGACAAGTGTCCAAATCCGGTTGCACCATGCCCCACAGCCAAAGGACCAAAATGCCCCTTCTTGAACCCAAAATTACAATTGTGCCACTACCTTTCTAGACCCGTAACTCACACATCCTAACTCCGATAAACACGTCCCGCCTGTCGTTGAACTCAGGATGACAAGATCTACCTAACGGTCCTAGGTCAACGTGTCAAAACCCGATCGTACGAAAAGTCAACTTTTCCCCCCTAGTTTAGCCAAATTACGGTTATGTCCTCAACCTTCCGAACATCATAACTTCCTCCTCGGATGTCGGAATCGGGCGTGCCACCTGTCTACGGATTCGTGACGTCCTAAACCACGTCCTAGTCATCGGTCAATACCCAATTGACCGCCCGAACTAAAAGTCAACTATTTGCCCGAACTAGGGGCAAAATTGTCATTCTAGGCTAACGACCTTATCGGGACCAACTAACCCCCGATTAAGCTCACTAGTCTCATCTTAAACACCGTCTTAGCCCTAATTTCTGGGACGGGTCGTTACATCAAGGGTGATGACGCAGTAACGGAAATTATCATTCGAAACCATCTTGGCCTCCCTTTTGCTAGCTGGGGCTAAGAAAACTGGTCATACAAATATCTTAGTGGTGGAAGATTTTGCTCTCCTTGAAGGTCTTAAAGTTACTCATGAGATTGGATGTCATCATCTACTAGCTAGTCAAAGAAGATTCTAAAATCATAATTGTTGCTGTTAATGGAAGCCTTAAACCTCTCGGAGGATTGCAAGGATTGTGTCTAATACAAAGATCTAGAAAAGGAAATTCCAAGACATTGGTTCTTCCCATGTGCTTTTTGAAGCCAATTTTGTTATCAATGCGTTGGCGTAGCTGGGGCATGTGGGGATTGTTGATTCTCAGTAGACTAGGTCACTCCCCTTTTGTATTAAAAACAAAACTAATATACACCATGTTTGATCCTGAAATGACCAACTTGATGAGACCCGCTGGGTGTTCTAGGACCAGCCGCGTGGTGTCTCGGGCCCGCTGGGGGCGTTGTGGTTCGGCAGGGATCCTGCAAAGACTAGACACCGGTGTGGTGCCAGCCAAAAGGGCTCTGATGCCTAAGTTAGTATCTGAGTGCCGAGGGGCAAGTAAATACAGTGCTCTGGATCGGTTCTGAGTGTCTTACCTTTGTGAAGGATTTCAGGGTATTTATAGTAGCCATAACTGCGGTAGGTGGGCTACTGTTACGGGAGCAGGTGCTGCTTTGTGGCTGAGAGCCGTCTGACAAGCCCTGGACATCCGGAGGAGGCACCAGCTGGAGTCCCAACCTGCCTCCGTTAAGGAGTTGGTATGGCAGAGTTGGTTAGGTGACTGTCGCAGCCAGCTGTCGTCTGTTCATTGTTAGATGCCGAGTGGCGGGTCTGCAGTTTGGTGCCGATCGGCGGGCCGTAGGCCTTGAGGGTGCCGATCAGGCGATCGGTCGGCGTCCTTCCTGTCCTGGCGGGCCCTGTGCTAGGGTGGTCGGTCGATATGGTATCAACACACCCGCTTAAAAATTAAACTTTTACACATATGCCACTGTACAACTATAGATAACAATTGCAATTCTGTCAATCGACAAATATGTTCGTTCCACATGTCGAAAAAAGTTTCAACTTAGCTGATCGGTGGACAGTTGCATTTTATTTCCATTACAACTACAACAAAGGCACAACACAAAAAGGAAATTATTTTTCCATTTTATTTATTTTCTCTTTCTTAAATATCTCATTCAATACTCCCTCTTCCTAACCAGGACAGATTGTGTGAAGCTATTCACATTATGGAGCTATAAAAAATAAGGGAGAATGTCCGCTTTGCCCTCAGCTTAAAAATAGTTTCATTAATATTGCTCCCTCTCCGGTCAATATTTCAAGTGGTGGCGAAGCTGACAATTCCATTTATTTCTTGTGAGTTGATTAAGTGGACAACTTTACTGCTTCCTAATCCAAATGTTTGAGACTCGCTCCAATCCGGACTTGTCATTTAGATTCTTACTAACCATAATCTTTAAGGAACCAAGATGCTTTTCTCATCCAAATCCATGACTTTATTGGTTGTACGTTTATGTTTTTGTGTGCTCTTTTACGCGTAGTTGTTTTCACTTGATTTTCTCATTTGTAAAGATGACAGTTCTATAATATAAATTTACAAATGATGAATGCAGACACTAGAGACGACAAATTTCTAAATGTATTAGCCTTCCATGCATTGAGGCTGATATGTTTTCCATATATGGAGCATTAAGAGCCTTGTGGCCACTAGATTCGCGGTAAGGTGAGGAAAATTTGATGAATGCCATCTTATTTCAATGGAAACTAAATTGAAAGCTCAACATACTTGTAAGTATCCTCATGTTCAGTTTGGGCACTTTTTATATGTATAAATAAATCAACTGCAGCAATCTAGCAAAGATACAACACTCAATTCTGTTGGAATAGTCATGTCATTATGATAACAGAGCACCAATTACATTCAAGTATCAAAACTAGACTAATGGTGATATGACACCTAGCATTCTTCTTCTCCAAGACAGCTCCACAACTTATAATTCATGTTATGCTTGGGTGGTTGCTGTAACAGCTCACACACACACTCTTCTTGAGTACTCCCTAACAGCATGCGTCTGCACTTCTATACACACACATTCTGATTCAGCGTATGGCTTAGGGCAGAATGTGATGATGTAGTTTGGCCTGCCACTGCATGTAAAAGTGCTGTTTATATCGTCGTAGGCGTAGCTGTAAGCTTGAGGGCACTGCTTCTCGAAGATCTCAGAGTACTCAGTGGGAGGGCACGTCTCCGGCTTATCGTTAGGCGGCGTGCAACAATATTTTGAGTCACCGAGAGCCGTACATGCGCTCTTGCACGCAATCACACTTCCGTCATCTGCTTTCACCTTAAATTGCTCCGGGCAGACGGCGTTTACATTCACCGGGCAAGTCGAGGTCTTGCACTCGCCGGTTCCGCCTTCCGTGGCCACCGACATGGGCAGGTTGAAGCCGTCAACAAGACTGACGTCGTAGAAATCTTGACCCCCGTTTGCCGCGATGGTGATTTCTACTAGAGTTGCGGGGGGGGAGGCGCCGTTACCGCTGCATGAGACTTGGCCAGAGCCGCAATCTGCTGTTTTGCAAGAGAACTTTCCGCCGTCGTTGGTGCATCTGGTTCGGGCCCAGATGCGACCGGACCATGAGGACCGAGCGTCCACTGACTCGGTCTTTCCGGGTTGTAATTCGAAGCCGGTGAGTGATAATTGAGGCTTCTGATCACCAGTTAGGGTTCCTGGCCAGACGGTCATTGGGCAGTTGTTCTTGAATGTGAGTATAGCTGCATGTCCACCTGCGTGCATCTAACATATAATTAGGTAGTTGAATTATAAAACAAGGGCGGTTATTTGCACACGTACTCTTTAATCAACACAATAAGAATATAGAATACCATGATTATCTTTAAAGAAAATAAGAAAAATACGATACCTGTGAGGAAGAGAATGGCCAAGGTGAGGCCGAGGAAGCACTTGATCATCATGGTTTGTTAATGAATTGGGTTGCTGCTAGCTGCTTATGAAGTATGTAACTGTAACTGATGGATGATGATATATGTTAAAAACTGAAGGTAGTTTATTCATCCTGCTGTTTCTCAGGTTTTTACATCCCCTGCCGCTAAAATTGTATTATTATATAAATATTGAAGGATAAAGAATGCCTAATACGCTCGTACAATTTACAAAGTTTCAGCCTTTCTTCACCAAATCATATAACTGACTGCATCGATCAAGAAAATAAACGATTCTTTACACTGTAGAGACCTTGTCCCAACCATTCTGGTACTAATTCCAACATATTAACTCGCAATCACAGTGAAATAGAAAGATACTTCATAAAAAGATGACCTATTTCCTAAACTAAAAAGCTTGAAATCAACTAAACAGTGGACTACATG
Source organism: Prinsepia uniflora (assembly GCA_032719365.1). NCBI lineage: Eukaryota > Viridiplantae > Streptophyta > Magnoliopsida > Rosales > Rosaceae > Prinsepia > Prinsepia uniflora. Next base: position 20,324,054 of record CM064869.1, read on the forward strand.
ACTTCCATTACTCAGAACCCACCAACTCCATATCGAATTCAACGCTCACTCTTTCCCCTCTTATTTTATACTAACACATGGTTCTCTATAAGCTTTCTTTTCCACTAAATACCCACGACAAGACGAAAATTAATGTACCAAAATTCTAGGGTTTAAAATGTCCTCAGAAACACCTTTGTAGAATCAAATCGAGACAAATAGGAAATGAAGGAGCAGAAGAATTGAATAAATATCAAAGGGCATGTTTCAGATTCTTACCGGAGCAGCGGATGGACGTCTTCTGTTCTTGTAACCTGCAAGGCCGAAGTGCGCGCTCCTTCCTTCCTCTCTGGGTTGAAACGACGCCGGCCTATACCATACTCTTGCCAAAACCTCCAACGATCCTCAAAAACAAGAAATTAACTAACACCACTAGAATACAATCGTCTTATTCCGATTTTTTTGTTTTCGCAAGAATCCTTTTATACTGGCTTTTCTTTGTTTTTCCCTTTTCGTTGCTCTCTTCTTTTTTACATAAATACCATTTTTTTCTTTTAATTATTCTTTTATCCTCGGCCAATTATTTTGTAGGCCCCTATTTACTAAAGTTGATGCTGAATGACCCAAACTTATTATTTGGTTTAAAAAGTCTATGGGCCAACATAAAGCAACTATTGGCATTCAACATAGAACAATTATTGGCAAATATCGGGTTATTCGTAATATTGCATTCCAAAAAAATCCAATAAATGTGAGAGAATTATTACAAAAGATTCAGAATAAATAAATGTGAGAGAATTATTACTAAAGATTCAGAATAAATTAGCAAGTTTGATAAGTAATACGCTCTCTCGAGCTAGAAAACTTACCTTGCTAAAATCTAGTGTTACAAGTGTTTCTAATCATGCATTATCATGTCTCCCCATCCAAAGAAATTATCAAAGGATATTAACAAAGAGTGCAGAAAAAGTGGCCTTTTGGCTCTCCACCTGTAGCTTGGAAGGACGCTTGCTCTCCTATTAATAAAGTTGGTACTGGCATTAGAAAGGTGGAAATCTTTAATAAAGTTGCTCCCATCCGCATATTAAAGTCTAATTGATTGGAGCTTGCCTCAAAATCCTACCGAAAGTCAAAATCTTGAACTGGCCGGATTCTAATAAATAAACTCCTTAAATACTAGAGAACGGCTACATCATATTTTCCATGCCTTAGACCAATCTTGTGGTATTTGTGATGTGGAAGATGGGTCCTTAAATCATTTGTTTAAGGACTACCGTCCTTTTGCCCGACTATATGAAATTCTGCCTTATTGACTTGTAGCCTCCTGGTGGTGATTTTATTCAATGGCTTTATAATTTTCTACTCACCTTGCAAGATTGCTTAACGTGGCTCTCCTTAATGGGGGAATTATTTCAAGGCTAAAGCCTCTTGGCATGCTCGAGCCTCTTATGTGGACTCTATCAAATGGGCTCCTCCAGATGTTGGATGATGTAGATTGAATTTTGATGCTTATGTGAAAGGTGATGATGCAGTAACGGGATTTATCATTCGAAACCATCTTGGCTTCCCTTTACTAGCTGGGGCTAAGAAAACTGGTCATACAAATAGCTTGGTGGTGGAAGATTCTGCTCTCCTTGAAGGTCTTAAAGTTGCTCATGAGATTGGATGTCATCAGCTACTAGTCAAAGTAGATTCTAAAATCATAATTGTTGCTGTTAATGGAAGCCTTATACCTCTCGGAGGATTGCAAGGATTGTGTCTAATACAAAGATCTAGAAAAGGAAATTCCAAGACATTGGTTCTTCCCATGTGCTTTGTGAAGCCAATTTTGTTATCGATGCATTGGTTCCATGTGCTTTGTGAAGCCAATTTTGTTATCGGTGCATTGGCGTAGCTGGGGCATGTGGGGATTGTTGATTCTCAGTAGACTAGGTCACTCCCGCTTGAAGCCATTGATCTTTGGAAATTTGATTTGGTTGGGTATAGATGCTCTAGGGCTCCTCGACGTTCTTGTTAGCTTTCTCCTTTTGTATTAAAAACAAAACTAATATATATATACCCGCTTAAAAATTAAACTTTTACACATATACCATTATATAACCACGGATAACTTCATTCCACATGTCGAAAAAAGTTTCGATTTAGCTGATCGGTGGACAGTTGCATTTTATTTCCATTACAACTACAACAAAGGCACAACACAAAAAGAAAATTTTATATTTCAATTTTATTTATTTTCTCTTTCTTAAATATCTCATTCAATACTCTATCTTCCTAACCAGGACAGATTGTGTGAAGCTATTCACATTATGCAGCTATCAAAAATAAGGGAGAATATCCGCCTTGCCCACAGCTTAAAAATAGTTTCATTAATATTGCTCCCTCCCCTGTCAATATTTCAAGTGGTGGTGAAGCTGACAATTCCATTTATTTCTTGTGAGTTTATTAAGTGGACAACTTTACTGCTTCCTAATCCAAATGTTTGAGACTCGCTCCAATCCGTACTTCTCATTTAGATTCTTACTAACCATAATCTTTTAAGGAACCAAGTTGCTTTTCTCATCCAAATCCATGACTTTATCGGTTGTACGTTTATATTTTTGTGTGCTCTTATACGCGTAGTTGTTTTCACTTGTTTTTCTCATTTGTAAAGATGACAGTCCCATAATAAAAATTTACAAATGATGAATGCAGTCACTAAAGACGACAAATTTTTAAATGTATTAGCCTTCCATCTTCCATATCTGGAGCATTAAGAGCCCTGTGGCCACTAGATTTGCCATGAGGCGAGGAAAATTTGATGGCCCGTAAATGCCATCTTATTTCAATGGACACTAAATTGAAAGCTCAACATACTTGTAAGTATCCTCATGTTCAGTTTGGGCTCTTTCTATATGTATATGGTTCGTTTGGTGAGTGAAATTAGATTAAATTGAATAACTAATCAAATTCAATATCTTTTGATATGAAAATAAATGTGTTTTAATTGTAAAGAGATTAGGGAATAGAGATCAAATAAACTTATTCAATCCAATTATTTCAAAACAGTGGGATCAGAAAATGGTCAATTAATTTTCTTCCATGGCTAATTCTATGTAATTCTTATCTACAACCAAAATACATTCATTTCTACATTCAAAATACATTGAATTTGGAAGGTTATCGAATCCAATCCAATCACACTCATCGAATGTGTATTTTTTGTATATGTATGATATCACAAAAAAATTGAAAGTTATGATAACAAAATAAAATTGAAACACATTTATTCCTTCAATATTGTTGGACCACCTAATGAAGTAATTATCTATTACAAATTCTTGACAACAATAATGTGTCAATATCCGATCCACGAAATTTATTCAACGTACATCTCGCTTATTGTTGATACGTACGTACACACAAATCATGTATGTTTTAGTATATTATATTGTAGGTAATAATATCCCATTCCCCCTATGTGCATGCTCATGGGCAGAATGTGATGATGTAGTTTGGCCTGCCACTGCATGTAAAAGTGCTGTTTATATCGTCGTAGGCGTAGCTGTAAGCTTGAGGGCACTGCTTCTCGAAGATCTCAGAGTACTCAGTGGGAGGGCACGTCTCCGGCTTATCGTTAGGCGGCGTGCAACAATATTTTGAGTCACCGAGAGCCGTACATGCGCTCTTGCACGCAATCACACTTCCGTCATCTGCTTTCACCTTAAATTGCTCCGGGCAGACGGCGTTTACATTCACCGGGCAAGTCGAGGTCTTGCACTCGCCGGTTCCGCCTTCCGTGGCCACCGACATGGGCAGGTTGAAGCCGTCAACAAGACTGACGTCGTAGAAATCTTGACCCCCGTTTGCCGCGATGGTGATTTCTACTAGAGTTGCTGGGGGGACGGCGCCGTTACCGTTGCATGAGACTTGGCCAGAGCCGCAGTCTGCTGTTTTGCAAGAGAACTTTCCGCCGTCGTTGGTGCATCTGGTTCGGGCCCAGAAGCGGCCGGACCATGGGGACGGAGCGTCCACTGACTGGGTCTTTCCGGGTTGTAATTCGAAGCCGGTGAGTGATAATTGAGGCTTCTGATCACCAGTTAGGGTTCCTGGCCAGACGGTCCTTGGGCAGTTGTTCTTGAATGTGATTTTAGCTGCATGTCCACCTGCGTGCATCCGACATATAATTAATTAAAAGTTGTTTAATAATATAAAAGAGTGCGGGTATTTACGTACACACGTACTCTTTAATCGATCAACACACTTTGTAATACAGATATATAGGTCTTATATATGGAGCCGAGCTTCTTAATTATTTTTTCTTCATGCATGTTCCTTTCATTATTTTAACTGTAGATTGAGTGAATCAAACTAAAATCAAAGATAAAAATAAAAATGAGAGTGCATGTATATATATATATAAATAAGTGTAATATGAAATCTAAAATTATTTTATCAATTCTCGAAATTGGAGATACAATTTGGGCCGATTTAATTAATGAAAAATATTGAATTGTATAATTTTAAATATAAGAATCGATAAGTGTTCTTAATAACGGAGATCGATGATTATATATATATATATATATATATATATATATATACACACACGCGCGCACAATTACGTAGCCATGATTTAATATCAGAGGGGACCTAACCAATTTTTCTTACTACAAATACTCCTATAATTGATGCTATTTTTTATTGGTTATCGCTAATTTGCAAGAATGGTTATACAAAGTTTTACATTTTAATAAATTTCAATTTCTTTTTTTGGTGGTTTCTCAAAAACAAAACAAAAAATTTGTTTCACAGCTTTAATTTTGCTCTGTCTATTTGTATAAACACTATAAGTCTCATGAGCTCCACTATCATTATTGTAAACATTCATAAATTAATGAAAAAAAATAAGTAGGAAAATATAAATTAAAAACTAAAGTCTTTGAAAATATGGAATAAATACATTTTAGAAATATTAGTAATTAGGAAAGAAAAGGCGGAAATTAACAAAAATAGGCAAACAAAGTGAAAACAATATATTGAAAATTTAGAAATTTTAAATATATGTATGGAAAATTAGTATAATATCTTATATAACATAATTTCTATAATACATAAAAAATTAATGCAAACTTACAAAAGAAAGTAGACGAATTATGCATGGTAGTTTCTTCCATGCCCCTTACTAGTTCCACTTATATATATATATATATTTGATTAAATAACTTTAATATTGTTAATTTTTTATGAAAATAAAATAAAAATTTAAAATTTGAACAACTACATATGTTAAAAATTGTTTGACAATTCAAAAGGGAGTTATATGAATAGATATCCTAAACGTGGAATGCTAGTATGATTCAGGGTGTCAAGAATACAATGAAAAGCTTGTGGTATTATTTTTATCATTAAGAGGTGGCATTTGATTGGCAGCTAGGACATATTGACTAATTATTTCTCCAGATTTGATGAGAAGAGTCTTATGAAGTTGCAACCGCGCGCCATGTGTACAGGCGTATTAGCGTGATGGACGGGGGAGGGCTGCCGTGGACAGATCTATGGAGGATAAGATTAAGAATAAGGAGAGTTGAAGGACTACTAACTGTCTAATGATGATAATAAGGATTTGTCATCTTTTCAAAGTTTTCATTTTCTTCTCTTCTCCTCCTAATGACAATGACTTTATTGTCGGCTTCAATTTTCCCCTTCTCTCAATTTTTTTAATTGTTATTGTACATATATCGCAATCGAAACCGTTCAATTCTTAGATCCGCATTTGAAGATATTTAATTAATATCAAAGTAGTTAATTTATTTGATATATATATGTGTTGATGCAGAAATCGTCTGACTCTGTGAAGTTCCTTCTCGATCCCTACACACAAGAACGAAAATCAAACGGAGTTAAGGTTGAATCCCGGAGTTAAGTAAATCGAAAAATTTACTTATTGTCTCATAAATCCTTGAAATTTCATTCTGCATCAAATTGTCTTCTTCCCAAAAAATAAAAACTAGAAAAATTTCATTATGCATCAATTCATCTCCTTCACCAAAAACATAAACCTTAAGACTTCACTCGTTCTTCTCCTCCTTTGAGGACTGAAAGCCATGGTCATCAACATCACTTAAACATTCCCAAAATCTACTCTATCTCAAGGAACTCAAAGTGATTTTTTGTGTGCCCATAAAATCCACCATTAAATATAGGAAAAAACAGTTGATTTTTTTTTTTTTGAGTTTATGTTTTTTTTTTGGGAAGGAAACAATTTGATGGAGAATTAAAATCTTATGGTTTATGAAAAAAGCTATGAAATCATAAGAAAATATCTTCTTTTTTTTTTTTTAATTTTTAACTTTTTTATGTTTGATTTAATTTTAATTTTTTTTTGTTGAGGTAGATAACTAAAAAGGATGATGTAGGATTGTCATGTCATGCATTACATGTGGTGGGTTACAAAAAGTGGAACTTTAGGTGGTATATATAGGCCGAAGCTTTACTCATGTTGGTATTGCCTCTTTACTATTACTTAACAAGTCTCAGATTCAACTCACATGAATGACGAGTTCGATACCTAGTTGATGGACCATTATGTGGCTTAAATGACAAGTTTGATACCTAGTTGATCGCCCATTGGGTGCCTCTTGAGCCAAATATACCACACAATCTTTTAATTTTTAATTTCAAATACAATTATTTACCATTTTATGATACATCCCGTACCATATTTTAGAAACGAAAATTGCGAAATTTACTAAATTGCCCCCACGAGTGTTGTTGGCCTAGATTTCTACGTCTTTGGGATACTTGTTAGGTATGTGGGATTGGAATGTTTGTTTTGCTAGCCCAAATTAATCCCCTAAGCTCAAGATAACCCAGCTCAAATTGAAAGCCCAAACACATCAGAATTGGTTTAAATCCCTTATTGCAACTAAGTTTGATCCAAGCCCAAAGTTAAGACCCAAACAATTGTGACTTAGCCCAAGCTTTCGTAAAACCCATTAGTGATAATAGGGCCTAATGTCACTGATTTCCACCCACACGGGTCACACACCTCAATCAACTAGAAACCCAACACACACGCACGCACGCACTCGTCTTCTTCTCTGTTTCCTTATAACAAAAAATAAAACAAGTTCGAAAAACAATACGCTCTCTCGAGCTAGAAAACTTACCTTGCTAAAATATAGTGTTACAAGTGTTTCAAATCATGTATTATCATGTCTCCTTGTCCAAAGATGTAACGCCCAGGAAATTCAGAAAATGTAATTTTGTAAATTAATCAATAAAATGACGTTTTTACCCCTGTGATTCGTATGGTCAATTTGTTGACCTTTTGATTGGAGTGTCGAACGAACGTTGACCGATGACCGTGACGTAGTTCGGGACGTCACGAGTTCATAGACAGGTGGCACGTCCGATTCGGACGTCCAGGGGAAACGTTATGACGTTCGGAAGTCCAGGGGCATTATCGTAATTTGGACGATTTGGGGGAAAATATTGAATTTTTGAAATACAATTGATTTTCACATGACTCGAAGACCGTTAGGTTCGTCTCGATGCCCCGAGTACAACGACATGCGGCACGCGTGAAACATACATCGGGTGACCAAGTTACGGGTCGCGGAAGATGAGGGGCAATTTGGTAAATTGTCAACTGAGGGGCAATTTGGTCCTTTTCACCACAGGTTACTGTAGCAGCCATGGGAGACAGTTGATGCACCACCGTGTGTGGTGGTTTTGTACGATCCAATTGTTTAAACCATAGTGGACTGAACGGTGGGAATTGTTTATGGAATTTGAGGTATTGGAAGCATCCCATCGTGGCTGAGCAGAGCTTCAGTGAACGGGTAGTTTTAAAAATGGCCATGGGCTCTGTGTACGAGAAACATTTTCCAGAGAGATTCAGTTGATTCCCACGGGTTGTCTTCCATTCTGGGGGGTTTAGCTGAGTGTCACTGAGTCTGGAAACTCATTTCGATCACTTTGGTAGTCTGAGAGAGAGTTGAGAGTGAGAGGTCTGAGACGGGGAATGAAAAACCAGTTGGAGGGAAAAATTTGAAGGTTGGGTTTTGAGGTGAGTTGAACCAAACTGAGGGTGGAATTAGTCTTCTGGGATCCTTGCTAACACGACCGTGCAAGAATTGAAGAGGAATGATCACGGTTTGCCCAGGAACCTGAGTTCCAGTTTCAGAGAAAATACAGTGTTGAGGACGACGACTTCCAGGTGAGTTTTGGGTCAATTGATTGGATGTTTTGGTTCGTCTAGGTCCCCTTAAGCTACTGTCTGAGTTAATTTGGGAATGGGTTCGATCTGGGTGAGTTGTGAACTTCGACCCGATTTGAGGTTCGAGTTTGGATTGGTCGATAGGGTCCAAGTCGAGGTTAATAATCGACATAGAACTGAAATTAAAAGGTTATAGAAGAAGTTAGGATAAAAAACGAGAGCAATTGATTGAGAATTGAGGGTTAACTGGTCGAGTTGAGCCGCTGGTAACAGACCCGTGTAGCAGGCTAGTCGGGTAGAAGAGACGACACTGTAGATGGGCGCGTCGCCTTTATGCGCAACCACTTTGGGCGGCGCGTGACGGTGCGTGTAAGGTCATTTCCGATTACGGTCAACATGAAACTTATTTCTTTCAGTCTAATTAACATTTTACCTTTAGGGTTTGAGTCAATCGGGAGTCGTTCGGGATAATTTTGAGGGTTCGGAAGATTTAGTCCTTAAGTTTAATTACGCGGAAAAATCCGAAAAAATTAGGGAAAATCTTACGAGTTATTTGGGGATGATTGTAACCCTCCTTGTACATTTTTACAGGCCCGGACATTTCCGAAGCTACTGAGGAGCGCACGGGGCGCGATTGACTCGTCCTAAAACCGTGAGTGGACTTTTGATTTCCAAATTGTGCATGCATGGCTATTTTACTTATTTATCTTGTGTTTTCACTTATGATTTTATGTTGATAAATATGATATTTCGGTTTTATGTGATTTCACGCTTTTCGAGATAATTATCGTATTTCACGCATTTCGAGGTTACGGTTTTCTCCTATGAATGAATGATGTTTTGATGAAGTATTGGATATGATTATGCATGTCACGTATTTATGATGTTTTGATTATATTTGTGAAGTGGTTTTCGGGAATTCCATGTCTTGGAATTTGCATGTGAATTCGGACATAAGTCCTATGTTGACAAGTTATGATTTCAGAATGATTTTTTTTGGAAAACGGATCATGATGAATTATGTTTATAAATGGTTTTGGGTTTAAAGACCCAGTTGATTGTTGGATCTGGTTTTGGGTTTAAAGACCCGGTTAATTGATGACGGGGGCGGGCCCGGAAAATTGGGTTTAAAGACCCGGATTGAGTTTAAAGACTCGTGAGTTTAAAGACTCGGTTATTGTGATACCCCCGAGGCCTATTGATTATGTTTTGAGTTTAAAGACTCGTTGATATCCCGGGAAGGCCTAATATTGAGTTTAAAGACTCGGATGGATCCAACGGTTTAATTGTGATTATTGATTCACTTTTTACTTGATTTGCGTAATTGATGTTTCAAAATGACGGTTTCTGGATTTTGGTAATATTATATTATTTTTACATGAGTTATGACGGTTTTCCTGTAACGTGTTACATGTGTTTCGGAAAAAGGGATTTCGAATGTTTGATACGAGATTTTCGAATATCTGGTTATGCATGTGTGTTATAAAACTGGAGGGCGAACCCCGATTTCCTTAAACTGTTTTCTGCAAACTTTTGTTTTGGTCCACTCACACTTTGTTGTTTTAACTACCCTCCAGGTCGTGGTACAAGTTCGGGGGCTAGCGCCGAGGCAGAGGCAGAGGCATAAAGTTTTTCGTTGCGGAGTAGTTAGTTCACAGAGTAGGATTTGTTCTTTAACTTGTTTTGTAATATTATTTCTCTGTGAAACTGTGGACTTGACGTCCAGTCGGTTGTATTTGTTTAATCTCTCTGGTCTGACAATGGGTGTGATGTAATATTATTTGGTTTTCCGATCTTTTGGGTTCGATTGTCAGATAGGAGCAGGATGCTTCCCGATTATCGAGGCGATAATCGGGGTGGGTCCTGTCAATTGGTATCAGAGCATAGGTTTACGGTTCGTGTCTGACACTTGGGTGTGCCTCAATTATTGTACTAACTTATGCCTCTTTCAGAAAAGGATGATCGGCCATGCCTCCGCGACGTGAACCCCCTCCACGACCTGATGATGGCGTCGCTAGAGATGCCGAGAATGCTTCGATCGAGCGAGCCCAGCGTCTTGGGGCTACGATGTTTAGTGGTGGAGCGGATCCCGAGGATTCCCACCGTTGGATTTCTCGGTTTGAGCGGAATTTTGTTGTGATGCACTGTCCTCCTGAGGAGCGAGTTGTGTTGGCCACCTTTCTGCTTGATGGATCTGCTTATGAGTGGTGGTATACTCTGGAGTTGTCGGGTTGGGATGCCCGTACAGTGACTTGGGAGACCTTTCGTGAACGGTTTTTGGATCAGTACTATCCCCGTTCATTCCGTGATGCTAGGGAGACCGAGTTTTTGCAGCTCCAACAGGGGAGCATGTCGGTAGCAGAGTATGAACAGAAATTTCAGATGCTAGCCCGTTTTGCTCCTACCTTTGTGTCTACTGAGGCTGAGAAATGTCGTAGGTTCGAGCTTGGCCTACGGGGTGAGATACGGGCCATTGTGACGGCCGGAGCTTTTACTACTCAGAGAGTTGTCTGATGCCGTAGTGCGAGTTGAGGCTAGTCTCCCGACACGTCCACAGTACTCTGGTGGTGGACAACGTCGAGAGCGTTCATATCCTGGATCGTATGGTCAGAAAGCCCCGAAGAAGGGACGTTATGGTGGAGCCTCATCTGCAGGCAATGATCGTTATGGTAGGCCTGGTAATTTTCAGAATCCTGGATTCAGAGCGCCTAGGGCATAGACTGCTCCACAGGCGAGCACGACTTCGGTTGCTTCCACAGGACGGCAGAATGGTGGTTTTGTTCGAGATGCTTCCAGTGTTAGTTGTTACTTCTGTGGCGAGCGGGGCCACTATCGGAGGGAGTGTCCATATTTGCCACATGGTGGTGGTGGCGCAGGTCGGGGTGCAGCAGAGCAGGGACGGAACACAGCTGCAGTTTCTGGGACTGGGAGTACTAGAGGAGGTGGTGCTGGAGCGACTAGTGAACTGAGGGGCTGGGGCCGTGGGCGAGCAGCTGGACCACAGGCCCGAGTGTTTGCGGTTACGCAGCAGGAGGCCAGGGCAGCACCTGGTGTTGTGACAGGTACACTCACGATCTTTGGACATGATGTTTGTGCTTTAATTGATCCCGGAGCTACTCATTCGTTTATATCACGGGACTGTGAGTTGTTGGCGGGTAGAGAGGTGTCCGCACTGGAATGTGACATGGGTGTGAGTACGCCCACAGGAGATGTATTTGTGGTAAATCAAGTGTTGCGGGAGTGTCCCGTAATGGTAGGCGACGTGGGTTTGGTAGTAGACTTGATACTCTTGGACTTGCACGACTTTGATGTCATTTTGGGAATGGATTGGTTGACGCTCCATCATGCTTCTATCGAATGTGTCGATAAGAAGGTTACTTTTCGGAGCCCAAGGTTACCGGAAACCATCTTTCAGGGAATACAGCGAGTAACTCCTGTCGGAGTGATTTCAGCCCTGAAGGCAAGCAGGTTGTTGAGGAAAGGGTGCTAAGGATACTTAGCTCAAGTGATGGACGCACGAGCTGCACCATTGAGAGTGGAGGATATACCGATAGTACGGGAGTTCCCGGATGTCTTTCCGGAGGATTTACCGGGATTGCCACCTCACCGAGATGTCGAGTTCACCATCGATCTTGTTCCAGGTATACAACCTATATCTCAGACTCCGTATCATATGGCGCCAGCTGAGTTGAAAGAATTAAAGGCACAGTTGCAAGAGTTACTTGAGATGGGATTTATTCGACCGAGTGTATCCCCCTGGGGAGCCACGGTGTTGTTTGTGAGGAAAAAGGATGGGAGTTTGAGACTCTGCATCGATTATAGGCAACTGAATAAAGTAACAGTCAGGAACAAATACCTGTTACCTCGGATCGATGACCTGTTCGATCAGCTGTGAGTAGCGCAGTACTTCTCCAAAATCGATCTTCGTTCTGGGTATCATCAGTTGCGGGTTAAGGATGAGGATGTACCCAAGACAGCCTTTAGAACCCGATATGGTCATTATGAGTTCCTTGTGATGCCGTTTGGTATGACCAACGCACCCGCATTGTTTATGGATTTGATGAACCGAGTGTTACAGCCATACTTGGATCACTTTGTCATCGTGTTCATCGACGATATTCTAGTTTACTCGAAGAGTGCGGGAGAGCACTAGGAGCACTTAAGGATGGTGCTGGGTACCTTGAGGGAAAACCAGTTGTATGCGAAGCTCAGCAAGTGTCAGTTTTGGTTGACGAGCATGAGTTTCTTGGGGCATGTGGTCTCAACTGACGGAATCAGTGTGGATTCTTAGAAAGTTGAAGCAATGGCGAAGTGGGAACAACCGAAGACCGTCACTGAAGTCAGAAGTTTCTTGGGTTTGGCTGGCTATTATAAGAGGTTTGTAGAGGGTTTCTCTACCATTGCTGCCCCGTTGACACGACTGACGCGGAAGGGAGTCAAATTTGTCTGGGATGACAATTGTGAGCGTAGTTTTCGGGAGCTAAAGGAAAGGTTGACATCTGCTCCTATACTTACCCTTCCAGACGACAATGGGGAATTCGAGGTGTACAGTGATGCATCCTTACAGGGATTGGGATGTGTACTAATGCAGCATGGGAAAATGATTGCCTATGCTTCGCGCTAGTTGAAGCCGCATCAGCGCAATTATCCTACGCACGACTTGGAGTTAGCCGCTGTCGTGCATGCGCTGAAAATTTGGAGATATCATTTGTATGGTGCGACTTGCAAGCTGTTCACGGATCACAAGAGCCTGAAGTACTTGTTCACTCAGAAGGACTTAAATGTGAGGCAATGACAGTGGCTGGAGCTAATTAAGGATTATGATTGTACGATTGAGTACCACCCTGGAAAAGCCAATGTGGTGGCTGATGCTCTAAGCCGGAAGTCAACGCATTCTGTGGCGCACCTACGAACGATTCATTTGCCGCTTTTGGTTGAACTCCGTAAGACTAGCATTGATTTGGGACTGGATGGCCAAGGTGTCTTGCTGGAAAATTTTCATGTGAGACCACTCTTAATCGGTCAGATCGTTTAGGCTCAATCTCAAGATCCTGTCTCCTGTGTACTTCGGATTGAAGTGGAATCCGGTGAACGACTAGATTTCACAGTCAGGGAGGATGGAGCTTTGCTAAAAGAAGGACGGTTGTGTGTGCCGGACGTTGAGGCACTGAAGAAGGAGATCTTGGACGAGGCTCATAGTTCGGCCTACGTGATGCATCCTGGTAGGACCAAGATGTATCATACCTTGCGGGAACATTATTAGTGGCCGGGTATGAAACGAGAGATTGCTTAGTTTGTCAACAGGTGTCTGATTTGTCAGCAAGTGAAGGCTGAGAGACAAAGGCCTTATGGAGCCTTGCAACCACTACCTATCCCGGAATGGAAATGGGATCACATAACGATGGATTTTGTGTTTGGACTTCCTAGGACACCTAGAGGTCACGATTTAGTTTGGGTGATTGTGGACAGACTTACGAAATCAGCTCATTTCTTGCCGGTGCGAGAGAACTTCAGGATGACACAGTTGGCTCAGTTGTTTGTCGATGAGATCATCTGTTTGCACGGTACTCCAGAATCCATAGTTTCTGACAGAGACTCGAGGTTCACCTCTCAGTTTTGGCAAAGTCTACAGGAAGCTTTTGGGACGAAACTTCGTTTCAGTACCGCATTTCATCCTCAGACTGACGGCCAGTCTGAGCGGACCATCCAGATATTGGAGGATATGATGCGAGCTTGCGTTTTGCAATTTAAAGGCACTTGGGAATCACACCTAGCCTTGATGGAATTTGCCTATAACAACAGCTATCAGGCGAGCATTGGGATGACTCCTTACGAAGCCTTGTACGGACGGCAGTGCAGAACCCCGTTGTGTTGGACGGACGTGGGTGAAAGGAAATTGACTAAGTCCGAATTGGTGGAATTGACAACAGAGAAGGTCAAACTCATCAGAGATCGGCTCAAGGCAGCCCAAGACAGACAAAAGAGCTATGTGGACCATCGGATTCGAGATCTTGAGTTTGCGGTCGGAGATCGGGTATTTCTGAAACTGTCCCCTTGGAAAAGTGTAGTGAGATTTGGTAGGCGAGGAAAGTTGAGCCCTCGTTTTATCGGACCTTATGAGATTACTGAGAGGATTCGCCAGGTGGCCTACAGGTTAGCACTACAGCCAGAACTTTCGAAGGTCCATGATGTCTTCCATGTGTCGATGCTGCGAAAATATGTGTTTGTTGCATCTCATGTACTGGAGGAACAACCTATTGAACTCCGAGAGGACATAAGTTTTGAATAACAGCCGGTACAGATTTTGGACCGAAAGGACATGGTGCTACGTCGGAAGACCGTTCCTCTGGTAAAGGTTCTCTGGAGGAACCAGAATGTGGAGGAAGCCACATGGGAACCCGAGGCGCAGATGCGAGAACAGTTCCCCTATTTGTTTCCTTGAAATTTTGGGACGAAATTTCTTAAGGGGGGAGATTGTAACGCCCCGGAAATTCGAAAAATGTAATTTTGTAAATTAATTAATAAAATGACGTTTTTACCCCTGTGATTCGTATGGTCAATTTGTTGACCTTTTGATTGGAGGGTCGAACGGACGTTGACCGATGACCGTGACGTAGTTCGGGACGTCACGAGTTCATAGACAGGTGGCACGTCCGATTCAGACGTCCAGGGGAAAAGTTATGACGTTCGGAAGTCCAGGGGCATTATCGTAATTTGGACGATTTTGGGGAAAATGTTGACTTTTTGAAATACAATTGATTTTCACATGACTCGAAGACCGTTAGGTTCGTCTCGATGCCCCGAGTACAACGACAGGTGGCACGCGTGAAACGGACATCGGGTTACCAAGTTACGTGTCACGGAAGATGAGGGGCAATTTGGTAAATTGTCAACTGGGGGGCAATTTGCGTCCTTTTCACCACGGGTTACTGTAGCAGCTATGGGAGACAGTTGCTGCACCGCCGTGTGTGGTGGTTTTGTACGATCCAATTGTTTAAACCATAGTGGACTGAATTGTAGAAATTGTTTATGGAATTTGAGGTATTGGAAGCATCCCATCGTGGCTGAGCAGAGCATCAGTGCACGGGTAGTTTTAAAAATGGCCATGGGCTCTGTGTACGGGAAACATTTTCCAGAGAGATTCAGTTGATTCCCACAGGTTGTCTTCCATTCTGAGGGGTTTAGCCGAGTGTCACTGAGTTTGGAAACTCATTTCGATCACTTTGGTAGTCTGAGAGAGAGTTGAGAGTGAGAGGTCTGAGACGGGGAAGGAAAAACCAGTTGGAGGGAAAAAATCAAATGTTGGGTTTTGAGGTGAGTTGAACCAAACTGAGGGTGGAATTAGTCTTCCGGAATCCTTGCTAACACGACCGTGCGAGAATTGAAGAGGAATGATCACGGTTTGCCCAGGAACCTGAGTTCCAGTTTCAGAGAAAATACAGTGTTGAGGACGACGACTTCCAGGTGAGTTTTGGGTCAATTAATTGGATGTTTTGGTTCGTCTAGTTCCCCTTAAGCTACTGTCTGAGCTAATTTGGGAATGGGTTCGATCTGGGTGAGTTGTGGACTTCGACCCGATTTGAGGTTCGAGTTTGGATTGGTCGATAGGGTCCAAGTCGAGGTTAATAATCGACATAGAACTGAAATTAAAAGGTTATAGAAGAAGTTAGGATAAAAAATGAGAGCAATTGATTGAGAATTGAGGGTTAACTGGTCGGGTTGAGCCGCGGGTAACAGACCCGTTTAGCAGGCAAGTCGGGTAGAAGAGACGACAATGTAGCTGGGCGCGTGGCCTTCACGCGCAGCCACTTTGGGCGGCGCGTGATGGCGCGTGTAAGGTCATTTCCAATTACGATCAACATGAAACTTATTCCTTTCAGTCTAATTAACATTTTACCTTTAGGGTTTGAGTCGATCGGGAGTCGTTCGGGATAATTTCGAGGGTTCGGAAGATTTAGTCCTTAAGTTTAATTAAGCGGAAAAATCCGGAAAAATTAGGGAAAATCTTACGAGTTATTTGGGGATGATTGTAACCCTCCTTGTACGTTTTTACTGGCCAGGAAATTTCTGAAGCTACTGAGGAGCGCACGGGGCGCGATTGACGCGTCCTAAAACCGTGAGTGGACTTTTGATTTCCAAATTGTGCATGCATGACTATTTTACTTATTTATCTTGTGTTTTCACTTATGATTTTATGTTGATAAATATGATATTTCGGTTCTATGTGATTTCACGCTTTTCGAGATAATTATCGGATTTCACGCATTTCGGGGTTACGGTTTTCTCCTATGAATGAATGATGTTTTGATGAATTATTGGATATGATTATGCATGTCACGTATTTATGATGTTTTGATTATATTTGTGAAGTGGTTTTCGGGAATTCCATGTTTTGGAATTTTCATGTGAATTCGGACATAAGTCCTATGTTGACAAGTTATGTTTTCAGAATGATTTTTTTGGAAAACGGATCATGATGAATTGTGTTTATAAATGGTTTTGGGTTTAAAGACCCGGTTAATTGATGACGGGGGCGGGCCCGGAAAATTGGGTTTAAAGACCCGGATTGAGTTTAAAGACTCGTGAGTTTAAAGACTCGGTTATTGTGATACCCCTGAGGTCTATTGATTATGTTTTAAGTTTAAAGACTCGTTGATATCCCAGGAAGGCCTGATATTGAGTTTAAAGACTCGGATGGATCCAACGGTTTAATTGGGATTATTGATTCACTTTTTACTTGATTTGCGTAATTGATGTTTCAAAATGACGGTTTCTGGATTTTGGTAATATTATATTATTTTTACATGAGTTATGACGGTTTTCCTGTAACGTGTTACATGTGTTTCGGAAAAAGGGATTTCGAATGTTTGATACGAGATTTTCGAATATCTGGTTATGCATGCGTGTTATAAAACTGGAGGGCGAACCCCGATTTCCTTAAACTGTTTTCTGCAAACTTTTGCTTCGGTCCACTCACACTTTGTTGTTTTAACTACCCTCCAGGTTGTGGTACAAGTTCGGGGGCTAGCGCCGAGGTAGAGGCAGAGGCAGAGGCATAAAGTTTTCTGTTGCGGAGTAGTTAGTTCACAGAGTAGGATTTGTTCTTTAACTTGTTTTGTAATATTATTGCTCTGTGAAACTGTGGACTTGACGTCCAGTCGGTTGTATTTGTTTAATCTCCCTGGTCTGACAATGGGTGTGATGTAATATTATTTGGTTTTCCGGTCTTTTGGGTTCGATTGTCAGACGGGAGCAGGATACTTCCCGATTATCGAGGCGATAATCGGGGTGGGTCCTGTGAAAAGAACTTATCAAAGGTTATTAACAAAGAGTGCAGGAAAAATGGTGTAACACCCAAGAAATTTGAGAAGGTGAAAAATGACGATTTTTCCCTTATAAGATCAAAATGTTAACTTTTTTTTATCAAGAGATCTTGTGGATGTACCGTGAGGCCCATTACGAAGGTCTCAGGATTATGAGTCTATAGACAGGCAGCATACTAAAAAAGGAGTTCGGATAAACTCATTAGGGGTAAAAAATAAATATGGGTATTTTGGTAATATTGGCTTAAAGGGTAATTTAGTAATTTTACAAACTCACATTTGAATCATGTGTAATATTGACGTGTGTCTCAAGATTACAAGACCCTCCCCATAATCTCCCTCGATTAACGTGAGAGGACCTGCTATCTGACACCACACAGTAAAATTACCAAAGAACCCTCAACTCGATTTAAACGTATGTACCGAGTGTCAGATAAGGGATACTTACCACATGTAACTAAGGATAATCAGAGTGTGCCAACCTATGTGATGCCTCAGCCTCCACACAACCATCTGCAATCTACCAGGAGGGTACCAAAAACCAATCAAAACTGTGAGTGGACAAAAACAAAGTTTTGGAAAGACAAATAAACAATGGGTCCAAACCAAAATCACATGGAACACGAAAAAGACATGAAGGCCCCTAACCCACATTTCCCTGAAAATCTCAGTTATAAATCATTATGCAAACTTCTAGACACAATAGGAAATAAAGACCAAATATCATCTCACTGGTCCAACCAGCCAAAAAGTCAAGCCTCGTCTTACTGGTCCAACTAGCATTCCTTATGTACTATCAGTAGAAAACTATACATCTATGGAGTCCAACTCCGTCGGCACGTGTCGAGCCCAACTCAGACATCCGAGTTAGTCTCTTGGTATACTTCAAAATGGCAATCCAATCGCATGAAGCTGAATAATCCAAAACATATCATATAACCAAATCAAAATACATTTTAAATCGGGCACCCGCCTAAAACACGGTTGATCGAAAACCATCATAATTTAATATCCAGAAATAATAGCCATATATACATTTCAAATCCAACCATTAAACTTGGAATCATAATCATGCCAAAATATAATATAAAACCAATAAAACCGTATAATTATTCATGCATAAGAGATTCAGAGTTATGAAAGAAACTGTCCACTCACAGTAACGCCGCTCGCTCAAAACTCGAGCCGTAAGCCAATCTGAATCCTCTGGGATGTCTTGACCTGTCAAAGCCACATCCAGGGTCACTAATAATCTATATCATTCCATACATAAAACCTCCAAAAACCCCAGAGCCTAAAATACCTCCTGAACACACTTCCAAAGGAGAAAACCTCCAAAACACCAACCAAACGATCTCCAATCGACCTCCGATGTTTGACCATTTTGGCTTATTTCTAATCCTTATGATCTCTGATTCCAACGTACTACCTGTCTATGGACTTAAGACACTGAGATCTACGTGGAGGTGTTCTCAGATTACTCAAAAGTTGCTTAAGTCAACAAGTTAACTTTTGATTTTCTAGGGGCAAAATCATCATTTTTCCTTATTCCCCCCAAATTTTCATTTTTTCGAATGTTAAGGGTGTTACACCTAACGCCAACCACAATCCAAGACAAACGCCTAAGCTCGGCTCAACCTCAGTGATGGCACCCAACGAAGGAGTAATCAAACTACCACTAGAACTCAAAACTCAGCCCCCAAACTGTGCTCGGGGCGTTGACACTCATCGACCTCACCTGTCCTCCATGCAGGTGCAACTCAGAACCAAGTTTGAGACCTCTCCCCCACTACTCAGTCACCCTGTACTTTTTCCACATCGAATACTTGCTCTAGCAGAGAGAACAACAAATCTGTTTTACGAGGGTTCCTCTTGCCAACAAGACCATGGCCCCAAGCCTCCATGCTCACATAATTACAGAACCTTCCAAAGTCACTCTTCTCTAGAGCATAGTATACAATGCCCGATCCAAGTATCTCAAGGAAAAGTCAATCTCGGATCCAATCCAACTTTCATACCGATACTATGCCAACATGGCCTAACTCTGAACTCTGATTGTCCGATCCCATATCTGGATAGACTACATGCTAAACTCAAAATCATTTCCGAGTTCTTCTGGTCACTCGACCAACACATGAGATGTGTCCAACACGTACTCCCCGAGAACTCTAGAGATAAACCGACCAAGTCACTAACCAAACCAAGTTGTCCACTGATCCAACCAACATCTACCGCGATGTTCTTTCCTTGAGTGAAAAGTCATGTCGGTCACTTGACTGAACCTCCATCTTGATGATGTAAAGAGTTAGATCTTGAAACGGTGCTGTAATCACTTGGTCAAGCAATCTGGGTCTCACGTGAAAACTGGTTAATAGAGCCCCATGGACATCTAATCCTAGCAGGATCCTCTCCTTATGGAGTTCCAATATCAAAGTTAGATGAATGGTATGAATAAGAGATAACGAGTCTGAAAACATCATACTCAACGCATCAGCTACTACACTCGCCTTTCTCAGATGATACTTAAAAAATACAGTCGTAGTCTTTAAACGGCTCTAGCCATCTCCGCTGCCTCGAGTTCAACTCCCTCTGAGTAAACAGATACACAAGGCTCCGGTGATCTATGAAGATCCTGCACGTCTCCTCATAAAGCATGCACTACTGCAGCTAGCTCCAAGTCATGGGGTAGGGTATTTCATCACAAGAGGTCTCACTGCCTAGGTGTTTAAGAAAAAGTCTTCACGTGCAGCATAAGTACATATCTCAAACCTTTGCAGAGTTACATCACAGTAGATCTCAAAACCCCTACTATCGTCTGAACGGGTCAAAATCGGAACAGTAGTCAACCGTCTAGTTAATTTCTGGAAGCTCTGCTTGACAGGACCTACCCTCAATCCTCCGGGATTAAGGGCTAAGTCCTGCTTCCATCTAACTTACGCGTGACACGAAGGCTAAACCGACGTCCAATCTCCATGTGACACGTAAGTCGGACAACGGATTTCCAACCAACCGGTCAAAACTTCAGGATTTCCCAGAGCGAGCAGACTCTACTGTGGATTGCATGTGTGATGTCTCCGTCATTTTCAAGCAACAGCCCGCACCGCAACAACCTAGAAGGTATCGAAAAAACAAAAGACTGTGAGTGGACAAAAATAAAGGAATAGTTCTAAAAACAGTTTATAAGAAAGTATATTTATACCCTCCATTGAAAACTAATGCATGCATATCAAACTAGTTTGTTTCTGCGATAATAAAAACTATTTATGTAAAGCGAAATCATTTCCTTTTCTCAATTCCTGGGCCTCAGCCCAAAACCATCAAAATCCGTTTCATCCGGGTCATAGCCCAAAACATTTGAAAACCATTATTAAAACCATCATCATCAAGTTCTCATCGAAATCCCAAAACACATTTGCAAACACATTTCCATCCATCGAACCTGCTGGATCTATCCGAGTCTTTAAACTCTCGAGTCTTCAAACTCAATCCAGGCCTCAATATAATCTGAGTCTTTAAACTCCCGAGTCTTTAAACACAATAGGCCTATGAGGGAAATATCAATATCCGAGTCTTTAAACTCCCGAGTCTTTAAACTCAATCCGGGTCTTTAAACCCAATCCGGGCCCACCCCCGTCATATCATATCCGGGTCTTTAAAACCAATAACCAGATCCAGAAAATCCAATCCAAAAACTATTTGAAAACCGTTTTCCATATCCATGTCCAAATCCGAATTCGAAATCACCATTTCGAATTCCCAACCGAATCCGAAATCAGCATCCCGAATCCCAATCCGGAATCATATTCAACATCCATTTCCAAATCTGAATCCGAAACCATCATTCTGTAAGCCGGAATCCGGAATAACCATTTCAAACCCAAATCCGGAAATCCACTTTCAAGTTCCAAAACTGAATCCAGAATCGTCATCCTAAAATCCGTTTCCAAAACTCGAAATCTCGTTTATCAAAACCATTTTTCTGAACTGGGCTCCAAGCCCGAAATCATTTCCCAAAATCCATTTTAAATCTTTGAAATCAAATCGTATTTCAAATCTTGAAATTAAATCATCTAAACCATGGTCAACTCACAACATCGATCGAAACCTCGTAAAATGCGTAATTTCGTAAATATCTCAAAAAACCGTACAAAATAGTAAACCATCAAGATCATAAATAAAATCATAGAATCACGTATAGAAAACATATAAAAACATATATGCATGCATCATAAGTTAGAAAGCAAAGTCCACTCACAGACCGTTTGCGACGCCTCCTCGATACGCGCGCACTTATGCTGCTCCCGGCTAATCCGCTATCACCGGCTTTCCCGAACCTGTCCAAATCTCACAATAAGGTCAATAACTACTTCATTAAGCTTCTACTAAAGCCTCATAATTTTTCCGAATTTTTAACTATTTTTAACCGAGCCCTAAAACCTTCGAAAATCCCGAAACATATCGAGACGATATCTGATCGACTCGAAACTTGTCTCAAAATGTTCGTTACATCCATTATATCATTTCTCATGTTGAACACATGCCCAGAATAGGCGCCATGCTTCCTCACGCGTTGCCCAAAGTGGCTGCGCGTAGGAGCCACGCGCATGCTACAGTGTCAATGTCTTCCTTAAGTCGACCAGGTTCAGGCCAGTCTCTGTAACTCGAACCGGTGTGGACAGTTTTCGTCCAATTCTCAACCATTTTTACTCATTTCCATCCCATTAGCTTCGTCCTACACTAAGCACTCGATCTAACTAGTTAAATTGAGAAATGAAGTACGGGATCTTACCTCCCAAGCAATCTGCAAAAACTCGAAAGGTTCCCCCTATCTGTTGCTCTTATTTCAACCCTTCCAGACCTTGGTTTCGATTCCATTCTTCTCCTGGTAGTCTGAGAGTAAGTTCCCAATCATCAAACCCGAGTAACTGTCACGAAATCACGAAACACCATTTTTGAATGAAAACTTACCCATCTTCGGTTTCCCAGTCACCGTCCACGGCAAGCCACCCGTTCAAGTTCATTCAACTCCCAGACACCTCAGAATCATGATTTATTAATCAATTAGGCTCATTAACCCTTCAATTCGACTTTCATATTTGAAACTCAAACAGGGGACTCACGGGTTTCTTACTTCTGTTCGTCCACCACCGTGCACGACGGTGCTTGGTAGCAGCACCACCATACTCCCCACCATCTACTCTGTCAATCCCCTTCACACATCACGGGTTAAGGATGAATGATTTGCTCACGGTTCACTATCTCATCCTCTGTTTCACTCTGGTTTATGCTCAAACCATGCACAACCATTGAACCCGTTCAAACCGACTTGTGCAAGTTCTACCACCATCCACAGAAGGACAGGTGTCCACTTCTCTGTGGTTAGAACTCCCCAGAACAGCCAAGTGTCCTGATATCACTGGGCACACATTCCAAGATAGTAAAATGACTATTTTACCCCTGCCTTGCAAAATTACCATTTTGCCCTTCTAATTCTTAGACCAAAATCCTAACTATCTGAAATCCAATGGCAGCGTGCCACCTGTCGTTGTATTCAGGGCATCAAGACCTTCCTACCGGTCCTCAAAATGCATGAAAAGTCCATGTCGTTTGAAAAGTCGAAAATTTGCTCCTATTCAACAAAATTACCAAAGTACCCTCGAACTTCCGAACGTCATAACTTTTTCCTCGGATGTTAGAATCGTACGTGCCACCTGTCTATGAACTCGTGACGTCCCGAACTACATCACGGTCATCAGTCAAAGTCCATTTGAGCCCAATCAAAAAGTCAACATTTGTGCCTATTCCATGGGTAAAATCGTCATTTTGCACCGTCCGTGCGAAAGTATCCACCTAATCATTGATTAACTTCACTAATCCGTCATTAATCAATAAACTAATCCCAATTTCCGGAACGGATCGTTACAATCTACCCCCCTTAAAGAATTTCGTCCCCGAAATTCTGCATCTCGTATTTCCGTAAGTAACCGGGGGAAATCCAACTGATCTCACACTTGGGTCTCCTACCCGGTATCCAGCACCTACCAATCCAATTTATCTTGACAGTTCCCAACTATCACCCCAACTTGACCAAGCAAGTTCTCGATCAAGATTCAATCCATCTGGCGGATCATCTCTTCCTCATCGGGGTCAACACATTTCCAACTCGTGCCCAAGGTACCTCTAACTTCTCACCAGCCGTCACTCGCGGCTCATTCAACACTAAGCACGCCACAACATCCCTGAACTTCCAACTCCTTCTCAAGTCGAACATAACTCATACCAATGTCCCAGTACCTCTTGCGAGTTCGCTATCAACAAACACAAACCTTAAGTACACCTATTCACAAGACGACATCGTCCATACTATGATCCGTACTACTTCCATCAGCGATCTGCGTCGACCTTGCTAGGGTCACAACGTACTCGTCTATATCCTTAATTCAACTAATCATTTTACCAGTGGTTTCATTAATCACCAACACAGTCAGCCTGTGGGAACACCATACACGTCCCACACTACCTATCTGCAGTTGGACCCTACCAACCACGTCACTGAATCAAACATCTCATCCTCAGGGTCTCACCAGCTAATCGTGGCTCTGAGCATCCAGCTCATCCGCAATAATCAACAGATCACTTTGGATCACCCGGATCCAGTTCACCACATCCCCCCAGCACTAAGCCGATCACCAATACTTCTACCAGAACATCACGCTGTACGTCCAATTACATCGGCATGGTGCCAATCACTGCAGGATTAGTACATACACAATTCAGGTACATGCACCAATTACCACCAACCAAAACCACAGTGTATATCCCCATACACACACAACGACAACCCTATGAACTTTAAAGAAAACAAAGATATTTTAGAATACCTCAACATAGCTCGTGGAGTATAGCCTCACATACTTCCAACGTCATCTTTACGGTACTTCCACTAATCAACCATAGCGGCATCAGTTACGCACTACGATATCCAAAGTCCAACCACACATCATAGTGTGCCCGTCACCCTCACAGTGAAATTTCTAGGGCACACAAAATGTCCTCATAACCATACTGATTACCGCCTGATGAAGAGCCAATCACGTTTCACTTTTGCAGTTCGTCGATCCTATCCGACCTTTAGGCTGTACTACATATCTTCTGGGGAAATCCAACTCGAGTCCCTTCTGAGTCTCCAGGTCTTCTGGGTCTCCCAAGCAATATGAAATCCAATCACATTTCAACTACGAATATAGGGTGGACCCAGTACCAAATCTAAGCCTCATACCATAGATATGCGAGATGGACCACACGCGTTCTGCACAACTCCAATATGGTCAAGATATTCAGCCACGTCCACTACTACAAGGCAAGGCAATCTCCTCAGCTGCATGTCCAACATATTCAGCCCATGTCTTGTCATCTTATCCTCTTAATCCACCATACTTCAATCCTGAGCCAGAAGCTATCCAGTCCCGATCCACTCACTCCTAAGTGGATTCCATTTCTCGTCCTTACGACTCTTAACATCAGACCATCACATCGAATTTACTCAATCTAAAATACCCCATGTCTAGATTGTGGGTTCTCTTCAATAGCCTCATATTGATCAGGTCTAGTCACTCCTTCTTCACTTCCTTCTGTCATCCCTCAACCATGTCAACACAACTACCGTAACACCATTGCCCAACACTTTCCATACAGACCAAACTCCGCGTCACCAAGTACTAGGAACACATCCACACGTGTCCAAGATCAAGGGGGGTCACAAATCCTGACATCCCAATAACGAATCTTCCTACTCAACTCTAGAGTATCCGCCACACTACCTAATCACCAACTCGGAACCAAACACAGTATCTCATCGTCTCAACCTCAACATCTCCTGATTCCGAGATTCCAACCATGTTGGAACTATGTCCACCTTTTCCAACCATGGAACTCGATCCGCAACACGAATACCACCATTGGACAAACCATCCAAATGTCAACTCTGCTATACTTAGGCGATCCTTAACTCCTACGGATCACGACCATGTGTCCGTAACCAAACCAACTCACCGACCAACTCGCCTGTCGGTTAACACCGTTTATGTACATCCAAAATGATGTCAGTCATCACGCGTCAAACTTCCCGAAGTTCCATTCTGGGTCACCATCTTCCGGAATCACAACCAACAATCACCTACCTCGGACTCCTCAGTCACTAGCCTCGAAGTTTTCAATCACTAAGCTTGGGGAATCACTGAGTGCTGGCCTCGACATCAGCCAAATGCCAACCTCGGCAAGTGCCAACACAGTCTAACTCACTCGACATCTCCAACACAACAGGATGAGGCCACAAAAACTAATCTCACTCATGATCTACCCGACCATACCAACCTAGCCCGCTCCAACCTGACCTTTCGTACCGAACATGATCTCGGCAGCTGGTAGCACCATTGCCAATCCGGCCTTAAGTCGGCCCAAACCACAACCACCAACTCAGGTTTCCAAACTAAGAACTTCCTCTGGGTTCCTCTCCAAGGAACTCACAGTCCAGACCAGTCATCCCACGGGGTTCCTCAAATCATATCCGTCGTCCGGGTTACCAAAACCCGCGTCCACTACTAGCTCACAACAACCTTACTACTCGGGTCGTCACACCCGGCTAAGACCATCCCTTATTGGTTAGTCTACACACCAACGTCAACCAGTATCCATCCCTAGGGGGCATTCCTCAGATCCTCAAAGTCGTTTCCTACACCCCTGCCATTTGAGGCATCCGGCTACTCGTAGCCGTACAAGTCTAATCTCAAACAATCTGAATAAATGGTCACACGTCCATACTTTCGTCATCCAATCACTATCCGGCCCAACAGGCCACCGTCAACCGGCCTCCTCGGCCCACGTATACCACCAACTCAACAGGCTACTATCGGACCCCACAGGCCGACCAGCCTACTCAATCGTAGCTCACCAGCTACCATCCAGATTAATCCCGCTAGCCTATCTCCGACCCTATGGTCCAACCATTGAGCAAATCCAGCGCCATACACGCTAACTATTCCAGCCCCAAGCCAACATATGTCATACCTTGCACAGCGTATCGAGCGACTATCACCCTAGCACTAACAATCACTACTAACTATCCACTAACGAACGTGCTGTTACTATCGCGTCCAGGTTGATGACGAGATGTTCTGCGTCGAGACATCACATCCACAATAGCATCCCAACACACTAATCGACGAACCAACGACTCTGGGAGCCAAACCTTGCACAGAGCGCACAAAACCTGCTCTGCTACCAATTTGACAGGATCCACCCTCAATCCCGCAGGATTAAGGGCTAAGTCCTGCTCCAGTCTAACTTACCCGCGACACAAAGGCTAAACCGACGTCCAACCTCCATGTGACACGTAAGTCGGACAACGGATTTCCAACCAACCGGTCAAAACTTCAGGACTTCCCAGAGCGCGCAGACTCTACTATGGATCGCATGTGTGATGTTTCTGTCATTCTCGAGCAACAGCCTGCACCGCAACAACCTGGAGGGTATTGAAAACACAAAAGACTGTGAGTGGACAAAAATAAAGGAATAGTTCTGAAAACAGTTTATAAGAAAGTACATTTATACCCTCCATTGAAAACTAATGCATGCATATCAAACCAGTTTGTTTTCGCGATAATAAAAACTATTTATGTAAACCGAAATCATTTCCTTTTCTCAATTCTCGGGCCTCAGCCCAAAACTATCAACATACGTTTCATCCGGGTCATATCCCAAAACATTTGAAAACCATTATTAAAACCATCACTATCAAGTTCTCATCCAAATCCCAAAACACATTTCCATCCATCGAACCTGCTGGATCTATCCGAGTCTTTAAACTCCCGAGTCTTTAAACTCAATCCAGGCCTCAATATAATCCGAGTCTTTAAACTCAATAGGTCTACGGGGGAAATATCAATATTCGAGTCTTTCAACTCCTGAGTCTTTAAACTCAATCCGGGTCTTTAAACCCAATCCGGGCCTACCCCGTCATATCATATCCGGGTTTTTAAACCCAATAACCAGATCCAGCAAATCCAATCCAAAAACCATTTGAAAACCGTTTTCCATATCCATGTCCAAATCCAAATTTGAAATCACTATTTCGAATTCCCAACCGAATCCGAAATCAACATCCCGAATCCCAATCCGGAATCATATTCATCATCCATTTCCAAATCCGAATCCGAAACCATCATTCCGTAAACCGGCATCCGGAATAACAATTTCAAACCCAAATCCAGAAATCCACTTTCAAGTTCCAAAACCGAATCTAGAATCGTCATCCTGGAATTCGTTTCCAAAACTCGAAATCTCGTTTGTCAAAACCATTTTTCTGAACTAGGCTCCAAGCCCAAAATCATTTCCCAAAATCCATTTTAAATCTTTGAAATCAAATCGTATTTCAAATCTTGAAATCAAATCATCTAAACCATGGTCAACTCACAACATCGATCGAAACCTCGTAAAATGCGTAATTCCGTAAATATCTTGAAAACCGTGCAAAACCGTAAACCATCAAGATCATAAATAAAATCATAGAATCACTTATAGAAAACATATAAAAACATATATGCATGCATCATAAGTTAGAAAGCAAAGTCCACTCACAGAACGTTTGCGACGCCGCCTCGATACGCGCGCACTTATTCCGCTCCCGGCTAATCAGTTATCACCAGCTTTCCCAAACCTGTAAAAATCCCACAATAAGGTCACTAACTACTTCATTAAGCTTCTACTAAATCCCCGTAATTTTCTCGAATTTTTAACTATTTTTAACCGAGCCCTAAAACCTTCGAAAATCCTGAAACATATCGAGAAGATATCTGATCGACTCGAAACTTGTCCCAAAATGTTCGTTACATTGATTATATCATTTCTCATGTTGAACACATGCCCAGAATAGGCGACACGCACCCTCTTGCGCCGCCCAAAGTGGCTGCGCGTGGGATCCACGCGCATGCTATAGTGTCATCGTCTTCCTCAGGTCGACCTGGTTCAGACCGGTCTCTGCAACGCGAACCGGTGTGGCCGGTTTTCGTCCAATTCTCAACCATTTTTACTCCTTTCCATCCCATTAGCTTCGTCCTACACTAAGCACTCGATCTAACTAGTTAAATTGAGAAATGAAGTACGGGATCTTACCTCCCAAGCAACCTGCAAAAACTCGAAAGGTTCCCCCTATCTGTTGCTCTGATTTCAGCCCTTCCAGACCCTGGTTTCGATTCCATTCATCTCCTGGTAGTCTGAGAGTAAGTTCCCAATCATCAAACCCGAGTAACTGTCACGAAATCACGAAACACCATTTTTGAATGAAAACTTACCTATCTTCGGTTTCCCAGCCACCGTCCACGGCAAGCCACCCGTTCAAGTTCATTGAACTCCCTAACACCTCAGAATCATGATTTATTAATCAATAAGGCTCATTAACCCTTTAATTCGACTTTCATATTTGAAACTCAAACAGGGGACTCACGGGTTTCTTACCTCTGTTCGTCTACCACCGTGCACGACGGTGCTTGGTAGCAGCACCACCATACTCCCCACCATCTGCTTTTTCAATCCCCTTCAGACATCATGGGTTAAGGATGAATGATTTCCTCACGGCTCACTATCTCAGCCTCTATTTCACTCTGGTTTCTGCTCAAACCGTGCACAACCATTGAACCCGTTGAAACCGACTTGTGCAAGTTCTACCACCATCCACAGAAGGACAAGTGTCCACTTCTCTGTGGTTAGAACTCCCCAGAATAGCCAAGTGTCCTGATATCACTGGGCACACATTCCAAGATAGCAAAATGACTATTTTACCCCTGCCTTGCAAAATTACCATTTTTCCCTTCTCATTCTTAGACCAAAATCCTAACTATTCCAAATACAATGGCAACGTGCCACCTGTCGTTGTATTTAGGGCATCGAGACCTTCCTATCGGTCCTAAAAATGCGTGAAAAGTCCATGTCGTTTGAAAAGTCAACAATTTGCCCATATTCAACAAAATTACCAAAGTACCATCGAACGTCCGAACGTCGTAACTTTTTTCTCGGATGTCGGAATTGGACGTGCCACCTGTCTATGAACTCGTGACGTCCCGAACTACGTCTCGGTCATCGGTCAAAGTCCATTTGATCTCCCGAACAAAAAGTAAACATTTATGCACATTCCATTGGCAAAATCGTCATTTTGCACTTTCTGTATGAAAACATCCAACTAATCACTGATTAACTTCACTAATCCGTCATTAATCTCAAAACCAATCCTAATTTCTGGAACGGGACGTTGCACTGCTCAAACAAATCATCCCAAACAAACTCGACTCCCTTCCGAGTCGATCGCGCCAATGACTGCGATCTTGGAGAAACCCTCCTCTAAACGCCGGTAATACCTAGCCAGTCCGAGAAAGCTCCTAATCTCGATTATCGTGGTTAGTTGACTCCAATCTGAACCTGGCTCGGTCTTTTAAGGTTCACATTAATCCTCTCACATAAATAACATGACCCAGTAGCCAACATTGGTCCACCAAAACTGGTACTCACTTAACTTGGTATATCTCTACTTCCTATGTGGGTATTCAAGATTGTCTTCCATCATCAATAATGCAATCACCAAATGATTCTAATACATCCGGAAGATTTGGTTAATTAAGACCATAACTGTTGCTGGGAATAACTAAAAAGGCACAACCTAAACTCATAATGCTCATACGAAGTCCAAAAAGCGGTTTAGGAATATATGATTCCTTGATCTTCAATTGATGAAATCAAAGTTCATCCGATGCAGATATGAATGCGAATATATGCTACACATAACAACGTCAAACAACACCAAGCGCCTTCTGCTCCTCAACTCATTTAAATTTGGCCCATATCCTGGGTGTTTCATCCCTAAATGACCTTTGGAGTCGAGAGAAGTTGCAACCATGTTGAAAGCTTACCCAAAAGTTCTTTCCAAAGAAGCAGAAAGTGTGGATTGTAACGACCCACCCCGTAATCATGGGTTGCATGATTTTATATGAATTTCGATGATATTACAAAAATTTCAATTTGGCACGTTTTGCGAGGAAATTGGGTTTCATATACTCTGGATCCTTACAGAATTGACATGTTTATATGTTTCTTACGGTGTTTGGTAAAATGGGATTTTACATGATTTTACGAATATTTTAATGTTTCATTTATGAGGTTCGATTAAACTGTGGTTTTGAGCTTAGGCCCGAGATATGAAATTATGGTTTGAATTGTTATTAATCTAGACATGTGGTTCCTCAGTATTCGAGATGATTGTGATGATGTGATGAGATTGATGACCCTCCTCGAGATGCCAGGTTGTGATGGATAGTCTCGGACATCTAGCGGGGCTCCATCATTCCCGAGACCTGTCTCAGACGTCGAGCATGAGGCTCTGTTAGTTCCTAACACTCAGACCGTGACTCAAAAGTTGAGTTCGGAACTCCGTTAGTTCCTAAGCCAGTCTACACTCAGACGTCGAGTCTGGCACTCCGTTAGTTCCCAAGTGATATTAGACTATCGGTAGTGCACATTTGATATGACGATTCAGCTTGCAGACGACGACGATGGGATAGTTGATATGATTGGTGATAAGCCTTGATTTAAGCATCATTTTATATCCTTTATAATTATCTTTTAATGTTTAAATACCAAAAAATTGTAGAAAATAATCCAGTTTGTGATAATTGTGCAGAATTGGATAGAGCATGGAAATACGAGAATTTAGGCAAAAGAATCACGTCAATCGGAGTTATAACAAAAAAGTTATGATCGAATGAAAGGAGGCCACCAAAAATCACTGAGAAATTCGGTATCAGGCTACCGAATCATTTTAAACTAGCCCAGGAAACCAGTCGGCGGACGTGTACCGAAGTAGACTTCTTCCTCTCGGCGCGTGTGCACCGAACCCACTTTCCTTTGATCAGCGCGCGTCCACCGAATCCCTGTCAAGCCTCCTTGCGCGTCACCAACGGTTGACCGCCGAAATTAATCCCATGTTTCAGTGCGCGCCCACCGAAATGCTTCCTTTCCTTCAGCAGCTTCCTACCGAGTTGTTCCTGTTACTCTTCTAGCAATTTTCTCCAATTTTCCTTCTTTTATTAGGTTTTAAATTGTCCTTTTTAATTAGGATTGGTTTTCCCTTTTTAATTTAGGAGTTTTTATTACATTTTAATTAAGTTTTGTATTTATTCTTTCATTAGGATTTAGAATACCTTTACCTTTAGGACTTTTATTTAATTAGTTCAAACCTTTTCCTTTTTAGGATTTAAATTGTAAACTCCTATTTATTTGGGGATTAATTTTATCCTATAAATAGAGAGGTTTAGATTATTTGTAAAGGGGTCGCTCATTATTTGTATTGCTTTAATATTCTATGTGTTTTATGACTCTAGTTTTTTTTTTATGATTGTATGTTTGTATTTAATGCTTGATTAGATATGTCGGGCTGTCCCTGAGTCTAATTCATTAAAAGTGTATGTCGGGTTGTCCCCGAGCACGTATTTAAGATAATATGCAAATAACTCGTAAGGCTAGAATTAGAGGATTTCATAGGTTGAAGTTAATAGAATTCATGAATGAGTTAGGTTTAAAGATGAGTTGACCATGTAAATAATAGATTATGTTAGTTTAGATTTAGTTTAATTACTTAGGACTTTAAAATCAATCTTTACCCCCAATTAACGAATCAAACGACAATCATACTTAGGTACCCTCAATTGCCGGTTAAGAACGATCCCTATTTATCAATGCTACAATCTACAAAAAAGGGTTTTAGTTGCATACGTTTCCTTAAGTGTTGAGTGTGACTTTGTGTTTACTTTAATGCTTAGTTTTTGCGTATCAATTGAGTATTTTGATATGGTTGTGTTGGCAGGTTTTCTTTGGTGTGGTTCGGTATGACTTTATGCAGGTTTTGAAATTTCTAATTTTCCAGTTATTGCACGTATTTTGAGATTGATATTTTATTCGTAAATTCAATGCATGCATAGGTTTATTAAAAAAAGGGTTTAGTAATTGATTTTGGAAAATGGTTTTTGCAAACCTTTGTTTTTGTCTACTCACACTTTTTATTAGTTTTGGCACCCTCCAAGTTGATCGCGGATGTGAGCTGGATGAAGGTTGAGGCATCACGATGAATGCGTACTCTGATTATTCTGGTTAGTATGTGGTCGCATCCCTGGTCTGACACATGGTTATGATGTCGATTTTATCCCAAGGGTAATAAGATATTTTTACAAGGACTTGTCAGACTCACGTGCAACATGAAGGCGAAACCGATGTCCCACCTCCAGGTAACACGTAAGTCAGACAAGGGATTTCCAAGAAAACCGTCCAAAAATTTCCGAACTTCTCAGAGCTCACAGAATCTACTGTGGATCGCGTGTGTGATGTCTCCATCTCTCTAACAACAGCTCGCACCACAACAACCTGGAGGGTATCGAAAACATAAAAGACTGTGAGTGGACAAAAATAAAGGATAAGTTTAGAAAACACCTTATCAAAAGACATGTATACCCTCCATTTAAAAAGCAATGCATGCATATCAAAACCATGTCATAAAACCATTCCATATTCAAGTTAGTCAAAACCGTTTAAGAAAACCGAACTCATTTTCTATTCTCAAATCTCGGGCCTCAGCCCAAAACCATCAAAATCCATATCATCCGGGGCATAGCTCAAATCATCGGAAAACCATTATTGAAAACCATTATTATCCAGTTATCATCAAAATCCAAAACACATTTGAAATCCATTTAAACCAATAGAACCTGCTGGATCTATCCGAGTATTTAAACTCAATAGTAATTCAAGTCTTTAAACTCAATAGTAATCCTAGTCTTTAAATTCAATCCAGGCCTCAATATAATCCGAGTCTTTAAACTCCCGAGTCTTTAAACTAAATAGGCCTATGGGGGAAATAAAAATATCCGAGTCTTTAAACTCAATCCGGGTCTTTAAACCCAATCCGGGCCCGCCACCGTCACAATCATATCTGGGTCTTTAAACCCAATAAACAGATCCAGCAAATCCAATCCAAAACCATTTTAAAACTATTTCCAAATCCATGTCCAAATCCAAATTCGAAATCATCATTTCGAATTCCAAGCCTAATCTGAAATCATCATCCCGAATCCAAGTCCATAATCCATTTCCAAATCCGAATCCGAAACCATCATTTCATAAGCTAGTATCCGGAATAATCATTCCGAACCCAAATCCAGAAATCCACTTTTAAGTTTCAAAACCAAATCCCGAATCCTCATTTCCGAAATCCAATTCCAAAACCCAAAATCTCATTTATCGAAATCACTTTTATGAACTGGGCTTCAAGCCCGAAATCACCTTTCCAAAATCCATTGTAAATCATTGAAATCAAATTATATTTCAAATCCCAAAATGAAATCATCAAAACCATCATCAAACCATAGCAGAAAACCATATATCGTAAAACGTGCAATTTCGTAATTATCTCAAAATACGTGCAAAATCGTAAATCATCAAGATCTGAATCATAAACATAGATTCACGTATAGAAAACATATAAAAAACATTTATGCATGCATCATAAGTTTGAAAACAAAGTACACTCACAGACCATTAGCGTCGCCGCCTCGATACGCGCGCATTTATGCTTTCCCGGCTAATCCACTATCACTGGCCTTCCTGAACCTGTCCAAGTCCCATAATAAGGTCACTAACTACTTCATTAAGCTTCTACTATAGCCCCATAATTTTCTCGAATTTTTAACTATTTTTAAACGAGCCCTAAAACTTTCGGACATCCCGAAACATATCGAGACGATGTCCGATCGACTCGAAACCAGTCCCAAAATGTTCGTTACATCGAATACTTAAAAATTCGTGTTGGAACCCTCCTCAAAATCTATACCACGCGTCCAAGCGCGCCCACAGAGGTTGTCTTCAACCTTGGCCAAACCGGGTTCGAACTGGTCTAGACCGACCCGATCGAGACTCGAACCGACGTGGGCGGTTTCCTATGTTTTCAGTCCAATCTCAGTTCGATTTCAACCATT